>CM076688.1:97187187-98387187 GCA_038501925.1 Xenopus petersii | reverse complement strand
AGAATGCAGTCCCTGCAAAACCTGGAACTGGCAGCCAGCAGGCTGGAATGGAAGGTGCTGAGTGTGAAAAACCCAGAAATGGCAGTTTGAAAACTGGAATGAGAAGCACTGAGTCTGAAGCACTTGCAAAACATGGAACTGGTAGGACTTAAATGGGAAACACTGAGAAAGCAGCAGCAGCAAAAATATGGAGCTGGCAATTTGCAAAGTGGATAATAATACACAAATAAATCGTAGAATACAACACAAATCATTGAAATGATACCCCACAAGCTGCAGTGAGAAATAAAACTTCTACAGAGAGTTCCTGGTGTGGATCCATCTGGTGCAAGTGGTGCAACGCAAAGGGGCAGATTTATCAAGGCTCGAAGTGAATTTGAGGGAATTTTCTAAGTCAAAAAATTCGAAGTAATTTTTTGAATACTTCGACCATCGAATACGATACTGTCACGGCTGGGACCCAATACCAGAACAAGTGCCAAGCACCCTGGTCTCAGCTCGGCTTCACCAGAAGTGTGACCACCGTTGGGCTTCGGTAGGAGCCCTCAGCTTACTTGGGTGCCACCTGGACTTAACGAGGGTGAGATTTTCTGGCTGGCGAAGGGGCACGGCTGTTAGCAGAGTCTTTAGGCCGAAGGTCACGGTACAAAGGACAAGGCAAGCGGATGGTCAGACAGGCTGGGTCGAGGCAGGCGGATAACTGAATCGTCAGGCAGGCAAGGGTCAAAACCGGGAAGGGTGCAGAGGCCTTAGAAAACTTATCAGATGTAACGTAGGCAGATTTATCACTGGAAGCCCCAGGAAAATTTGAAGAACCCTTTTCACCTCTTCTCTCTGTCTCCTATCCACCTGGATAGCCAGGGACATGAGATCGTCCAGGTTAAGGTGGCCATACACGGGCCGATAAAAGCTGCCGACAGACCGTGTTGGCAGCTTATTGGCCCGTGTATGGGGGCCCCCGACGGGCTTCCCCATTCGAGATCTGGCCGAAAGTCAACCAGTCGGATCGCAGCCACATCTGTTCGTTGATGCGGTCCCGCGATCCGACCGCCCGTTTGTGAATGCTAGGATCCGATCGTTGGGCCCTAGGGCCCACAATCGGATCTGCCCGATATTGCCCACCTCAAGGTGGGCATATCGGAGGGAGATCCGCTCGTTTGGCGACATCGCCAAACGAGCGGATCTATCCGTGTATGGCCACCTTAAGACGACAGAGGATAATTAACCAGACTGTCTTTGACAAGATCTGACAGCCCTATATGGAACTGGCTACGTAGAGCCATATCGTTCCACCTGGTCTCTACTGCCCACCGGCGGAACTCAGTGCAGTACACCTCCCGTTTCCCCTGACGTAACCTACGAATAGCCGTATCGCACGATCCGGGTCATCGTAAAGCAGGCCCGGACTGGCAATCTGTGGGTTCTGGCAAATGCCAGAGGGGTTGCTATAAGGTCCCATAGAAAATCAGTATTTAGTGGGCTGGTGGGGTCTGTTTGGGCCTCTGTGTGGGCTGATTGGGCCTCTGTGTACCTGAAATGCCAGGGCCTGTTTTGACTTTCAGTCCAGCCCTGTCGTAAAGTATGGCCATGGTCTCAAAGAAAGTATCAAAGGAGAAACTGGCTGGATCTGAGGTGGGCAGTCTAAGAGCCCAAATTTGGGGGATCACCCTGTAATAGGGTCATGACAAACCTTACTTTCTCCTCACCTGTAGGAAATGAGTGAGGGAAGAAACCAAGGTATAATTTACATGCCTCTTTAAAGACAAAAAATTTTGTTCTATCCCCACTGAACTTATCAGGAAAAGCAATTTTGGGTTCCTGGGGTCTAGCAGAATTACCCCACATAGCAGAGGAACCCACAGGGGAAGAAACAACCTGACTGATTGGCTGCTGTGAAGTTTCAAGCTTGCGGGTCAGACTGTGAAACCCCTGAAGCAAGTAGTTTTGTTTCCGCTCATGGTCCTCCATGCGCTGAAGCAGGGCAGTAAGGAGCGCTTCGGTGGTAGTTGGAGGAGGCGTAACGGAAGCAGCAGCAGAAGCACTGTCTACATTTTCGCCCTCCATGGCCCGTGATAATGTCACGGCCGGCACCGAATACCAGAACAAGTGCCAAACACCCTGGTCTCGGCTCGGCTTCACCAGTAGTGTGACCACTGTTGGGCTTCGGGAGGAGCCCTCAGCTTACTTGGGTGCTCCCTGGACTTAACAAGGGATGCAAGGCGAGATGTTCTGGCTGGCAAAGGGGCACGGCTGTTAGCAGAGTCCTTAGGCCGAAGGTCACGGTACAAAGGACAAGGCAAGCGGATGGTCAGACAGGCTGGGTCAAGGCAGGCGGATAACTGAATCGTCAGGCAGGCAAGGGTCAAAACCGGGTATCAATCAGACAGATGGGATCAGGCAAAAGAGTGGTCAAAGTTCAGGCTGGGTCAATATTCAGAGTTCAGAGTTCAGAGTCAGTATACAGGCAGGGTCAAACACAGATTATCAAACAAGATCTAGGTTCAGGAACAGAAAGCACAAGGCTAAGAAGCACCAGGATAACAATCCTATCACGGGCAATGACAAAACAGTAAAATACCCCTTTAATACTTTTAAATTTCGCGTCATCACGCCAGTGCGCATGCGCCTACAAAACACGGAAGCGCCGCGTGCACACTAAGGGGAAGGCAGCGCAAGAGGAGCGGCGTGGCGGGCGTCCCGGCCGCACCACTGGACCATCAGGGTGAGTTACCTTCCTGGATCCCCAGGCTTACCAGGAAATTTGGAGTGAAATTGCTTCCTGAGGCGGTCAGCCCTGATGTCCTAAACTGAAACCCAAGAGTTCTCTTCAGGACCAAAGCCCTTCCACCTAGTAAGGTATTGTAGCTTACCTTGCACAAGGCGGGAGTCAAGGAACTCCTGGATCTCATATTCAGGCTGACCTTCAACCAACACTGGGGGAGGAACAGACAAATGACGGAGAATAGATGCAGGTTTAAAAAGGGAAACATGAAAGGAGTTAGAAATTTTGAAATCAGAAGGTCATTTTAGATGAACAGAGGAAGGGTTGATTATGGCAATGATGGGATATGGACGAGTGAACCTGGGACCAAGTTTGGGAGAGGGAACCTTCAGTTTAATATTCTTTGTTGATAACCATACCAAATCCCCCACATTGTACTGAGGTGCCTCTCTACGGGATCTGTCAGCAGCATTTTTCTGGGCCGAGGAAGCTGTGGACAGAGAGTTGTGGACCTGGGACCAAATCTTGGAAAATTGTTCTACAGAAACATTGGCAGAGGTACAGGAGAGGCAGAGCCAGAAAAAGAAAAAGCTTTGGGATGTAATCCATTAACTACAAAAAAAGGAGATTCCCCAGAGGATGAATGGGAAGCATTATTATGTGCAAATTCAGTCCAAGGCAACAGTTCAGACCAAGTAGACTGGTTATGGGACACATAACATCGAAGATATTGCTCAAGGGATTGGTTGACCCTTTTAGTTTGGCCATTTGTCTGGGGATGATAGGCAGAAGAAAAGGACAACTCTGTACCAACTAAAGAATAAAAAGCACGCCAAAATTTAGAAACAAACTGAACCCCACTGTCAGAAACAATATTTTCAGGAAACCCGTGTAACTTAAAAATATGAGTAATAAACAGTTCAGCCAGGGTTTTAGCAGAAGGAAGGTGAGGTAGAGGAATAAAATGAGCCATTTTACTGAACCTGTCTACCACCACCCAAATCACAGTTTTCCCTTGAGAAGAGGGCAAATCCACGGAAATGTGGGACCATGGTTTTGCAGGGATGGGTAATGGATTGAGCAGACCCTGGGATAAAGTATGAGAGGATTTGGACATTAATTAACAAAAGCCTTAGTATCCAACTTAAAAGAAGGCCACCAAACATGACGGGAAAGTAGAGAAATTGTCTTTGCAATACCTGGATGACCTGCTACCTTAGAGTCATGAACCTCCCTCAACACTTGTTCTCTAAGCCCCTCAGGTACGAACCATCTACCAGATGGAGTCTCAGCAGGAGCAGAAGACTGTAAAGGGGACAATAAGGAAGAGAGATCAGACTCTAAGGCTGCAACAATTATTTCTCTGGGAATGATGGGAGTACACTCACTCACATTCTTCAATCCTTGACGAAAAATTAAAGAAAAGTTAAACCTTGAAAAGAATAGGGCCCATCTGGCTTGCCTAGGATTGAGGCGCTTAGCAGACTCTATATACAAAAGGTTCTTATGGTCTGTATAGACCATAACAGGATGTTTCACACCTTCAAGAAGATGCCGCCATTCCTCAAAGGCCCACTTGACAGCCAACAATTCCCTGTTCCCAATATCATAATTCACCTCTGTTGGTGAAAATTTCTTAGAGAAGAAGGCACAGGGATGCATCTTGTTGTTTGTCGGGTGCCTTTGAGAAAGGACTGCCCCAGCTCCTACTTCAGAGGCATCTACCTCCACAATAAATGGAAGAGAAGAATCGGGATAACGGAGGATAGGGGCCGAACTGAACTCTCTTTTAAGAATTTTAAAGGCTTGTACAGCATCTGGGGGCCATAAGCTGGGATCAGCTCCCTTCTTGGTTAAACTGGTAATAGGGGCAACGAGAATGGAAAAAATTTTAATGAATTGAAGATAGTAATTTGCAAAACCGAGAAACCTTTGAGTTGCACGTAACGAAAGGGGTTGGGTCCAGTCCAGGACTGCTCTCACCTTGCCTGGATCCATTTCTAGACCCTTGCTGGAAATTATAAACCCCAAAAACTGAACAGAAGCACCCTCAAAGGTACATTTCTCCAGTTTCGCATAGAGATTATTTTTACTTAGCCTACGTAAGACCTCACAGACATGTTTACGATGTTCAGATAAATTGGAAGAAAAAATTAGAACATCGTCAAGGTAGACCACTACGAATATTCCCAACAGGTCCCGAAAAATGTCATTGGTAAACTCCTGATACACAGCAAGAGCGTTACAAAGAATGGCATTACAAGATATTCGTAGTGGCCATCCCTGGTGTTAAATGCAGTCTTCCACTCGTCCCCCTCTCTGATTCGAATTAGATTATAAGCCCCCCTAAAATCAAGTTTGGAAAAAATCTTAACAAATCTAATTTGGTCAAAGAGTTCAGACATTAAGGGAAGGGGATAGCGGTGTTTAATAGTGATCTTGTTAAGTCCCCTGTAATCAATACAGGGATGAAAGACCGCCATCCTTCTTCCCTACAAAAAAGAAGCCGCCCCCGCAGGGGAATTAAAAGGTCTAATGAAACCCCTCTCCAGGTTTTCACTAATATACTCCTTCATTGCCTGGGCTTCAGGCAATGAAAGAGGATAGGTTGTACCCCGGGAGGAGTTGACCCAGGAACCAGATCAATTGGGCAGTCATACTGCCGATGTGGGGGTAGAGTCTCGGTTGCCTTTTTTGAAAACATATCAGAGTAACCAGAGTAGACAGAAGGTAACCCTTCTAGTATGGTAGTGGCCACTACTGAAGGAATACAAACACCCCCACACTGAGACCCCCACTGAGTAACCTCCCCAGCCACCCAATCAATAAGGGGGTTATGGACCTGAAGCCAAGGTAACCCCAACATAAGGGGGGGAAGAAGCACCTTCAAAAAGGAAAAAGGCTATTTCCTCACAGTGGAGATTATTTATAAACATTGATAAAAACATAGTCTTTCTAGAAATTTTACCCGACCCTAAGGGTCTCTTGTCCACCGCTAAAATCTTCATGGGGACACTTAATGAGACGGAAGGAATATTATGTCTGGCTGCGAAAGCAGCATCCAAGAAATTACCCTCCGCCCCCGAGTCCACAAAGACGGACACCAAAATGGAGCCCGTAGGCCAGGTTAATTTTACCGGTAACAGAATCCTTGAGGCAGATTGGTGAGAGGAAACTCCTGTACCCAAATGGAGCTCTCCTTCTCCATTTAGGCTTGGGAGTTTCCCAGCCTCTTAGGACACAAGTTTTCTCTCCACAATATAGGCAGAGACCCAAGGAGCGTCTGCGTGCCTTTTCCTCAGGGGTTAGATGAGAAGTGCCTATTTGCATAGGTTCCTCCTGAGGAAAGGGTGCAGAGGCCTTAGAAAACTTATCAGATGTAACGTAGGCAGATTTATCACTGGAAGCCCCAGGAAAATTTGAAGAACCCTTTTCACCTCTTCTCTCTGTCTCCTATCCACCTGGATAGCCAGGGACATGAGATCGTCCAGGTTAAGGTGGCCATACACGGGCCGATAAAAGCTGCCGACAGACCGTGTTGGCAGCTTATTGGCCCGTGTATGGGGGCCCCCGACGGGCTTCCCCATTCGAGATCTGGCCGAAAGTCAACCAGTCGGATCGCAGCCACATCTGTTCGTTGATGCGGTCCCGCGATCCGACCGCCCGTTTGTGAATGCTAGGATCCGATCGTTGGGCCCTAGGGCCCACAATCGGATCTGCCCGATATTGCCCACCTCAAGGTGGGCATATCGGAGGGAGATCCGCTCGTTTGGCGACATCGCCAAACGAGCGGATCTATCCGTGTATGGCCACCTTAAGACGACAGAGGATAATTAACCAGACTGTCTTTGACAAGATCTGACAGCCCTATATGGAACTGGCTACGTAGAGCCATATCGTTCCACCTGGTCTCTACTGCCCACCGGCGGAACTCAGTGCAGTACACCTCCCGTTTCCCCTGACGTAACCTACGAATAGCCGTATCGCACGATCCGGGTCATCGTAAAGCAGGCCCGGACTGGCAATCTGTGGGTTCTGGCAAATGCCAGAGGGGTTGCTATAAGGTCCCATAGAAAATCAGTATTTAGTGGGCTGGTGGGGTCTGTTTGGGCCTCTGTGTGGGCTGATTGGGCCTCTGTGTACCTGAAATGCCAGGGCCTGTTTTGACTTTCAGTCCAGCCCTGTCGTAAAGTATGGCCATGGTCTCAAAGAAAGTATCAAAGGAGAAACTGGCTGGATCTGAGGTGGGCAGTCTAAGAGCCCAAATTTGGGGGATCACCCTGTAATAGGGTCATGACAAACCTTACTTTCTCCTCACCTGTAGGAAATGAGTGAGGGAAGAAACCAAGGTATAATTTACATGCCTCTTTAAAGACAAAAAATTTTGTTCTATCCCCACTGAACTTATCAGGAAAAGCAATTTTGGGTTCCTGGGGTCTAGCAGAATTACCCCACATAGCAGAGGAACCCACAGGGGAAGAAACAACCTGACTGATTGGCTGCTGTGAAGTTTCAAGCTTGCGGGTCAGACTGTGAAACCCCTGAAGCAAGTAGTTTTGTTTCCGCTCATGGTCCTCCATGCGCTGAAGCAGGGCAGTAAGGAGCGCTTCGGTGGTAGTTGGAGGAGGCGTAACGGAAGCAGCAGCAGAAGCACTGTCTACATTTTCGCCCTCCATGGCCCGTGATAATGTCACGGCCGGCACCGAATACCAGAACAAGTGCCAAACACCCTGGTCTCGGCTCGGCTTCACCAGTAGTGTGACCACTGTTGGGCTTCGGGAGGAGCCCTCAGCTTACTTGGGTGCTCCCTGGACTTAACAAGGGATGCAAGGCGAGATGTTCTGGCTGGCAAAGGGGCACGGCTGTTAGCAGAGTCCTTAGGCCGAAGGTCACGGTACAAAGGACAAGGCAAGCGGATGGTCAGACAGGCTGGGTCAAGGCAGGCGGATAACTGAATCGTCAGGCAGGCAAGGGTCAAAACCGGGTATCAATCAGACAGATGGGATCAGGCAAAAGAGTGATCAAAGTTCAGGCTGGGTCAATATTCAGAGTTCAGAGTAGTCAGTATACAGGCAGGGTCAAACACGGATTATCAAACAAGATCTGGGTTCAGGAACAGAAAGCACATGGCTAAGAAGCACCAGGATAACAATCCTATCACGGGCAATGACAAAACAGTAAAATACCCCTTTAATACTTTTAAATTTCGCGCCTTTGCGCACTGACGTCATCACGCCAGCGCGCATGCGCCTACAAAACACGGAAGTGCGCACACTAAGGGGAAGGCAGCGCAAGAGAAGACGAGCGGCGTGGCGGGTGTCCCCGCCGCACCACAGGACTACCAGGGTGAGTTACCTTCCTTACAGATACTACGACTACGAATTTACTTCAACTTCGATTCCAAGTAAAAATCTTTGATTATTCGACCATTCGATAATTGAAGTACTGTGGGGGTGACCGGAGCTCAATCAATTAGCCAGCCCAGTACTAATGCAAATGGCCCTGTAAGGGCAAGGCCAGACGTGGCGTTTTTGCAGCGTTTTTATGTTGCGTTTTTAAAAAAGAACAGCCAGTCGTAAATACGCCACTGAAACCACATGCAACCGTCAACATGCATTTTTCATGTGTTTTTCAGCACGTAGGATTCTTTTCCCAACATGCACTTCTCAATGTTTTCATTGAGAATTTGGACGCCCTATTTAAAATACGCTGCATATTTACGCAAAGTGTGGTTTCAAACATGCAGATCCCATAAAGTCTATTGATTTGGTAGTTTCTTGACATATTGGCGTTTCTGCTAAGAAAAGCCAATACTGGCTTCCTGTGGCAGATTTCAGCTTGCAAGCGCCCTGTGTGAATTGCCATAGTTTACACCTGGCTGGTTTTTTTTTTTTTCAAAACGCAGCAAAAACGCCACATCTGGCCTTGCCCTAAGTCAATGGAGCTGTCAAGTGTGTTACATTAACAAATGTGGCCTCTCCTTAAAAATGTAGCAACTGTTAACATTACTGAGTGCGCTAAAGCAGAGAAGGCCATGGGGAATAAGAGACTTTGCCGGCCTATTATTTATAGCAAAAAAATCTTTCTTTTTCTAACCATTTAGCTTTACAACTCCCAGCCCTCCGCGGAGAGTCTTTGTCTTACTGTGGGTGCTGGGAGTTGCACATCAATCCAGGTGCTTCATGGCTCCGCCTCCCCTGACCACACCCCATTCCACTCTGGCCCTGCCCCTATTACATCCAGGCCCCAGAATGCCCCCGCTCCAATGCTTCTGGGGATTTTGGGTGACAATTCTATACTTTTCAATGGTGAGGTAATTATTTAGTTATAAATTTCCAACAGCAGGTGATAGGCCTCTTACTGTGAGTGACTCTATGAGAGTGCTTGAGGGCAGAGACACACGAGGAGATTCAGTTGCCTGGCGGGAAGGCAGTTCAGGGAGATTAGTCACCCGAAGAAAAGGCGATTTGTTGCTGGACGACCGGATCCCCCCCCTGAATTTCCACGTGTGTCTCTGCCCTGAATCTGGGTTATGTCCCCACATGTCTGGGGCAAATTGCCATCTTACCCTACTATATAGGTATGGGACCTGTTATCCAGAATGCTCTGGGCCTGGGGCTTTCCGGATAACGGATCTTTTCATAATTTGGATCTTCATACCTTAAGGGGCAGATTTATCAAGGGTTGAATAGTAAATTCAAAATTCACACATTCAAATTTTAATCCCCCTATGCGAATGTAAATTAGAACATGGAAACAGTCCTAATTCGAAATATTCGCCACCTAAATCCTGCCGAGTTCATTTACAAGTGAATGACAGAGGTTGAGCTATTTGGAGATGTTAATAGCCTTCCTGACCTTCGAGTTTTTTTTTCTGGAGAAAAACTTGATTCGTAGCAAAACGAATACAAATGAATATGATTCGATTTTTCGGGTCAGAACTGTTCGATCAAATTTTTTTTTTCAAGTTATATTTTAAATAACCTCCTAGTCCAATTGTGAGTATATTCAAATTAAAAAAAAATTCATATGACTTCAAAACTCGACCTTTGATAAATTGGCCTCTTTGTCTACTAGAAAATCATGTAAACATTAAATAAACCCAACATGCTGGTTTTGCCTCCAATAAGGATTAAAGGGGTGGTTCACCTTTGAGTTAACTTATGGGGGCACATTTACTAAGCTCGAGTGAATGAATAGAAGAAAAAATACTTTGAATTTCAAATGTTTTTTTTGGTTACTTCGACCATCGAATTGGCTACTTCGACCTTCGACTTCAGATTGAACGATTCTAACTAAAAATCGTTCGACTATTCGACCATTCGATAGTCGAAGTACTGTCTCATTAAAAAAACCTTCGACCCCCCACTTCTACACCTAAAACCTACCGAGCATCAATGTTAGCCTATGGGGAAGGTCCACATAGGCTTTCTAGCCAATTTGGGATCAAAGGAAAATCGTTTGATTGATGGATTAAAATCCTTTGAATAGTTTGAGTCGAAGGATTTAATTACCTCACCATTGAAAAGTATAGAATTGTCACCAAAAATCCCCAGAAGCATTGGAGCAGGGGGCATTCTGGGACCTGGATGTACGATTTTTCCTTCGATCGCAGGAAATTCGGTAAATCCTTCAACTTCGATATTCGAAGTCGAAGGATTTTACTTTGACGGTCGAATATCGAGGGTTAATTAACCCTCGATATTCGACCATTAGTAAATGTGCCCCTTAGTATGTTATAGAACGTCCAATTCTTAGCAATTTTGCATTTGGACTTCATTATATTTTTAGTTATTTGCCTTTTTCTTCTGATTCATTCAAGCTTTCAAATGGGGGTCACTGACCCCATCTAAAAACAAATGCTCTGTAAGGCTCCAAATGTTCTATTCAGGCCTCTCCTATTCATATTCCTGTCTCTTATTAAAATCAGTGAATGGTTGCTCGGGTAATTTGGACCCTAGCAACCATATTGCTGAAATATAAATAAAGAGCTGAATAACTCAAAAAACACAAATAATGAACAATGAAAAACAATTGCAAATTGTCTCAGAATATCACTTTCTACGTCATACTAAAAGCTAATTTAAAGGCGAATAACCCCTTTAATTATATCTTAGTTTGTATCAAGTACAGCATACTATTTTATTTATACACAGAAAAATCTGAATTGTTTGGATAAAATGGAGTCTATGGGACACGGTATTTCAGTAATTCTGAGTTTTCTGGATAACGGGTTTCCATACCTCCAAACTGTCCAGTTTTTAAAGGGACAGTCCCTCCTTTAGGGCTCTTACTCATGAGCGTTTTTACCTGCGCTCCCCTGCGTTCCGTTTTTCGGCATTCAGCCGCAGGGGAGCGCAGGAATAGACGCATTTCATTTTTTCAAATGGGGCTGTACTCACACAGGCGCATGTAGGCGCCGAACGCAGGTTGAGACGCAACATGCTGCATTTTTCCTGCATTCGGCGCCTACATGCGCCTGTGTGAGTACAGCCCCATTTGAAAAAATAAAATTCGTCTATTCCTGCGCTCCCCTGCGGCTGAACGCCGAAAAACGGAGCGCAGTTAAAAACGCTCATGAGTAAGAGCCCTTAATAGCTCAACCCGCAATCCCTCATTTGTACTGAAAAGTCCAGTTTTTCTCTGCACTGAACATCCAGAAAATAGAAACAATGTTTCTAACATAATTGTCTTTTGGCAGAGAGCCCAGAACAGCCATCAGGTGCACTTGGAAACTTTTGTAACAATTTCAGATAAGCAAACAAGTAATTGTAACAATTTAAGATAACAGGTCTCTTGGGAGAAGTTAGACTCACAGCTTAAAGGGCAATTTACCTTCATTAGCAAAAGTGTAAGAAAAAAAAACACAGAAATGTGTTCAAACTTTCACAACCTGCCAAATTTTGTAAAATGAACATGGCAATACGCGCGGCACCTTTTTTGTCCCTCTTTTTATTTCCAAAATGTTAGGAGGTATGCAGATCCCATAACTTTACTAGCTATTGTCCCCTTTTCCTACCTACGACTGCTGCTGTGTGCGTAGCCAAAGTGGTATATAATATTCTCATGTGCCCACAGCTTAATTTCTATAGCAAAGGTCCAAGCCATTCCCATGTGTTCTGTGCGCAGAAGGGAGAGGCTCAACAATCTTATCTATCAATGCACATTTGAAAAGAAAAAGGTGGGGGAAGAGCGAGGATTTCTATGCATTTAGCAGTTGAAAAAAAACTCATTCTTTTAGTGAAATAAATAAATATTTGCAGATGTAGAACAGAGACAGCCTATGGTGGATGGAAGCACAAGAGTTAATGAAGGGAAGTTCAATTTAGTTGTTACAGACTTTCCAACTTTTAGCAGGTTTTTATGTGGTCTTTGTTTTTTAAAGGGGAACTCCACACAAACATAACTTTTTTTTGAAATGTAAACATAATTTCAAGCTACTTTGCAATATAAATTAATAAAAAAATATGCAGACTTTTCATCATTCTTAATGGTTTGGAACAGTTCCCTAAGCCTAGCCTCCTGCATACCTCCCAACATTTTGGAGACAGAAAGAGGGGCAAAAAGATTTGGCACCCGCAGTGTGGCGAAAGTTTTTTGACCATGCCCATTTTGTGGCCACAACCCCAATTACCCTGTTCATTTTATAAAAATTTGGCAGGTAATAAAAACGTTTGGAGTTGGACACATTTCTGTGGTTATTATGTGTTATTACAGTTTTGATAATGAAAGTGAATTGCCCTTTAAGCTGCTAGTCACAGTTTCCCCAAGAGAACTGTTTATGTTAAATTGTTACAATTACTTAATTGCTTATCTGAAAATGTTACAAAAGTATCTAAGGGCACCCTGATGGCTGTTCTGCGCTCTCTGCCAAAAGCCAATTAAGTTAGAAACCTTGTATCCTTTTTGGCTGTTCAGTGCAGGAGATCAAAGAGAAAGTTGGGACATTTCAGTCACAAGCCGGGACTGCGGGCTGAGCTGTCAAAAGCTGGACAGTTGGGAGGTTTGCCCCTGCTAGGGTTGCCACCTGGCCGGTATTTTAGAAAAGGTGGCAACCCTAGCCCTTGCTCTCCTGCTGATCTGTCTGACTAATTTACTGAGCTGGCTGACTACTGTTACTTTGTATCAACAGCCAGCTGTCCTCAGCCTGCATCCTCCAAACCCCACAATTCCCTGCACACAAAGGAGCAGAACATCACAGTGCAATGCATTGTGGGTTGTGTAGTTCCTGCATGCTGTCTGTAAGCTGTGGAGAGGTTGTTACAATTTGTAACATCAGTGTTTAGTCCCACCTTCCCTGCCAGGATTTCTAATGATGCAGAAAGAGAAGAACTGTTAACCAGCTGGATTTTAGCATAGAAAATGGCATTTAATCATACTTTTTGAAGAAACAGGTAACTGTGATGGGTATATTAGGGGTTTCTGTGTTATGTGGGCCTCTTTATCAAGCCAAAGTTCACCTTTAAAGATGTTGAATGATTTGCCTTCCTCTTCTGCCTCATTCCACCTTTCAAATGGGGGTCACTGACCCCAGAAGCCAAAAAAACATTGCTCTGTGAAGCTACAATTTTATTGCTATTTCTCCTATTAAAATTGTTCCTTCTTAGTACTTATCTTACTGTTCAAGCCTCTCCTATTCACACTCCTGGCTTCTAAGTGTCAGTTATACTTGCAAGCTTGACATGAGTGGGTCATGACTGGGATTACTCTACGGGGCCTCCTGTAGTTATATTTGGGGACAGGCAGGGCAGCGTCTGGGCGCTTGTGCTGCTTATAAATGGTCTGATGCTTTGGGAATAAAGGGGCCGGACCATTTTGTTGTAAAAGGCCCCAAGATTGCAGATGGTGGATGATGTACACACAAACACAATAACAATATAATAAAGGTCACAGGGAAACGTTGCAAAGTATATGTATAATATAGTGTTAATTGCTATCAATCAGGCACAGGATTTTATCACCCCAACTGTACTTGAGAAGTAAAAGCAAACTGATATTTGGTTGTTAGGGGTAACTAATTTGCCCTTGTTATTGCATTACCCTCTGTGTACAGTTGGTGCAGCTACAGGACTTACACGGATCACTCCGGGGTCGATATATAAGCCCTTTTTTCACTTGAAAAAGGGCTGTGCCCGAAACATGTCGTTGTAATAAATCATTTTGCAGTAAATCTGCGAGTGCCTGGCTCTATTTCTACATATAAGCCTCCTCCTTAGGGTTGCCTCCTGTCTGGTTTTTCTTCTGCATGGTTTTCCACATTCTAAAAGGTAAACAGATGGACACAATGACCCCGGCCCAAAACAGCATCATGTCACTACCTGCGTGATGCCATCTGTGTTGTGTGTAATGACATTGGCGCTGCTCGCTGCCAACATCATTGTGCACACCCCCTTTACCCAGGTTTATAACCCGCCAATGGTGCCAACTGTACTCAAGGGAAATTATTTACTGATTTTTATTTGCAATTTACACTTTTGTTATATTTTATCTTATTCTTTGCTTGCCCTTTAAATTCATTTGTCTAATGATGCCTAAACAATGTGTAATATATTATAAAAAAAACAGTGTATAAAATTATTCACCCCTGAATAAGTAATGGCTGCTTTAAAGGGGATGTTCACCTTTGAGTTAACTTTTAGTATGATGTAGAGAGTGATATTCTGAGACAATTGGCAACTGGTTTTCATTTTCTAATAATTGTGGTTTTTGAGGTATTTGGCTTTTATTTCTAGTCTGCAGTTTAAAGCATTTTGGTTAGTAGGGTTCAAATCAACCATGCATTGATTTGAATAAGAGACTGGAATATGTATAGGAGAGACCTGAACAGAAAGATAAGTAACAAAAGTAGCAATTATAATACATATGTAGCCTTACGGAGCATTTGTTTTCAGATGGAGTCAGTGACCTCCACTCAAAAGCTGGAGTCAGAAGAAGGCAAATAATTCAAAAACTATAGAAAAAAGTTGCTTATAATTGACCGTTCCATAACATACTAAAAGTTAACTTAAAGGTAATTCAACCCACTGTGAGTTCACCTAAAAAAAGGTGTCCGATGCCAATACTGGAAGAACCCTACTGGACCCCCTACAGTTCGCATACTGTCAAAATCGCTCAATAGACGATGCAATAGCCACCACCCTCCATCTGGCCCTCTCTCATCTGTACAAAAAAGACACCTACATTCGAATGCTCTTCATAGACTTTAGTTCAGCATTCAACGCTATCATTCCTCAGCATCTGATAGAAAAACTGAGCCTGCTTGGACTTAACACCTCCATCTGCAGTTGGGTTCTGGAGTTCCTAACCGACAGACCTCAGTCAGTCAGGATTGGAAACATCATCTCCAGAACCACGACACTGAGCACCGGAACCCCTCAAGGCTGTGTGCTTAGTCCTCTACTGTTCACTCTGCTGACGCATGACTGTGCAGTCACGCACCGCACAAATCACATCATAAAGTTCGCTGATGACACGACCATGGTGGGTCTCATCAGCAATAATAACGAGTCACCATACAGAGAGGAGGTGCAGCGGTTAACAGACTGCTGCAGAGCCAACAACCTGTGTCTCAGTGTAGACAAATCAAAGGAGATGGTTGTTGACTTTAGGAAGACTAGGAGTGACCACCTGCCACTGTACATCGACGGTGGAGATCGCCAAAAGCATCAAAAGCACCAAATTCCTTGGTGTCCACACCTGGCGGAGAACCTCACCTGGTCCCACAACACCAGCTACTTAGCCAAGAAAGCCCAACAGCGCCTCTACTTCCTGCGCAAGCTGAGGAAATCCCATCTCCCACCATCCATACTCAAAACCTTCTACAGAGGGACTATAGAGAGCATCCTGAGCAGCTGTCTCACGGTCTGGGCTGGGAATTGCACTGTCATGGACCGCAAGACCCTACAGAGGATAGTGAAGACAGCAGAGAAGATCATAGGTGTCTCTCTTCCTTCCATCACAGACATTTACACCACTCGCTGCATCCGTAAAGCCACCAGTATTGTGGCTGATCCAACACACCCCTTACACTCACTGTTCACACTCCTGCCATCTGGAAAAAGGTACGGAAGCATTAGGGCCCTCACTACCAGACTGTGTAACAGTTTCTTCCCCCAAGCCATAAGGCTCCTGAATACTCAGGGACCGGACAGCTCTCTCTCACACACACACACTCCATCTGACCTTACTATATACCACAACGTTACACAGCCACTGTACGCCATTGTATAAATAAATAGCCATTGGATACAATTGTTCCCTATGAGCACATCTGCACTTTGTCATGTTCTTCATCATGTTCTTGCTACTATCATATCACAATGATACACCCATCATGTCTGACGTTTAGCATTATTTACTTAACATATTACATCTGCTGAGTGTGCACTGTCTTGTCCTGTCCCTGCACTGTGCTGTCCTGTCTTCCAGGACTTGCATATTTTTTCACTTGGCACTTTTTGTCTGTTGTCCGGTACATCTATGTTGTGTTGTGTAGCACCATGGTCCTAGAGGAACATTGTTTCGTTTCACTGTGTACTGTACAAACGTATATGGATGAAATGACAATAAACTCACTCTTGACTTGACTTGTACAGGGGTTAGTATACACATGAAAAAGAATCCAATAGCACACTGATTGTCAATTAGTGAACAAAAGTAATTATTCCCAAATGCATACAGAGCCAGGCAAATTTCAGGCCTCTCTGAGCTTGATAAAGGGCCTAGAGAGGTCCAAAATGTTACCTGGCTCTGTATGCATTTGGGCTGAATAATTACTTTTGTTCATTATAAGTGTGCTACTGGATTCTTTTTAATGTAGCTGGAAAAAACTGCAGTTCTGTCTTACTTTATGGCTGGGAATCTAGATATACACGCAGGATCAAAGCACTTGTCTCAACAGACATTCAAACATGATCAGATATCCTTCATTTACAATTTGCCTTCTAAATTTACCCTCTCCTATCTGGAAAGGTATTTTTTAATCATGTAGTTAAGTAATCAGAAGATCTATTGAACTTATTAAAACCCATAACCAACACCTGAAATCTGAGCCTTTAATGTTATGGAAAATAACACAGCACTATTAGAATGTGTGTAAATACATTAAAGGTGATTAGTGACAAGTGGGTCATTATGTAGCAGCAATATTCCTTTAATTGCAGTAAATACATACAGCAGTAGAGTCGTACCGTAATCAGAATTCCCTGCGCCCGATTCCACATGTTAAGGACCTGGAGGCACCTGAGCATCGAAGTTCGCAAAGCCAGAGGTAACAAAGGAGGAGGGTAATAAGACAAAACATAATCCTAGGAACAAAAAAGGGACGAGTGCTGAACAAAAAAGTAATGTAAATTGAGATACCGTATATACTCGAGTATAAGCCGTGCCAAGTATAAGCCGAGGTACCTGATTTTACCTCCAAAAACTGGGAAACCTTATTGACTCGAGTATAAGCCTAGGGTGAGAAATGCAGCAGCTTCTGGTAAGTTTCAAGCAAAAAATTGAGGGTTTCTGCTCCCATTGGAGGTGCCGGAGTCTCGTTTTTGGATGCCGGCGACCATTCTTGGATGCCGGCGAATATTCTTGGAGACTATTCTTGGATGCCGGCGACTATTCTTAGGCGCCGGCGACTATCCTTAGACGCCTGCGACCGTTTTTGCACTTGACCCGCGTATAAGCCGAGGTAGAGTTTTTAAGCATATTTTGGGGGCTGAAAAACTCGGCTTATACTCGAGTTTATACGGTACATTAGATAACTTTAGGAAAATCCAGCGATTAATCCAACTACCACCTTGGAGTCAGGAAGGTATTTTTCCCCCTTCCTACATATTACAGAGCAGTCAGTCAGGTTTTAGTTAGAAAAAAAAGGCTTCACGGACATGTCTTTTTTCAGCTTCTCTCTCATCTATTCTTTAAGGAGATGAATAAGATTTCCAGTAGAATGTAGGAAACCCATAAACTGTTACTGTTACTATTAAATAAGCACCAAGCAAACCATTTGGCCAATTTACCAACTGTTCTATGTACTTATGTCACTGTGTCTGTTACTATGATGCCTATGGCATATGACTACATTTACCTGTAAATCAATACATTAAAGGGATTCTGTTAAGATTTTTATGATGTCGTTTTTATTTCTGAATCAGCAAGTGTATTTTATTTTTGTAATATTGGTGTGCAGTCAGCCATCTCAGGTCATTTTGCCTGGTCATGTGCTTTCAGAAAGAGCCAGCACTTTACGATGGAACTGCTTTCTGGAAGGCTGTTGTTTCTCCTACTCAATGTATCTGAATGTGTCACAGTGGGACCTGGATTTTACTATGGAGTGTTGGTCTTAGATCTACCAAGAAGCAGTTATCTTGTGTTAGGGAGCTGCTATCTGGTTACCTTCCCATTGTTCTGTTGTTATGCTTGGGGGGGGAGGGGTGATATCACTCCAACTTGCAGTACAACAGTAAAGAGTGACTGAAGTTTATTAGAGCACATAACTGGGAGCAGCTGGGAAACTGACAATATGTCTAGCCTTGTGTCAGAATTCAAAATTAAATATAAAAAAAATCTGTTTGCTTTTTCGAGAAACTGATTTTATTGCAGAATTCTGCTTGAGCAGCAATATTAACTGATGCATTAAAAAAAATATATATTTTTTTTTTTTGCATGACAGTATGACTTTAAGCCCTGCTGTCTGGTGAAGACCATTGAATTTAGAGGCCCAATTTAGAAGTGTCAAATCCTTACTGTCTTTCTGTCGCAGGAGCGCAGTCCTTGGGATCATTACTCTCTATCCTTACAGGCATTCAGAGAGAGAGAGAGAGAGAGAGAGAGAGAGAGAGAGAGAGAGAGGGGGTAGAATAAAATAAACATGGATTCCCCAACATTTACCTTTTGGGCTTTTGGGTAGGGGGCCTAGTTCCCACTAGGTGTACAGTTTATTGTATGCCCTCTTTTTAATCTGTATACACAATGTGCTGGGGCAAACTGAAAAATGAGGTTCAATGTTGAATTGTTGATAAATGCACTTTGGCAAAAAATAATATACCGGTAAATGCAAGTTATACACTAAATGGCAGTATTTTGGGAGTTTCCTTAAATGAGAAGGATCTTGGGGTTTTTGTAGAGAACAAGTTGTCTAATTCTGGGCAGTGTCATTCTGTGACTTCTAAAGCAAATAAAGTTCTGTCTTGCATAAAAAAAAGGGCATTAACTCAAGGGATGAAAACATAATTATGCCTCTTTATAGTTCCCTGGGAAGGCCTCATCTGGAGTATGCAGGGCAGTTTTGGACTCCAGTCCTTAAGAGGGATATAAATGAGCTGGAGAGAGTGCAGAGACTAAGTGCAACTAATCTGGTTAGAGGAATAGAAGAGTTAAATTATTAGGGGAGACTGTCAAGGTTGGGGTTGTTTTCTCTGGAAAAAAGGTGCTTGTGAGGGGACATGATTACACTTTACAAGTACATTAGAGGACATTATAGACAAATAGCAGGGGACCTTTTTACCCATAAAGAGGATCACCGTACCAGAGGCCACCCCTTCAGACTAGAAGAAAAGAACTTTCATTTGAAGCAACGTAGGGGGTTCTTCACAGTCAGGACAGTGAGGTTGTGGAATGCACTGCCGGGTGATGTTGTGATGGCTGATTCAGTTAATGCCTTTAAGAATGGCTTGGATGATTTCTTGGACAGACATAATATCAAAGGCTATTGTGATACTAAACTCTATAGTTAGTAAAGATATGGATATATATATAATTTATGTGAAAGTATGGAGGGCTGTGTGTAGGGATGCTGGGTTTTCATTTGGAGGGGTTGAACTTGATGGACTTTGTCTTTTTTCAACCCGATTTAACTATGTAACTATGGAAGCCAAGCAAGCTCCAAAATTTGTTGGTGTACTTGTATAATGAGTTGCATAAACACAGTGTAAGGGGATATTGAGTGCGGGGAACATCAAACAAATCCTGAGGTCCCAGTGGAGGCGGGTAACCGCACGGATCAAGTGCAAAAATGTGTTTGTCCCCTGGAATCCCCTATCCTGTGAAGAGTGAGGGACAAATGATCAGGGAGAGGTGCCCCCATCAATACTCCCCCACCCCACTGTTAATGGTGCAGGGTCCAAAGAAATACATTTGGTTTATTTAGTACTTTGGTCACTTGGGGAAGCTCAGTGAGACCCCACCCTGTTTATGAAGAAGAGTTTTCTGTTTTATGAAGACGAGATTAGTGCCCAGGACTAAGGACATAAGAGAGTGGAATGTGTCACTTTATTAGTATGTCCCTAGACAAATTAGTGTGGCACTTTTCTTTACTATACAAGAAAAAGGACTATAATGTATGTGGTGGGGGTACAGGCATATACGTTACTAGTGCAGCACATGGTTTCACAATGTCACAGAAAAACAATGAATACCTTGCACTAGTAAACTGCATCAGTCCTTTATTTCTCCTGGGTTTTTTTTGATGTTTTCTCATCTACAAGAGAAGAAAGAAAGAATGGGCTGGAGGGGGCACTATTTACGCACAGCTGTTCTGACCAGGGCCACCATTAGAAATCACGGGGGCCCGTACAACAAAACTTTTTTTTTTATAAAAAAACATTGGCGCCAGGGCCCCCCATAAAAGTTTTTTTAAAAAAACATTGGTGCCAGGGCCCCCGTTACAAGTAAAAAAAAAATTGGGGCCCCGTAGAATATTTAAAAAAAAAAAAAAGGTGGCAGGGGCCTATAGATTATTAAAATAATACATTGGTGGCCAGGGGATTAAAAAAATAAAAAAACACACATTAGTGTTCAGTAGAATTGAAAGCTGCCGTTTTCGTGACTTTGAGTCTTTTCGCCGCTTCTGGACTTTAATTTTGTCTGTTTTTGTGACTTTGGGTCTTTTCGCCGCTTCAGAACTTAAATTTCAGCTGTTTTCGTGACTTTGTGTCTTTTTGCGGCTTCTGGACTTCGGCTGTTTGGCATTTACACATTTCGGCTGTTTGGGACTTCAGGAAAGGTTTGGCGCTGTCAATGGGGGCCCGGCTATTTTGAGAAGTGCAGCACAGCCGAGCAGCCATTCAGGCCCAGGCCAGGTACAGTAGTACCCCCTATGCCTCCCTGATGGCAGACCCAGTCATTCAAATTTATATAAAAGAAAATTCTTGAGAAAGGTCTAATGAGGACTGAAATGTTGGGCTTTTGTACAATGTGGTAAAAATAAAAAGATTGAAGTTTTTTAAGGGTGCGCCACTTTAAGAGTTTTCTGTTTTCTATACAGGAAACACAGCAGGTAGATAAAATAATAAGAGAGAGTGGGAGTGGGGAATAACTACTGGGGTTTAAGAGAATGCAGGATTAGATTTAGATCAGTATAGTAATTAAATTATACTGTGATGGAGCCCAATGAACAATCCAATGTTTGGAGGTCATAGCATATGGATGAGGTGAGTTGGGATGGGTGATATTAGTAAATTGGAGTGTGGTGATAAGGTTAGCAAAACAGGTCCCGATATTACACCAGGGCTTACAGAATAGTGTTGCCATTTAAAAGGCAGTGCAACCTAAAAGGGCCCCCATTACTTTGCAAACTTTTTAGGTCAATATTCCCTTGTAGATGCATGGAGAGAAGTGCAACCTTTCAAAAGGGATTTTACCTTTTATTCTCCTCCCCACAACTCCCACTCAAGAATTGATATTTTTTTAATTAACAAACAAATTTCCCCAAATATTGTACGATCTGAGATACGCTCCTGCCCTTGGTCTGATCCATAGTCACCCTTACACTCTCTAGCATCATTAATAAACCCGCTACTTTCAGATGGCGTATGGCTGACACTCTGCTCTCAAACCCACTCCATAGAGAGCATATAGACAATCAGATTGCATTATATTTCTCAACCAATAATTCCCCAGACATTAGTAATGCCAGATTGTGCTATTATAAAATCTTGGGAAAAACTCATGGCTGGGACGAGTAACTGCTCTAAAAATGACTGCTCTTCCTTTGCTATTGTATTTATTTTGCAATCTACCAACGTTTCACCCTAAAGTCTTACTCGAAGCCCTGCAGAAAGCCTTACTGTTTCGTTTGGAATGGAAAGAGGGCTAGATTGAACTTTACCACAGCCTGTCGTAACTGCCAGAAAGGCAGCCTAGGTATTCCTAATTTAAAAGGCTATTATCTAGCTGCACAATTAGCCCACCTAGTTTATTGGCACCAGGAGGAGGAAGCTCCACTCTGGGCCCAAATTGAACAAGATTCCATGCCAGAAGTCAATATGAGAAATCTACTCTGGTCCACGAATTCTACAGTAAAATCTTATAGCAATCCAATAATAGCCCATTCTATGAAAATTTGGTCCAAGAAAAAGGGTCATATAATTTAGTTTCTCCTCATAAACCAGCTATGTGTTTACTAAATAATGTGGATTTTCCCCCTGGTATGTCGACCCGAGCTTTCTCTTTGTGGGAGCAGTCCCATTTAATCACTATATATTCGCTCACCCAGACGAAGAAAATGGTGTCATCCCCACACTTACAATCCACCTATAAAGCTCCTTAGACTGAATGGCTACGTTACAGCCAAATTACGCACTATATAAAATTGCTACATGAAGGGTCTGTGTTCCCTCTTCCCACTGCATTTGAGAGGTTATGTTTACAACTTTTACCCAATAAAGGGTCATTATCTTACCTATATGATAACATGATTCACATGACACCAATTAAATCATTTGTAAAACGATGGGAAAAGGTATTGCGACAGTGTTTTGATGATGATACTTGGAATGCCATATTTAGAGGCACAGTGAAATGTTCTGTTAATGTATTAATACAAGAGACCTCCCAAAAGGTCCTACATCAATGGTACTTAGTGCCTGAAAGACTATCTCAATGGTACCTGACCTCTTCCATGCTGTGCTTCAGGGCTGGTAATCAGAATGGTTCTTTCTTGCATGTGTGGTGGGACTGCCCAGTAGCAGTATGTTTCTGGATCAGAGTTTACTCACTGATAACTAGTGTAACAGGTCTCTCACTCAAAAAGAACTCTGCTGAAGCTCTTCTGAACAAGCAAGTACCTGGAGGTAACAAATACATCAGACGCTTGGTCACTTATATTTTTTCCGCAGGCAAACAAACGATTGCCAAAGCCTGGAAATCAACCACGCTTGACATCCAATCCATGAAAACCAGGCTGGATAACCTGTTAATAATGGAACGACTCACCAGTATTGAAACAGTATTCAATCCAAAAAAATATATAGAATCGGGGGCCCCTGGCTGGCCTATCGTAACATTTCCCAAGGTCTGCTAAGGTGAATTTATTGGAATTCGCAGGACAATGCCAAGTCGCTAAGCAACCTTATAGCTTGAACTTTCATAGGTAACATCAAACCTGTAAGGCTACTCACCGTTGTGTGGAAGGGATGTCTGGCCCTGTCCGTCCTTGCAGGCAAGTAGTTGGTCGCAGTTGCCGGCGAAAGCGGCCTGTGCGTCTGTGCGAGAGCGTGCGTCTTGATGCGCGTGCACATTGTCACGCCCGCGTTTTGGCGCGCGTGCGTACGTTCGTGCGTTGCCCTGCGTTTCTGCGCATGCGAGTTCACGCTAGGCCTATATCAACTCAGTTGACATACAAACAAATTGCTAGGTTATCTTAGTTCATTTCCAAGAGACCCAAGCATTATATATTTGATCTCCTGTTGTTGACCCAGTTATTCCTGACTCGCTTGAACTCTGCCTGCACCCGACCTCGGCCTGATATTGACTACGAACCTAATCTGCCTCGGCCTGACTTTGTTTATGAATCTAAGCTGCCCGCCTCTGACCCGGACCTGTTTGACCTCGTCCTTCACACCCTTGTTACTTCGCCCGGACTCTCCGGCCTCTTTTCACAGCGCATTCTTCCTGTTTCACCTTCAGGTTAGTCTGTCGCTGGTGGAAGCTGCTTGTGAGCCCACTTCTACAAATTGATCCGCATAAAGCCTTATAGTATAACCTAGCCATGGATCAAGACGTAGAGGAATCTGTGTTAAGCCAAGTGACACAGCAACTGGCTGCTCTCACCCAAGCAGTCCAAGAACTACAAGGAGGGTACAACCAACTCCAGGACCAGCTGCAGAATGTGCAACCCGCTGCTGGACCGCCTCCTGTTTTAAACGTACAGCAACCCAGTATCTCTGCCTCTTCCGCTGCTGCTGAACCTAAGCTATCTCTTCCAGAGAAATTTTCCGGTGACCGGAAGAAATTTAGACTTTTTGTTAATAATTGCAAGTTGTTTTTTACGTTAAAACCCTTATCTTATCCGACAGAACAAGTGAAGGTGGGGTTTATTATCTCCTTGCTTCAAGGTCAACCTCAGTCCTGGGCCTTTCGTCTTATGGATCAACAGAACCTTGCACTCTCATCTGTGGAAACCTTCTTTTCAGCTATGGCTGTCATTTATGACGATCCACATCGTACTGAAACTGCTGAAGCTGCACTAAGGGCTCTCACTCAGGGCCGACGGCCTGTAGAGGACTATGCTATGGAGTTTCGGAAACTTGCTGTGGAGACTGAGTGGAACGATGCTGCACTCAAACATCAATTCCGTTTGGGATTATCCATAGGTTTAAAAGATGAGGTTGCCCGTGTGGGAATTCCTGGCTCTCTGGAGGAGTTGATTTTACTGGCCGTACAATTGGACATAAGATTGCGCGAAAGGAAAACTGAAAGAGTTGCTGAAACCTCTCCTTTTTGGGTCACTCCCAGAGCTCCTCCTCCAGTGAGAAACATTCCTGTGTTTCCTGACTCCGAGCCAATGCAAATGGGGGCTATCAGACCTACCCTTTCGACTGAGGAGAGATTGAGAAGACGAAGGCTCAACTTATGCCTTTATTGTGGGCAAGCAGGACATCTTCTACGAACCTGCCCTATTCGTCCAGCTTCTCCAAGTAAAAGAACTTCCTTTTCCGTTACTAACCAGTCGTTAAGTTATTCTCCTTTACTGATTGTGTCCCTTTCTTTACAGTGGGGAGAGGAACAGGTGAATCTTCCAGCCCTTGTTGATTCTGGTGCAAGTGGGTGCTTTATTGACTCTCAAGTAGTGGATAATCTTCACATTCCTCTTCTGTCAAAAGAGAGTCCTGTCTTTATTAGAGTTGCGGATGGTTCTGCAATCAGCTCCGGACCTGTGACTCAAGAGACTATTTCCCTGATCACTTGTTTGAATAAAATTCACTTTGAGCAATTGAGTTTTGATGTAGTTGCTTCTCCATTATTTGCAGTCATTTTAGGTCTTCCTTGGCTTCGTAAGCATAACCCTGTTATTGATTGGGTTTCCGGAAAAATAACTTTGTATTCTGAACTTTGTCAAACGTCTTGTTTACAACCTCCTGGGAAACAGTTATGTGCGGTGCCTTCAAGCCACAAACTTAATTCTCTTCCGGAACAGTACCAAGAATTTGCTGATATTTTTGACAAGAAAGGTGCTGACATAATACCTCCTCACAGAATATATGATTGTCCGATTGAACTTTTGCCTGGCAGTCAAGTACCCTTTGGACATATTTATCCGCTATCTGAGCCAGAATCAAAAACTCTCAAAGATTATGTGGACGAGAACTTAGCCAAAGGGTTCATAAGATATTCTACATCCCCAGGAGCTGGTATTTTTTTTGTGGGGAAGAAGGATGGTTCGTTAAGGCCATGTATCGATTACAGGGAATTGAACAAAATAACCATTAAAAATCGATATCCGCTTCCTCTTGTTCCAGAACTTGTGCAACAGCTTCGAGGTGCAAAGATTTTTTCAAAACTTGATCTGCGAGGAGCCTATATTTTAGTGAGGATCCGCAAGGGAGATGAGTGGAAGACTGCTTTTCGTACCCGATATGGGCATTTCGAATATCTGGTTATGCCATTTGGGCTTTGTAACGCGCCCGCAACATTTCAGCATTTTGCAAATGATGTTTTACGGGACTTTCTTGATATTTTTGCAATTGTTTATTTGGATGATATTCTTATTTTTTCACAGTCACTTCAGGAGCATCGAATCCATATGAAAAAAGTTTTCAATCGTCTCAGAACCCATCGTCTGTACGTGAAATTAGAAAAGTGTGAATTTGAAAGAGAATCTGTGGAATTTTTGGGTTTCATCATCTCGTCTAAAGGAATTCAAATGGATCACAAGAAGGTCTCTGCCATTCTGGACTGGCCAGTCCCTACTAATCGCCGATCTGTTCAGAGTTTTATAGGATTTTCTAATTTTTATAGGAAATTTATCAAAAAATTTTCTCAGATTATTCTTCCTATTACTAAACTTACTTGTTCCAATAAAAATTTTTTTTGGACTGACGAAGCACAAGTAGCTTTTACTACTTTGAAGAAAACTTTTACTTCTGCCCCTATTTTGTGTCATCCTGATCCAACTCTACCTTTTGTGGTGGAGGTAGATGCATCAGAATCTGCAGTGGGAGCCATTTTGTCTCAAAGAACTACAGTTAAGGAGGAGCTACATCCTGTTGTTTTTTTTTCTAGGAAACTGAATAAAGCGGAACAAAACTATGATGTCTCTGACAGAGAACTGTTGGCGATTAAACTCGCATTTGAGGAATGGAGATTCTTGCTTGAGGGTGCTAAACATCCAGTCATCGTATATACAGATCATCGAAATCTTGAATATTTACGTTCCGCTAAACGTCTCAGACCAAGACAGGCTCTTTGGGCAATATTTTTTATGAGATTCTGTTTTCACATTACTTATCGTCCAGGTAGTAAAAATGTTAAAGCTGATGCCCTTTCTCGCATGTTTTCTACAGATCCAACTCCAAACTCCCCTTCTGAAACAATTCTGAAACCAAGTAATTTTTTTTCTCTCCTTCAAGAATCGTTAATGGATCGATTAAAGAAAGCATCATCTTCTGTACCTGATGTTGTTTCCAGTCGATATTTCTTGTCTCGTAGGTCTAATTTATTATTTTTTGGAGCAAAGATTTTTGTACCAAGTGAGATTCGACTCGATGTTCTCAAAACTGTTCATGATTCAAAACTTGCTGGTCATCCTAGTATTAAAAAGACTATGATTTTAGCTAAAAGATTTTTTTGGTGGCCAACTTTAGCCAAAGATTGCACGGTATTTGTATCATCATCCGAGACTTGTGCTAGATTCAAGAATCCACGTTCCAAGCCAGTGGGGTTACTCCAACCTCTGCCTATTCCAAAGCGTCCTTGGGGATCCGTTTCAGTGGACTTTATTTCTGAGTTACCACCTTCACAAGGACAGACTACGATTTTTGTTTGTGTCGACAGATTAACCAAAATGGCACATTTTTCATCATTACATAAATTACCTTCGGCTGCAGTCACTGCTGAAACATTTATTAGAGAAGTGATTCATCTACATGGAGTTCCTGATGAAATTGTGTCTGACCGTGGTGTTCAGTTCACTTCCAAATTTTGGAGAGCATTGTGTAAGGCACTTCAGATTAAAGTTTCTTTATCCTCTGCCTTTCATCCACAGTCTAATGGACAGAAGGAGAGGACTAACCAGACTCTTGAGCAGTATCTACGATGTTTTTCATCTTTTGCTCAGGATGATTGGGTAACGTTATTACCTCTGGCAGAATTTGCCTATAATAATGCTCATAATTCTTCTATACAACAGTCACCATTTTTTTCAAATTTTGGTCTTGACCCGGCTATTTTTCCAGCTTCCGTACCTGAAGTACCTGTTCCTGCAGTCCAGGATCGCCTTGCTTTCTTGTCTTCCAATTTTAAAACTCTACAAGAGACAATGGCCAAGGCACAACGTGATTATAAAGACTATGCGGACCGTAGACGTCCTCCGGGGCCAAATTTCAAAGTTGGAGGCAAGGTATGGTTATCTTCTGTCAATTTGAAACTAACTTGCCCTAGTAGGAAGTTGGGTCAGAAATACCTGGGACCTTTTTCCATTATTAAACAGATTAATTCTGTTACATTTCAACTTGAACTACCGTGCTCATGGAAGATACATCCTGTTTTTCATATGGCTCTTCTTAAATCTGTGATTCCTAACATCTTTCAAGAACGGATTATTCCTCCTCCTCCTGCGGTTGTGGTTGATGGTCAGAAGGAGTCTGAAGTGGAAAAAATTTTGGATTCAAGATTTCGAGGTAAACGGATCCAATATCTTGTCAAATGGAAGGGGTATGGTATTGAAGAGAACTCCTGGGAACCCGCATCTAATCTCCATACTCCCAGTCTTCTTCGGAGGTTTCATCGGGCTCATCCAGAAAAGCCAGGTTCGTTTCGCGTCCTGAGGCCGCTCCTTGGGGGGAGGCACTGTAAGGCTACTCACCGTTGTGTGGAAGGGATGTCTGGCCCTGTCCGTCCTTGCAGGCAAGTAGTTGGTCGCAGTCTCCGGCGAAAGCGCGCCTGTGTGCGAGCGTGCATCTTGATGCGCGTGCGCATTGTCGTGTGCACGTTTTGTCGCGCGTGCGTACGTTAGTGCGTTGCGTCGCCCTGCGTTTCTGCACATGCGAGTTCACGCTAGGCCTATATCAACTCAGTTGACATACAAACAAATTGCTAGGTTATCTTAGTTCATTTCCAAGAGACCCAAGCATTATATATTTGATCTCCTGTTGTTGACCCGGCTATTCCTGACTCGCTTGAACTCTGCCTGCACCCGACCTCGGCCTGATATTGACTACGAACCTAATCTGCCTGCATCTGACCTCGGCCTGACTTCGTTTACGAATCTAAGCTGCCCGCCTCTGACCCGGACCTGTTTGACCTCGTCCTTCACACCCTTGTTACTTCGCCCGGACTCTTCGGCCTCTTTTCACAGCGCATTCTTCCTGTTTCACCTTCAGGTTAGTCTGTCGCTGGTGGAAGCTGCTTGTGAGCCCACTTCTACAAATTGATCCGCATAAAGCCTTATAAAACCCTTTAATTGCCTACTGAGTACACTCAAGATGTGTCTATTTCTCTACCCTTCTTACTCACTTATATTCCTTTTTCTCTCACTTTTCCCTATTTTCCTTTTCTTCAATCTGGTTGAATATTTTACTTAAGCACAATACTGATTCACTTGTTGTTATTTGTGTATGGACAATGATTGTACCAAAATAGCTTTGCCCTGGGACATCCCGGCAAGTAAATTTAAATTTTGTCATATGTTTTAAAACACAAATATAAATATTTGAAATAAAAAAAAAGGCAGTGCAAATAGTCAAATGGATTATTAAGGGAATTTAGCAAGATCCTGGCAGAGGAAGAGCCAGACACAAAAGAGTCACACAGTTAAAAGGAAAACATGAAGTTAGAAATGGTTTTACCAAGATGGAAGTGATTAGTGAATGTTTATAAGATGAGGGGAAAAGGCCAGAGGAGAGAGAGGGGGTAAAGATTCAATAAAGGGTGGGAAAGAAGAGGCAGGGATGAGAGAGCAAGGCATCATGGAAGCAAAGAGTGGGGCAAGAAGAAGAGAGGCAGGGGCTTAGGCACAGTCAGGGGCAAGATAAAATAGGCTACAGAGAGAGAAAGGCAAGAAATGGGACTAGTTTCTGTGAGGCTGTGTCTGTACTGAAAGGTAATTAAAAACAGAAATGACGTAAATACATTTAGGGGCAGATTCACTTAGGGTCGAATTTCGAAGTTAAAAATACTTCGAAATTCGACCCTCGAATTGAAATCCTTCAACTTCGAATATCGAAGTCGAAGGATTTAGCGCAAATCCTGGGATCGAACGATCGAAGGATTTTTCGTTCGATCGAACGATTAAATCCTTCGAATCGAACGATTCGAAGGATTTTAATCAAACGATCGAAGGAAAATCCTTCGATCAAAAAAAGGTTAGCAAGCCTATGGGAACCTTCCCCATAGGCTAACATTGACTTCGGTAGGTTTTATCTGCCGAAGTAGGGGGTCGAAGTTTTTTTTAAAGGGCAAGTACTTCGACTATCGAATGGTCGAATAGTCGAACGATTTTTACTTCGAATCGTTCGAATCGAAGTCGAAGGTCGTAGTCGAAGGTCGAAGTAGCCCATTCGATGGTCGAAGTACCCAAAAAATACTTCGAAATTCGAAGTATTTTTCATTCGAACCCTTCACTCGAGCTGAGTGAATCGGCCCCTTAATATCGTAACCTAGAATGGAGTGCCCTTTAAGGAAGACTAAAGCCTGTCAGCACCTACAAACAAGATAAAAGATCTTTATATATTTTCCCAAATGTTCTACTTGGATTGTCCGACCCATTCCTAACAGCACCTGAAACGCACACGACTTCAATTTGTGCAACAAACTGTCCCAATATGAATCCTGGTTCAAGTGCTAGGAATTGTCCCGAAATGAATGCTACAGTCAGAGCATCCTTGTTTAAAAATGACACCTTTATTGGATCTGCCCCATACACCTCTCCGGTGTGTACCAAATGAGGGGGTATCCAGGAAACACAGTAGGATGTGGGAACTTTCAAACAATATTTGCCACCACCCTGCCAGACTGGGAACCACACAAACTTTAAAGGGAACCACAGACTTCAAAGAACTTGCAGGCTACCCTGTGCCATTGTCCTTGCAAGCACATTCTTATAGTGAAATATATAGTGCATAAAGTATCCCCTATATAGTGTAGAATAAAGTATCCCCTATTTTAAAATATAAGGATATTGTAAGTCACTGAGGAGTTCCATGACCATATAAAATATGGATGCACCTAATCCACTATTTTTGGATTCGGCCAAACCCCCAAATCCTTAGCGAAAATTTCAGCCGAATACCAAACCAAATCCTAATTTGCATATGCTAATTAGGGGTGGGAAGGGGACAACATTTTTTACTTTACCTTCTTTTGTGACAAAAAGTCTTGCGATTCCCTCACTGCCCCCAATTTGCATTTGCAAAATACGATTCGGTTTCGGTTCGGCCAGGCATAAGGATTCATCCGAATCCTGCTGATAAAGACCGAATCCCGAACCGAAGCCTGGATTCGGTGCATCCCTAATATAAAAGTACAAGACACAAGGCCGAGTGCTTTTTTACAGGTCATGGAACTCCGAGGTTACTTCTAATATCCTCATATTTTCCAACAAGGGATATTTTATTTATTATAATACACAAGTTTTAGTGAGTAATGTGACAAAAATGACATCACTACTCACCGTTTATAACTGATGACATCACTTGTCACTGTTTATATAGTGAATAAAGTACCCCCTCTTGTAAAATATAAGGATTATTATAAGTTACCGAGGAGTTTCATGACCATATAAAAACATGAGGCCGAAGGCCGAGTGTTTTTATACAGGTCATGGAATGCCGAGGTAACTTCTAATATCCTCATATTTTGCAACTGGGGGTTCTTTATTCATTATAATACAAGTTTCAGTGAGTCATGTGACAGAAATGACATCAGAACTCACCATTTATAACTGATGACATCAGAACTCACCGTTTATAAGGATATAATTTACAAGATATGCATAGCTTTTGTGTATTATATAGTGAATAAAGTACCCCCTCTTGTAAAATATAAGGATATTATAAGTAACCGAGGATTTTCATGACCATATAAAAACACGAGGCCAAAGGCCGAGTGGTTTTTATACAGGTCATGGAACTCCGAGGTAACTTCTAATATCCTCATATTTTACAACTGGGGGTACTTTATTTATTATAATACACAAATTTTAGTGAGTCATGTGACAGAAATGACATCACTACTCACCGTTTATAACTGATGACATCACTACTCACCGTTTATAAGGATATAATTTACAGGATATTCATGGCTTTTGTGTATTATAAGGATATAATACACAAAAGCCCTGAATATCTTGTTCTGATGTCATCAGCTATAATGTAATTTCTGTCACATGACTTACTAAAATTTGTGTATTATAATAAATAAAGTACCCCCAGTTGCAAAATATGAGGATATTCTAAGTTACCTCGGCGTTCCATGACCTGTATAAAAACACTCGCCCTTCGGCCTCGTGTTTTTATTTGGTCATGAAACTCCTCGGTAACTTATAATAGCCTTATATTTTACAAGAGGGGGTCCTTTATTCACTATATAATACACAAAAGCTATGTATATCTTATAAATTATATCCTTATAAATGGTGAGTTCTGATGTCATCAGTTATAAACGGTGAGTAGTGATATCATTTCTGTCACATGACTCGCTGAAATGTGTGTATTATAATAAACAAAGTACCTAACAGTATACTGTTGCAAAATATGAGGATATTAGAAGTTACCTCGGAGTTCCATGACCTGTATAAAAACACTCGGCTTTCAGCCGTGTGTTTTTATATGGTAGTAAACTCCTCGGTAACTTATAATATCCTCATAATTTACAAGAGGGGGTACTTTATTCACTATATATTTTACAAGAGGAGGTACTTTATTCATTACATAATTAGGGTTGCCACCTGGCCAGTATTTTACCAGCCTGGCAGGTAAAAATGGTGGTTGATCCCAATGTTATTAGTAAGGAATAAAGATAAATATATAGGAAGGCCGGTATTGTTTTCCAGAAAAGGTGGCAACCCTATACATAATTCATTGGCAAACATTTAATTGCAACTAGGGATGGGCGAATTTTTTCGCCTTGTTTCGGCAGTGGAAATGACGCCCATAGACTTGTATGTCGGTGTGCGTCAAAATATAAAAAAAAAACGCGCGTCAAAAAGATTTTGCCGCACGACACATTTTTTTGACGCCCATAGACTTTAATGCCCATCGGTGAATTTTGGTGAAACGAAACGGCTCAGATTCGCCCATCCCTAATTGCTACACTAGGGGGCACATTTACTAAGGGTCGAATATCGAGGGTTAATAAACCCTCGAAGTAAAATCCTTCGAATTCGAATATCGAAGGATTTACCGCAAATACTACGATCGATCATAGTAAAAATCTTTCGATCGAACAATGAAATCCTTTGAATGGGATGATTCAAAGGATTTTTCTTTGATCAAAAACCTTAGAAAACTGACGGGGAAGGTCCCCATAGGCTAACATTGTAGCTCGGTAGGTTTAAAGTGGCGAAGTAGGTAGTCAAAGTTTTTTTTTAAAGAGACAGTACTTCCCCTATTGAATGATTTTTAGTTGGAATCGTTCAAGTCGAAGTCGTAGTAGCCTATTCGATGGTCGAATTACCCAAACAAATACTTCGAAATTCGAAGTTTCTTTTACTTTGAATCCTTCACTCAAGCTTAGTAAATGTGCCCCTAAGGGGCTGATTAAAAGACGCTCAATTGGATGAGTTAACTAGCAGTGAGTTGCTTTCATTCTCTAGCACTAGGTAGACTGTTTATGGTTGCCAGTGGCAACTGCACTTGTGCAATTTACAACTAAGTTTGTACGCGAGCCCCTTACGCGACGACTTTCGAACATATCACCAGCCGCTTTGTTCGCAAACATTGGCAGCATTGTAGCTGAAAGCCCAGATGTTGCGGCCGTTAGTAAATGTCACTTATAACACGTGACACACATACCGTTCCAGAGCTTTGTCTGACAGAGTTTTAGTTCCATTTCCTATAAGTTGTGAGGGTGTTGCCTGCGTGACTTGTGCGACGTTTCAGCGGCTCAGAGGGGAACACGATCGGAGCCGGAGCACAAGCAGCAGTAGCAGCAGCAGCTGACAGGGCGGAAGAGGCGTGCTCCTCTATGCAAATCCCCATCCGAGGCCATTTAAATGTTGATGCGCCTGCGCCGTCAGGCTAAGTCGGTTACACAATCCGCTGCATGTCTCTGCCCACTCTCATTCTGCTGTGACTGCTCCTGCCTGTAGCCGGCTTCTCTTCCTCAGCCGCACCATAAAGGCGACATCGCGCAGAATTGCCTCCCTCCACCATTGTACCCTTTGTAGCCGCTGTCCCTCTACAGACCTCCCTCACTAACGGCCCCCCATTCATTCACCGGGCCCCCTACTTGTGAATCTTCCAAGGATGAGTGAGGATCATGTACAGAACGACTCGCAGGTAAGCGCTTGATGCCCCCGCACCTCGTGGGCTGATGACTCGAGCCCAGACCTTTAAATTGCGCTTGTGAGTGTTTTCCACCGGGACAATCCCCCGGGACGGCTCTGAGATGAGTGTTTGTAGACTTGAGCCCTATAGAGTAGCGCCAGAGCCAGTGGAAGTAACCTGCACTGTAATCGCCGGCTCCTGACTGCCGGCCGCTCTCACTTCCTCAACAGAACCCTCAGTACTTGAGAAAGGTTCCGAGTCAGAAGCCATTGAACAACTTCCCAACTCAGCTTGGGGTCCCCCAACATTACGCACCCCTCCCCCCATTACTTAAACATTCCCCAGCCCCTAAATAATGGAAGAAGGCTTCAAAGAGTCGCACCCCGTTTGGCTATTGCGACACCCCGAGTTGTCTCTCCGCTGAAATGTGCCAGTGATTTGCTTTGTAATGAAGGGGCTTGAGCCGAGCGACGTTGAAAGTAGGGGTGACTTCCTCCCCGCACCCCACCTTGTGTAACCTTTATTCTCTAGCTACAAAAACTCCCCCGGGTGATGATGATCTTTCTAGGCTGCCCTTTTTATTCTTTATATACCCGGAGGTCCCCCCACAACTGATTTTTATTCTTTCCCCCTTTCTCTCGCAGATCGAGGCTGTTTTTCGGGTAAATGGTGAGTAATTGCGACACTGGGGTATAGCTGGGACTGTGCTGGATGTTTGGGGGTGCGATGTGTGCGAGTTGTAGGGCCCGGGGCCCCTGTTTTCCTTTGCCCCATTCTCCTCCCCCCTCCCTCTCTCCTTCCTCCTCTAGGAAAGGGCAGACATGGCGTCCAGAGACTAAGTCCCTTTTGCTCGCTAACCGGCCCCTTTGTTCACCTCCAGCCCCATATATCTCCCACTTGCGGGGCTCCCATCCGGCCTTGAACCCCTAATTCCCTTCAGCCCGAACCGAGCTGCCTATCGCCAGTGCTCCCCGGTCCGTAGGGCCGCGTTTTCCCTCTCCTTTCCTCGCTTGAAAGTCGTCTTTCAGTCGGTGGGGACTTAGTCTCTGCGCCATTTTCTTTTTCTCTAGCTGCCTGTGTGTGTGAGGCAGTGTGTGTGTCTCAGGCTGGGCCTGGCATGGCTGCTGCTCGCTCTGGCCTCTCACACACTCAAAAACAGCCTCTCCCTCGCACAAATACACGTTTTACCTCCATTCTTCTAATTATTTCTCCCAGTTTGTCTCATTCTGTGGGGAAAACTGACTGAAGAGAATGTAAAATGGAGCAAATGCTGTTTGTTGTGTGAGTGCATGGGGACTGAGTGAGGAGCAGCTCTTGTCTGTATCAGTCACTACATGTGTCTCATAATATTCTCTGTATGTCTCTGTGCATTCCTTTCTGTTGCATCTGTGACTTTTTAAAACCATTTTCCATATTTTATTATTCGTTTGAGGCTGGAGCCCAGTGTATATTGTATTTATGTGAATAGGGCTTGTCAATCTTTTACCTTTTTATTACTAAGCACAGTCCTAATATTATTATTGCTGTTTGGTCTGAAACTGTTGGTTTATATCTGTAACTTAATACACATATTGGACCTTTTATGCAGAAACCGTTATTTACATGATTTACTATAAAGTGTCTTATTTAAAAAGAATCCTTTTTAAAGGAGAAGGAAAGGCTTGGGGGTGCCAAATGTTAGGCACCCCCAAGTGATTGTATTGCCTAAAACCCTGGGCCGGTGCTCCTATCAGCAGAAAACTGCACCGGCCCGGTGTTATACCAGCGAGCACCACGGAGCGATCCTCTTCCATCTTCTGATTTCTTCTCACGGCCGTGCATGCGTATTAGAGTGAAAAGCAGAACTTTAACTAAAGTCGTCGATTTCGTTGTACTGCGCATGCATTTGTCCCTGGAAATTTGAAGAAAGAAAAGCGCTCCGTGGTGCTCACTGGTATAACCCCGGGAATGCAAAGTTTTCTGCTGATAGGAGCACCGGCCTGGGGTTTCAGGTAAGTAAATACGATGACTTGGGGGTGCCTAACATTTGGCACCCCAAGTGCACAAAGACTTTCCTTCTCCTTTATAAATCCATAACCTGCAGTATCCCCTGCTTTACTATTTGTATTGCCAAAGTTCCTATTTCTTCTAGGGATGCACCGAAGCTGAATCCAAAAAAGTGGATTCGGTGCATCCCTAATTTCTTCCATCAGTTTTACAATCTGATTGCAGGGATGCAATGGTATTCCTTAATCTGTGCCTTGTGGTAAAAATTAAGCAAGACTGGATATAGGAAAAGTTGGTATTTTTTTCCCCCAAAAAATATGTTCTAAATCTATGTATGCAATTGAAAGGGCTACCTTATGTGCAGCACTGTTTATACAATACGGTAAAAGTATAGGTAGGGCAAGCGGGTACAATAAATATACAAAGTTCCTTAGCCCAGTGTTCTTAATTTTTTGATGATACCAAAAGTAAGCTGCAGAATCAATTTGTGACCCAAGGATGTTTAGAACCAGCTATGTTTTAATAGCCTAGGGTCCCCAAATTTTCTGTACAAAAAAATACTGCTATCCTGTATTTAACTTTGGCTTTAAAGGGGAACTATTTTAAAAATTACAATTTAATACTGAAATAAGAAACTTTCTAAATACAATAAATTCTGTACTGTTTCTGAAAGTTCTCTCTCAGCATCTGTTTCTCTTTATTCATGCAGGAATTGGTTGCCCGATTTTCATTGACCATTATATCGAATCGATCTTATGGGGGGGGGGAGATCTTTCTTAGCAGATGTATTGGAGCTCACTCAAATAACTGATACCAGTACAAACAGTCTAACAAAATAACTGACTTTATCATAAAGTTTGTATGTAGAGACAGGATTTCTGGTGATTTTAATAGTGAGCTCTAATACATCTTCTAGGAAAAAGGAGCTTTTACAAACAACTGACTTAAATTTTTTTAAATGTTTTTCATGTTACTGGTCTTTTGTTTGTATTTAATAAAATAAAAAAACAACACACATTTAACTTTAAAAGTCTTTATTAAGAAATAACTTACAGATTCTCCGCTTGCGCTCCTCTTCAGAAATGGCGACGATCCATCGTGCGGCGCTTGAGTTCTCCTTCCTACCTTTCATAGGAGATAGCCAGGGAGGAGAAATCGCGTGCCGCATAACTCGGTGGATCGCCGCCTTTTCTGAAGAGGAGCACAAGCGGAGCATCTAAGTTATTTCTTAATAAAGACTTTGTAAATTTAAAGTTCAACGTGTCTTTTTTTTTTTTTTTTTTTTTTTTTTTTCATTAAGTACAAAAAAATTGTTACTGGTCCTTTAATCTGTATTCTAAAGGATACTTTTGTTGTGCTCCCTCTGTACAAACATTACAATTCCTAAGTAGTTTGTGACGTATTTAGTTAAAAAAAAAATATTTATACAGGTCATGGAACAACTTGGCTGCTTCTAAATTTCAGCTGACTTGTAATACACATACCATTAGCAGGAACCTGTATTAAAGACAGGTTTGCTCAGAGCAAGCGCAGCTGTCCAGCATGCATTATACCATAGAATACTCCATATCATGCGCTTCAAATCATTGTCTATTTATAAAGCCCCTGTCTTGTTAATCTGTGTAAAATGTAATTTAAAAAAAGCTCACAATAAATAGCTAATGTACCTTTTTCTATTTCACGTCTAGTCAGTAGTGATTACTTACAATAAATATGCTGTGTTTATACTTGTGCGTGTGTTTTTGTATAGTTGCCCTTTACAGACCTTCACACAAGTCCAAGTATGAATTAGTGTTGGAATGACCCATAAATAATTATGCTCTGCTAGCTATTTAACTATGAAGTGCATGGTCATATAGACTAGTGGTTCCCAAATAGTACGGCTAAGCCTCCTAAGGGGGGCTCAAAGCATTAGCTGGGACCAGTTAGAATTAAATGTCTGCCGGCTCCCCTAGATACTTCAACACGGTCAACCTGAAGATCAATAATGTTTGCTGGCTTTGATATATAGGTAATATAGTATTACATTTACACAATGGGATGTAGATGGCCAATCAAAAAAGGGCCATCGTTTACCGGAAACAACCCCCAGGACCAAGTTCAACAACAAAATAGAAAAGTTATCCCAAAATCCTTCCATTAAAATGTCTGTGTTTATTACTCTTTTAACAAGAATTTTGAATGAAAGAAATTTTGATGCAAGGATACTCTTTCGATTTTGGAATCCAAGCTAAATAGCTGATCCTGCAAATTTTAAGATATTAAGTCCACCAATAAATTTGGCGTTTTCTTGAGCAGGAGGCGACACAGTTGGTGGCATGTGCATGGAATTCAATAAGAGCACAGAAGCCTTTATTACACTGGGTATAAGGGGCAGAAAATTCAATCTGTTCAGTCTGTTTTAAAAGCAGCTTCTCTCAAATGTGCATTCATTAGCAATGGGATTTTAGTTGGTGGTCAAATAACGTGTAAAAAAAAAAAAAAAGAAAGAAAAATGCTTCTCTATTCGCTACACTGGTGATTCTGACAGAAGCCATCTGATTAACAGATGGTAAAATGGAGCAGAAATCAGCCTCGCTTGCTTTATCACCCAAGACACCACAACAGAAAGCATTTACCTGTCTTTCTGCATGGCTTTTCTATTACATTTGTGCATTGGAAAGTTGCTTAGATTTAAATTTTCTTTTTGGTTTTACGCCCCCTTTCCTTTAATTCACCTTGCAACTTGGGCTGTTAAACTAGGACTCCCAACAGCGCCTTCAATTGCACATTCTTGCCCGTTTCTTGATATTCGGGGATTCACAATTGTAATATGGGGAGAGTAAGGGTAGAAGAACACACGCGTTTTCGGTCAGGTCGACACCCGGTGACAAAACGCATACGACATCTGATGGGGTTGCACACGTCAAAATGTAATTGGACTGAATGAAGAGTCGCAGGTAAGAACTACACAGTCCCGACTGTTGGATGAAGACGCTGCTTACTGAGCCCATATCTGACAGTTGTGCCGCATCGGATGTAATGTGGTTCTTACCTGCGATTTTTAATGCAGACCGATTATATTTTGGCTGCCTTTAGTCTCCATCCGATTTGTGGCCGGGAATCGATCCGATGGAGAACGCTAGTGTAGTTTTACCCTAAAGCACAAGCAGGCCGGAGGAAGTTTAATTAAGCAGCGCTCTGTTTCCAACCATGAAAACTTCATGCATTGTGAGTGACCTGTTAGTGTTGCACCATTTCTCTTGTGAATATGTGATTATAGCCACAGAGTGGCTGGAATAAAAAGCTGCCCTTTTGTACATTAACCTTGTTGTCCCAAGATGTTTAGCACGGCTTTGGGGAGAAGTCGGCGCATGCTGGGAATACGGTTTACCCCTATGCAAAGTGATCACTGAGGACATCTTGCTTCCTAATTGCTTGTGTATGGAGGCATCAACTGTTCCAGAAGCACACGGGCCCTCTCATGTTTGCAGGCTGGTTTGGCTGCAGGGGTCAGTATCTAAACCTCTGGTTGGTTAACTGAGGTGCCTTCTGCCGAGAGCATGTTCAGTGAATTGGCAAAAAAAAAAAAAAAGATTGTGACCTTCTTTGGGCCATCTGGGGAGGCAAGGATCTACACTGCTTAAAGGACCAGTAACACCACATTTTTTAAATACTTATTTGACCCCAAAATAGCTATAATGATAGCTAAGGCTTATTTCCCTTTGCTTTTTTTCACATCTTCAGCTTGCATTTGAGGAGAAAGGGGGGGAAAAGGCGACAGCAACTTGAATTCCTCGGAGCGTTGAACCGGAAGGTGGCTTCACACCGATAACCTAAACTTTTTACTAGGGAAGCACCGAATCCGCTATTTTGGATTCGGCTGAACCCTTCATGAAAGATTCGGCCGAATACCGAATCCTAATTTGCATATGCAAATTATGGATGGAAAAGGGGAAAACATTTTTTACTTCCTTGTTTTGTGACAAAAAGTTGCGCAATGTCCCTCCCCGCCCCTAAATTGCATACGCAAATTAGGATTCGGTTCGGGCCAGGCAGAGTGATTCAGCCGAATCCTGCTGAAAGGCTGAATCCTGCATTCGGTGCATCCCTACTTTTTACAGTGTCTGCAGCTTAAATATTTGTTCACATCATTACCCCCAAAGCTGTCCAAAGGAATAGAAACCTAAATTTGAGTTACAGATGCTGAAAAAAAAATTTGGTGTTTTGGGTTATCGGTACAAAGCTGAGTTCTGGTTCAGCGCTCGGAGGAATTCAAGCTGCCATGCCTTTTTACCTTTCTCCTATGGGGCACTTTGAACATCAAATTCAAGCTGAAGATTTGAAAAGGGGGCAGTAAGCCTTGCCTATTATAGCTGTTTTGGGGGGGAAATAAGTACAGGTATGGGATCCATTATCTGGAAACCCGTTATCCAGAAACCTCCAAATTACAGAAAGGCTGTCTCCCATAGACTCCCATTTTATCCAAATAATTTTTATAAATGATTTCTATTTTCTCTATATTAATAAAACAGGAGCTTGTACTTGATCCCAACTAAGATATAATTAATCCTTATTGGAAGCAAAACCAGCCTATTGGGTTTATTTAATATTTATATGATTTTCTAATACTTAAGGTATGAAGATCTAAATTATGGAAAGATCCGTTATCTGGAAAGCCCCAGATCCAAGCATTCTGGATAACCTGTCCCGTACCTGTATTACAACAAATGGAATTACTGTTCCTTTAAGGGCTTTAGTTGCCTTTCGCTAGTAAATAAGCCCAAACCACAACATTTCTAGTCTACTTTTAGATTTCCTTGAAATTCCTCCTTACACTTCATAGGAAATGCAGCACTTTAGCCTCTCATGACTTCTATAAGAAATGGCAATCAACAGGGGAACTGTTGGAGACCGGCAGCACACAGACACAAACCTCAATTGTACATTTCTTTTCTGATGTACATGCTGAGCTCTATCTGCAAAAAGCCATTCGGGTTACACTGGAATGTAAACAGTTGTATTAATGACTGATCTTGCAAGGTGAAGAAATAAAGATTGTGGGAAAGTGCAAACATTGTTCAGTTTTAACATCTACTGGACTTTAGTGAAATTTCCGTTTTGATTGACGATCTTGTTTCAAGTGGTAGACCTCTTTAGGGCTACGGCACACCAGGAGATTAGTTGCCCGCATTAAATCATCAAAAAGAGCCAAGTTGCTGTTAAAGCTGGAACGTTATAAAATGCTGTGGATAGTTGCGAGTGCTTTATACAAGCCTGTGGCTGGGGTGAGCGGATATTGCTTTGGTTTTTTTTTTTTAAAAGGGAAAAATAGATAGTGATATCCCCCATATGGTGACATGGAATTTAATGGACCCATAATAGTGCGCTGTAGTTTTATAACACTGTAACAGCAGTCTCCAGTATGTAGCTTTGCTACTTGTGTGTTAATGCTGGGAAAGGGAACTTTGCTCTATAGTGCAATTCATTTGTAATTGTGTCTCTGTATGGCAGCTTGCATTTTCTCCCCTGCTGATTGGCTCCTAAGCTCTTTGGCCAAGAAGTTTGAGAGGGAGCAAAAAATCCATAAGAAGCTGCTTTATTTAATGTAGTACTAAAAGGAAACATCTTGTTAAATTGCTTTATAATTGGGGATGGGCGAAATTTTGTCACTGCAAAAATGACAGTCATGGCATTGTGTGTCAAAAAAAGACACGAGTCAAAAAAAATTTCACTGCGTGACAATTTTTTTGACGCCCGTAGACTTTAATGGGCTTATGCGAATTTTTGACGAAACAAGTCAAATTCGCCCATCCCTATTTATAATGTATAAGGAGACTTGACTTTTTTCTGTTGGCCTGCACCCCTTATTTTCAAAAACTTCAATAGGACTCTGGTTCCTATAAGATTTGCAATTGCAGAAGGGTTTTTTTTTTGTCCTAGGGATTCCCTTTATTAAAACAGGGCAGGCACTTGCTATTGGTGAGCGAGGCAGTGAAGAGAAGGTGCAGGGGCTGTAAGTTTTGGAGAATTAGCCATTTAGATGCCTCTTAATACCTTTGCGCTGTACGAGATTTATAAGGGAGCCATTAGCCCACTTGCCTCGGTTTAGCGGGTTTTTATTTACTCCTCCTGTGCTGCCACTAATACAGAATGTGTAACTTTATCCTCCACTAATGGGTTTTCCCCTCAATCCGAGCGATTTCTGCACATCAGCTGCTTCTATTTGTGTCTCACCCTTTCTTATGGCTGGAGCAGATCTGGAGAGCATGCGTTTATGTTCAGAGCAAGAGACTGTTGCCTCTTATCAGCTCCAGCCCTTTAAGCATGTTCCTGGGACCAACCAGGGCCATGGTTTTTATATTTAAAAACAAAAAAATTGACCTTGGTGTGGGTAATTGGGAGTATTTGACTGGAAGCTCCACTGTTGGACATGACTTATGTACAGTGGTCCGATGCAATAATGTCTAAAAGCTAGAACTATTGCCTTAGGTGCCCTGCTGGCTGCATATGTAACCTCTGCTCAATGTACCTTGCTTTGTTTTTATTTACCTGCTTCTACCTAGCAACCATTATCTTGTATTTGGGGGTTTCCGTCTCCCTTGTGCGAATGTAGGAGAAATATTCCCTTTTGTTATTTAACAGTTTGTTTACCCTGCTCAAGTATGAATACAGCATCCTGGGCCTTATATGTGCACTGGTGGGCTTTTTAGATCAACTAAGCCCTAAACTGTTTGGGTTTTCATGGAGATTATATTATACACCCAGCCAGAATGGGATATATGTTTTTAATATACTGTAGATATGTACAGTATATAAACATTATATAAACATTGGAATATTGGCACTCACGAAAAACAGTCCACTGGCGCCTGGGTGCTTGTTTCAAAAAATCCAAAGTATATACAGGTATGGGACCTGTTATCCAGAATGCTCGGGACCTTGGGTTTTCCGGATAATGGATCTTTCCGTAATTTGGCCTTCATGCCTTAAGTCTACTAGAAATTCATTTAAACATTAAATAAACCCAATAGGCTGGTTTTGCCTCCAATAGGGATTAATTATATCTTAGTTGGGTTCAAGTACAAGCTACTGTTTTATTATTACAGAGAAAAAGGAAATCATTTTTAAAAATTTGAATTATTTGGATAAAATGGAGTGTATGGGATCCTATACCGGTAACAAGAAAAACCGCACTGCTCAGGACTTATAGTAATTAAAGAAATTTTTAATGGCACATAGTATGTGCCATTAAAAATTTCTTTAATTATAAAAAGTCGTGTGTGTGTAATTTTTTTTTTTTTCCCCTGATTTGTATTTGAAAATCATCATTCATACACACCCCACTCTGTACACACACCCCACTTTGCTCCTATCGCACCAGAATGTAATGCCTGGGGCAACTATAATATCAGGGAAATGTATTATGCATAATGTATAGGAGGGACCGCTAAACAACAATGTAAAATGAGGGAAAACTTAGAATCGGGATGTAAAATTGAAGTTCACTTTAGTTTGTAGGGAAAATAGGAATAAGCTCAATGCTAGTAGGGCAGTATAATTTTGTCTTGGTTCTATAAAGCTCTTGTTATGATCCTATAAAGTTTAGTGACGCAGGGAATGTAGGTGTGGGAGCTACAGGTGTAATAGAAAAGACTGGCAGGGAGTGTGGGAAAGGAGGGGGAACCACGAGTATATTCCGAGCCTCCCCTTTTTCCGGAGCACTAGGTAAGGTTTCATTCTCACTCCTTGGAGGTGTATCCAGCATTTAAATTGAATGAATTGTTACTGAGTGACTGTTGCACTGGCAGCCTCCTGTGGGAATGGGTAATTATACCTGATGCGACTGGTTAAGGTATTTAACTGCAGCTTACATTTGTGCATTTATCCTCTACTGGCAATGGAACATTCCTGGAAAACTGAGCAGGTGGGACGTCTGTTTACCTGATGGGGATCATTGTAATGTCTCTATTGCTGTGACTGCTCATCTGGCTTTCACCTGTTTAACCTGTTCATTTCCCACAGGATAGTATAGCATGGTGGCTTCAGCGCCTCCCTATTGGATATTAGTGTTTGGGATTACTTGCTGGGAGGTATGAGTTTTAATAATAGTGACACAATTTGAGAGCTCGCGTGGTTATTTGTAGGAATGAAACTACAATCACTTCAACAAGAGGTTCACTCGTTGACGCTGACAATTTGCGTTTATGGCAGCAGCTCCCAGACTTAGTGGAGCCCATAACAGTGGCTGGCGTGGCCGAGTCTAGAGGCTGGTAATGGTGAAATTTAGATGTAATTCCTATTTACTCTCCTTGAGGAGCCCGAGCTGAAAGGTTAATTAAAATGGAATGTGAGATGGATACTTACGGTTATAGATTTTCTTAGCATTTTGGCTAAAATATAAGTTTGAATAACTTTTAGTATGTTATAGAATGGTTAATTCTAAGCAACTTTTCCGCTGGCCTTTTTTTTTTTGTTTTTCCTAATTTTTTTGAATTATTTGCTGCCTCCTGACTGTCCAGCTTTGAAATGACCCCATCTAGAGACAAATGCTCTGTAAGTGTACAAATGTATTGTTATTGCTACTTTTTGTTACTTCTTTCTATTCAGCCCTCTCCTATTCATATTCCAGTCTCTTCTTCAAATTGGTACATGGTTGCTAGGGTAATTTGCACCTTAGCAACCAGATTGCTGAAACTGAAAACTGCAGAGCTGCTGCATAAAAAGCTAAATAACTCAAACCACAAGTAATAAATAATGAAAACCAATTACATATTATCTCAGAATATCACTGTTATTCTAAAATTCACATTCAGCATGTGGTAACTTTTTACTTGCCCCTCCGTGGAGATTCTGTGCAGCGGAGTTCACGGGCGCCATCTTCAGCATTCCAAAGATTACCGAAGAGAAGAAGATGGCTGCGTGAACTCCGTTGTACAGAATCTGCACAGAGGGCTGAGTAAAGAGTTAGGGCCATTTGCCTGGGGGGGGGGGGGTCTATGTAGGGTAGGGTGTTTTTTTGTTTTTTTATTAAGGGTTTTGCTCTACTTAAACGTTTAGTATGACTGAGCGTGATATTCTAAGACCATTTAGAATTGGTTTTTATATGTGGTTTTTGAGTTTAGCTTTTTATTCAGCAGTTCCATAGCTTGCAATTCATCAATTTGGTTACTAGGGTTCAAATTACCCTAGCAACATGCCTTGATATGAATAAGAGACTGACTTGCGTACAGGAGAGGGCCTGAATAGAAAGCGGAGTAAAGATAAATAGCAATAACTAAAATTGTAGCCTTACAGAGTATTTGTTTTTTTTTAGATGGGGTCAGTGAAAACACTCAAAAGACAAATTTATAAACTAGAAAAAAATGAAGGCCATTTGGAAAGTTGCTTAGAATTGGTCATTCTAGAACATACTGAAAGTGAACTTAAACTTGAACCACCCCTTTAAGCTGCTCATTTTCTATGTATTTTGCCTTTTTGTGTTAGCTTTTTAACTTCATATTTCGTGGGCACTCTGGTTTATTAAGTGCCTTGTTAAGGCAATGGTGTAGATAGCACTTGCCACTCTTCCTTTAACTAGTGCCCTTATCCCCTTTAACACACTGATGGGGGACTTTCCGTTTATTTTGCAGTTACAGGTATGGGGAAAGGTACAATGTGCTATTAAAAAGCATTCATGAAATCCAATAGGCTTGCTGTCCTCATGCTTGTATGCTAGGCAAGTTAACATCAGTTACAAGGTTCAGACTTCTACAAAGGAAAAGCAATTCAATCAAAAATAATTGCTTGCTTCAATGCACTATGAGAAGAGCAATTGCTTTCTGGATAAAGGGTTTCCATATAATAGAATTGTGGTGCTCACCTTTCTTAGGCATATTTACCTTTTGTGTTTTACAAGCATCGCTGTTCCCTTTAATGATACAGAACATGTTTCTTGGTTCTGACGGATTTCCCTGTATGATGTGAAGCGAAATGACCAGATAACTTTAACTCTTCTAAATCCAGAAAACAATGGAACATAATTAAAGCAACGTGTAATACAATTCTCAACTTTTCAGACCAGCACCATCCCTACCCCTCCTAGTGACCCAGTTTGGCAATTGGTGGTGTTCTAGAACAATTCCTTTTGCACCAAACAGTGTAAAGTCTAATTGCAGGTGGGGACTTGAAAATCAATAGCTTGGAGCACATATACTTTCCTGGCCGTTTCTGGTCGGTGGCAGAGTCTTCCTGCTGTCAATCTGCTATTGAAGCTGCTCTGCCCTGTAGGCATGTTCACTTGCACCCAGCACATTCCACGAATATCCACTGCCTAACTGTTCATTCTCCTGGCTATTAACCCCTGAAAAACAGTCTGCCCTGAAGGGAATGTGTAGTAAAGAAAAAAAAAATCTGTATAACGGCAAGAACCTGGACCTGTGCTTTTTATTTATTTTTTTTTAATTTTATATGTTAGTGTAACAGCATATGGGTAAAATACAGCCGTTATAACTGAAATGTAGGCTAAGTCTCTTGGTAGTCAACTTGCCTGTCCCAGTTGGCAAGACCGGGGTATTTGCTCTATAAAGGGGAACTTTTTTAGTGACTCTGATTTTTCTTTTTCCTTTTGTTAGACTCTCACAAACACAAGAAAGACAAAGAACATCGCCACAAAGAACACAAGAAAGACAAAGACCGCGAAAAATCCAAACACAACAACAGGTATGTTCTCATACCTGTTTGATGTAAATCTCATTAGTATATGGGCTCTGTGTCTGTATATAATGCTTCCTGCTTTATACAACTATTGATAAAAAGCAAAGTGCTTTTCCAAAGCTGTAGCTTTATAAATATTCTGGTGTCTTCAAATTTGTCTACTAGCAGACTAAGTTAAGAGTAAGCAGGGAATCTCCTGCTCATATGAATGAAAACAATATAAAGATCTACATCTATGCCATTGTCTGTTAACAAGAGACCCTGAAGAATAGCTGGTGTTTGTGGCTGTTTATTCGTTGTAGAATACACTAGGTCTAGTAACCAATAGCAACCAAGCAAAAATCTGCTTCCCAACAACCAGTAAAGTGTGTAGGTATATTGCTTGTGAGTACTGGAACAGAATTGTTCCATAGTTCCCCTGGACTACTTGCTTTTCTAACTCTAGTTTAAAATATATTTGGAACCTTATAGTGGGGGACATGCTCTGACTTTGCTGGAGAGCCAACATGGTTTTCATTCTAGTTAAAAAATTTTAAACCTTGTATTTTCTTGCTTCTTACCCCAAAGAAGCCCCAACTCTGGCTCTCTTTAGGAAAAGAGAGGCAGTATTTGCATAGAGCAGCCCTGAAGGTCTTACACCACATATAGAGCACAACCTGGTCTCAGCCAGTGTATGTATTGGAGGGAGGGGAGTTATTTTCATTATTGCAACCTACCTTTTATTCTGTTTAATTCCCACCAGTGAACACAGGGATCCTTCAGAAAAGAAGCATAAAGATAAACACAAAAACAATGATAAACATCGGGAGAAAGATGGGGAGAAACACAGAGAAAGAGATGGGGAGAAACATAGGGACAAAAATGGGGAGAAACACAGAGATGGAGAAAAACACAAAGAGAAAGACATTGAGAAACACAAAGAGGTTGAGAAACATCGGGTAAAGGATGGTGAGAAACACAAAGAGAAGGATGTGGAGAAGCACAAAGAGAAGGATGTGGAGAAGCATCGAGATGGAGAAAAGCATAAACACAGAGATAAAGATCGGGAGAAGAAGAAAGAGGAAAAAGTAAGGCTGCCTTGAGAAATGACATACTGCTAGTGGCTAGAAAACCGTGTTGGGTAAAATTCTCCTTTACCTGTCATTGTTTCTAATATCACTAAATAAAAAGAATCCCCTGTTACGTGCATGCAAAGTAGAGACGGGCAGAACTTTTTCGGCCATTCTGGTGCCAGGATCCTCCTGTCACCCTTCCTTGTCCAGCCAAATTGCACTGCCATTAGGTGGGGTGACGACCAACATTTAGTCTGCTGCGTTTCCCCGGATGGCTTACAACTTACTTATTGGTTTAATTTATTGGTGGGTTTCTCATTAATTTGGAGATTATTTAAATGAACATTTTGTTCTAATACATGTGTGAATGCAAGATGTCTTGCCAAGCTGCTGAAGTAATAAATCATTATCACCTTCATTGCTGTTAATATGGTCGTATCTATTGCAGATGAAATCTTCCAGCGGCGGTGTTAAAGTGAAAAAAGAAAACGGTTTCTCTAGGTAAGGTGCTGTGAGGGAAGCAAATACATTGCCATTAGATATGCAAGCTTCTTCTTATTGTACATCTGCTTCTTCTCTTCTAGTCCTGTGCGAGTTAAGGATGAGCCAGAAGATCAAGGCTTCTATGTGTCCCCCAAGGAAAACAAGGCAATGAAGAGGCCGAGAGAGGATGAGTACGTGTGTACAGTGGTTAGAATGGGGGCCGTATCATTGCTTTTGTATACCTCTCATCCCAGCCTAATAGCACAAGTCCACAGACTGCCTATCCTTGACAGAATATAAATATCAACCTTCTCTGCCATATTGCTTGCTTGTTTGACTGTTCTGGATAATATGTAAGGAGCAAATACACTATACAGTGTATTCCTTGGCACAGGGCTTTCCTACTGGAGGGCAAATATGTCAATATATCTTACAAGTGTAAAGTCTTTTAAACTACAACCACTATACCAAAAAAGTTGAAAACCACCGACATTGTGTATGTATTTTATCTGCAGAAAAATAAGGTGTAAGCTGCAAAGTAATCATATGACAGTTTGCTCCGCCACCATTTTTCATGTTCTTCTGGGTTTTAGGGAGTCTAGTTTGAACAGATTTGACTACAATCCTGTTCATAGAACAAATACCTGTGTCTACATTGCCACTAAATACTACCATATCCAACCAGTAGTTCACGTATATAACTGATCCAGTGTGTGTATGTTTACCCCACCCTCTTTTTATTCGACTGAAACTCTGCCAACACAAAATATCGTCATGCTGTAGCAGATCATAAAGCAGAACTGACAGTGTTTTCTGTATTCTGCTGAATTAAATCATTGGCCTCCTGTGCCATTCTCTTTTTAGTGAGGATTACAAACCTAAGAAGATCAAGTCCGAAGATGATAAAAAAGGGAAAAAGCGAAAACAAGAGGAAGAGGTGAGGTCTATTGTGGAGTATACTAAATGCGCGGCTTGTTGGATATTAAGGAAATTTGTTTTGAAACATTGTTTCCCTTCACAGGATATTAAGCCCAAGAAAAAAAGTAAGGCCAAAGGCAATGAAGAAGGAGTGAAAAAGAAAAAAGTCAAAAAGGAGGAGGAAGAGAAGTGGAAATGGTAATGACTGTGCAATATTGTATTGCATGGACTTTACAGCATGTCTTCCATTTCTAATTCCTGTACTCCTATAGGTGGGAGGAGGAGCGGCACGCTGATGGCATTAAGTGGAAGTTCTTGGAACATAAAGGTCCTGTGTTTGCTCCCCCCTATGAACCCGTCCCAGACAATGTGAAATTTTACTATGACGGTAAGTCTCTGCAGCATTCTCAGGTGTTTCTGTGACCAGCTTTTTTTTATATATTGTTCATGAAGTACTCTGCTATACAAACCTTTACTGGTAGAATAGTTCAGCCCCAGGTCCAACTTCTTTGCAGAGGATTTTCCGTGATTGGCGTTTGAATATATTCATATGGCCCTTTGTCTGTTCTTTATCTTCTGTTCACTGCAGGTAATCTTGTAAAGCTTAGCCCAAAAGCTGAAGAAGTGGCCACGTTCTTTGCAAAAATGTTGGATCACGAGTACACTACTAAGGACATCTTTCGCAAAAACTTCTTCAAAGACTGGAAGAAGGTAAGCTCTTCTTGCTTTTGCACCATTTTCGTTTAGTTTTTAGCTAGATCATTTTTTTTATTAATCTGTCCAACTTTTTCAACTGCTTTCCTGCCCCCTTTCAGGAGATGACGACTGATGAAAGAAACCTCATCACCAACTTGAGCAAATGCGACTTCAATGCGATGAGCCTGTACTTTAAAGAGCAATCCGAAGCAAGGAAGAATATGACCAAGGAAGAAAAGCTGGTACTTAATCATGAGAAACTGAGTGTTTTGCTCAGCGATGCAAATGGTTTTTTTGTGCCTCATTTCTTTTATTCCTGCTACAGAAAATCAAAGAAGAGAACGAGCGGTTATTGCAGGAGTACGGCTACTGTATCATGGACAACCACAAGGAACGTATTGCTAACTTTCGCATAGAACCTCCTGGTCTGTTTAGGGGCAGAGGAGATCACCCCAAAATGGGCAAACTTAAGAAAAGGATAATGCCTGAAGACATCATAATCAACTGCAGCAAGTATGTCAAAAACCTGTAATGACAAACTCTGATGTCCAGCATAATTTTTGTTTACCTTCTGTTGATTTAAAAAAAAAAAAAAAAAAAATTCAAAACTACCCCCCCCCTTCTTTTAGAGACTCAAAAATTCCTGTTGCTCCTGCTGGTCACAAGTGGAAAGAGGTTCGGCATGATGGCAAGGTCACATGGCTGGTATCATGGACTGAAAACATTCAGGGTTCTATCAAATACATCATGCTCAACCCTAGCTCCCGAATCAAGGTAAAAGCATATGGTGGCTGCTGATAGTTTTGTGGCGCTCCTGTTGTGTTGCTGTATATCCCAATGGAAATTGACTTTGTTAGTAAATTCTGGCATCTGACAAGTGTGTTTGCCTTCCAGGGTGAGAAGGACTGGCAGAAATATGAGACTGCCCGAAGGCTCAAGATGTGTGTTGAAAAGATTCGAAATACCTACAAAGAAGACTGGAAGTCCAAAGAGATGAAAGTTCGGCAGAGAGCAGTAGCTCTCTACTTTATAGACAAGGTGAGGGACCTGTGTTTCTATCAAAATTGCACTTGGTCTTGCATGTATTTGGGGTCGTAAGTTGCTACCCGATTTGGAACAATATTTCTATAACCCATCCTGTGAACCTCTCTGATCACAGATGATAGTCTGCTGTTCCAAAAAAAGGGCATGATGGGAGTTGGCAGTGTGTGTATATGGCAACTAGTGCAATCTCATCTGTTCATGCCTCGGTTGACCCCTGCTTCAGGTATTTTCCTAGTATTTTTAGGAGGCATGGGTCAGTTATTTTGTGCGTTTCTCTATTGAGGGGCGCAAAATCCTGGCCACCGAGCTATTTCTTCCCCCTCCATGCAGTGTGTTTGCTGTCAGCTCTGCTTGTGCACCTGGGATTCTATCTTAATTCTACCCACCATTGCAATATTTTTCAGCTTGCTTTGAGAGCTGGCAATGAAAAGGAAGAGGGAGAAACCGCAGATACTGTAGGTTGTTGCTCCTTGCGAGTAGAACACATCAATCTGTTCCAAGAGTTGGACGGCCAAGAGTTTGTGGTGGAGTTTGACTTCCCGGGTAAAGATTCCATCCGCTATTACAACAAGGTGCCTGTGGAGAAAAGGGTACGTATATGGCATGTCTTATAGCGTTTTATTGCTGAGGGTTTGGTCAGATGAAACATTCATGGATTGAGGTTGTGACTGGCAAAATTTAAATTTTCACGTCACTTGTGCTCTCCTCAGGTTTTCAAAAATCTTCAGCTCTTCATGGAAAACAAGCAGCCTGACGATGACCTGTTTGACAGACTCAATGTAAGTAAATTTGGACTATAAACCAGCCCAGGACATTTTTATAGGGCTCATGTACATGCAATGTTGAGTGCAATTGCCATGTCTTTTTTGTGGTGGTTTTTTTTTTTTTTTTCACATTTCTGGTGTCACTACTATCGCAAACGGGCAACTGCATTTGTACTAAACCAATTCTGTGCAATTGTGCCAAATATTTTTGGTGTGCACCCTGTTCTATCAACTGTGGCGGTTGAAGCAAGGCATTGAGGAGACCCTGGAGCTACTGCCTGGTCCAGATTTGGTAGTACCTCCAGGGTTCCCCTGCGTTAATAGGTAGATAGGAAGGACAACATGGCAGGCAGCATGAAGCACAACAATACAGAAGTGCAAGTACAGGTGTGGGACCTGTTATCCAGAATGCTTGGGACATAGTGTTTGGCAGATAACATATCTTTACGTATGTTGGATCTTCATACTTAAAGTCTACTAGAAATCTTTTAAACAGAAAATAAACCCAATAGACTGGTTTTGCTTAAAATAAAGATTAAAGGGGAACGATCGCAAACATGAAAATTTAATATAAGCTTCCTCACACTGAAATAAGAATCTTTCTAAATACAATCAATTAAAAATGCTTTTAAAAATCAAGTTTATCTTCACTATTCCTCTCTTGACATCTGTTTTTCTTCATTCTCTCCAATATATCTTATAGGGGGGCTTCCTTCCCTAGCAGATGAATTAGTTTATTCAAATGTCAGATTCCAGTGCAAACAAAATAACTGACTTTGGCACAAATTCTGCTTGTAGAGAGACAAGATTTTAATAGTGAGCTCTTATACATCTAGGCAAAATGCCCCCCCCCCCCCCCCCCAAAAAGGATATATTGGATCTACCTGTCCTTCAAAATCAGACTCCCAACTCCTGCATGGAGATGCTGAGTGGGATTGTGAAGAATAACTTGATTACTTCACAAACAGTTCAGAATTTTTAATTGATTCTATTTAGAAATATTGTTTCAGTATGACAAAGCTTGTATTAAATTTTTATTTTCACAATAGTTCCCCCTACAATTGTATCTTGGTTGGGGGTCAAGTGCAAGGCACTATTTTATTATAACAGAGAAAAATAAATTATTTTTTAATATAGATTTGGATAAATTTGAGTCTATGGGAGGTGGCCTTCCTATAATTTGGAACTTTCTGGATACTGGGTTTCCAGATAAATGATCCCATGCCTGCATCTCTAATTGCTGGTTGCGTGGAAAGTGATGGGGTGCAACTGCACTTAAAGGAGGTGGTTCACCTTCAAACAACTAGTTGTTTTCAGATAGATCCCCAGAAATGATTTTTACTGATGACTTTCTATTTTCTATGTGTGACCGTTTTTTCTAATATTGAAGTGTAACGTGTAATTTTTCACCCTCTGAAACAGCCTTGCAAGGGGGCTCGCTGACCCTGTAAACTGTTCTAAATTGATACATTTAGTTGATACATTTCTTATCTTTGTCCCTGCTGAGTAGAATCTCTGGGTTTCATTACAGGCAGCTGTTAGAATTGAATTAATTGTTGCTAATACTCCAGAGATGCTGCTGAGAAATGTATCAACTAAATGTTGCAAAATTGTAACAGTTTAAAGTCTGCGCCTGAATTACGGAAAAAAGTCTTTATTACTGGGGAACCATCTGAAAACAATTTGAACTGAAAAGTTTTTGGTAGATGAACAACCTCTTTCACAAACGTACATGGGTTCTTATGTCATTATATCCCCTCTTTCAGACAAGCATTTTGAACAAGCACCTTCAGGACCTGATGGAGGGACTAACAGCCAAAGTATTCAGAACATACAACGCCTCCATCACCCTGCAGCAACAGCTAGATGAGCTTACTAACTGTAAGACCCTAGTCCTACATGGACTTTAACATGGACAGTTTGTATTTAACCCCTAATTCATCTTAATACGCTGACTCAATTTTATTTGACACTTCTTCTAGCTGATGACAACGTTCCCGCCAAGATCTTGTCCTATAACCGTGCCAACAGAGCAGTCGCCATCCTGTGTAACCATCAGCGGGCCCCTCCTAAAACATTTGAGAAATCTATGATGAACCTACAGGGCAAGGTGATGTTTGTGGATTGTTTGGGTAACGCCCTCTGTCTGTAAAGTTGATACTAGAATATCACCAGTTTGGTTACCTATATTACCAGCTATAGGAGCTATTTATAACATAACAAACTCCACAAATGGACGGCACTTCTGGACAACAGTTTATTGTAGCGGACTGCTGGAAACAGCCTATGATTAAGGGATTCACTCCCGAAAAGCATTAGGCAATTTCCAGCAGTCTGCTACAAGAAAGTTGTCCAGAAGTGCCGTCTATTTGTGGAGTTTGTTATACGGTCACAGTGGGGACACTGAGGACTGAGCACCTGGCCAGGGTAAATGGCTGGAGCGCTCTATTTCGGGTTTTTCTCCACTGACAGTATTTATAACACGTGTGTGTGTGTGTGTGTGTGCAAATTGTGTGTGTATATGGATGCATACTAGGGATGCACTGAATCCGGGATTTGGCCTTTTTCTGCAGGATTCGGGTTCAACCAAATCCTGCCGAACCGAATCCCGACTCCTAATTTGCATATGCAAATTAGACCATGGAGGGAAATCGCATAACTTTGTCACAAAACAAGGAAGTAAAAAATGGTTTCCCCTTCCAACCCCTAATTTGCAGATGCGGTTTCGGTCAAATCTTTTGTGAAGGGTTCAGGGGTTCTGCCGAATCCAAAAAGGAGATTTTGTATATTCACCGTTAAATCTCTCTTCAGTCGCTTGGGGGGACAGTGGGGTCTCCCAGTAGGCGGAGTTTCGCTCAGTTTGTAACAAAGTCAACCGGATATAACCTATTCATATCAACATATCTCTAATGTAACACTTTAATAGACAATATAAAAAAGTAACATGTCCGACAGAAAAAGAGAGCCTCAATCCAGGGAGGGGAAGCCCTGTGTCTCCCCCCCCCCCCTCAAGTGACTGAAGAGAGAGAGATTTAATGGTGAGCACACAAAATCTCATTTTCTCCAGGTCTGCTTGGGGGACAGTGGGACGTATCAAAGCTGTCCCCTAAAAAATCCCGGGTGGGAGAGTGAGGCCTATGTGGAAATAAACACTGCGGCTTGAAGAACCTTTCTGCCGCAAAGCAAGTGTCAGAAGCCGCAAAGGTATCAAAATGGTAAAATTTGCAAATAGTGGACTGAAGTCCACGTAGCTGTTCTGCAGATGCCTGATTTCTGAACGGCCAGAACATACTCTGGCATTGGTGGTTATACTGGAGGGGCCACATGGGCGACTCCCTGCATAAAGATTTTGACGTCCGGCAATAACGCAAGGCGCTTCTGGAAGAGGACAGAGCGGAAATCTGGGACTTGAGAGCCCAGCGACAAACAGCGACTTGGATAACCCCTCCTGGAGGAACTCAAGAATATTAGGGATTGAAAAGGTCTTAAACTGCTTTGTTCCGTTTGCACCACTGGCGGTAGGTTGACCAGACACAGATATGTCTTGGCTGAGACTTTTTCTTGCAGCATGCTACAGCTTTGGGAAAAACCCTTTTTAGTCAGGATCTGCGTCTCAAGAGCCAGGCCGTCAAGTTCAGGTATGTTGGGTTTAGATGTTGGATTGGACCCTGCAATAGGAGGTCTGGTAGAGGAGGCAGCGTCCAGGGTTCTGCTGCTGACAGTTTGAGAAGATCTGTGAACTAAGGAAGGGGAGGAAAGGCGTATGCCAGATGAAAGTGGCAATCCGCCGTGAGAGCGTCGATGGGGGATCTCTGTACGGGGCTAGAAAGGTTTCCACCTTTCAATTGTCCAGTCACCAAAATGTCCACCTCTGTTATCTTGTAGAACACTTTGTCGTTTAGCGACCACTTGCCTGGGTCTATGGACTGTCTGCTTAAGAAGTCTGCATCCCAGTTCAGGAGACCTGGAATCTATATGGCTGAGAGAATGACCCTATGGCTTTCTGCCCACTGGAAAATTTGATTGACTTCGTTCCTTCGTCACCTCTGCTTATCGTGCCCCCTTGGTTGTTGATGTAAGCCACCGCCGTGGTTTATGTAAGCCACCGCCGTGGCGTTGTCCGACTGAATCTTCACTGCCTGATCAGTTAGAAGTCGATGCCAATGGAGGAGACCTAGACGGATCGCACGAATATCTAGGAGATTGATCTGCCATTTCTTTTCCTCAGAGTTCCAGACTCCCTGTGCCGGTTGGCCCTCGAGAACAGCTCCCCATCCGAACAGGCTTGCGTCTGTAGTGAGTACTCGCCAGTTCGGGTCTCCCAGCGGCCTGCTTGATGTAAGGTGGTTGATCCTTAGCCACCAGCGCAGAGAGTCGTTTTGTGAGAAAGATGGATTTCTTGCAGTAGGGATTGCCATTTCCACATTGCCAGAATGTTCCATTGAAGCTCTCAGATGGAATTGGGCAAATGGAACAGCTTCTTTGGAGACCATGACTCCCAGTACCCTCATGCAAAACTTGACAGTGTGTTGTTGTTTCTGCAAAAGTGATTTCACCAGCAATCGAAGATGGGGGCATCTGGAACAAGTGTGAGCCAAGCGTCTGCAAACAGACCTAACCTCCCTCCTATTGGTGATGAGGTTTGAGGTGTTATGACAGTCATGTCGAGGTAGACTTGTCCCTGGACTTAGGAGTGTGCTTTTGTTCTGCCAGGTAGGTCTTTGCTTACTTTTGAAGCGTCCGCGTGCCATGAAGGATTGCCTTGGAGGTGAGGATCTTGCATTTTTCATTTGGGGGCCGCGAAAAATGTAGGTTGTACCTTGGTTTGTGGTAGGAGGGTGCTCTTGCCCCCTGTAGCTTGGCTGATAATCTTTTCCAAGTCAGGGCCAAACAGAAGTTTACCCATGAACGGTATGGAAGTCAGGGATTTCTTTGAAGAAAAGTCAGCCGACCATAGCTTCATCCATAAGGACCTGCGGTCTGCAACCGCCAATGCTGAGGATCTACTGATAATTTGGACTGCGTCCAGGGAAGCCTCGGAAATTAAATCATTAGCCTCCTTTATCTGCGAGGCCCATTGGGAAAGTTAGTGGCGAGGAGCCCTAATTGTGATAGAGTTGAGAAGCGAATCAGACCAGGATTGAATGGCTCTGCTCACCCAGGCCGTTGCTAACACGGGGCGCAGGGAAGTGCCCGAGGCCGTAAAGAGAGAACGGAGAAGGCTCGCAAGCTTTTTGTCCATAGAGTCCTTGAAGGAGGAGGCATCAGGGACTTTTAGAGCCGTGTTCTTTGAAAGCATCCACGGCTGGTGGAACGGACCAATTCTCTGTAGCTTCGCTGGGAAAGGGATAAAGCTTCTGAAAGCGGCGGTTAGTTTGAAAACTCTAATCGGGTTTGTCCCACTCCTGTTGAATGATCTGATCAAGCTGTGAGTGGGCTGGGAAAACCGGAGATGTTTTACTGTGGCGTTCGAACAGTGCCTTAGAGGAGTCAGTGGAAATTTCTGCTTCTTGAAGGTGAAGAGTCTCTAAAACCGAGGAAATTAGTCTCCACAGAATCCGAGGAATGTTTAAGGGATTCTTCCTCATCCTGGTCAGAGTTGGAAGAAAGCTCTCCTTCAGATCGGTCACCATCGTCCACTAAATAGGAAGGATGGATGGAAGTGATTCCGGATGGTGAATCACTGTCTTCATCGGATGAAGGGGCTCTGCGTTTGAGGGTCTTCCTCTGGGATTTTCAAGACGTGACAATAGTTTGTCTAACGAATGTGCTAACTTGGGGATCCCTGTGGCAAGTTGAGATGACCATTCTGGGGGAGGAGGGTCCTTGTTCAGGGATGAGAATTCCCCCGGAGTAGCCTGGTCTCCCTGAGGGATAAGGGGACCCAGAGATTCAGAAAACTGTTCTATAGGCATGCATCTAGAACTAATTGGGTCTTTGTGGCCAGATGGCAAATGTTTGCAACATTTGGCACAAGCAAGGTATTTAACAGAGGCAGTAGGTGGTGCCCTGGGAAAAAGGTTGACTTTTTTTACCCTCAGACATGGTAAAAAAAAAAAAAATCCCAATATTGGCCTGTTATGAGGTAGCCTGAAGGGTTCCCAGAGGCCTCTATGCAGAGCTGAACACTAACCTGCAGGAAGAAGGAACAACCTTTTCTGAGCCTTCTGTTAATGAAGGGAGGGAGCAATACCCCAGTGTGTCTGGAGCAGAAGCAGGGACGAAGGTGGTTGTGGAGCGCAGGGTAGGAGAGCCCGACACTGTGCGGGCTTTTGCAAAATGGCAGCCGCGGAGGACGTATGTGTGAAAAAAAACCTGAGAACATCTGTGTATGACGTTTAAGGGCACCAGACTGACTGCGCAGAGATGCGCACTGCTCCTGCTCCCCCACTGACCCGGAAGCAGGTCCTGTGCAGCAAGGAAGCGCTGGGTGTGTGAAGCTGTTCTGCTAACAGAGGCCCCAATGTATGCGCCGGTTCCCAGAGTCCTCACAATAGAAGGCTGCAACTGTATAGTTTGAATTGGCCCCTTTGCTCTTGCAATGCCCTCATTAAAAATGATCCTTGAGAGTCCTAAGGAAAGAATCTCGCTTACCCCAGAAGGGCCCTCTGTCCTCTGGCCAGTCTTTCCTTCCTTCCTTCCCTGCAGGTGGAAAAAGTGATCAGGACTGGATGGTCTGTGTACAAGACACTCCTAGACCCCGGAGACAGATCCCTCGTGTGGGGGAGGGGGTCAATAATGGACCTCTACTCAGTGTAGAGGGCCTGACTATCCCCAGATGTCAGTCTAGCTAAGCATTCGTGTAATAAAAACTGTAACAGGAGAAAATGTCCTAACCTGAGGACACAACTAAAACGGAGCAAAACTCCGCCTACTGGGGGTAGAGCCAGTGGAGGAGGAGCCAGTATTTTCTTAGCTGTGTCCTGCTTCCTGTATGTACCAGCTATACCCCACTGTCCCTGTGTCCCCCAAGCAGACCTGGAGAAATAGTGGATTTGGTGCATCCCTAATGCATATACTGCACCTTAGGAATTCATTGCTGTATGATGAATGGACTTATTGCAGTTCTAAAGACTGTAATACACCTTTTATGACTATTCCCTTCCCTTTTGGTTTATAGATAGATGCGAAGAAGGATCAGTTGGCAGATGCCAGGAGGGAGTTCAAGAGTGCGAAAGCAGATGCGAAGGTCAGGCGGGATGAAAAAACCAAAAAGTAAGTGCAACTAAAATATCCGTAACTCCGTTTTTGGCTCTATACCCTTTAGTCTGTAATTCCCAATTGAACAGACATAAGTGTGATGGGCATCTACAAATAAAGTGGGAAATCTAATAAGTTTCTTTGCATTTTTTGGTTTTACGATATGCCCTAAACCTGGCATTTTTATATAGCTGGTTGTGCCAGTGGTACAGTAAAGTAGCAAGTGTCGGCTTGCAGCAACAGCATGACAGTTACTGTTCATGAAAGAAGAGGATTAAACAAGCACTGCAGTTCACATGTCTTTTACTAGCGAAGGTTGTTGTATTTACACATTGGGGACAGATTTACTGAACATGTTTTACTCGCAGGCTTGTGGAAAGCAAAAAGAAAGCCGTGCAGAGGATAGAAGAACAGCTGATGAAGTTGGAGGTACAAGCAACAGACAGGGAAGAAAACAAACAGATTGCCCTTGGAACCTCCAAACTCAACTACCTGGATCCCAGAATCTCTGTGGCATGGTACGTCTTCTCTGACATCAAAGCTTAATGTAAACCTGTAGCTCAAAGAATGTGAGGAAGCCATGGGACATTTTATGTCCATTGTAAAACTGCTCAGAAGAGAAATATTTATAATACTGCTATACATTGCTGTGGAGATTTCTCATTGGTTGCAGTCTAGAACATCTGTTTTTATGGGACTGTCCATGTGCACTGTAAGGTAGAATTTCCTATAGAAACCCCTGCTAGCCTGCAAAAACTAGTTTGAGCTACAAGTTGCATAATCTGAAGCAAAATTCATTAATGCCATGAACTTAAAAAGGATTCTGTCATGGGAAAACTTTTTTTTTTTTTCCAAAATGCATCAGTTAATAGTGTTACTCCAGCAGGTTTCTGCACTGAAATCTGTTTCTGCACTGAAATCTGTTTCTGCACTGAAATCTGTTTCTGCACTGAAATCTGTTTCTGCACTGAAATCTGTTTCTGCACTGAAATCTGTTTCTGCACTGAAATCTGTTTCTGCACTGAAATCTGTTTCTGCACTGAAATCTGTTTCTGCACTGAAATCTGTTTCTGCACTGAAATCTGTTTCTGCACTGAAATCTGTTTCTGCACTGAAATCTGTTTCTGCACTGAAATCTGTTTCTGCACTGAAATCTGTTTCTGCACTGAAATCTGTTTCTGCACTGAAATCTGTTTCTGCACTGAAATCTGTTTCTGCACTGAAATCTGTTTCTGCACTGAAATCTGTTTCTGCACTGAAATCTGTTTCTGCACTGAAATCTGTTTCTGCACTGAAATCTGTTTCTGCACTGAAATCTGTTTCTGCACTGAAATCTGTTTCTGCACTGAAATCTGTTTCTGCACTGAAATCTGTTTCTGCACTGAAATCTGTTTCTGCACTGAAATCTGTTTCTGCACTGAAATCTGTTTCTGCACTGAAATCTGTTTCTGCACTGAAATCTGTTTCTGCACTGAAATCTGTTTCTGCACTGAAATCTGTTTCTGCACTGAAATCTGTTTCTGCACTGAAATCTGTTTCTGCACTGAAATCTGTTTCTGCACTGAAATCTGTTTCTGCACTGAAATCTGTTTCTGCACTGAAATCTGTTTCTGCACTGAAATCTGTTTCTGCACTGAAATCTGTTTCTGCACTGAAATCTGTTTCTGCACTGAAATCTGTTTCTGCACTGAAATCTGTTTCTGCACTGAAATCTGTTTCTGCACTGAAATCTGTTTCTGCACTGAAATCTGTTTCTGCACTGAAATCTGTTTCTGCACTGAAATCTGTTTCTGCACTGAAATCTGTTTCTGCACTGAAATCTGTTTCTGCACTGAAATCTGTTTCTGCACTGAAATCTGTTTCTGCACTGAAATCTGTTTCTGCACTGAAATCTGTTTCTGCACTGAAATCTGTTTCTGCACTGAAATCTGTTTCTGCACTGAAATCTGTTTCTGCACTGAAATCTGTTTCTGCACTGAAATCTGTTTCTGCACTGAAATCTGTTTCTGCACTGAAATCTGTTTCTGCACTGAAATCTGTTTCTGCACTGAAATCTGTTTCTGCACTGAAATCTGTTTCTGCACTGAAATCTGTTTCTGCACTGAAATCTGTTTCTGCACTGAAATCTGTTTCTGCACTGAAATCTGTTTCTGCACTGAAATCTGTTTCTGCACTGAAATCTGTTTCTGCACTGAAATCTGTTTCTGCACTGAAATCTGTTTCTGCACTGAAATCTGTTTCTGCACTGAAATCTGTTTCTGCACTGAAATCTGTTTCTGCACTGAAATCTGTTTCTGCACTGAAATCTGTTTCTGCACTGAAATCTGTTTCTGCACTGAAATCTGTTTCTGCACTGAAATCTGTTTCTGCACTGAAATCTGTTTCTGCACTGAAATCTGTTTCTGCACTGAAATCTGTTTCTGCACTGAAATCTGTTTCTGCACTGAAATCTGTTTCTGCACTGAAATCTGTTTCTGCACTGAAATCTGTTTCTGCACTGAAATCTGTTTCTGCACTGAAATCTGTTTCTGCACTGAAATCTGTTTCTGCACTGAAATCTGTTTCTGCACTGAAATCTGTTTCTGCACTGAAATCTGTTTCTGCACTGAAATCTGTTTCTGCACTGAAATCTGTTTCTGCACTGAAATCTGTTTCTGCACTGAAATCTGTTTCTGCACTGAAATCTGTTTCTGCACTGAAATCTGTTTCTCAAAATAGCAAACTGATTTTTTTTTATATTTAATTTTGAAATCTGACATGGGGCTAGACATATTGTCAATTTCCCCGCTGCCCCAAGTCATGTGGCTTGTGCTCTGATAAACTTCAATCACTCTTTACTGCTGTACTGCAAGTTGGAGTGATATCACCCCCTCCCCAGCAGCATAACAATAGAACAATGGGAAGGTAACCAGATAGCAGCTCCCTAACACATGATAACAGCTGCCTGGTAGATCTAAGGGTCGGGCCACACGGGCAGATTCAGGGAGATTAGTCACCAGGTGACAAATCTCCTTTGCTCCGACTAATCTCTGCGATCTGCCTAAAATGTAAATCGCCTGGGGGCACGCAAGCACACGGAGTAAGCGCTCGGTGTGCCTGCCCCCAGGCGATTTTTATTTTAGCCGGCGGAAGGCAGATCGGGCAGATTAGCCCCCGTGAAGAAGAGATTTGTCGCCTGGAGACAATCTTCCCCAAATTTGCTTGTGTGGCCAGAGCCTAAGAACAGCACTCAATAGTAAAATCCAGGTCCCACTGTGACACAATACACTTGTTGGTTCAGGAATAAAATGTTATATTTTAGAGTGAATTATTTTCAGTATAAACAGTGTATTTTAGAAATAAAAACTGTATCCTAAAAATCGTGACTCCCTTTAACTTACATTTTTTTTTTTTTCCTCCGCAGGTGTAAAAAATATGGTGTTCCTATTGAAAAAATCTACAACAAAACCCAGAGGGAAAAATTTGCTTGGGCCCTCGATATGGCAGACGACGACTTCAAATTTTAATGCAGAACAGCGTTGTTTTTCTTAAATTTTATTATTTTAAGCCTGGATGTTGCCTCTGAAAGGGGACTTTTAGGGAACTGTGAGCCTTACTTTTTTGAATTTTAATTGATTTTTTTTTTGTGTGCGTTAAAGCTGGGAAGGGGGATATGTACAGATTAAGAAATGATGGCTGAGAAAAATCCCTCCCCCCCCCCCACACCCGAATGAAAATTGAATTGGAGGTGACTGAACAATCTTCCCCAAGCTGCCTTTTGTATTGTCCCATGGACATTTTAGTATATAATCGGATCACATCAAATATGGCAACGTTTAAAATCTTGGGGGTGGGAGCGAGAGGTGTATATGTAAGAAACAAAAACATTGCAGATTGTGTTCTAGAGGCTGTACAGCATTTACAAGAGAAACATGCATTTCATTTTTTTTCTGTTTTAAAATAGCATCTATTTTAATGGGGGGGGGTCTTTCTGCTCATATCCCCTTACCCTGAATTCAGTTTTTTTTTTTTCTTGTTCTGCTGATCGATGAGCTTGTCTTGCTGGCAGCTGAGGGGTTAATTTAACTCTCTTCTATCCAACTAACTTGATGCATAGATTCCGACCAATCATAGAATTTCTGTTTTGCTACTTTTACAATGTGACCATTTTTAACCCCTCCTTCGGATATCCAGTGGAAGAAAAGCAGATGGTATCATTTTTTTGGGTTTTAGAAATGTGAATTTTTTTTTTTCTTTTTTTAATTATTTTAACTATTTAAACCTCTTAATATGTTTGGTAGCATCAAAAAAAAAACGAGAGATTCCACAAACATTGAATTTTATGCTTCTACATTTTGAATTCAATATGGGGAAAGGGGGGATTATCCTTAAAGTGCAATGGAGACCAAAAAAAAACCCTTTCCTGTGGCTGAAGTTTGTGTAAGGGAGACTCCTGCTGCATGCTGGGTATAATCCCACTACTGACACCAGTTCTGTTCCTGCGGTGGCTCACGTGGAGCTAAAGAAACTGTTGAGACCCCTGCAATCGCTATGGGAAATTTAACTTGATGAATAACCCCATTTTTAAAGGTCAAAATAACGATTGGTGGATTTGTTTTGCATATAAAGAACTTGAAATCCACTCTGCACAGGATTCGCTACTGTATTCCTATAAAGGCACTAGTGTAAATGCAATGGAAGACCTTTTTTTTTCTCTCTGTAACATGTCTGGAAAATGAATAAGGCGAGGGAAAAGAAACTTGTAAAATTTTAATGTGAATATATAATTTTTTTTTTTTTTTGCCTAGAATCCTCCATTTTAGTTTTGATTCTTAGATCAATTCCGAAGTGTTCAGAGCAGTCTTTTTTTTTTTTTTTTTTTCCCTTGGACAATTTTCCCCTTTTATCTCTATTTTTATCATGAATTTGCCATTAATGGAGTGTAGGTTATTTAAAATAAAACCCTACAACTTGCAGATTTGGTGTTTTTGTGTCTTTTACTTGGCTGATACCAATGGAGGAGAAGATGAGCTGCTGAGGGACACTTTATCCAACTCTACTAAAGGACAGTCTAACCAGACTCTTGTTGCAGCCACATTGTGATTTAATACAAATAAGGCATTGAAGTTTGTAGGCAGGCATAATTGCATTAAAACTGTGAACTAGTGAAAGGAAGGACACGGATTCCAGTACGTACTGTTTGTCAATCCTGATTTGTGGCTTGATTTATCTGCAAAAAAATTAGACGAGTGTTCTCATTTCAGCAGTTTTTAAAGAAACCAGAGGCAAACCGCAGAAATATCCCAACCTTTGTGGGACCTGTGAGCCATATTCAGATGTAAAAAGATTTGGGGAGCATGAGATGTGTTCCTTGGTGGTGGAAAAAGTGCTGTGATTGGCTTTTTGGTAGCCCCCATGTGGACTTGCAGCCTACAGGAGACTCTGTTTGGCACTACAGCTGGTTTTAATGCAACCAAGACTTGCCTCCAAGCCTGGAATTCAAAAATAATCAAGTGCTTTAAGGTTCCTGTGAGCAACATCCAAGGGTTTGGTGAGCAACATGTTGCTCATGAGCCACTGGTTGGGGATCACGGACATACAAGGTTACTGAAATGAGCTTAGTAGAAAGCTGGAAGGAAATCCCCCCAGAGGCAACTTCCTTAAAGGAATTGTTTGGTGTAAAAAAAAATTAGCCAAATATGTAATGTATAAAGGCTGGTGTGACTGGTTTTCTAACATAACAGAACATAGTCCTGCTTTTCAGCTCTCTTGGTTTCCACTGATTGGTTACCAGGCAGTAACCAATCAGAGACTTGAGGGGGGGGGCACATGGGTCATATCTGTTGCTTTTGAATCTGAGCTGAATGCTGAGGATCAATTGCAAACTCGCTGAACAGAAATGTCCCATGTGGCCCCCCTTCAAGTCCCTGAGAGTTCGAGAGCTGAAAAGCAGGAAGTAGTGTTCTGACTGACATGTTATACATCCAATCACTCCAGCCTTTATACATTACATTTTTGGCTAACTATATTAGAAACATTTTTTTTATTTTGCACAGCCTATCTATTTACCCAGTAGTAGTTAGGCAGGCTTCCTTTAAAATAAAATTTGGGGATTGATGTGGGTACATCCACGTCTTGCCCATGTGCCGCATCTGTGTTAGATTGCACAACTTTTTGCAACTCATTCCTGGAACTCAGCGTTGTCTGTGGACAGCAGATGTATTATGGGTGGGAATGAGAGTGCTGCACTGGAGCAGGTGCCTCTGACAATATGACTGGAGGATTGGCCTTTTGGAAGTGATTCATGGTATATCTAGTGTAAGTCATTCTAAAACAACTGGACTTGCCGAGTAATCATTAAAGATGTTTGCGTTGAACTGAAGAAGCTGCTCGGATTAGTAGTGAAACATTTTTAATGGTTACTTGGCAAGGCCAGTTGTTTTAGAATGACTTATACTAGATATACCATGACCTGGATGAATGAAAAATCATCATAGTCATAGTGATTCATGGTGTAACAGAAGAATTAGATGGAAAAGCAAGATCAGCATCATCGAGAAAAAGCTGAACCTGCAACACAAATATGACACATTTGTAGGGATGCACCGAATCCACTATTTTGGATTTGGCTGAACACTCAAATCCTTCACAAAAGATTCGGCCAATCCGAATACTAATTTCCATATGGGATGGGAAGGGGAAAACATGTTTTACTTTCTTGTTTTGTGACAAAAAGTCACACAATTTTCCTTCCCACCCCTAATTTGCTTATTGGGTATGGATTTGGTTCGGCCGGGAAGAAGGATTCTGAACTGAATCCTGGATTTGGTGCACCTATGCTCCTAGCCAATGTGTGAGACAGATTTTAGTGTGAGAATGAAAGTTTACTATTTCATTACCAGAATGTCCCCCATGCGTCTGCTCTGACAGCCCCAAGCCATGTCAGTGTGCACTCTGCGAGGTGAGGAGAGGAAAAGGAGCCTAAAAAATGTACTAATTAGTATAAACCCCCGTAGTATAAATGGATAAACAAACACTTTTATTCCTGAGCTACTGAACTTTAAGGAGAAAAAAAGAGTAAATCACTGACAAGTGCCAAAATCAAAAAACTCTCATTACAATCGCTTGCCTGATAACCTGGACGGGGTCAGCCCTGGGTATTTCAGAAGAAGCTTTTTCAGCAAATCTTTGTCTTTTTCCATCTTCCATATATACAGGGACACTGTGTTTTGGCTGAGATGCATATGGGGAGCATCAACAATTCAATAAGAAATCCAGTTGAAAGTCCAAAGTTTTGCACACTGTAAAGGAGAAGTAAGTTGGATACAGAATCATTACATTTGTACATCCCACTGCCCGATGTTACAGTTGCTTGGGCCATTTGACCACCATCTTGGTCTTTCTTGCCCATGTCAGTCTTTAGGGTGGATAATAGATAATGTGGGTTTGCCATGTGACTATTGTGGCATCACTTCCAACATTAGCCAGCAGAAGTGACATCACTCATTCTATTATATTGCATAGAAATGTGCTGGAGACGTGGATCAGTAACACGGATGCAGTATATATAGTGAATAAAGTACCCCTCTTGTAAAATATAAGGATAATATAAGTTACCGAGGAGTTACATGACCATATAACTTCTAATATCCTCATATTTTGCAACGGGGGTACTTTATTTATTATAATACAGTTTCAGTGAGTCGTGAAATTACATCAGAACTCACCGTTTATAACTGATGACATCAGAACTCACCGTTTATAACAATATAATTTACAGGATATTCATGGCTTTTGTGTATTTTATATATATATATATATATATATATATATATATATATATATATATATGTGTATTATATATATATATATATATATATATATATATATATAATGTTATTGGCCTTTCCAATGGGCAATTGGACTGTCCCCCTCAAGTGCTTATATGGGCAAAGATCCCTAATCTGTACACTTCTTTTCTGCTGTTTCTTTTCCCTGGGCATGGCCATGTTCTGACTAAGATGCTATTAGGAGATACAGTGCCCCTAGGCATATCTCTTGTCCTGTTAAACCGCTTTGTACAACTTCCGCTGGCCTAGATTTCTGCTTTTCTGACCAAGCAGCAAGTGCAACTAATTAAATACAAGAACAAAGAATAAGAACTAGTACTTAGTGGCTCCTGCTATGGTTAATAATAATGAAACCATGTTTCGGCCTAAACTGAACTTAAAATTGAACTCCCTGATGTTCTCTTTTCTATCTCTTAATATATACAAAACTCAAACTGATGCACCCGCCAACTGTTTGCTTTTATTGTCTCCAGCAGTGCCCCAGTAGTCTCCATGCAGGACATATGGCCTAGCAAACAATAGAGTGTGCCATTGTAGGTTGAAGAAAAAATGTAATACTCCATCATTACATTAGCAGGAATCCCCTCACCAAGAATGTAGTCTCATAACCAAAATCAATCTAGTATAAGCATTTCCCTATATAAAGCACATTCATATACTATGGGGCAGATTTATCAAAGGTCGAGGTGAAGTTTAAATTTTTTTGTGTACTTCAACGAGGGAATATTCCAACTTTGATTCGAATTTGAAAAAACTTCAAAATTCAAAGGTCGAAATTTTTTGGACGTACTGTCTCTTTAAAACTTCGACCATTCGCCACCTAAGAGCTGCTGAAGTGCTGTTTTAGCCTACGGGTGACTTCCTAGAACCTGTATGGAGGCAATTGGGGGAGTTTGAGAGATCGAAGGTCGAAGTAAAAAAAAAACTTTGACTCGAAATAGCGCTACTTCGACCCCAAAAAACTTCCTCCACCATTCCGTCGGTCTTTTTGAATTAGAAGTTTTTTTAACTTTGAACTTCGACCTTTGATAAATATGCCCCTAAATGTCTGGTATGGTATCAATGGGCTGGTGGTTGGAATTTGGGCTGGGCATCCCTAACAGACAATGATTCAGAGGAAGGCAAAAACCCTAGAGCTGTGTCAGACTGGGACACCAGGGGCCCACCAAAAAAACCTTAGACCCACTCTCAGTACTATTATTCTTCCTTTCCTTACCCAACCTCTTTTCTCCTAGTCTCTTTTCTTTATATACCATAATCTATTATTCCTTTGTTCTTATAGAAATAGGAAATGGCCATGAAATAGGCCTAATGTTTAGCAGCATGAGGGCCACTGACACCTGGGCCCACCGGGACTTTTCCTGGTATCCCGGTGGGCCAGTCCGACATTGCCTAGAGTGCTCGGCCAATCTGCACTTAAGGAAAAAAATTCCTTCCTGACTCCAATTGGCAGTATTACTCCCTGAATCATGGCTTTATATGTATGTGTGGGAGGGAGGGACAGTGAATGTGTGAAACCCTCAAATAAGAATAAATTACAGGCAAATGATTTGTTTTAATGACATAAGATCATTTATCAGCATATCAGCTTCCCTGGAAAGGCACCTTTAATTGTTATATTGATCAGCTCATGCGAGTCTAGTTCCTATTGAGAAAACACATTTCCAATGAAGAAGATGAAGGCAGAGCTACATCAGCCCTATGAGAGTTACCATACCTCCCCCTTATTGGCCTACTAGAGAAACAGCAGTGCTATCTTGAGACTTGCTCAGATCTCTGCTCAGAGCTGCAACCTAGTATAACCTATAGACAGCCATACCCTGGCCAGTTGGGGAAATTCTCTGACTGATCAGGCCACATGCAAAAAATACAGAGGGCATACAAGGGCAACACTATGGCAGCCTTTCAACATCTCCAATCATTTGGGTAGACAGCCTGACTGGAAGGCTATAAAGTACATGAGAGCCAACAAGGTGCATTAGCATATGAAAATAGAAAGCCAGTAATTAGATATATTACCCAAATCCTTTGGAGTCTGAGTGTAACCCTTCTTCTCAGGGTTGGCCGATGTTGTTCAGCAGGAACATCTTCCTCTTGTTCCTGCTGTCCTTCCAGCTGTTCATCCTGTTTCAGATGTTGTTGTTCCTCCTGTTGCTGCACCACCTGTTGTTTCTCCTCGTTCTCTTTTGGCTCCTCCTGATGTTGTTCACCTTCCTGTAGGTGGTCTTCCTCCTTTTCCTCAACTTGACTGATCCTAAAGGGGAAAATATGGAAAAAAAATTCAGTGTAGTGTTGAGACTACAAATATAATTACTGGAGGAATAATAGACCCTGATAGTCTTTACCTGAGTGATGACTTTACACCTGCTACAAACCTGTGTCTATCGTAACAAATGTGGGTGGTTACTGAGCTGAGTAGGTTCCATGCTCTGTTGGAGGGATAGGCTTCACCTCAATGAGTAGAGAGCACCAACACCTACTCCTTTGACGTGGGGGGGGGCATTTAGTATATTGTGTGGGCAGATTAGAGCAAACTGACAGACCAGCTCAAATTTTAGTGAAAAAAGGGATGAAAGCTTTCTTGTGTTGAGACCATTGTATAGAACCTATTTCTCCCCACTCTTTGCCTGGCATGAATGGTACCTAACTCACAATTTATACTACTGCAAAGGCACCCTTCAACTGGTTGTACATGTGAATTTTTCTGTTTAACCCCAATAGATGTCTAATTGTAGGCTGCAGCTGAGGAATTGTGGGAGAATGTGGTGACAGCTGTAGTCCACGAAAAAAGCAGGGGAATATGAAACCGTGAAATCATGAAGGGCTTGGCATTGGTGCCTTCATCTAGACCAGGGATCCACAAACTTTTGAACCCGTGCGCTACATTCAGAAGTAAAAGGAGTTGGGGAGCAACACAAGCATGAAAAATGTTCTTGGGGTGCCAAATAAGGGCTGTGATTGGTCATTTAGTAGCCTCTATGTGGATTGTCAGCCTACATTGAGACTCTGTTTGGCAGTACACCTGGTTTTTATACAACCAAAACTTGCCTCCAAGCCTGGAATTCAAAAATAAGCACCTGCTTTGAGGCCACTGGGAGCAACATTCAAGGGGTTGGAGAGCAACATGTTACTCACAAGCTACTGGTTGGGGATCACTCATCTAGACATTGCTCAGGAGGAAAGCTAATTTTAACTGGCTACTTGCTCTATCATTTTGCTCTATCATCAATGGCAGTGCTCTGACTGACTACATACATTGTTTACTGTATAAATATTGTTCTTATGTGTCATAAACTGGAATGGAAAATAAATTGTAAAATACATACAGTATATTCTTCCGGCTCATTTTCCTCTGCCAACAATTTGCTTTGCAGCCCCTCCAAAACTGATCTCATCATCTGTCGGGGAAGACAGGAGCAAAGGGTTAATAAGACATTTATACTCTGTATGGGAGAAACCATCAGGGTCAGAGACAGGGATCTGGAGACTTACTAGAAGGGCTTCAGCAACCTCCTACTGGTCCTGTTCGATGTTTTCCCTCTGTGGGATAAAAAACACAATGTTATACAAGCACTGCGTTGTACCCATGTTATTATGGTTCCTATATGTTGCCACCCGACCGGTATTTTACCAGCCTATCCGGTAAAACACCTGCCAAGGCCCAGGCCAGTATTACAAATTCACCCGCAATAGATTCAAATGTCGAGTATGTGAATCAAGAAGCTTAAGGCAGGATACCTGCTAATTAGTGTTTATTGTGCATCCACACAATCAATGTAGTTTCCGGTAAATTTGTAATACCCTTAAAAAAAGCCCTTGGCCCGCCCCCCAATTCGTTAAGAACTTACGTTTTTTTTCAGCCTTCTGGTCATCATGCGATGTTGCTCCACCCCTTTTTGCATCATGGTATGTTGCTCCACCCCCTTTTGCATCATGGACCACCCCCTTTTGTTACCACCCCCACCAGCCAATATATAATTATGTGGATTGCTGCCAGCGGCCTTCTCAACTTTACTGGTCGTTCCTGATTTAAAGGGCATAATATCCAAAATTCCTTTCAAACCCCCTTAAAAATCGCCTCAATAGGATTTTAATATTAGTGCTGCAGCCTGAAAGTCTGGACTAATGTACCCTGCCATTTCAGGTACATTGAGGCCCAATCAGCCCACATCAGCCCAATAAATACTGACTTTCTATGGCACATTATAGCAGCCCCTCTGGCATTTGCCAGAACCCACAGATTGCCAATCCGGGCCTGGCAACCACAGCCCTTTAGCATAAAGATCTGTGCCTCCAAAGATGCCTCAGTAGCTCCCCATCTTCTTTTCTGCTGATTCACTGCACATGCTCTGTGCTGCTGTCACTTACTGAGCTTAGGGACCCACTCACAATATACAGTACACATAGAATAGAAATGTCACCATATAAGGCTGAGGCTGATTAGTAAGTACTGACCATATAATTGCACCTTCCCATCTGTTACATCCAATTTGGATGTAACAGATGCGAAGGTGCAATTATATGGTCAGTTCTTTCTCTTTTTGCTTATTACTTGACTAAATCACTTGACCCTGCACACCATCTTTCTATGACTATATTTTGATGTATGGTGCTCCCCTACCCTCTACTTCTACGCTTAGTAAATACTAATCAGCTCAGAACCAGCCCGATTCGCATCAGAATGTAAAAATCAGCCCCATAGCATCAGCATCAGCTTTCAGAGCCCACTGAATATGTATGTGTCAGACATTCCCAAAAAAATCCAAGATGGGAAACCCCTGTGACAACTTTGAAGGCCTGGATCATTAGTTCTATAGAGATGCTGAACCTTTAAACTGGTTCAATAACTGTAATACATAAAATATGGCAAATATATACATTTTTTAGGGTTTGATACTATATTTAATTTCTAGGCCTTTCTAGCCCCTATCAAACCCTGAACACATACAGTAATGTAGGTTTCTGTGAAATATGCTGCTGCTTTATCACTACTTGCTAACAATAATAGTAAATGACGTTTGTATTATTGCTGATTTCTGCTATTTAGCTGCAGAAGGAATGCATTAATAAGAGCATGCCACAAGAAGGCGCTATGCAGTTAAAAAAAACCATCCTGTGAGTGTGGTACAAAGAGACCAGAAATCTGGCACACCGGATTTTAGTGCAAGCGATTTATTGTGTCACGGGTAATATTCTTCACTGTATCCAACCAGATGTGCCAATTCATCCTGGACAAGAGGAAATATAAAGGGAAATATAAAGGCAGAACTGAGGTTGCCCTGACTTTTTTCCTCTATAGCACCCAGGCACTCCAATTGACAGAAAACTGTAACCACCTTTTCTTATTCGTATTCTTTTTATTCTAGCTTTGTCCATGTTTGCCTTGCACTGATAAAATGATCAGCATTCTCTCCAGGAATACCCATTTGTTAATAAAGATGTGCTAAAAACAATACGGTAATGTGGGGGTCTAAAAGAAAAAAAAACAGCTGCTTTTGTGGATCTGGAAATGCATAGTGTAGTCCCATGTAGATCTGTAGGTCTGCACCCATACTAGCAGGTTACAGACATGCAGGTTGGTTTTGGAGTTTAGCAGCAGATTCTTCCCTGATATGCCCACCTTGAGGCTATAGAGCAGGGGTCCAAAACCTTTTTTACTCGTAAGCCACATTTGAATGTAAAAAAGAGTTGGGGAGCAACGCAAGCATGAAAAAGTCCATGGGGATGTCAAATAAGGGCTGTTATTGGCTCTTTGGTAGCCCCTATATGAACTGGTAGCCTACAGGAGGCTCTATTTGGCATAACACCTGGTTTTTATGCAACCAAAACTTGCCTCCAAGCCAGGAATTCATGGGGCCCTCCTGTTGGTGCAGAAGAGACTTTTTTTTTTTTGGACCACTTTATCTGACTTTTGGTTCATGTCCAATATGGTTGTGGTGCAAAATTCATCTGGATCAAGGTCCTCCAGGGTTATACCAAATCACTCTGGACCTAGAAGGGGCTGTGATGAATTTTCTTCAGTTGTCCAGTAGTCCCATTGGAGCATGGACTGCATCAACTAGTCTTCTGACGGCCTGAATAAGGGCCTATTGTCATCCGATCAGCCCAAGGGTTTGGTGTTCATGGGCAGCTTTACAATCTACCCATAACCAGAGTCGTCTGAACCGCAACTTTGATTGTGAATGAGGGTGTATCCTTTAAAGGTACTGTGGAATAGCATCATGGTTCTGGTCTAAAGAAACTATATTCACAGCAGCAGAGTCTATATTGCTTATTGATTACATTGCTTGTTAGGTCTGGATCCAGAATAATGAATTAAACAATTAAAGGACTCACTAGAAGTGTAAGCTAGCACATTAGTTCTATTATTAAGCTCACAGCTGAATCTATAAAGGTGGCCATACACGGGCCGATAAAAGCTGCCAACAGACCGAGTCGGCAGCTTATTGGCCCGTGTATGGGGGCCCCCGCATCTGTTCGTTGATGCGGTCCCGCAATCCGACCACCCTTTTGCGAACGCTAGGATCCGATTGTTGGGCCCACGATCGGATCAGCCCGATATTGCCCACCTCAAGGTGGGCCTATCGGAGGGAGATCCGTTCGTTTGGCGACATCGCCAAATGAGCGGATCTATCCATGTATGGCCACCTTTAGCCTGAGCTTGTGGCCAGAGGAGGGTTGCGGTTGAGATATTTGTTTGGTGATACACTTTTCCACAAACTCTGCTCCCTTTCCTTTGAATAATACCTATTGTTCAGAGCCAGTTTATATCAGATTATCACAAAGGCCTCAACTGGATTGCTGCCACTGAACATAAGATACAAAACAGTGTCTGGTGTATTATCATAGATGACATATAAAGAGCCAAACATAAACAGGTTATGCTGGGCAGCTCTACATCTTCTTCTTACCAAGTCAGCTTGGTTATAAGTCGTAGAAGTCCAACATTTATAGAGGTGTAAAAAGCCACACTGTAGTGGATTTGTCCAGGGAACAGTAGCACCAGGCTGGAATATAAACAAAATCAACGAGGCAGAGCAAAATAGTATTTCCCCTCCTGTAACAGCTCATAATCTAAGATCAGTATTTGTGTACCAGGAGAACAACTTAATCAAAACACCATCTTCAAAATCTCTGCAGATTCATATTATCTTAGTATTAACAAGGGATATATGCTGCTGAAGAGCTAAAACCACCTTAACGGCAAGGTAATTCCAGCTACATATTGATTTCAGTTCATTCCATCTTTTCATGAAGTTTTTGGTGAAGTGATGAACAGATCAAGCTTCTTTTCTTCTTCTTTCCCAGCAGCTCAAGTTTCTTGAGTTTATTTTAGACACCAAGAACTTTACCAAGGTTTTTTCAGTACATTCAGGTCAAGCTTTCAAAGATATTTTATTCCGCGCAATAAAATCTTTTATATCTCAAAGCAGGTTTTATTTAAAGGGACCACTATGGTCCAGGAAGAATAGGGGGGGGGGGGAATTGCTAATCGTATTCCTTTGGTGGCTGAATATATTGGTTACTCAGTTGTTCTCCTTAGGTTGGAAAGTACCTGTCAAGCTTGCTGTCTACGCTACTTCCTCGCCGAAAAAAATAGCTTGTTTTCTGAAAGGCATGGTTAAAATGGGTTCCTATGAGAAGGTATTAAGTTGTACAAATATTCTGTCCAGAAAGAGCTGGAGTCAGATCGTTGCCATGTTGGCCTTTCAGGGGACCTTCAAGCACCTACTTATAAGACTCCTGCTGGTGCCAAAGGAAAACAAAACCTGTCATACGTAATGTTATTTACTTTTCATGGACTAAAACAAGGCAGTGGGCACAGCTTTCCCGGTATTCCTGTTGGCTGGAGTGGTGAGGGGGGAGGATGCTTTGTGTGGGTCCTGCTAACAGAAAGAACCATTGGTAGGATCCAAGGGAGTGTCTTTATTTAGTCTGCGTGTCATTTCCTGTCTTTTGCATGGCAGGGGATTAACCCACCAGTGCCTACTGCAAACATAATGACAGCACACAGGATAGGGCAATTTCCCTTGTTCTTCCTGGGTCTGTGTGGCTTTCCTCTGGTGCTCTGGTTTCTTGTCATAGTGCAAAACCTGATTGATTGTTATGATGACGGTGACAAGTTCCATTTAAAATCTCGTTGGCACTCATGAACAGATCCATATAAATACAGTAAAAACGGCAAAGGCAAATTGCTTAGTGTATGTTAAAAAACATAGGCAAAATTCTGTAGAATTCTAAAAAACGAACAAAAAAAAAACGTTCCAGCTCTGAGAGGGTTAATGGTGGGGGAGTGGCTAGCCTATTTTAAAAGGCAGTGACATAATTAGTGACGTCTGGCAGCTTTCCCGAGCATCCCACACAAGGTGGAAGGAGACAGAGGAGTCTTTCGCTCTCTCTCTCTATGGAAGCAAAACCGATCTCTGACAATGGTCTCTCCCGGGGTTGGAATTTAGCCCTAGACAGCTTCTTCCTCATTGGAAATCACTGGCACTTCCTAATGCAATGCTGGGATAGAAATCCTTCTGGACATTCTGCTTGGCTCCTGAATATGGAGAAGGAAGCAAAATGCCAGAGGGGCCTCTGTAAGTTGCCATAAACAGTCACTATTTATTGGGCTGGTGGGGGGCTGTTTGGGCCTCTGTGTACTTGAAAAGCCAGGGCCTATTTTGAATCCCAGGCCTGTTGGCCATACATGTTAAGATCAATGTGTTAAGATGCCAAACCAGATGGTGAGCCGGACTGGGCTGATCCAATCATTTGGTCCAGGTATCAACCACCAGCTCATAACAACTCTGTATTCTATGCTGACACTCTCAGGCTGTGATCACTTAGAGATGCAGTAAAACTATAAACACTCCCCTAAATTTTCATCAGCCAAACCCTGCCCTATATTGGTAGCTTTAATCCAAAATATTGTCTTATGGGCCACTTATGACCTTCCCATGAATAGGGGCTCACCAGTTCCACTACCTGTTCACCCATTCCCTTTCACACCTTCCCAGAATGTTACCCCTTGTTCAGCATTCCATCAGACTTTCACCCTGTTTTTGTTTGCCATGGTCAGTGTGTACCAAAGGGATAATGTGTCTATCACATACTGTATTTCAGCCCTGTAGACTACATATTTCATAAGAGCTTTTTTTAATTTTAAAAAAGGAGGGGGAGATCTGGTCAACCAAGTCCAATGATAGTAACACACATGCATGTTGTACTGGCCAATGCTGTTCCTTCCAACCCACTAAAAATATCTCTTGTGGGAATACTTATAAATGCAGCCTTGAGACAGCACACAACCCACACATCGTAAATTAAAGAAAGAAGCAGATTTACTCTGTCTGGAAATAAGCATGATCATAGAACGTCATGTGTATGCACATTTTCATGGATACATTTGAGTTATATAGGCAACCAAGTTTTTATCAGGATACATATTTCAGGTGTTAGTGCACATTGGGCAGGCCTGTGCTGAAATCCTCTAACCTCCTTTCATTAAACTCAATATGAAAAGGAATAAATCTAAGTACCCATTTACTAACAAGGGGTCTGAGGGTTGGGGGCACCGCTAGTGCAGAGAGTGCAACTGCACTCTCTTGCACCAGAAGAGCCAAATTTCCAGCTCTTCCAGGAACGGCTTTTTACCACCCCCGGCTACTTCTTCTGTGCTGCTGTCTGGGGCAAGTTCCTCCAATCACCTCATTATTGCACCACGCCCCTGCATGAAACACATTAAAAAACACGTGTGTTTACAAGCTGCCGATTCTGGACCAAGTTGGCAGTTTATCAGCCTGTGTATGATGCCCTCCAATGGGCCTGCTGAACCAATATCTGGCTGAAAATAATTCAGATATTGATCAGGTTTAAAAATCCAATTGAGACAAGGACCACGTTAGTTCGTTGATGCAGTTCTCCTTTTAGCAGCCTGCATTTCCATAGCTGTGATTTTTTAATTGTTTGATCCCAGGGCTAAACGATCCTGATTTTGAACACCTCAATCTTTAATATTGGGGAAATATATGCTTGTTTAGCTATGTCACCAGTTTAATTCTATTCCCCAGCATCACTGTTCAGCATTATGGACTAGACATGCATCCCCCCTCCCACCCCCTTCACTTACCTATACAAATATTCAATACTGCCCATTGCAACCCACTCAAAATCACTATATACACTTTCACTAATCTGGTATAAGTGACATTTAGTACATGATTTATCTAAGGAGTTTTATCTAATCAGAATAAATCTAACCATTAAAACCCATCTAAACATCCCACGTGTGATAATAATGCACCATGTCTTTCATTTGAAACGCTGTGCCATTCTCTCCTCTATGGGGTGCTGTGGCCAGATCCCTGTTACTAAGAGAGCGAGTGCAGCCCATTCCATATCAGCACCCCACTCCTCCTTCCAGCAGAGGGGCCCCCAGTCCAGATGGACAGGCCCATGACTAGCATACCCAGAGGGGAGATCCAGAAAACTGGATTATGCCTTTAAGAGGCAGTCCCAGGAAAGAGAGGAGGGGGTGGACTGGCTGCAGTTCCTTTCTGCTTTTAATCCCACTGGAATCTCTATGGATTCACGTTAAGCAGGATACTGCAAGGAGCCATTGGGTGGGTTTGTATTGATTGGCAACTGATAGGGCACTCACTCTCCCTCCTGCATCTGAGCCCCCTTGTAGGTGCATTAGCTTGAGATCTGCAGCAGGAGAATATGAGCCAGACTTCCTGAGTGTGTGAGCTCTGTGCACATTATTTTACTGTGATCTCTGCCTGCACAGGAGGGAGGAAGAGGAGGAGGGAGGCAGATCTCAGCTCTTAAGCTCAGTTTATAACAATAGAGGGGGTGGAAATGTGTTAGCTAGCCCACTCCTCACACCAGTCCCGGGTTTGATTTCACAGGCACAGCCACTTGCTGATTTGCATTGTCCTCTCATGGCTGGAGGAGCGGTGACCTGCCTGGAGGAACCTGGACGCTGATTCTTCTTCCCTGACTTGGTGGATGTACAGCAGGAGCAGCATGGAATCTCTGCCTCTTATCAATGGATTCGCTGCAGGTGGGCAAAGCGAGGCTGAGCTCACCCATCTGTGCCGGAGTTTGGAGGTGGGTACCGTTATGACCCTCTTCTACTCCAAGAAGTCCCAAAAGCCAGAGAGGAGGACCTTCCAGGTGAAGCTGGAGACAAGGCAGGTTACATGGAGTAGAGGGGCAGATAAAGTGGAAGGGGCAGGTAAGACTCGATCTTTTCTATACCTCATATCTGTATATTCAGACTGTTCATAACTTTACTACATGGCCGGGCTCATTATTATTGCTAATAAGTATTAATAACACCCCAACATATTCTGCAGGGCTGTACAATAGAAACATACAGATTGCTGGACTGCTTGTATATAGTTATCAGGGAAAGTCAGGCTACAGCCGCTGCTGAATTAAAACTCATCTGCCCTGCAAGGTATGCTGGGAGTTGCAGTTCAGCAGGAGGGTGACAGGCTGGCCATGCCTTCTGTACTAGACTGACAGCAATGCAATTGTATGGTAAGGATCACATGTTTGCATTGTGGGTTTGTTCATACATTGTATGTATCTGTGTACATAGTTACACATGTATGTATGGATGCACAGATAAAGACAAAGATATTTTGTTACAATTTATCTCTGATATCAAGTTACATTGTTTTACATAAATCTGTAACAATTCAGCTTTAAAGCAGGCAGTTATTATTATTAGCTATTTTGCTTTTTGCTCATTAATTGAATACATAAAAAGATTTATACACATTTATGTTTGTTCATAGTGATATAGTTTGCGAGAGGCCAGGAATTCTGGGATTCTGGGCCTTCCTGCTACACATTGTTACTGATCTTGGCAAAGGCGACTGTAGCGCTAAATAGAGATGAGTCCCCCCCCCCCCAAACAATGACTAGATCTCACTGTAGACATAATACACATAGGGGAATATCTGTGTTTAACCGTGCCGGGTCAAGCAACTAAATCAAGTTAAGGCGGCCATACATGCAGAGACGGGCGATATTGGGCTGATCCGATTGTTATCACAATGCCAAGAATACACGCAGTTGGACCGAGGACTGCATTGGTTCGGTCCTCAATCCAGTGGGATTCTTACACCTGGCTGATTGACATCTGCTCGATTTTTGGCCAGATATCGATCAGGGGGCCCCATACACTTCCCAATAAACTACTGACTTAGTCTGTTGACAACTTATGTCGTCCCATGTATGGCCGCCTTTAATCAACTAACACACTGTCGGTGGGATGGGGAGATGTAAACTACAAGGAGAACAAGGGCCCAGACTTTGTGTAGGCAACAGAAAATGTACATCCCTAGTGCCCCACCACCACAGCGCCCTAGGGAAATGTCTCTACCCCTAATTCCCAGACCCTGGTGTTTAACTAAGCAACATATGTCACGTTTACATTAATGAATAAATTAAGTAACAGACAAGGTGATGGAGTTGCTAGTGTAGAAATGGCAAATTTGGTCTCTAAATATCCAGTAAAAATATTGCCTAAACTTAACCATCCATGGCCAGATTTCTTTGGAGAGACCGGCAAATGTCTTGACTGCCCCTGGGCCAACAATTAGATCATCCGTAGGGATATTTGACCTTAACTTTTACTATGATCTAGACATCCATATTAAACTTCGGCAGCTAACTCGCTGATAGGGTTCACTTGTCCTTAGCAACCAGACAGTGGTTTGAATGTGAGACTGAAAGGTGGATGAGAAAGGGGTTGAAAAGAAAGCAATAACATTTTAAATTGTAAACTGGAAAGAGGCAGAAGGTAAATTAATTAGGGATGCACAGAATCCACTATTTTGGATTCGTCCAAACCCCCGAATCCTTTGCGAAAGATTTGGCTGAATACCAAACCAAATCCGGGTGGGAAGGGGAAAACATTTTTACTTCATTGTTTTGTGACAAAAAGTCACGTGATTTCCCTCTCCACCCCTAATTTACATATGCAAATTAGGATTTGGTTTGGCTGTGCAGAAGGATTCGGCCGAATCCGAATCCAGCTGAAAAAGGCCGAATCCTGGATTTGGTGCATCCCTAAAACTAATAAAAAGTTGCTAAGAATAAGAATTTTTGTAAAGAGCCATATAGCATACTGAGGACTCATTGCCTGAACAATAGTAGGAGTATATAATACATAAAAGCTTTAAATAGAGGGAATTTCATGGTTCCTCTCACCCTTCACTGATGTGTATGTGCACACATCATAAGCACCCCCAAATGACAGTCAGTTCCTCATTTATAGTCCTGAAGTCCTGCATCGTCAACTTTTACAAAGTCTACCCCAACAACAGTAAGAGATCAGGGCCCACTCTCCCCCCCCCCCGTAAGAGATAATGTACATATAGGCACCCTATTCCATAATATAATGTCAGAAGTCATCTTAGACTTGTCTGAGACCTTTGACCTCTAATATCCTTGTAATTTACAGTAGTGGGTACATTATCCCTTAAAGTTCTCTGTATAACTCAGCCTGCAACCTTGTGCCTTTATATGGTCACAGAACCACTCAGTGACTTGTAATATTCTTATAATTTACATTAGGGGGTACATTATCCCTTATAATACATGAGTGATACTCAGAGTTCCCTGTATAACTCAGCCTGTAGCCTTGTGCCTTTATATGGTCACAGAACCTCTCAGTGACTTCTAATATCCTCATAATTTACATTAGGGGGTACATTATCCCTTATAATACATGAGTGATACTCAGAGTTCCCTGTATAACTCAGCCTGTAGCCTTGTGCCTTTATATGGTCACAGAACCACTCAGTGACTTGTAATATTCTTATAATTTACATTAGGGGGTACATTATCCCTTATAATACATGAGTGATACTCAGAGTTCCCTGTATAACTCAGCCTGTAGCCTTGTGCCTTTATATGGTCACAGAACCTCTCAGTGACTTCTAATATCCTTATAATTTACATTAGGGGGTACATTATCCCTTATAATACATGAGTGATACTCAGAGTTCCCTGTATAACTCAGCCTGTAGCCTTGTGCCTTTATATGATCATAGGACCCCTCAGAGACTTCTGATATCCTTATCATTTACAGTAGTGGGTACATTATTCCTTAAATAAAACCCAATCTGTTTAATGATCGTTTTATGTAACCCTTAATTTTAGCCAGGAGTATAGTTCCCAGCATCTGCCAGCAGCCTGTTTCCTTAATGAGAGTTCTATTACTAGCATATAATAATCACATCCATGAAGCCCTGTTGTATATTCTTCTTTGTTTTTACACATGAAGCATTTCCTGCAGTGCCGTACAACTGAAATGGGTGTATAAGAGACTGCACTAGTGACATTCAATTAGATCACTGTAGCTTGTCACTTAACAGAAAAAGTCCAATTGCACCATGTAAAATGATCATTTGTAGTATTTACAGCTGAACTCGCATTAAAGCCAAGCTGAACAGTGTATTTTGTAACATTCACATAAATGCTGTTTCCAACTTGATTTTCTGCTGCAAGCATTTGCAGTCTCACTGTCATCTCCTGGTGGGTTTTACTGGGATCCTACAACTAAAGGTCAGAAACGGCTTCCTGTAACCCATACAAAGGAAATTTTGCTTTCTCCTTAGAAACAACAAATAAAATATCCAATATCGTGATCTGCCTTTTTTTTTTAAAGGAGAAGTAAAGGTCAAATTACTGGGGGTGGCACATTTTTAGACTCCCGTCCCCCAGTAATTTCTAAAGATGCACCAAATCCAGGATTCGGTTCGGGTTTCAGCCTTTTTCAGCAGGATTTGGATTTGGCTGAATCCTTCTGCACGGCCGAACTGAATCGGAATTTGCATATGCAAACTAGGGGTGGGGAGGGAAATCAGCGACTTTAAGTCACAAAACAAGGAAGCACAAAATGTATACAAATATGCAAATTAGGATTCTGCTTCAGTATTCGGCCGAATCTTTCGCGAAGGATTTGGGGGTTCAGGCCGAATCCAAGTGCATCCCTAATGATTTCAGTTGTTTACCTTCTACTCCAGGCCATTGCTCCTTTTAAAAAAAAAAAAAGTCACCGACCCAGGGTACTTTATTCTGGGTGCCACTGGATTTAGCAGCAAGAATCGTGCTGCAAATTCTTTGTTGCAATTTTTGTATTTATCATAAAGGCCTCCTCCATAAAACTTCCATCAGTAGTGTAACTAGATGTCACTGGCAAATTATTTTTCAGGCCCCCAAAATGTCTAGGGGTTGACCTGTTTTACCAATATTTATTGAAATTGTATATGAATTAGGGCCTCATGGGGCCCCTAAACCTCCTGGCCCCCCTCCAGCCGCAGGGTCTGCTTCCTCTGTAGTTACACCCCTGACTGCCGCCCTCAGCTGCCAATATGGTAGATAATACCAGTACTGCAGAGCTGCACAGCCATATTAATGGCTTCATTTTTGAGCACATGACATCTGTTCCCAACTAGGAAGGGGATTATTGGTAATCAGGTGAGCTGTGAATTTGGGGTTTAGTTCCCCTTTTAGGCTATGGCATGAAGGTGTTTATGATTTCCACATTAGGTATTTTGGGCAGGCAGTGGACTTTAAATGCACAAATAAATATTTTTGCAGTTCATGGAAAGTTTGTGAAAACATTCCTGCCCACCGCTGCCTCCCCTTCCCATCCTTGTGCCCCTCGTGTCATTTCCGTTTTTTATGCTTTCCTAACTCTGGGTGCTAATGAGAATAGCAGGTCAGGTGCAGTTTTCTGAAGTCAGCACATGTCTGTATTGTGGGTTCAAGTACATGTCCCCTTTATCAGACCTGCCGTGCCCATATCCTGCAATTACTAGTAGGTGAAGGGTCCCAGCAGTGCTAGTCTCTGTAGCCAATACTATAACACTATGATACAGAGTGTGTTTATCTACAGGAGCTAAAATAAGCAACTATAGATGAAAATTGTCTAAAACCGATAAATACAATATTCAATTTCTTATCATCCTTACTTAACTACATCATTGAGCTCTAAACTATAGTGTTCTCCTTAAATGTATGTATTTATTGCTAATAACTTATTATAGCCTGCACGGTTTCTGAGTGAGCTGGTAGTCATGCTGGAGCTATACAGTATTGGTTAGTTTTGGCTATGTTCAAGAAGTTGGAAAATACTGTGCAGAACTCTACTAGTCTGTAGCCACATGGAAAAGTGTCATTGTTCAACTAAATTTGCAGGCAGGGTTCCCCCACTGACATGGATTTGTACGATTTTCGCACCGTGTGTGGAGAGTCCCGACATTTTTCGTCCAGGTCGATCGGACAGGTTAAAAGATTTCTGTCGGCTGACGATAATATCTCTGCGCTTATTGCCAATCGTACGATTTTCCGAGGGAGACTGTCACTAGCTTTGGTTAAACATAACTTTCGTACGATTGCTGTCAGGGGCAGGGGCAGAACATCAGCTGATCTGTTCTTTTGTATTTTATTTGATTGGAATGTTAGTGGCAGGTCGGGAGATGAGGAAGTCCAATCGTACGATGATTCGTACGATTGGATCTTTGCGTCTATGGCCAGCTTAATCCTCGCTGGATCCAGCTCTATCACAGGGTCATCTACCATCTGATGATCACTGGTGTGCAATACAAAACTCTCTATTGTTGGCACCAAGAGATGGCACATCAGGGTGCAAGTTACAGCTGGGTTTAGTACATTTCAGGCTTGTGGTTCATTTAGTGGTTTCAGGCACTTTGCCCGCTGTGTCATTTCCATGCCCAATATTTAGCATCACATAGTGTAAAATATGGCAGTTGCCTGAGAACCCAAGGACAAGTGAGGGAAAAATAACTTTAATTTTAAGTATCCTCTTTGGAGACAAATATCTTCTATTTATCAATCTGACAACAGCAATTTAGAGCAGTATTACAGCCCTCCTATGCAGAATTATAGTCCTCACAATCCCACTGCCAGTACCATGGTGTGAGTTGGCACTTGGTTTTGTAGCCGAATAGCTAGAGTGCTACAGGTGCCAGTGTTTGCCTCTGTTTTACAAGGTTTTGGTTCATTATGGATCAATCAACTATGATGGTTCCCCCTGTGCCAGTAGCTAGGGATGGTTTATATATGTAGGTTCTCTCTAAAGGGTTGGGGCATACGGGCAGATTCGTGGATATTAGTCGCCAGATCTCCTCTTCTTCGGTGCGACTAATGTCCCCGATCTGCCTTCCGCCGGCTAAAATGAAAATCACCTGGGGGCAGGCACTCAGAGCGTTTTGTTTTCTGATGTCGCCCGCAATTGCCTCACGAGGAAACTTCAAAGAAAACGAAGCGCTCCGAGTGCCTGCCACCAGGCGATTTTCATTTTAGCCGGTGGAAGGCAGATCGGGGACATTAGTCGCACCGAAGAAGAGGAGATCTGGCGACTAATCTCAAAAGAGAACAGGTGTCTGCAGCAGAGCAGTTGTTTGTGACAATAAAAGTTAAAAGAACCAGGTCTTGTGGTCCTTGTAAGAACCTGTTTCTCCAAATCTATATCAGACAGAAGTCATGTGTTCCATGGTACATTGCCTTGTATTTGAGCCAATAAGCAATTGCTGAACTATGAGTTGCAACTTCATGACCACCCCACCATATGAACGATCCGCCACCTCAGCCAGTTATCGAGCAGGTGCAAGTTGTTTTGTCTTATTACGTTTGGAAGAGTAAAGATCGATAGGAGACTTCTAATGAGTGCCTGTAAGGGACTCATCTTTCTTATTGAGTTTTTAAACAGAATATTTTATGTTGAATGGATGCGTAAGAACTACTTCATGGCCAGCCTGTGGTTTTAGTTGTGCCTTAACAGCTTAGATATGAGATCTCTTTCCCCTTCGGGTACAAATGGAAGATACTGAAATTTGTCTGTAGGTTTTCTTGTGGGTGTCTGTCTCAAACGAAAGTTTCTGTACAAGAAATTCATGACAGAGGACTCCCAGTCTCCACAAGTCCACCTTCTCACACATTTAACCTTTGATCATATCAAGGGATAGATAGTCCAGGGCTCCACACTAAGTGGTCCCAATGAAAGGATCATTTAAAGCACTTCTGGTTGGAGATGCCTGTGCCGCTTTAGCAGGAGCCTGGAGGGTGGTACGTACACAGACCCAGGACTGCCATCAGAAATTGCAGGGCCCCATACGACAAAATTTCCTGGGCCCCCTGGGCTGCACCCATCGCAAGCCCCACCTACAGGTCCGCCCTCCCCACCCCCACAGGTCTGCCCCCCACCACACAGTAAAAAAACAAAAAAAATATTGGTGGCTAGGGTTCCCACATGTTAATAAAAAGATATTGGTGGTCAGGGCCCCCCATAAAAAAACATTTGTGGCCAGGCTGCCCCATTAAAAAATATTGGTGGCTAGGACCCCACATGAGAAAAAAAATTGGTGGCCAGGCCCCCCCCCACATTATGAGAAAATTGGTGGCCAGGGCCCCTTAAACGTCCATGCCTTCTGGAAGTCAGCAGCTCTAAGAAAGATGGGGGGCCGGCTAATCAAGCAAGTGTGGCGTGGCAGGGCCCCCCTTACCCTTGGGGCCCCTTACAACTCTCCCCCCTGTCCCCCCCTGATGGCTGCCCTGCACAGACCAAATTCAGCATCTTCAGTTCAGCAAGTTTTCTAGGGGAATCTGCCAGTTGTTTGACGTATGAAGCATTATTGTGGTCATCAGATCTTCTGGACACAAAGCCAGAGGTTTGCTTTTCACGTGAGGCACAGACGGATCCATTTTTGGTATAACCTTGTACCGACTGAACCAAAGTACAACTATATACATAAATAAACAATCCCTGGCTACTGGCACAGTCACACTGACTATGCCCTGTCCTTGCTTTGCCATATATTATAATTTGTTGTTATCCATGTACAGACAGATTGAGTACAGCACAGTTTGTTTGCTTTGTACTTCTATTAATGTCAGGCCATCTGAAGAGTTCATTTTTGGGTTGGGTAAATTTTTTAGGTGAATTAGGTGAATATGTGTTTGACAGATTTGTCTTAATCCCTTCCTTACTGTTGCATGTATAATAATATCCAATGGGCTGGAAACGACCTTCCTTCTAAAATAAAGGTAAATTCTCTGCCTATGGCACATGCTGGTGGTGACAGCACTGCAGCAGTTAAAATACTGTGCCATAGAGCTTACAACTATGGGGCAGTACAAGCTCCCGGCATTCTCTGGTCAAAAGATCTTTCCTGCCGGGTCCTCTCTGTAATATAATAAACATATGGACCATGGACTCCACCCTTGTTCCTGTGTGCCATACTGCCATGCTACACTACAATGGGAAATAACTGCAAGAGGTCCAGGGATTTTTGATTGTTTTTGTTTTCCGCACTGTACTCGGTGTTGCATAGACCTCGGGGCCCTTAATTGCTGAGAAAACAAAGCTAAAATTACCACAAGAAAACCACCCTTTTAATTGTAATGACAATGTAGGCAGAATGCTGTTAAGAATTAATTTAAAATGCATGAAATTAGGATGTTAAAAAAAAAAAACAACAGTAAATGTGAATTATAACTATAATGTTCCTCAGGCTCTAGAGCTTCCTGTTCATGTACATCTCTTATAGAAATTATTTCTTTACTATGAGTTGCTTTCTTAGAGTGATATATAACTGAAATGTTCCAATCTGCCCCTTACAACAAAATAAATAGAAAATGATGAGCTTGACTCGGAACCTGTGGGTTCAGGTTGCGTGTAAATCTTTCCTCTGTGGGTTGGGTGGGTGGTTTTTCTAGTACAGGTATGGAACCTGTTATCCAGAATGCTAGGGACCTGGGGCTTTCCGGATAACGGATCTTTCTGTAATGTGGACCTTCATACCTTAAGTCTGCTTGAAAATCATGTAAACATTAAATAAACCCAATAGGCTGGTTTTGCTTCCAATAAGGATTAATTATATCTTAGTTGGGATCAAGTACAAGCTAATGTTTTATTATTACAGAAAAAAAAGGAAATAGTTTTTTTAAAAATTTGGATTATTTGGATAATATCGAGTCTATGGGAGACAGCCTTTCCATAATTCGGAGCTCTGCATATAACGGGTTTCCGGATAATGAATCCTATACCTGTACTAGGATTTAGAACTATGAAAGTGACCCTTCCTTCTTAGTCATTTTGTACCATAACAGCACTGGTTTCATTGATCTCATTGGTTGGTGTTGGGACAGATCAGACGGCACACAGTGAGTTGGTCCTGGTGTAGCTTTTGGAAAGGAGCAGTTAGGGTTTTATTATCATAATTGTGTTTTTCTTTACCAATTCATCATTTAACCACTTTATACCCGTGCTGGCCAATTAGAGGTCCTCTAACTGTAAACTACAACTCCCAACATCTCCAGTATCACCGTATTTGTATTCCCTTTGGTGCATTCAATAGGCCAGTTCCTTGCAGGTTGTTGGGTGGTGCTGGGAATATTGTTGCCATCTGGCCGGTAAAACCGGTGCCTCATGCCAATGTTGTTATAAGAAAAAAAGATTTAAGAAGGCCGGTATTTTTTTTCCAGAAAAGGTGGCAGCCGTAGCTGGGAGTTATAGTATAACAGCAGCAGGGCAGTCGCTGGTTGGAGCATATTATATATTATGCAGTACAAGTAGAATTCATAATTCATAAGTGTGTACTGAATTCATATACAATTGTTTCATCCTATCCATTGTCTCTAGTCCCTGCTCCTAAACATGTACACAGAGAGCCAGTGGTAATTCTGGGAATAGTACTCTATTTCCCCCACGTCTATTTGTGGCTTCCAGGTGTATCCTGGATTTTATTGTAATTCTTCCACTCCCCCCATTAACCCTCGGATCCCTGGCTAAGCGGATATAACCCCGGAGGACTTCATGTGATTATATGCCCAGTCTCTGGCCCTGAGGACTAGCTCTCTCGCTGGCAGACAATTAAAACATTCCTTCTTTGCATTTCTTTTTCCGCTGCTTTGCTGTTTTTTTTTTTGGTTGTTTTGTTTTAGTCCAAGATCATTTTGCCGTACATAGAGACTGTACTAAGTTAGAAAAGCAGCACAATTCAGTGCTGAGCAATAGCATGCCATATACATTATCTTACAAGAGATCATTACATTCTCCCTCTTGGTTTTGCTAATAATATGAATTGTATTGCTTTGCAAATATGGGGTGGTCATTTTTCATTCAATAGGAATACAAATCGTAATATATATATATATAATACACAAAAGCCATGAATATCCTGTAAATTATATCCTTATAAACGGTGAGTTCTGATGTCATCAGTTATAAACGGTGAGTTCTGATGTCATTTCTGTCACATGACTCATTGAAATTTGTGTATTATAATAAATAAAGTACCCCCAATTGTAAAATATGAGGATATTAGAAGTTACCTCGGAGTTCCATGACCTGTATAAAAACACTCGGCCTTCGGCCTCGTGTTTTTATATGGTCATGAAACTCCTCAGTAACTTATAATATCCCTATATTTTACAAAAGGGGGTACTTTATTCACTATATATATATATATATATAGTACGAATGGAGCGCACACCTTACAAAAAATATAGCCTCGGTGCTAGTCAGAACAGGGTAAAATAAAAAATGCAGCAGCGACAGTTGAAAGTTTCAATTAGGAACTGAAACGTTGGATATTAATAAACCTTTTTATTTCACCACTATTATCTGGTTGAAGTCCCTTGGAGTGCTGTCGCTGCTGTATATATATATATATATATATATATATATATATATATATATATATATAGTCCACTTGTAGCAGCCGCATCTATTCACATAGAACCGCACTCCAAATTATTTAGATGAATAAAGTCACATTTATTGCATTCAATCTGGGTGGGCCGAAACGTTGGACACACAGATTGAATGCAATATATAGATATCTATATATATATAGATATAGACCGATATAGACCGATATAGATAGATATATAATACACAAAAGCCATGAATATCTTGTTAATTATATCCTTACAATTGGTGACTAGTGATGTCATCAGTTATAAACGGTGAGTAATGATGTCATTTTTGAAAATATGAGGATATTAGCAGTAACCTCAGAGTTCCATGACCTTTTATATGGTCATGGAACTCCTCGGTGACTTATAATATCCTTATATTTTACAATAAGGGGTACTTTATTCACTATGTGTATATTTATTTATTTTTGCCGCCCTAGTAACTGCCATCTGAAACGAGGTTCACACCTTGCCTATATACTATTTTGGGATTTGGCTGAATTCTTTCTTAAAGATTCAGCAGAATACGGAACTGAATCAGAACCCTAATTTACATATGCAAATTAGGGCCAAGAAGGTTGAAATTCAACTTTTTTTCCTTGTTTGTGCGATGAAAATTTATGTAATTTTAAGGATTCCGATTCGGTTCAGCCAGGTATAGGATTTGGCTGAATCTGAATCCTGCAGAAAAGGGCTGAATTCAGAACCGAACATATATTAAAACTGCTTATCAGTCAGTCCCCAATGGGCCCCCCTATAAATCCTGGGCTGCCCAGTAGTCACTAGGTTTCCTCTTTCTGTAGGTAACCATGTTTCAATGTCTCAACACTTTGTTGAGAAAGTCACAGCAGACAGATTTCTGTGTAAGAGTTTAAGATGACTGGTTTCTCTGGGGACAATTCACATCAGTGTAAGTGTTGTGTTATGCGTTACGGGAAAGCAGGGACGCTGCAGGGCTAAAATAGTGCTTTAATTTCTATAATTAAAATTAGTCCAAATTGCATTTTGTTAATTATGTTAAATAGACACACAGATCTGAATATGTTGCCCTTGAGGTGGCCATAGACGTAGAGATCCATTCGTTTGGCGACATCACCAAACGAGCAGATCTCTCCCGATATGCCTACATTGAGGTGGATGATATCGAGCTGATCCGATTGTGGACCCTAGGGCCGAACGATCGGATCATAATGCATCCGATACGGGCAGGCGGATCCAACAGGATTTTTTAACCTGCCCGATCGAGATCTGGCCAACTTTCGGCCACATATCAATTGGGGAAGCCTGTCGGATGGCCGAACACACGGGCCAATAAGCTGCCGACTCGGTCTGTCAGCAGCTTTTATCTGCCCATGTGTGTGGGGGCACTTTTTGAATGGCCACAAATTCTACTTTCAGATTTTCAGCAGTGTTATAACTACCTGAGCCCATGACTGCACTGATGCCGGGTCATGGTAAGGATTCAATGTCCACCACAACATCTTCCAGTCCAGAGTGAGCTGTGAGTGTGCATGGAGGGCTGGTGGTGGTTCCGATAATAATTACTCTTTGGGGCCTGGCTAACTTGCGTTTGCTACTGATGTTCAGGTACAAGATGCTTTATGTTTCACGTTCCACAAAATAAATAATTTTTTTTAAGATGTGCCGTGTTTTCTGTCGGGCTGGGCTGTGCAACAATGCATCCAAACCAGCACTTAAACCATTGCTGTCTAAACATAATTTGTTTTTATTTTATTATGTACTCAGCTAGAGATTATAACAGTATTGTGCATTTATTTGTATTTTTTCCTAACCTTTTTTAAAACCCCATGGCATTTTATGCGTGGCTGAACCTTTGCAGACTCTCGTGGCCAACAGAGACTACTGATGAATCAATGTAGTATTGTCTCTGCTCTGTTATTTGGTGACATGGTTTTGTTTAGCCAACACTTTCTGGGTTTCTTAATGTTTTGAAAACAGAATTAGTTCTTTAATGGTAACATGTGGATCTGCTTTTCAGAGAAACTAAATGGCAGCTTAATGTTATATTTCAAACACTGTTTTCCTTGTTTAGAATGATTATGCAACTATCTTGCCGTGGTAGCTGCAGGAGGGTTTAACGTTGGCCAAAATTTGCGAATTTGCCAAAGAAGCAGATCTCACCCCGATATGAGGTGGGCGATATAGGGCTAATCCGATCGTTGGGCCCATCTATCAGATCACAACGAGGAGAATATGGGCAGTCAGTTCTAGAACTGACCACATCATCAGATATTGATCGGGGAAGACCATCTGAGGGCCCAATACACAGGCCTGGATTTGCAGAGAGACCTAGGGCCGAATTTACTCACCTGGCTCCCGAGGCCGCCAGGTCCTAGCTCCTTGCCGGTTTGGCGCACCGCTCCACTGCGAACGTGCGAGTGATACGCAGGTTCACTGAGGAGCTGCCCCGAAGACACCAGGTCCTAGCGCCCGCCAGGTTAGATGCGTCGGTTCACTGAGGAGCTGCGGCTCCCCTTCGCCTCTTTGTATGCAGCTGGGTGGCATGCCGCCCTTGAAATTATGCCGCCCACGTGGTTCAGAAAATCTGGGGATGAGCAGGAGCTAAAATAGTTTTTTTAAATTCCTGCGTAGCAATCACCAGATGATGAAAACTGCAAATAAAAAGGAGGAGTTGGGGGCAACGAACGCCATGGGGCCTAGGGGTGCCCCCTATGTAAATCCGGCCCTGCCCATATACTGCCCAATAAACTGCCGACTTTGTTTGTCGGCAGCTTATATCTGCTTGTGTATGGGCCATTGAGCCATTACACATACCACTGCTATTAGTACACTTTGGGCTTTGGAGGGACTGAACCCTTAATCATACTGCTGTCATAGGACACTTTAGCCCTGGGAGATACAAGCTCTTAATCGTATTGCTGTCATTAGAGCACTTTGGTCCTTGGGGAGACTAATTATATACACACAGATGCATTATGTAATTTAATACAGAGCACAACGAAAGAGAAACTTCTGCGTTTTCAAAGCAAAAGTCTCATTTCCAGGTCGTAACCATCCTACATGTTAGTGACAATCTACATGCTGTGCATTTTTGTATAGGAAACTTTTATTGTGACTTAAAGGAAAACTATACCCCCAAAATGAATACTTAGGCAACATATAGTTTATATCAAACTGAATGACATATTAAAGAATCTTACCAAACTGGAATATATATTTACATAAATATTGCCCTTTTACATCTCTTGCCTTGAACCACCATTTCGTGACTCTATCTGTGCTGCCTCAGAGATCACCTGACCAGAAATACTACAACACTAACTGTAACAGGAAGAAGTGAGGAAGCAAAAGGCAGAACTCTGTCTGTTAATTGGCTCATGTGACCTTACATGTGGTTTGTATGTGTGCACAGTGAATCTTAACGATCTCAGGGGGCGGCCCTTATTTTTTAAAATGGCAATTTTCTATTTATGATTACCCAATGGCACATACTACTAAAAAAGTATATTATTATGATAATGGTTCATTTACATGAAACAGGGTTTTACACATGAGCTGTTTTACTCAGTATCTTTTAATAGAGACCTACATTGTTTGGGGGGTATAGTTTTCCTTTAAAGCTGACAGAAGGGTGATACAATATATACTTGTATCACTATTGTATTATATTATACTACCCCCCCCTCTTGGGAACATATAAATATTATGAAACCGTGTGCATCTGAGCTCCTGCACCCCCCTCAGCAGTTGGGCCTGCTTCCTCTATAGTTAAGGTGGCCTTACATTGATAGATCCGCTCGTTTGGCGATGTCGCCAAACGAGCGGATCTCCCTCCGATATGCCCACCTTGAGGTGGGCAATATCGGGCAGATCCGATCGTGGGCCCTAGGGTCCAATGATCGGATCCTAGCATTCGCAAATGGGCGGTCGGATCGCGGGACCGCATCAACGAACAGATGCGGCCGCGATCCGACGGGATTTTTAACCCCATCCGATCGAGATCTGGCCGACTTTCGGCCAGATCTCGATCGGGGAAGCCCGTCGGGGGCCCCCATACACGGGCCAATAAGCAGTCTGTCGGCAGCTTTTATCCGCCCGTGTATGGCCACCTTAACATCCCAGAGATTTCCCCCTGTATGGCATGTAAACATAGAGGGAGGCCTGTTTACAGGGACACTATATTGACCAGTTAAGGATTTTCAGGGAGATGATGTGTGCTGTGTATGTATTCTTGTTTTGTGTGTTATACCTACCATGCATTCTACCAGTCATTGATGTAACGTGTTATTGTCACCGGTTTGCGCTACTTGTATGATCCTGCCCCACCGGACCCCATGGACTTGGCTCTGCCCTGTGGTACAGGCTTTCAAGCAGTGGAAAAGTTGTAGCCATGAGTAGTACACACACAGACCTCCAGTGTACCCTTTGCAGACGTAACAGGGGTTCTTTGTGCAAGTTGCCCCCCCCTTGCAACTGTCACGTGTATTATACAGAGTACTCCTTGTTGACCATTTCCCTGCTTGCACCTTCACTGCTGTGTGACCCAAAGCTACAGCTTTGGGAATGAAAGGGTCCATGGCATTAACAGTCTCTGTAGAGGATTAGCTTGAGCCTGGGAGATGACATGTGAAAAGAGGCTGGGGCTGGCAATCTGTGGGTTCTGGCAAATGCCAGAGGGGCTGCTGTAAGTTCCCATTTATTAGGCTGGTGGGGGGCTGCTTGGGCCTCTGTGTACTTGGAATGCCAGGGCCCATTTTGATTCCCAGTCTGGACCGGCTGTTCTTGTTCCTGTTGCAGTGATTTGTGCTGCTGTCTTGCTGCAGTGTTTCACTTGCCCTTGGCTGTTTTCTCCCTGGAGAGCCGGGTGTCTGCCTCTTTATTGATTGCTCTCTGCTCAGATCCTGTTACCTGCAGATGTACCAGAAACTGATATTGCTATAGTTTCACTATAACATGCGGCTGCTGCTCTTCCACCATTGGTTGTTTCTCCTTCCTTCCCTGTTTTATTAACTCCCACCCCCCCATAAAGTAAAACCATAATTTAATATTTTAATCAATAATTCTATTAGTGTCTGTCATTCCTGCACCCGCTTACGTGCTATAAATCCCTTTATTTCAGTTTCCTTTTATCCCTCCCTCTGCAAATAAGGATGGCTAGCTTTTTAACGTCTATTATAACATTAAATAGTTTTCCCTTTTCATAAATTATCTTCTAAATCAATACAATTGTGCCTAAATGCGACTTTCCAATATACATTCATTACAAATGTTCAGTACTCTTACAGCTGTTTGGAACTATTGAAAGCAGTATCTCTGCTCCTTTGGGGGTGGCTAAGGGCAGTGAAGTGGGGGCCAAGTCCAGTATCATTATTTCTCTGCCCTGGTGGTTCTGACTTTAGAAACAATGTAGGCAGTTGATAATGAGGACTGTCTTAGCTCATTTTCTATATGCATGTGACCAGGGTCGGACTGGAGCCTTGGGGGCCCACCGGGGCTGCAAAGTAAAGGCCCTCCTGGCAGTCCCCGGGGGCCCCCTCCCGAGCTCCAACTCCCTGGCCTGCCGCGCACTGTTCGCACATGCGCGGACATATCACGCTGCTCCTGAATGTGCAGCTCGCGCATGTGTAAAAACGGCGCATATGCAAATTTCTTAATGTCACATCTGGTGCGGGGGTAGCAGGTCTGGGCCGGCGGGGCCCATGAGGGCCGGGGCCAACCGGGTATTTTCCCGGTTTCCCGCCGGCCCAGTCCGACACTGCATGTGACCAAATTTGTGGTATCTTCTGTCCAATCCAAAACCAGAAGTTCAGAAAGTGACACTTTTCAAGTTGCAATTACATATACAAATAACTTTAAAGGGCCAGTAACATCATTTTGAGAAAAAAAAACAACCAACACAAATTCAACATTAAAATTGCAAAGTCTTTATTAAGAAATAACTTGGCAAATCTCTGCTTTGGCGCTCGGTTTCTCCTCCCTGCCTTCCTTATAGGAGATAGCCAGGGAGGAGAAATTGAGCGCTGCAAGATGGATCGTCGCAGTGTCGTCTTTTCTGAAGGGGAGCGCAAGGAGAGTTTCGGTGAGTTATTTCTTAATAAAGACTTAATTAGCATGGAGGGGTGTGTGTGTGGATGCAGGGTTTTCATTTGGAGGGGTTGAACTTGATGGAGGATGGTAAACCCATGACTAAGCGCCCTGGGTGGGTGCGAAACGCGCAGGGCCGATGGAGATGCAAATATACATTTACAACACATTCTGGGGCACCATGTTTTTCTGAATCTACTGTTATTGAAGTTGATGGACTTTTTTTTCAACCCGATTTAACTATGTAACTTTGTAAGACTGCGATTTTAAAGTTTAATTTGTTTTGGTGGTTTTTTTTTTTTCAATCTATACAAAAAATGATGTTACTGTTTTTTGAAAACCCCCTGTGCATTGTTTAATGACTGTACCTGGGAAAGTGTCTTACACAAGTTGTTCAAAACTACATTTTTATTTATTTTTTTGTTTACATCCCCTTGCAAAAATAGTGCTTTAGATACAGCCTTCATACTTTAACTACCCGCTTGACTTCTAAAGAACATGGCTGGACAGCTGGAAGCTGCTTCCCAGGACATGGATGTAGTTACTCCAAGGGATTACAACCTGATCTGGGAACATATGGCGTGTCAGATTATCAGTTTATGACATGGGAAAGCACAGGACGTTTGACTTGATGTTTTGTATGGGGATGGCAAGAGTCATTAAACAAGCTAGGGCTATTGCTTTTGACAGGAAGGAATTAGATAAACGTGTCCCAGGATTTCAACTCCCCCCCCCCCCCCATGCACTGGGTCTGGCCTGCCAGTGTACCTTAGGATCTCCCAGAGGGGCCCAGGCAAGTACAATTTCAGCCCTTTATTTCCACCATTTGTTTGCACCTATTTCTATTAACACTATAACAGTAAAACACAAAAATGATAATGTACTGTTATCCTACACTGGTAAAACTGGTGTGCTTGCTTCAGAATCTCTACTATACTTTATATAAATCAAGCTGCTGAGTAGCCATGGGGGCAGCCATTCAAGCTGGAAAGGAGAAAAAATATATACAATTATAGTTCGTTTTTAGAGGAGCATCACCCCGGTCATCACTCACCTCCCTGCATTCACGTGTAGCCTGTTCCCCACAGGTATAAATATATAGGAGATATCAAAAAACACGGAGCAATCAAGAGGGAGTTAAGGTGGCCATAGACGCAAAGATCCACTCATTTGGTGACATCGCCAAACGTGCCGATTTTTTCCCCGATATGCCACTAACGGGCATGGCTATATCGTGGGGTAATCTGAACGTTTGGCCTTATGGCTGAACGATCAGATTACAATGAGAGCGCAATGGGCTCCGCAGGACGGTCGGGACAAAATCAAACCTGTCTGATTGACCAAACGACTGATCTCCGCTGGACGAAAAATTTCAGGACTCTCCACACATGGTCTGAAAATCGTACGAATCCTCAATTCGTACGATAGGATCTTTGCGTCTATGGCCAGCTTTAGTAATAAAATATTTTCACCTTTAATAGTTCATCTTTAAACAAATTCCATGTTTTATAAAATCGTGGATCATACGCTTTAAGCGTTTCCTGGCATCTCGCCACTTCCTCAGAAGCGATCACCTGCTGAGGAAGTGGCGAGATGCCACGAAACGCGTAAAGCATGTGATCCACGATTTTATGATACATGGAATTCGTTTAAAGATTGACTATTAAAGGAACAATAACACCAAAAAATGTAAGTGTTTTAAAGTAATGAAAATATAATGTAGTGTTGCCATGCACTGGTAAAACTGATCTGTTTGCTTCAGAAACACTACAATAGTTCATACAAACAAGCTGCTGTGTAGCAATGGCGGAAATTGAAAAACGGCTATATGGCACAGGTTAACGAATGGATAACAGATAACACCATTAGACAGACAGAGCTTATCTTCTATCTGCTGTGTAACTTTAGCTTTTTCTCCTTTGAATGGCTGCCCCCATTGCTACACAGCAGCTTATTTATATAAACAATAGTAGTGTTTCTGAAGCAAACACAACAGTTTTACCAGTGCAGGGCAACACTACATTATATTTTCATTACTTTAAAACACTTTTATTTTTTGACGTTACTGTTCCTTTAAAGGTGAAAATGTTTTTTTTACTAACTCCCTCTTGATTGCTCCATGTTTTTTGACAAGCTGGAAAAAGGAGAAAAGGCACAGGATACTCAGCAGATAACAGGTGAGTGCAGAAGAATCCTGTTGTATACTACAGAGCTTATCTGCTGTGTATCCTGTGCTTTTTCTCTTTTTGCAGCTTGAATGGCGGCCCCCATGGCTACACAGCAGCTTGTTTGTATAAACTATAGTAGTGTTTCTGAAGCAAACACACCAGTTGTACCAGTGCAGCACAACAGTATATAACATGTTCATTACCTTAAAATACTTACTTTTCCTTTAAACGTTGATAGCACAGGTGCTCAACGACAAGGTCCAGTCTACACTGCCAGCAAAAGGGCAATACCGGCTGAAAGAGGTATTTGTTTATAGCATTCTGCCCTCTGGTTGTGACTCTTGTTAAATTTACAAGTAACGTTGAAAGGTTAAAAAAAAAAAAAAGATTACAGAATCTAAATTGGAAAAGTTGCCTAGAACTGCAATATCTTTCGTTATACAAAAATAACGTTTGCATGGGGGACCAGTTTATTATGCCTTTTAAATTCTGGTTGAGAATTCTTGTTGTACATAAGTCTGCACAGAGTCCTAACTGCTGCATGCCATAGATCACTAGGGAAATAACTATGCATTCTGTGAGTGAGAAGGAAATGGCAGCGTCCCCACCCCTTATTTAGGTCCACAAGGCAAATATGTTGATGCATGTGCCAAGGAATGACAATTTTCCATTAACAAGAGCTCCAGTAAACAGCAGCCCCTCCGCTGCAACCGCCTCTACAGTCTGACCTTTTATATCATTTCCTGCTTCAGAAAGGTGGGGATAGACAGGCACCAGTGCACAATGTAGTGAACTAATGCAGGCCCCTGATTTACACCACCTAATTGGCTTGTTTATAAGCAGGCTGGGGCTAATCCCAAGAACACATGACAGGATAAATACAGTGCCAGTTCCATTTATAGTGCATTGCAAAACACAGGTCAGGATAAAGAACGTGCCAATTTAGGATTGTCACTTTTTTGCAATAGAAATTCCACATGGGGGCAGGGTTGGACTGGGTCGGCAGGACACCGGGAAAAAACCCGGTGGGCCTCGCCAGCCCAGATCCGCAATTCGGAGACTCCTTTTTGCTGCTGCCACCAGACATACGTAGTTCGCGTGCGCGCCTGCACAGAAACGTACTTGCTTGGCGGCGTGGTAGGAGCGGTGCGGACATGGTCAGTGCAGTGGTACCACAGCAGTCCCGGGCCCCCAGTCTGACCCTGAATGCAGCCCTTGCTGATGGCTCTCCCCAGTGACAGGGCACTTATCTGTAGCTGGAGATTGCATTGTGACAATGTGGGACTTAAAGTGGCCATAGACCAGGGGAGTAACTACAGAGGAAGCAGAGGGGCCCAGGAGGTATAGGGGCCCCATGAGGCCCTAATTCATATACAACCTCTAGCCATTCTAGGGCCTGAAAAACAATTTGCTGTGGGGCCCAGTGGTATCTAGTTATGCCACTGCCATAGACGCAAAGATAATATTGTACAAAACAAATTTTCGTACGATATTATGTGAGTGCATGGTGGGAAAAGAGCTTGGATATCGGTCGGCTTGTCAATCGGGCTGGACAGAAAATTTTGATCAGGCGCCTTTGAAGGCACCCAAACATCAGGCATTGTTAAGGTGACCATAGATGAACAGATAATATAGTCTGAAAACATTTTCGTACGATATTCGGTGTGTGTTTGGTGGGAAAAGATCCAACCAATATTGGCAGAATTCTTGGATATTAGTCGGTTTGTCGATCGGGCTGGATGGAAAATTTTGATCCGGCTTCTTTGAAGGAACCAAACATCAGCCATTGTTAGTGCTGAATCGTCATATGCAGGTAGAATTCTATTGTTTCTACTTGTATATCTGACGATTCAGCTCTACACGTGTGTGTTGAAACAAATGATCTTTCTTGGAAAGATCTTTTCCCAAAAAGATCATAATTGTTACGTCTATGGCCACCTTTACCCAGAACTCTGTAACTAAGTGTCACAGTCCTTCTTCATTCATTCTCCATAGAGCTGGACAGGGTCAGACTGGGCTCTCGTGGGCCCTGCCGGCCCAGACCCGCTCTCCCCAGCCTGTGCGCCTTCATGACCTCCCTCTGCAGGAAAAAGTTATGCGCTGGCAGTGGGGGGGGGGAGTAAGCGGGTCAGAGGGGGCTTTGAAGCTTGAGCAGGGGGCCCCGGGGGTGGTGAGGGGCCCTGATGTGGTGGGTCCGACGCTTCATGGGGGGGGCGAGTGTCTGGTGCCGAGATGATGACATTGGGTCAGAGCTAGGGTTGTTACCTGGCATTTCATTCACCACATAGCCTGTAAATCTCGAGCTAGAGCTGGGGATGGAACTGAAATTTCCAACCAATGTAATTGTCTGTAACTTTGTAATCATTCTGTTTCCTAAAGCTTTGCCCCCTGTGACACTTACTTTTAAGCACCCGGACCTCTCTACAGACCCATTTCCCCGCCCCTGAACTGCCCATTCCACACCCCCTTGATGTCATTGCCCCACCCTAATGACATTACCGGCAATCTCTCTCGAACTCTGGCCGGTAAGTTTCAGGGGGAAAGGTGGCAGCCCTCGGCGGAGCGTTCACAGGCAGTGCTATGAATTGGCATGAGTCCATTTTTGCAGGTGATATACCTGCACCCTGTCATCTAATTATCTACTAGATTTAGTTTCCCTGTTGCTCTGTTTAGCTCAAGAAATTCTATCCTATTCATTGCTCTTATGTGGAACAATGGGGTATGCTGCCTCTTAAATACCTATAGCCTCAAAGGAACAGTAATAGCAAAAAATAAAGGTGATTTTACACACAACAGACTATTCACATAAATTAAAGTTGTCTTTCTGAAGCAAGCACATTTACCAATGCATAGCAACAGTATACATTATATTTTAAATAATTTAAATCTTATTTTACTGTTCCTTTACATTTCAAGGCCTGGAGGTTTGTGTTGTAGAAACAATAGTAAAGTGTTCACAGAACGTGAGCTTCCCTCGGAACACTGCTATATTTTAATAGACAACAAAAACATTGCTTTGACATTAATAATATATTTGCAAATTTTACAATAATACATTTTTGCATAGAAGCATCTCATACTAACCACTAGTGATAAGCATAGGTGCCCCCTGAATCCCCTTCCCTCTGTCTCTCCCTCCTCTTAGCTTGTCTGGCTGGAAATTCATTAGACTATGATGGACAAGTCCCAGGCAGGATATGAAGGGATAATGGGAGCATCCTCCAGGGGTCCAAATGACGTTGGGAGGATATTATGATCCAGTCGGGCTCCTACAGATGCTATCTTTTCTCTTTTTAACATATTTATTTAAACTGCCGCTCTACGTCATGAATGAAACAATTAATTTGCATTGTTCCTAGAAAATAACATGGAAGCCTGCTCCTCCACATCATCCTATTGTATGGAAGCCATTCAGTGAAAAATAGGAAGGGGATCCAAAAACAAAGCAAAAAAGAGAGGAATAGACCTTATCTGCCTCCTAGGGATAACTGAACACAAATATAGGGTTTAACATTCCAGCCTTACCAGCCACTAATGACTGGCACCGCTTCTATGACGTATGCGAATGGCAGATTTCTCCCATATGTGAAAATACAGATACAGACGCCCTCCAGAAATATATTCATATATTAGGTTTAATGCAAATCCAAAACAATAGCTTTGTATTGAATTCATCCTTTTTGACCAAGATAAGACGAGTGAGTGTGGATTCTCCGTGTGTCCTTGTTTTAAGCCCCCCTCACCTGGTCACCCCGCAGTCACACATCTGTTACCTGCTCCACTGAAACGCTTACAATAGTCACCTGTCTTCCAAGTGGAGCAGGGATCACATCAGGGAGCTGGGAGGGAATAGGGATGGGGTGGGTGTGACTAAGTTGAAGCTGATTCGGCATCTCTGTAGAAACCACTGCCTGCCCCCCCCCCCCAGAAATATTTTAACAATAGAATTCTACCTGTAGCTGACGATTCAGCACTAACAATGGCCGATGTTTGGGTGCTTTCAAAGGCATCCGATCAAAATTTTCCGTCCAGCCCGATCGATGAGCCGACCAATATTCAAGTCTTCTGCCGATATCGGTCGTATGATAGTATCTGTGCGTCTATGGCCACCTTTACACTCTTCAGGTGTTGACGCATACGGTGGTGCTATTCCTAAAGCTGGCCATAGACGCAAAGATCCAATCTATCGAATCCTTGCAAGATCGGACTTCCCCATCTCCCGACCTGCCACTAACCATTCAGATCAGATAAAGTAGTAAAAGAAAAGATCAATCGATGTTCTGCCCCTGACAGCAATCGTACGAAAGTTATGTCCAAAAAAGCTGGTGACAGTCTCCCACTGAAAATCGTACGATCGGCAATACATGCAGAGAAATTATCGGCAGCCGACAGAAATCTTTTAACCTGGCCGATTGACTAACCGACCGATCTCCGTGGGACAAAAAATATTGGGACTCTCCACACATGGTCCGAAAAATCGTGGATTTGTATGATCGGATCTTTGCGTCTATGGCCAGCTTTAGACATACGGCCACATTCAACAATCTTCACAGGAAAGGCAAGCACTTCACCACTTCTTGCTGTGCAAATAATCCTTTATTTTAGCCACTCTAAGTACAGAACAATGTTTCGGGGGGTTGCACCTCCATTCTATAGTTACACCACTGCTCATACTGCATCCACAAGTAATACTTGCTTTTCTGAAGGTAACTCCATAGGTACCTGACCCAAGCCACCTATTACTGTGCACAAGATGGGATGCCTTGAAGTCAATGGAATGAGGCTTGTGCTCAGCATGAAAATGGGCAGATTAAATCTGCCTATGTCCAGCTTTACTATATACATATAGGTGGAGATTAACTTCTACGCAAAGAACAAACAAATGTAACTGACTTTGCTGTGGGTCCCAGTAACTTCTAATAATACCTCTTGGCAAAGTGACTGTCAACATAAGAAATGAACCTCCTTCGTAAATGACTCACACTGACAAGAACTATGGAAATTTCAGTAGGTGACTGTCAAAGAGGTAGGTAGAAAAGAGGTCGGATTTGGTGGAGAAGGTAGTTTCAAACTTGTAGTGAGAAAGTTGGGTGAGGGAAGGAGGGGGACAGATTCAGATAAGAGATAAGGGCAGAGGTTCAGCCTTGTTTCTCAAAATAGCACCTGTATGTTTCAGCTTTCTGACTTCCGCTACAATTTATCAGCAATCTCTTAACTGAGTGATTTTATACTTGTGCTGCTGCTACACAGGGAAATATATTCTATAAAATGTTTGGGTGGGGCTTGTAACAGTGGCAGCGGGGTTCAGCCTAAAAGCCTGTCGGTTAGGGTGAGAGTTTAGGAGAATGACTTCTTGCTTTCCTAGATACGCCTGAAGGTTTAGCTTGAAGGTCACTTGGGATTTGTTTTGGGGTGAATTATTTGCTGCTGTCGATAATTTTTGGAGCTATGGCTGAATGGTTGATATACAAAGGGGCCTGTTTATGTATTTTGCAACACTGTAAAAAATTGTGTATTTCCAACAATCGCAAACCCATGTGTAAAAAGCCGTTGCAATAGGAAAATATGGTGTTCTTCTACCGCAGGTTTTTCTATGTTTTTTTTTTTCTGCTGTAACTTACTTGATGCTAAAACTTTTCCCATTGACAGTAATGGATTATGCAAGACTTGAAGTGGTAAAATAATGGCATTAAATCCAGCGTTCAGGCAGCATAATATAAAACGCACACCTTAATCAATTGAACATTCAGTTTACACAACTTTTCATAGCGCTTTTATGGTGTTGTTTTACACAGTATGATAAACCGACCCCTGAATCTGTAGCCTAGTTATGAGGGGAGCTCTGACCAAACGATGGGACCTGAACTGAAAAAGTCCAACAACCATTGATTTAGACCAGGGATCCCCAACCTTTTTCACCTGTGAGCAACTTTCAGAAGTAAAATCTTGCTTCCGAGCCAGGAATTGAAAAATCACCTGCTTTGAGGCCATTGAGAGCAACATGTTGCTCACGAGCTACTGGTTGGGGATCACTGGCTTAGTTCATTGCACACAAGTGATTTTTTAGGGCATTTTGCTATTGCATTATCCCCACACAAAAGTGGTGCCAATTATCCAAAAAACTGCCTCTTACTCTCTCTCATTGTTGGTGAATGAAACTGTCCCAAATTTTGATCAAATGCCATTGTTTGTACAATGTCCTAACTGCAGATTTTCCATTTCATCTTTTATATCTTTGCCTGTGGCTCACTTGTGTAAGAATTTACTTTATTGATTTGGCATAATATTTCATTATCATATCTTTATATTTAAATATTTAATTTCCCAGAACCCCCTGGGTCCAGACAGAATTTTTTATAAAAAGAGACCATTGTCACATAGAAACGCCCAAGACACAGTCCTAGCAGATAGGCATTTGCCCTATAAAGGGGCCCCTAACCACAAAAAATTATGATGATAATATTAAAGTTTTCATTCTTAAGGTGGCCATACACGGAGAGATCCTCTCATTTGGCGATGTAGCAGAACGAGCGGATCTCTTCCCGATATGCCCACCTTGAGGTGGGCAATATCAGGCTGATCCGATCGTGAGTTCTAGGGCCCAAAGATTGGATCTTAACGAATGGTAACGGGCGGTTGGATCGCCGGACCGCATCAACGAACAGATGCGGCCGCGATCCGACGGGACTTTTAGTCCCATCCGATCGAGATCTGCCCGACATTCAGCCAGATCTCGATCTGGGAAGCCAGTCGGGGGGCCCCATACATGGGCCAATCATTTATTGGCCCGTGTATGGCCACCTTTACGTCTGGACATGCTCACAAAACACACTAGAGGGATGGATCAGGTGATGTATTCAGCCTCCTGACACTATGTGAAGCAGAGCAGTTGCCTGATCAAATATAAAACTGGATACAAGGCCTTGTATGACTCTTTTATTCAATTTTCTAGAACAAATAAGTAAATAAAGCATATTTTTTCTTATGAGACTTGCTATTTATATTTTGCTTTTCTTGCAGTAGTTCATTATATATTATTTGAAGTAACAAGAGAACATGATGCCCTCTCTATAGTGTAGAAGGTTGCCTCTTGCCGATCTCATGTGGCCAATAGAAAGTACCAGATTTTTGGATTATAGTTGTAGTGCTGGGCAATAATCATTAACCTATAAAGAGCTGGTGCTTGCAATGCATTGGGGTTCGACCAGCAAGTTCTAATATTTTTGTAATCCCAATCCCATACCCCATAATTACATATAATTACATACAATAACACGTACATATATAAGGAGTCCTTCCACACAGGTAATTATTGCCTGAGAATGTTTCAGTGCGGTGGAAGGCAACTAGCAATGCTGTCTTTCGATGGAAAGCAAATCATGGTGAGTAATGCTCTAATCACAACATCCCCTGGGCTGATTTACAAACATAGGTGCTAAATAGCTCAAGTGCAGCATCTCATAGCAACATTTTTTTTGTAGTAGATCAAATCTTATTGCTAATTGGTTGTACACTTCTGCTATTTATCACTTGGGCTTGTAAATTAGCCCTGCCATGTGCCGTGACCTTTGGTCTCTAAAATGATGGGAATCAATATTTGCGGATGGCCTTATCCATTTGTTTCTGCTTTGCAAATACAGTAGTGGTGCAAAGAATAGAAACCTTGAGATCTGCTGCTCCTACTCAGCTGCTTTATTACTGGAAGGAAAGTGTGACATTAGTGCTAGGAAATACAGTACCGCACTGCACGTACAACACAGACCTAGAGTATAGAGCAGTAGCCTCCAACCTGTAGCCCGTGGGCAACATGTTGCTCACCAACACCCTTGGATGTTGCTCCCAGTGACCTCAAAGCAGGTGCTTATTTTTGAATTCTAGGCTTGGAGGTAAATTTTGGTTGCATAAAAACCAGGTGTATTGCAAAAGTCTCCTGTAGGCTGACAGTCCATCTTGGGGCTACAAAATAGCCAATCACAGCCCTTATTTGTCACCCCAAGGATTTTTTTGTGCTTGTGTCGCTCCCCAACTCTTTTTACATCTGACTGTTGCTCACGGGTAAAAATGTTCCTGGAGGTACCAAATAAGTGCTGTGATTGACCATTTAATAGCCTCCATGAGGACTGGCAGTCTACAGGAGCCAATGTGTGGCAGTACAACTGGGTTTTATACAACCAAAACTAGCCTCTAATCCTGAAATTCAAAAATAAGCCCCTGCCATGGGGAGCAACATCCAAGGGTTCGGAGAGAAACATGTTGCTCACGAGCTACTGGTTGGGGACCACTGGTATAGAGTATTCAGGCACTGCCAAAGCAAATCTCACCTGATTGCATGGTACTATAACCAATACAGAACATACAGTACATTTAATCAGCTAAGTCTCCAAGCTAACACAGGGAGTATAAAAATGGGGCTAATTATGTGCCAATGGCATCCTATGACTGTGGATGGAAACAAGGACAAGTATGGGACATTCATCCTCCGGTGTATGAGCAAGGAGTTCGGTGCATAGGGTGCAGACTTGGAGGAAGGGTGTATGTAAAGAAATGCAGGTCCGTCATGCAATTGACTGTCTGGAAAGATATACAAGCCACACATTGATATGTCAATGAGCAGCTCTGGCTCTGCTGATGGAACTCAATCAGAAGCTGACATCACCATAAACTGTATTTGTGAATGAAGCCTGGGGGCTAAATTGATTGGGCAGAATTGGTACCAGTGCTCATAGGTCTCTAGTTATGAAACGGATTATCTTCCTCAAGGTTTGTGGGGACATGGAGGCCCACTCAGCCTTTAAATGTTATAGACTTCTTGTACAAAGGGCTGTTAAATAGTATTGCTGAGTAAGGAGCTGAACTTGATGGATGTGTGTTTTTTTTTATAAAGTTACCCTAGAAACTGGGACAAATTGAAGGGAGTATACAAGGTGGTAGAATAGAAACCACACTCTGCTCGGTACTGTATAGTTTAACCTATAACCACTTCCCGTGTCTGCTCGGCATGTCAGTCACAGCCAAACCACTCCTAACTGCCTAACCTGCAAACATACAGTATTCTAAATATTACAAGCTGAGATGCTGGGAAAATGGCAGATAGCATTTCCTGGTCACCTGGTTGCTATATGGGTTACTGCTCCTCTTTGTGCCTTTTATAACATATGGGGGGCATATCAAATTTAGAATTTGTAAATTTTTGAATTTTTCTTCCATTCAAATAAACTCAAAAGTTTACCAAACTCAAATGTTTGCTTATTTATTTAAAAATTCGAATCTAAAAAACAACGTTGTAAAACCTGTAAAACTGGATTTGAACAACCACATAAATTTTGCCTTGAACGACTCCCATTGACTTCTACATGAACTCGCAACGTTTTACAGATTTTTTTTCGCTTCATAAATACCGAATTATCGCGTTTCAAGTTTTCGAGCAAAACAATTTGAATTTGAGTGTTGAATCAGTCCCTTTGGTTTCAACTCTTAATAGACCACTAAATTAGGATTTGTCTAGAGTGTATTCTCCACCCATTCCTCCAATAATAATCTTTCTTGTAACACTAATGGCAGTCCAGCTTGCAAGAGCCAATATGTACATATACAAGTAACAGATGCTTCAATGTAAAGAACAAAGTTCACTTGCTGCTGATAACATTGATGACAGCTGCTGAGTTCAGTTCATCCGCATTCCAGTTATTAAATATCAGAATGATGTTAGGTCCTTTAAGGAAATTAAAGGAAAACCCCCCCCTGAACAATGTAGGTTTCTATAAAAAAATATATTGCATAAAACAGCTCATATGTAAAACCCTGCTTCATGTAAATAAACCATTTTCATAATATACTTCTTTAGTAGTATGTGTCATTGGGTAATCCTAAATAGAAAACTGCCATTTAAAAAATAAGGGCCACCCCCTGGGATCATACGATTCACGGTGCACCCAAGCAAACCATACATGCTAGGTCACATGAGCCAATTAAGAGTTCTGTCTTTTGCTTCCACGCTTCTTCCTGTTACAGTTAAGAGTTGCATGATTTCTGGTCAGATGATCTCCAAAATGTTGGTTCAAGGCAAGAGATGTAAAAGGGCAAGATTTACTTAAATTTACATACCAGTTTGGCAAGATTCTTTAATATGCCACTTAATATGATGTCGATTCTGTTGCTTAAGTATTCATTTTGGGAGTATAGTTTTCCTTTAAAGGAGAATTAAAGCATAACTAAAGAAGTATCTAGAAATGTTGTACTTTATGTTTTTGGTTCTGTACCAGCCCAAGGCAACCACAGCTCTTTAGCAGTAGATTTGTGTCTCTGAAGATGCCCCATTAGCTCTCCATCTTCTTTTCTGCTGATTCACTGATTCTGCTTGATCGTTTGCGATGACCCCTAAACTTAGCTTCCCAACAGCTGCTCAGAGCCCACTGAGCGTGTAAGTGTCGCAGATACTTTCCAAGATGGTGACCCCTGTAACAAGTTTGAAGTCCTAAAACTTTAGGCCGGTGCAATAAGTTCAGTATATAAAATATGGCATTTTTAGCCATCTTTATATTTAGGGTTTAGTTTTCCTTTAAAGAAAGGGATCATATTCCAGTGTTCTAGACAATGCCGCTATAGCTATTGAGCCACAAAGGAGAATATATTGAGTGTGGGTAAAGAGTTTCAGTGTACAAATAATTTTTTGGAGCCTTGATAATCTCTAAATATGCATTACACTCTGAAGTGACAAATGATAATGAGTAAACAAGTGTGTGCTTGAGTTAAGGCTGGGGATAGATGGTTGATGTTTTCCATTCGCATTGGTACAGAAGAACCTTATTTTACCACATCAAAAATTACATTAGTTACAGGAAAAATCCAGGAACCTAAATGCAGCTGCCTCTATGGGACCGCAAACAAAAACGGCATAATTTCCAGGAAAATGTAAAATCTGGGCATAAAATCAGGGTTCTACTGTCTATAGGCTTACATATACATATTCTAATTGACCTGTAATGAAATAACTCATTCACCGTTATTTCAGGGTGATCTTACAGTGTACATTTAAGCACCCCAATTTATCTCACCAATCAGTGTTTTTTCTTCCCTAGTGGATATCCGGGAAATTAAGGAAATTCGGCCAAGCAAGAACTCCAGAGATTTTGACCGGTACCAGGAGGATCCAACTGTGCGGTTGGAGCAGGCTCATTGCTTTGTTATATTGTACGGAACAGAGTTCAGATTAAAGACCTTAAGCCTACAAGGTATGTGACCCTCACAATATGCTAAATCAAGGGTAAGAAGTCCCAGCATGACTTCCTTGCCCTAAAGTAGAGACAGGCTGCATCTGGCACTCCAGCTGTTGCAGAACTGCAACTCAAACAGCTTAGTTCCTATGCCTTCTGATCTGCAACACATTTTCTGTCCTTTTCAGCCACCTCCGAGGAAGAAGTAAACATGTGGATTAAAGGGTTAAACTGGCTGCTTCAGGATACACTGCAGGCTCCTACTCCTCTGCAGATTGAGAGGTAATGAGGAAAAGCCTCTGTTGCTAGAAAGATAAATTGTGTTTGCATTTGGACTCACCACATGCAATTAGAGATTCTGAAGTTTTGCTGTGGTTTGTCCATCACAACGTGAGTCAAATAAATATTACACATTGCTTCCAGGAGTAAATAACATGTTTCTCGGGAGATAGCAGCCTGTGGCTTTTCAGTCTATGCTGTCTGAGGTTTATGAGAACTGCCGTACAGGAAAAGATCTACAGTTCCTTATTATTGACTTTACACTCAACACTGGGTTGATAATCTGGCCTTTAAAATTCACCCCATTTTATGCTTCCAGGTGGCTCCGGAAGCAGTTCTACACACTGGACAGGAACAGGGAAGACAAGTAAGATGGAGGGACCCTTATTTTATCTCAGTTATATGTTGTACTGACTGAAGTTATTTGTGGCTATACAGGTGTCCCTATAGCGCACGGAAAGTGCTTTGCCCCAAAGTGTCAAACTGCTTCTCCTAGGGAACCTTGGGCCCACTCTTGTAGCACTTAGATACATTAAATATATAACGTTGTAGGTTTTATAAAGGCCAATGCTAAAAATAAGGAAGAGTCTACCTTGTGTGGCACAGCATATTGTCACCAATCTAATGTTATTTTAATTTGCTGTTGTCTATTGTGGGGGAAATGTCATACTTCACCAGGAGGTGCTACGTATTAGGAAATTAGGGGCACCCCGTTAAGTTTTAACCTTCATATACGTGGAATGGGCGGAAGAGGGTGTTCTGAGTGCCGCTCGAAGTTCAACATAACTCTGCCGACATCGGTAAATCTTGCAGTGGTCCGGGGTGACAGGCACTAAAGGACCACTAATGACCACTAATTTGTGCTTATATCTCAACCAATGGAAGGTGATAACTATTACTCCACTAACATATATGCTTATACATACAAACACTTACAAGTTATAGGAAGACCTCTTTGCTACATGACACTTGTTTTGGCTATTTGGTCACAGCTTGTTGTTTTCTGCCATGTATTTCATCTAGCAATCAAAAGGAAGGTTTACTGCAATATTATATGGTGCTTTAAATAGCTAAAGGCTTACTCCCTCCTGGTTATTCCTCTTTTAGGATTTCTGTCAAGGACTTAAAGAATATGCTGTCCCAGGTTAATTACAGAGTTCCCAACATGAGGTTCCTGCGTGACCGACTAACGGTGAGACACTGTATTCTGCAAATCACCAAATATGATCTTAGATATTCACACATTGCTTTCTACTAAACCCAACACCCTTGGCAGACTCTCCCTTGGTATTCCTGTAACCACTATAATACAGCTCCAATACACCTACTCTTCTCAATATTCTATTTCTTTGCTTCTCTACCACGTCTTATTGATTATCACCTTCCAACATTGCTCTCAAGCCCTCGCTTGCCTCTACACACAAGCAACACACTCAGCCTGTAACCTTCTCACTGTGTTCTAACTATTCAGCTTTTGAGGTCTTCATTTTAGTTCATGTAAATGTCTATTCTTTTGTCCTCCAATTATCTTTTCCTTATACTCTATTGAATATCCCAATTTTTCAGGAACTTGAACAAAGAAGCCGAGAGATTAACTATGCCCAGTTTGCCATGCTCTACCGATCTCTTATGTATGATGCACAGAAAACGGTATGTGTGCTGCAACCATTGTTCTGCAACTGTATGACTTCAAGAAAATGTGGTTGTTTCTATGGCAGAGCAAAGAGTGGGTCTTAAGGTGGCCTTAGACGTAACAATTACAATCTTTCTTGGAAAAGATCTTTCCAAGAAAGATTGTTCGTTTCAATAAACAAGTGTAGAGCTTAATCGTCAGATATACAGGTACATAAACAGGTAGAAACAATAGAATTCTACCTGTATCTGACGATTCAGCACTTACAATAGCCAATGTTTGGGTGCCTTTAAAGGCACCCGATCTACATTTTCCATCCAGCCTGATTGACGAGTCGACTGATATCCAAGTCTTCTGCCGATATTGGCTCTTTTCCCACCATACACGCACCGAATAACATACGAAAATTAGTTTTGTACGATATTATCTGTGTGTCTATGGCCACCATTAGGGTGAAGCACCTTCTCTAGGCTTTGAGGTTGATAGTATGCATATAGCACTAGAAAGTAGACTTATTCATACAAACCAAAAAGTTACCATAATTCTGTCATAAATAAAATGGCTGTAAATATTTCCAAAGTTGTTCTCGGATGTACTGTCAACCGTGCCATTTATACTATGAATCAGAGCCATGGGTCCTTGGCATAAGTGCAACCAAAAATCATTAGCTGTATACCCAAATTACAGACAGATTGTGTTGATCTCTTAAGATCAACAGTAACAGGTTAATGGTAACATGCTTTGTGGGTGGAAGGACATTGGCATATCCAAAGGATTGTAAGCTGAGTGTATTGGGGGGTGCAGGCTGGTAAGTGTTTGGGGTGAAGTGCGTTGCCTGCATTATAGTGTATGGGGAAGCTGAGTTTAGACATAAAGCTTCAGATGTGATATGGGAGTTGAATTCTTTGCAATTGCTAAACCTTAGTACATAGCCTGTGGCTAATTTACTGTGTTTTCTTCTCAGATACCAATTCCCTTCACAGAGAGGTAAGTTAAAACTTTTATTTAAAATTTTATCAGGTATATACGTCATAGATTTATAGGTAGATTTGTTCCGACATTGTAAAAGGAAAATTCTGGTAATGGATACAGGTTGGAACTGCTAGAAATTTGAACTTTAAAATACTTTCTCTTTCATCAGATTTGGTGAGCGTGAAAGGACCAAAGTATCCTTAGAGGACTTCCAAAAGTTCCTGCTGGATTATCAAAAGGTGGGAGTTCTTCCCTAAAATATACTCTGTGTTCTACCACCTTCATTCCACTTGTCTCCTTTCCCTTTTGATAATGTCGCTACCTAGTAATCTTTATTTTCTTTACTTTTATCTTCTCACATTTTTTTTTTACTTTTTCGTTCATTGCTCCTCCCACTCTTCATTTTCTCTCACCTCCAATGTTTTTAACCAGGATACTTGACTTCATTGCAATAATAATACTATGATTCTGTGGCAGCATGGTTTTATGCAAATAGATCTTGCCAGACTAATTTAATTTATTTTTATGAGAAGGTGAGCAGAGTCCTCGACTCTGGGATGGCAGTGGATGTAATATACTTAGGCTTTGCTAAAGCATTTGATACAGTACTACATAGAAGGTTACTAATGTAAAGGGATTATAGAGATTAGTGGTAAAGTGGACATTTTCGAATTGGACCAGTGTTGTTAGAGGAGTACCACAGGGCTCTGTACTTGGTCCTTTGCTTTTCAACTTGTTTATTGATGACCTGAAGGTGGGCATTAAAAGTACTCTTTCTATTTTTGCTGATGATACTAAATTGCAGTTTGCAAAATGATTTGATTAAATTGGAAAACTGGGCAGGAAACTGGAAAATGATGTTCAATCTTTATAAGTGCAAGGTTATGCACTTTGGCAGAAATAATATAACTGCAAGTTATACACTAAATGACAGTGTTTCTTTAAATGAGAAGGATCTAGGGATTTTTGTAGATAAGTTCTCCAATTCCAAGCAGAGTCATTCTGTGGCTACTAAAGCAAATAAATTTACTGTCTTGCATAAAAAGGGCATTAACTCAAATGAAACATTATAGGTCCCTGGTAAGGCCTCATCTGGAGTATGCAGTGCAGTTTTGGGCTCCAGGTCTTAAGAGGGATATAAATGAGCGGGAGAGAGTGTAGAGACATGCAACTAAACTGGTTAGAGGGATGGAAGACTTAAATTATGAGGGTAGACTAGACTGTCAAAGTTGGAATTGTTTTCTCTGGAAAAAAGGCGTTTGCGAGGGGACATGATTACACTTTACAAGGACATTATATACAAATAGCAGGGGACCTTTTTACCCATAAAGAGGATCACTGCACCAGAGGCCACCCCTTCAGACTAGAAGGAGTGTAGTTGGTTCTTCACAGTGAGGACAGTGATGTTGTATAAGGCCCTGCCAGAGGATTTTGTGATGGCTGATTCTGTTAATGCATTTAAGATTGGCTTGGATGATTTCTTGGACAAGCATAATATCCAGGGCTATTATGATACTAAAATCTACAATTAGTATAGATATTGGTATCTATAGTTCATGTGAATTTATGGAGGGGTTGGTGTGAGAGTGTGTATGTGCACTGGTTTCATTTGTAGGGGTTTAACTTCCAACCCAATTTAACTATGTAACTGGTACTATTCCTTCTGTCTGACAATAAAATCATTCCCCCTATTCCTGCAGGATATGTGGGCAACTGATCGTCACAAAGTGCAGGAGTTTATGTTCCACTTCTTGCATGAACCTCTGAGGGAGATTGAAGAGCCATATTTTACTCTGGAAGAGGTTTGGTGCTGTTCTGTTTTTCCATACCCTAGTTACGTATATTCCATACCCTAGTTACGTATAACGCCATTTACCTTGCATCTCAAATTTTTGTTTTCTCCTCTGCAGTTTGTCACTTTCCTGTTCTCTAAGGAGAATACAGTGTGGGATTCAGAACTGGACACAGTGTGTCCCCAAAATATGGACAACCCTTTGTCTCATTATTGGATATCCTCTTCCCACAATACGTAAGAGCTTCATTCCTTTATCCTCCTTCCTTTTGTCTTGTTCAACTCCATATTGTCAGAACAAGTTTCTTCCTCTCATTTCTGCTATTCTATCATAATCTTTTCTCCGAACTCTCGATCCCTACGTTGAGGTCCACTATTGACATGCATACATTTTTATTCACTCATTTTATATGTTTTCAGACAATACAGTCTACCTACTATCCTCTCTTTCTTCCAACAGCAGAGACTTTACTCTTTACTGTTTGTGCAGGTTTAATATTTTTATTTTTCTATCACCTCTACACAGTATATACTGTATTTCTTCTCTTTCATCCACGACTACAGCATTTTAACATCCTGCTCTTTTTTCTTTTGTTCCTGATTATTTTTTTTATACTGCGTTTTCATGTCCCCTTTTAGTTCCACCTTTGTACTGTTTCTCTGTATTGGTGATAGTTACACTTTTTGGATTCAAGTCCCACCTCAATTTGGTTGGGGTTCCCTTACTCCATAACAAGGTTAAAGATATATTCTAACATCAGCACCAGTCATCGTATTACAATTCTATCAATCCAGAAAGCTCAACAAATAACTGTTCACCCTACAGTATATATATTATTGTAAATGACTTTCAAGATGGGCTTCCAAAAAAATATGCAAATAAGCAGTAATTTCAGATGAAGCTCCGCAAACACACATCCGCTCCCAGTCCCAGAAGAACAGCCGACGTTTAGAAACTTCTCCCTTACACAGTACATTCTTCTAGTTTTTCCTTCTTTCCATCTCAATTCCAAATAGTCTTTCTGCTGTCTTTCCTCTACCTCTATACCAAGCAGTCTTGCTGCTCTGTTTTATCTGTCATCTCGGCAATGTTCATATCTTCAGCATTTTTTTTTGTACAGGTTCATTATACAGAAAATCTGTATTTGGAAAGCTCTGAATTTCATAAAAGTTCATTTTAATTAAATAATTCAAGATATTACAAATGTCCTTTGTCTCTGTAATAATAAAACAGTACCATATACTTGATCCAAACTAAGATATCATTAATCCTTGTAGGAGGGAAAACATCCTATAGTTAATGTTTAGTAGACTTAAGGTATAGAGATCCAAATTATAGAAAGACCTTGGTCCTGAGTATTCTGGATAACAAGTCCCATATCTATACTTTCTTTGAGGGTGATGAAATACAATTTATAAAACCTGCTCTAGGTCTAGAAACTAATCATCAGGAATCCTTTGACTAGTCAATTGTTTGAAAGCAATCATATAGTTATGAGTATCTAGACCTGGTGCAAATTGTGACCCAATTAATTGCCCCTGGCTTACAGCCTGTCTAATTATTCTGCCAAATTCTATTCTCTCTACTTGTAGAATGTATACCAGTTACTCTTGCCATGTCCTTGAACTTAAACCCACACTGTATGTTTTATTATCACTTATCGTCCCTCTTCAGATACCTAACCGGAGATCAGTTCTCCAGTGAATCATCATTGGAAGCCTACGCTCGATGCCTGCGCATGGGCTGCCGCTGCATAGAATGTAAGTAGGGCACCTCCTAGTGGAGGTTTTACTAACTTAAAAGGAAAAGCCAGTGTTTTGACAGAAATGTTCTTATTTAATGTTATCTGTGATTCTTATTTAAGAGTTTCATGTTTGAGAAAGGCAAAGGCAAGTGTTGGGTTGGGGACACATTTTTCCCAGTTGGATAGATTTACTCTTTTGTAGTAAACAAAGCTAAATATGAGGAATACACATAGAAAAATCTTTCTGGTACCACCCTGAAAATGTACTTTGTTTATGGGTTATTATAGCACAACCCTCTTCCTAGCCTGGGTCATGGGAGGACCATTTTCTAGGAAACTTCAATGGTTCCATAGCAGGTGTAATTAAAGAGCAATAGGGTCATTAGCTATGCAGAGTGGCCTAAGAGCATTAAGTCATAGTACTAATAATGCAAGGCTATATTTACTATGGACTACTCTGGATTTGTTGCTTTATTCTTGGCCCTTTTACAATCATTACTGTTCAGCTAAAGTGAATACTATCTTTTATGTGGTCAGCACTGGTTGGATCAAAAGCAAACCTCAAATCTCAGTGGACCTATTAGTTACAGGACTATGATTCTGGAGCCAAATTAAGGCCCTACTCCAAAATGCAGCTAATGCTTTGTACTGCTCCAAGACACCTTTGTAGTCAGACAATCATTTGTAGTCAGGCCTAGAAAAAACACACACATTTTTTTGCAAAATACAAGTTTTTCCTGTATTAGGCATTTTCATTGAGGTTTTATCTGTGCATTCTTTAAGCAAAGGGAGTCTTTGTAGCCCGATAGCATATTCCTCCTACACTAAAATAGAATTATGTATTCAGAAGGCAGTGTTCTCTTGTCACCCATCAATCTTGGATTTATCCATCAAGCTTTAAGACAAGGAGGAACGAATAATCACTTAGACAACACATTTCTACTGTTGCAGTTTCTAAAATCAGCCATCTTCCTTGCTCCAGCTGGTGCTTGCTTTGGTGTGTGATTATACCCAAATGTAACCCATTTTGTCAAGCTACCAGTGAATTGTTCTTGTGCTGCCATTGTTCTACTGCCAATGTTTTTTGGTGGAGATTACATGGCTTTGTACTTATTTATACAACTCTGTCAGCAATGATTGTGGCTATCATAGACACTTCCACTATTCAGAAGGTGGGATCCAGATACTTCTGACCATCTAGTATATATTGAAAATTTGTATTCTTACCTGAAATTTTCTTTTTCTTTAGTCCGGAAGGCAGCACACCAAGGGGTTAACATCCTGTTCCTCTCCTGATAGGACAGAAGTACGAAACAAAAAACCAAACAATTATAAAAAAAACTCCCCCTGCCCCCTCTCTGGTATTATTTTCACAGCACAAAAAGATAGACACATCAGAAATGCTTCAGTAATTTATTTGGGTGGGAATTTCTGTGCTACCTTCCGGACTAAAGAAAAATAAAATTTCAGGTAAGAATACAAATTTTCAATTTTCTTTGCGTCCTCCAGGCAGCACACCAATGGGACTTGGCAAACTAAATCAGGGGAGGGGGAACACTACAAGGCTGTTTGCAGAATCCGACTGCCATACGCTGCATCTTGTGAGGCAGCTACATCCAACCTGTAGAACTTTGCAAAGGTATGAAAATTACTCCATGTCGCAGATCTGCATATGTCAACTGCAGACACTGCAGACTCTCTGCCCAGGATGTTGAAACAGCTCTTGTTGAATGAGCTTTAATTAAATCTGGAGACTGTTGACCAGAGACTGAGAGTAAGCTGTCAGAATGGAATTCTTCACCCATGATGCAAGAGTGGATTTTGAGGCCTTGAGACCTTTTATTTTCCCAGAAAACAGAATAAACAAATGTTCAGATTTTCTTAAGGACTTGCGTTTTTCAATATACATAGACAGACATCTATGAACATCCAAACTGCACAGTTTTTTTTTTGACTCTGTCAAGGATTCTTCAAACTTTGGAAGAATGATTTCCACATTAATGTTGCATGTGGAAGGAACTTTTGGTTGAAAAGAAGGTAAGGTCCTTAAAACAACTTTGTCAGAAAAAAAGGTGGTGTAAGGAAGATCTACTGCTAATGCCTGTAACACTACAATCCTTCTCGCTGAGGTAATCGCCACAAGAAAGTCTTCCATGACAAATGTTTAAACCCAATTTTAGACAGAGGTTCAAATGGGGCCTCACAAAACGCTGAAAGGACCGTATTTAAATCCCAAGGAGCCACCAGAGGTTTTATTGATGGTCTAAGCCTTGATGCAGCCTTCAGAAATGTTTTTATTAAGGTTTAACATAGTTGCCAAGGCACAGATATGCACCCTAAGTGTAATAGGCTTTAGCCCTTTTGTAAATCCATCTTGAAGAAATTGCAATATCACTGGAATGGAGTTTGTCTCGAACAACCCCTTATCTTTCCTCAATCTCTGAAAACAAAGCCATACTCTTCCATATATCTTAGAAGTGGACTGCTTTCTTGAATTCATCAACGTGCTGACTACTTCTTCCGAAAGACCTTGATTTGTCAATGTTTCCCTTTCAGCCTCCAGGCCGTCAAGTTCAGACGTGCCAAATTCGGATATCCCCACCTGTCGACTAATAATCTGAAAATTTGGGGATTGAGCTCCCACACTCCGTGATCTATCTGACATCTGCTGAGCTGGTCTGCAAGCACATTGTCCAATCCCCTTATGTGAACTGCTCTGAGGAGATTGAGATGACATTCTGCCCATGACATCAACTTGTGACATTGCCCCATCAACAATGAAGCCTGGGTCCCTCCCTGCTTGTTGACATAGAAAACAGCTGATGCATTGTCGACTATACTAGCACATCCTTCTTCTCAAGGAGAGATTGAAAATACCGGAGGGCTAGCCTGATTGCCTTGAGCTCCTTGAAATTTGAAGACCGAGTCTTCTCCCAAGCATTCCGTTTCCCTTGGATCACTTGGCCTTCCATATGAGCCCCCCATCCCCAAGCTGAGGAGTCCGTCGTCACCATCTGAAAAAATTGAGTTTTGAATGATTTTCCCTGTGCCAGCTTCTGAGGATTGATCCACCAGCTCAATTGCCTCTTCACCTCTGCAGGAATTTTGAAGCAACGATCCAGAGAATTGGGATCCCCGTTCCAATGGAAAATAATCTCCCTTTGCAGGGGACGCATATGTGCACTCGCCAAGGAACTGCCTCCAAAGAAAAAGTCATCAATCCCAACACTCTCATTGCTTGACGAATAGACACTGAATGAGCTCTCCTGAGACAGCTCACTGCCGAACACAAACTCTGTACCTTCTCCTATGGAGGGAAAACACTCAAACATTCAAACTGTGTCCAAGATAAGCCCCAAGAACTTGGCAGAGGTAGAAGGATGCAGACTCAACTTTTTCTCGTTTATAATCCAACCATGAGCTGTAATCAGATTTATCGTCAGCTTCAAGTGATCTTCTAGCTGAACCATTGTGGAAGCTTTTAGCAGCCAGTCATCCAAATACGGTACCACAAATATCCCCCTCGGTCTCAATGCTGCTGCAAGAACAACAATGACCTTCAGACCCTTGGAGCTGATGTAATTCCAAACGGAAGAGCCCTGAACTGTAGGTGATGAAGGACTGGACCCAGAAAAACTGCAATTCTGAGAAACCACCTACTTTCAGGGTGAATAGGCACATTAAATAAGCGTCCTTTAAGTCTAGGGCCACCATCCAATCCCCTTCTTGAAGAATGCCTATTGCAGATCATATTTTTTCCATGCAAAACTTTTCCTTTCTTATATACCTGTTCAAGTACTTCACCAATCGAAATCGACCGTATGCTTTTAATTTCTTCTTCCAGAGAGGCTAGCCAGAATTTTAAAGACCTGGAGACTGCTACCGCAGCCAAAGACGGTTTACAGATATTTGAACCCGCTGAATAAGACCTCCGAAGAGCACACTCAGCCCTACTATCCATTTGATCTTTTATGGCCGATTCTTCCACTGGAATAGTGGTTCTCCTGGACAAACGGCTATTTACACATCCACCTTTGGAGGATCTTCCCATTGTTGAACATCTTGAGGATCAAAGGGAAACATTGCTTTAAATCTTTTCATATTCTCCGGCTTTTTCCCGGATTTTTCCACTCTTGTTCAAACAACTGTTTTATTGAAGAAAAAACTGGTAAATTATACGATTTTTTTGGAGTCATAAATAACAAATCCTCTTGTTTTGATGACTTAGAAGTGCTTTGAGGACTAACTACCTTCCTCATTTCTTTAATTAGACGTGGCATTTTCTCAAGAGGGAAAAGGAAATATTCATCTTTTGACTTCTCCTGCTCAAGCGTATCAGGTGAACCTGAATCAGATAATAAACCAGACTCAAGATCCGATTCTGCCCTTTCAAAACATATTTCTGATGATTTAGTCACAGCAGATGATTTAACCTCCTCAAAGGTTTTTCATAGCATATCTTTAAATGAAAACCATGAAACAAAAACTTCCACTTTTGAGAGATCCTGTACACCTGTAGGTTGAGCACAATCTCTGCATTTTGATTCTACACAGCCCTCTGGAAGAGGCTGATCACAATCAGAACATGTATTATGCTTAGACTTCCTTTTTCTCTTCCCAGATTTAGGTTCAGACATCTATGAAGAAAAAAGAGAGGCACACAGTTTTGTGTCAAAAAACCTGTTATAGCATCTGAACTGCTAGAGGAAATACATCTACCTTAGCAGCCTCAGCCCGTGTATGCAGCCTGGCAGCACAAGCCACAGGAACTACATCCAAAGAGCTGGTGCAGAGGAGGCCCTTAAATACTCCACCTGGTCATATCTTTTCCCCTGAAAAAAGGAATAAAACCTCCACACTCACCCTGCACCGAAAACGCCACTCACGCCTGCAGTCCTCACAAGCGTCATGCTGGAGAGTGACGTCATCAGCCGGCGCTCCTGACTCAGACGCCAGAGCAAACCGAACACACAGGGACGCTTCCTGCACCTCTTCCCCAAGCCTGCCAACCAATTGCCTGCAACCTTGGTCCAATGTGATCCCTGGTAAGCCTAAGGGACATTCAAGTCCCCTGATTAACCCACCCATAAGGTGGTTATCCATGCGGCCATCAAGTTTTCAAAAAAAACTGGTTCTTCAGACCCACCGGTCCTCTTCCTATCTTTCGAGGACAGAAAAAAACAATACCAGAGAGGGGGCAGGGGGAGTTTTTTTTATAATTGTTCTGGTTTTTTGATTCGTAGTTCTGTCCTATCAGGAGAGGAACAGGATGTTAACCCATTAGTGTGCTGCCTGGAGGACGCAAAGAAAATACAATATATAACATTAGTGGTCCTTCTCAATCTAAATATTGTTATTGAGTGTGAAAGGTCAACCAGTAAACCAGTTTAAAAATATATATGATACAAGTTTTAGTGGTCAAGAGAGGACTGGCAAATGTTAGTTGATAATTTATACTTGGATGAAGATGAATAATAAGATAGCATTTTAAGGCTTGAAGACTAGGGAAATCTGGAAAAAGTGATGATAGCAGAAGTTGTTTTTTGTAACTGGATGAGTGCAAAGGTGGAATGTATTCTGTGTAACTGTGAATATGTGGCCACTTTAGCATTACACCTCTATACTCTCTTTACAGTGGATTGCTGGGATGGGCCAGATGGAATGCCGGTTATTTACCATGGACATACGCTGACCACCAAAATAAAGTTCTCAGAAGTCTTGATCACCATCAAAGAACACGCTTTTGTCACTTCAGAGTGAGTTGCTGCAATTTTGTTATACTTTAAGACAAAAATACAAGCAGTTTGTGACGCTTTGGTCACTATCTCTATTTACTAGCAGTACAAATAAAATTTGTATGTTTTATGGCAGGGCTGCCTGCTGTGTCTGCTTATCATTTGTAAAATGTAAAAGGTGTCACTACAGAGATTAACTGGCCCCTACATAGATTAAACCTCAAATTCAGATTAATAACCTGTATTGTTCACACATGTAATCCCCCCTGTATTGTTCACACTTGTGACACCTCTATTGTTCATATCCTAAAGGCCTGTTCTGTTCACACCTGAGACCCAGCCTGAAAATGCCCACACTGTGTCACTGTATGTAGTAAATATTAGACTGGTCCTGATTTTCCTGTCTCCTGCTCTGTTCTGTATTCCCTATGCTCCCTGTGTGTGTCATACTTTGCCTGCTCTTTGCACCCTGTGTTTACCATACTCTGCCTGACCTATGATCCCTATGGAACATAAGCCTGGTATTTGTTCTGGGTGTTTGTTAGCATTTGAAAATTGTTGTTAGGGGCCCCTAAGGTGTTTTATCATATGCTGGGGTACTGTATTATACACAGGGGAGGAGGAGGCATATGGATTTAAGGGTATCTCTTAATATGACTTAACTTTTTTCACATATGAGTGGCATCCCTACCAGTGCCAGGCCAAGGTAGTTTGGCACCCTAGGCAAGAGCTTCAATCAGAACCCCCTGTCCTGCATTACCATTTCCCTCCTTACCATTATGGTTTTTAAATGAAGAAAGCAAGAAAGTGTACAACACTTTTTCATTTATTTTACTGCCCCCTGTACCAGCAAGCCCAGCAGCTATCCATAATACAGCCACCTGTGCCTGTACCTGTGCCAGCAGCCATCCATTATACTGCACCCCCCCATACCTGTGCCAGTAGCCATCCATTATTTATATACCTGTGCCAGCGCCCAGCCCAGCAGCAACAGCAAACATATGGCCCCAGCCCAAATCTGTACCTGGCTGTGCCAGCAGGAAGCTTCACACTTTCACAGTAATAGAAAGAATGTCTTCAGTTCAGTGCAACTGTGCAAGGCTGAGAGCAGCAAGCGCGAATCACACCATTCAGGCCGCCAGCTTTCTGCCTCCCAACCGCATCAGTGACGTCATTGACGCGTATACGCATGTCGCTCTGCACTGCCGCATCGCACAGGAGCTATTACTTGCTGGCAAGAGGGAGAAGGTGAAGGAGGTGGATTCCACCCGACTGAGTGACCATGATTACTGAAACAAATTATTAAATAAAATGAAAACATTAAAAAAAAAAAAAAACATTTAAAGTGCGCCCCTCAATGATGGTGTCCTAAACAGCCGCCTACTCTGCCTACCCCTATTTCCGGCCTGATCCCTGCACTGAGCACCAACCATCTGTTGTTTTGGTGTGCTATTAATGTGGACATTGCGGTAACATGGGTGTGGTTTAAAGTGGGTGTGGTCTAAAACAGGGAGTGGCTAACACTGGCTTCCATTGTCGGCCCTCCACCATGTAGATTAGAAAAATTCCGGCTGTTTTAAGGTATAATGTACACCTGCTTCATCTATTTCTTAGATTTAGAGATTGTAATACAATTTAAACTGTTATATCATCTATATGTCCTTCTTTTCTGCCTCAATCATTTGTCACTGTGATCAGCTGAAATAGTCAGAATTATTGCACACAGCTGATGGTGATTCCAGTAGTCGACATTGAGAAAATTCCATGTGTTTTATTGTCTACTTTTTAAAAGAAAGGTGGCAGCTTCCAGTCTAAATATGGCTCTGGTTTGGTAAATTTCAATATTATGGTGCCACCATCTCGCTATGTATAGCACCAAGGAGATTTAACGTAAGTCTGTCCTATGACTCCACTGGATTGTGGTCGATCTGTTCAGTCAATAATTTTAGTTCATCTGCTGATGCAAAAATACAACAAAACATAACTCCTCATCCTACCCTCTAGCCATATATGCTCATAGGACACACGTTTTATTTACCCCTTCCAAGAGTAAGCAGTGAAAGAAAAATGCTGTGACCAGAGTTATTTTATGTTTGGTAATACAAATTTCCTTTTCTAATATGGCTCTCTGTTTAGATACCCTGTTATCTTATCAATTGAAGACCACTGCAGCATTGCACAACAAAGAAATATGGCTCAGCACTTTAAGAAGGTTTTTGGGGACATGCTCCTGACAAAGCCTGTGGATGTTAACGCAGACGGCCTTCCCTCTCCCAACCAACTGAAACGAAAAATCCTCATCAAGGTGTGGGTTAAATAAATGGCAAACCTTTAAACCTCATTAAAAAGCTTCTAGTTAAAAATTAGCCGGATCAGATACATATTATCCATGTGCTGTGCTTAATGTGGCCATACACTTGGAGACCTTGCACATTGTTCGACTAATTAGTCCACAGGCTAAACAGTTGGCTAACATGCAAGGCACTGTACATGATATGGTCACCTTTCTACTGTCACAATTGTTCAGGCAGTTAACAGCAGGTTTTGAAGAACTGAAGAGGAGCTGTAGCTCCTGACTAGTGCATCATCAGATAATAATTCCAAACTGGCAAGGATTTGGTTGGGAAGTTGGCCAGGTTTGTCTTGGTCATGTATGTTCGCATGGGGATCAGTCCTTGCATATGGCCAGCCATGCAGTTGATGTGGCCAGTGGACAGAAAAAGATATATTTTTTGTCTGTATTATGTCAATTTTCTGTCTATGGAAGATAATACTTACACATAAGATATATAGTAGTTAAGCAGGCTCGGTGCAGTTCATAAAATAAAGTACAAAAAATAAATAATATGCAAGATGGCTCAATTGAAGTGTTCATTAGTGCAGAATAATCATAGCAAAAACATTGTACAGTTTATATTAAAACATACCACAAGACAGTGTCCTCCCTCTGTCTGCATACCTCATGTCAGCCACTCCCTCCTGATGTGTTTTGTGCCATTGGGCGCTTCATCAGAGGTGCTTTTCATGAAGGATGATACTAAGTTGTGGCATGTCCGCGTTGAAAATAAAGGGGTTTTTAGATGGTTGATGCTTGAATTTTGTCTTAGCTTAGTCAGAAGGTAACACAAGTAAATGTGTTAATCTTTGTGGTTTTCATTATGCAGCACAAGAAGCTGGCAGAAGGTAGCACTTATGAAGAGATACCATCCTCCACAGTCTACTCTGAGAATGACATCAGCAACTCCATCAAGAATGGAATTTTGTACCTGCAAGATCCCATCAACCATGTGAGTTGTGCAGCTTGGTTTCACTGTGGGTTCAGGAGGTGGGAGCTTGTGTAAAGCTGATACAGCCCTAATAATTTACTGAGAATGCAAAAAAGCTATGCTTTGCCCCTGCATAATCATTCTGTAGGCCAACTTATTTGTCTCACTTTTGCAAAGTGGCAGGATAGTCTGGGACTAAGTTTGGTAGGGTTTTTATGTACTTCATGTTCTCTGGATTTTCTAAGAACATTATTTATATGCATAGCTGTATACACACTTCAATAAGAATCCATTTGAAATCCCAACCATTGCTGGCTGCCTTTTTAGTTCAACTAGGAGGCAAGGATAGCTATACAGGGACTCATTTTCTTGATATCACCTTTTTAAATCCATCAGTTCAGTGACTGAATGGCACACTATCGGATAACACGTGCCAATTCCAGTTTGGCTGGTGAGCACAAACATGCACAGATGGAAGGCAATTTTTCATTGACTGAGTTACACTGCTAATGCCATACTTTCCTCTACAGGAGTGGTACCCACATTTCTTTGTCCTCACCAGCAGTAAGATCTATTATTCAGAGGAGACCACCGGCAGCCAGGCTAATGACGATGAGGAAGAACAGAAGGAGGTATGGCTAACACGAGTTTACACAAGTATGTTTAAGGATGTGCAAAACCTTTAGCTGGACTTTGTTGCCTTATGCTGTATATGTGTGAATATATATTCCTGTCCATGGGGCAGATTCCCTAAAGGGCGTAGTGGCTAATGCTAATGTCAATTCGCTATCGTTACTGCCCGTAGGGACTTTGACGATTTACTAACGGTGGCAGGTATCCCTTCGCTAGCAAAGGAGATAGACGCTAGCGTTGCTTTGCACTCTTAACGCCAGGCAAATTTTCGCTCTGGCGAATGGACGTAACTCTGCAAATCCACTATTATAACAACTCTATTTTATTTATTAAGGTTCCCTGCACTTGTGTAATGTAATGTATTTGCTGCAACATATACGTCCCTGTAACTTTATCATTTTGCACTGTATGCAAATTAGGCAACACTAGCGCATCGTTGTTTTGATTGCCGAAGTAATGCTAGCAAAAATCCGCCAGCATTCCCGCCCTGGATGCAACTTCGCACTTTAGTGAATTAGTGTTGTCCTAGAGAAATAAACCTGGCAATGGCTGTGAAGCTGACGCTGGCAAATTTTTGGCAGTTAGGGAATGTGCCCCCATGTCTCCAGTTGTGTTTTTTTCCTGCTATTTTTTCTCAGGCCAGTAATAGCTCAGAGTTGCACTCTGCTGAGAAGTGGTTCCATGGGAAGCTGGGTGCAGGAAGGGATGGACGGCACATTGCTGAACGGCTGCTGACTGATTACTGTATTGAAACTGGTGCTCCAGATGGCTCCTTTCTGGTGCGGGAGAGTGAGACATTTGTGGGGGATTACACACTCTCCTTCTGGTAAGACTCCTGTTGCCAGTCACTTTTCATTCTGCAAAAAACACCCAGTTCACTAACTGACCAACTTTAAACCAGTAGCAGCCACTACTAACAAGCATACACAACCCTCTAGTAATGTTATGGATACACCATCAATCCACATTACCTTACGTCAGGACTATCTGATAGAAATGAGGGCATTTGGATTAACATTTGTGAAAATGCTAACAACCAACTTTAACATTAAACTTTTAGTGAAATAATGAATGCTAAACCTAAGTGTTTGACATTAAATCCTAGACCCCTAGAATGCCCCGTGCTAAGCAACATTTTACTTGGTCGTCATTATTTCTTTTTTATAGTTTTTTAATTATTTGCCTTCTTCTTCTGACTCCAGCTTTCAAATGGAGGTCACTGACCCCATGAAAAAAATCTCTGTAAGGCCACAAATGAATCGTTATTGCTACTTGTTATTACTCATCTTTCTATTCAGGCCTCTCCTAATTATATTCCATTTTCTTATTGAAATCAATGTATGGTTGCTACGGTCATTTTGGACCTTAGCAACCCAAATTGCAAACTGGAGAGCTGCTGAATAAAAAGCTAAAGAACTCAAAATCCACAAATAATACAAAATGAAAACCAATTGCAAATTGTCTCAGAATATTACGCTCTACATAATACTAAACGTTAATTTACGAACATAGGTGCTAAATTGCATCAGAGGAGTTAACATTAGCAACTAAAAAGCATCATTCTATTGCAAACTTAAACATAAAGGTTTTGCTATAGGTAGATCCACGGGTGCAGTTTCTCACCATTGACTCAACTGCTGTTATGAACAGGACTTGAATCAATGGTAAAAAGAAAAAGTGACATAAGCACTAGTATATCAGAAAATATGTGCAATTCAAAATGTCAGAAAGCAAAACACAATTGCCCAGACTGCTCTTGTAATTTCAGTTAGAAATTATATTTTATAGTTTAATATTATCCCTTTAACTATGTATTTTAGACTTTTACTGGAATGTTTACATAGACCTGATTCCTGCTTACATCTGACTTTCTTTCTTTCCTTTGGCTTTCTAGGAGAAACGGAAAAGTCCAGCATTGTAGGATTCACTCGAGGCAAGAAGCTGGGAGTCCCAAATTTTTTCTGACGGATAACCTGGTGTTTGAAAGTCTGTATGCTCTGATCACTCACTACCAGCAAATGCCCCTAAGATGCAACGAGTTTGAGATGCGACTGACCGAGCCTGTTCCACAGACCAATGCCCATGAGAGCAAGGAGTGAGTAGAGTAAAAAAAATATTAGTGGACCTGGGTAGATAAACAGACGATGGGTGGGTATATAATCCCATATATACTATAGGAAAAATTTACAGTGTGATACGAACCTAAATCTGTCAATTTGAGGGATTTTTTTTATTCAGGAAGATTTACTAAAAAAGAACAGTTAATTTTATGGTGAATGCTCTAGGTGGTACCATGCCAGCCTCACCCGGGGGCAAGCAGAACACATGTTGATGAGAGTTCCACGAGACGGAGCCTTCTTGGTGCGTAAGAGGAGTGAACAGAACTCGTATGCCATCTCCTTCCGGTAAGACAAAGATTTTCAAAATTTAACTGCGTCATAACTCTCTAACAGTTTACTTCTCTTTTCCAGCTTGCTAAGTTTGTGTCTGTTTCACTTGACAGAGCCGAGGGAAAGATCAAACACTGCCGTGTTATACAGGAAGGTCAAAGCGTTGTCCTTGGAAGCTCTGAGTTTGACAGCCTGGTGGATCTTATAAGTTACTACGAGAAGCATCCTTTGTATCGGAAGATGAAGCTGCGTTACCCCATTAATGAAGAAACACTTGAAAAGATCGGCACGCCTGTGAGTAATGGAAACCCTTTAGAGCAGTGTTGTCCAACTGGTGGCTCACAACCAGCCCCCTTGTGTGGCCCCCACATGAAAGTCTGCCTGCTGTGCCTGCTTACTTTGTATAAAATTTAAAAGGTATCAGGATTGAGTTTAACCGGCCCATGCATTTTTTACACTTCCGACTGTAAACTCCTGTATTGTTCCCACCTGTAATCCCCTGCATTGTTCACACCTGTAACACCTTTAATGTTCAGACCCCTAAAGACCTGCACTTTTCACACATCAGACCCCGACTGAAAGTGCCCATGTTGTTCACACCTCATACAAACTGCTGGAGGGGCACCAGCATGGTGTCACTGTATGTCACACAGTATGAACAGTTCATTTTAGAGTGGTCCTGATAGGTTTCTCTGTCTCCTGCTGTATTCTGCCTGCCATATGTTCCCTGTGTGCCATACACTGCCTACCCCATGCTCCCTGTGTGTGCCATACTCTGCCTGCCCTATGCTCCCTGTGTGTGCCATGTCTGCCCTATGCTCCCTGTGTGTGTGCCATACCCTGCCTGCCCTATGCCTATATCCCTGCAGTGAGCAACAACCATTTGTTTTTTTTAGTGTGCTATCACCATTAACGTGGACATGGTCTTAAAAGTTATTGTGGTAACATGGGTGTAGTTTAAAAATAGGGAGTGTTCAACAGTGGCTTCCATTATTGGCCCACCACCATGTAAGCCAGAAAAAAAATCTGGCCTTCGGTACCACAAGGTAAGCCTTATTTGAGTTTAGCGTACAACTAAACTTGCTACACTGTGTTGCAGGATCCAGATTATGGTGCTCTATACGAGGGAAGGAACCCTGGTTTCTATGTGGAGGCCAATCCAATGCCTACATTTAAGGTATCTATGAATATTAAATCTAAGAAGCTGATCTTAAATTTAAAAGCCAAGTTGTCTTGTATTGTTTTTGTGTTTGTCTTTTGTCTCCCTCCCGTCCCATCATTTTCCTTTTTATGACCCTCTGTTTTTCCCCTTAGAAATCCTTGTTTTCTCTTCCCTCTGTGTCTCCCCAGTGCTCTGTCAGGGCCCTGTTTGATTATAAGGCTCAACGTGAGGATGAATTGACTTTCACCAAGAATACAATCATCCAGAATGTAGAGAAGCAAGAGGGAGGATGGTAAGCAGAGCTGGTCCATTCCGCGCTTTTATTGTCTGTGCCTTCAGTTGTCTGTCTCAGTAAATTCCACTTGTTGGGTATTCAGGGCCAGCTTCAAAAACAGAAAATATGTTTTCTGCAGTTTGTGCAGGCTGGGTGCCCATAAAAATCCACTAGAGGGCCAGGTTAAGCCCATAGCGCTCCACATCTTCATACATATTGGATGTTCTGAATTTAATCATGATTGGTTAGGTGTCAGTATAGATTTAAAGAATGTAAGTATATGCATTAAGAGAACACATATTAAAGTCAAGTGTGCAGTGGCAAATAGTTTTTTCTGGATAAAAGATATGACTTTTGTGACTTGACACCATTTTATGGAGATAGCTGGCTTCAAGTCATAAAGAAGCACCCAAATAAAGCAAGTTTGGCACAAGCATCGCAACAATACCAATAAATCGAAAATTCCCCAATGTGGCAGTTTATTCTGTGACATCATAAAATGACCCCTGCCAAACACTAACTGTTCCCGTGTCAACAGTAAAAACAGGAATAAATTAAATAAAATAAAAAAACTGAACTTAAATATATTTAACGTTATTCAGGCCTGATAGCAGTAAAATATCTAAAGAACAAAACACACCTTCACATTACATTTTTAACATTCATTTTGCATTTAAGTCCTGTTTTCTACTATTTATTTTGTAAGGGTCATTTTTCTCATTAACAGTATGGTTGTGTCCTTTTATTAGGTGGCGAGGAGACTGTGGGGGTAAAAAACAAATGTGGTTCCCTGCCAACTATGTGGAAGAGATATTTAGTCCTGCTGAGCCTGAACCTGAGAGGCAGGTGAGTCTGAGTTAATCGGGGTGCTCCCAGGAGGCATGGCTTTGCTGTCCTGCCATGTAACAGCTACCAAATTCCTTATCCCTGTCCCAGTATCTACAGCTCAATAACTGTACATGTAGCTGTAGCAGCACAGATTTCCACTCATGGTCACCATATTGCACACAATATTACATGTTAGATTTGGAGACCCACATGGGGAGTCTCCTGATGGATAAGCACCTCGCATTATACTTTTAAGGGCGTGCGCCCTCTTCTCTAACTTTTAGTTATCATTTCCCACTGCTCTCAGGGACCTGCAGAATCGGGTAGGGTGGGTGGAGCTGTAGTGCCTGCACATACCTCCCTAGCTTCTATACTATTTGGGTTTCTCTTAAGTCCTGGTAGATCTACACAGCAATTGGATAGGCAAGAGGGTGAAATGTAATCTTCCCTCCCAGCTTATCCAATCACCGTGCATGAAAATATCAATAGTTTAGAAGCTGGGGAGGGGAAAGAATTGTGAAGAAGAAGCTCCACCTTCCGCACCCGATTCTGTAGCTACCTGATGGCAGTGGGGGCCCGGCTACAGAGTGAGCACAGCTGCCAGGTCCCCCTAAGACCCAAAAAGCACTGGGCCCGGAACAACTGTCCCCCTCAGATGGCAGCCCTGGTGTTATTAAATACTTATCTACATCTATATTTACTTGGTACTGAGATTATACATCATTCACATCAGTCCCTGCCCCATGGATCTTACTATCTAAGGTCCCTATCACATTCACACACACACTATGGTCATTTAGGAGCCAATTAACTTTAAATGTCATTCTTCCTTGTACTTCCTTAGAATCTAGATGAGAACAGTCCTCTAGGAGATCTACTGGGTGGAGTTTTGGATGTGCCATCCTGTCACATTGGTAAGTTATGTTGGCTGGCTTATAGGAATGTGGGTGTGATGATGGCAACTATTTGGTAAAAGAATTCCACGATTTTATGTAGCTCCCCGACAGGACGTCCATAACGGCCGACCCTTTGTATTCACCATTACTGGTCCTCAGTTAAACCGATATCCACTTGATGTTGCTGCGGACACACTGGAAGACATGCAAGACTGGATACGGAAAATTCGGGAAGCAGCTCAAACTGCTGATGCACGGGTATGATAAGTTTTTGCTTGCTCGCTTCTGTATTATTTTCTCTCTCTATACTGAATTTGATACCCTTTGTGCAGCTCACAGAAGGCAAAATCATGGAGCGCAGAAAGAAGATTGCCCTGGAACTCTCAGAACTTGTCATCTACTGCCGGCCAGTCCCCTTTGATGAAGAGAGTAGGTATTTTTGTTTTATAACTCTGCTGAACGGGTAACTGTATTTTGGTTGCTGGAAATGTACATTGTTTTCCAGAGATTGGCACTGAAAAGGCCTGTTACCGTGACATGTCTTCATTCCCTGAGACCAAAGCAGAAAAGTATGTCAACAAGATGAAAGGGAAGAAATTCCTGCAGTACAACCGACGGCAGCTCTCTCGTATCTATCCCAAAGGACAACGCCTCGATTCATCAAACTATGACCCCCTGACAATGTGGATCTGTGGCAGTCAACTTGTAGCGCTCAACTTCCAGACACCAGGTACGCACTACTAACTAGTTCAGTGTCCTTCATGCCAGATTTCAGAAGAATTTTCTCTTTTATCATACAATATTGAAGAATTCAACAACCTAACCAGTTCCTTCTGTAAGTGGAATGATTACAGTCTATGTATATAATACAATATTAATCATCATCTCACAGCAGCAGGGCCACTACAAATTTTTCATAAATTTGTAGTTCATATGATCTTATTCTTCTCACAGACAAACCCATGCAACTGAACCAGGCTCTTTTCCAGTCCGGGGGCCGTTGCGGTTATGTTTTTCAGCCAAACTGCATGAGAGATGAAGTTTTTGATCCGTTTGACAAAAGCACTCTTCGTCTGGAGACAATAACCGTCAGCATTGAGGTTAGTGATAAGACACCACAAACATGTAAAATATGAAGATATGATTATAGCAACCACCTTACTATACTTCTAGGGTTATCCAAGCAGAAACCAAATATTAATTTCCAAATATTGCCCTTTGTAATTGAGTAAGACCACCCCATTCACAGTTTTCATTCCATTCACAGCTCTAATGGAAGTCCTAAAAACTTTCAACCAACAGTGCTTTCACCACTTTCTCAGATCCTAGGTGCCCGCCATCTGCCCAAGATTGGAAGGGGTATTGTTTGCCCTTTTGTGGAGGTAGAAGTTTGTGGTACTGAATATGACAATGCAAAGCAGAAGACGGAATTTGTAGGTAAGAGAGATGAACCCGAACAGAAGACACTAAGGAAAATATAGATTCTTAATTTTTTTTTTTTTTTAAATTTCATCTACAGGTATGGGATCTGTTATCCAGAAAGCTCCGAATTACAGAATGGCTGTCTTCCATAGACTCCATTTAACCAAATAATCCATATTTTAAAAAATGATTTCCTTTTTCTCAGTAATAATAAAACAGTACCTTGTACTTGATCCAAATTAAGATATAATGAATCCTTATTGGAGGCAAACCCACCCTTTTGGATTTATTTAATGTTTGAAGGATTTTCTAATAGACTTAAGGTATGGAGATCAAAATTATGGAAAGATCTGTTATCCAGAAGACCCCAGGTCTCAAGCATTCTGGATAACAGGTCTCATACCTGTACAAACTTGTACAAATTTCAAAGGCTCGTGTCCCAAGGTGAGTTTGAGTTTGTTCGCCTTTAACTTTTAGTATGATATAGAGAGGGATATTCCAAGACAAGTTGTAATTGGTTTTCATTTTTTATTTTATGGTTTTTGAGTTATTTTTTTTTTATTCAGCAACTTTGGAGGTTGCAATTCCAGCAATCTGCTTGCTAGGGCACAAAATTACCCTAGCAACCATGCAATTATTTGAATAAGAGAGGGCCTGAAAGTAATAAAAAGTTGCAATAACAATAAATGTCTTCTTTAGATGGGATCAGTGACCCCCATTTGAAAGCTGGAAAGACTTAGAAGAAGACTGCAAATAATTCAAAACCTATATGGGTAAGGCCACACGAGGAGATTCGGGGAGATTTTGTCACCTGGTGACTAATCGCCTCATCTTTTGCGCGACTATCTCCCCTAACTGCCTCTGTGTTTTTCCCCATAGGCTAGAATGAAAAATCGCCTACGTTAATGCAGACAAGGCAATTAGTCGCCAGGCGACTAAATCTCCCCGAATCTCCTCGTGCGGCCTTACCCTAAGAAGTAAATAATGAAGACCAATTCAAAAGCTGCTTAGAATTTGCCATTCTATAACATATTAAAGTTATTGTAAAGGTGAACCGCCCCTTTAAAGGTGCATACTGTATTACCCTGTGCTTCACTTCGGTGCAACCAGTTATAAAAAACAAAATGAGGCTCCACTGCTTGTATGCTATATGACACACCAAAAGGTGGTGTATACATATGAATAATTAACTAAACCCACTAAGCAACAGCTGAGTAGCTGCAAAGTAAAATTTCAGACTATTTATTAGCACTGGTAAAAGGTATCTAGAGCTGGTACCTCTTGGCCTTGATCACCTCTTCCTGATCTGCTATATTTTCTTTTTTTTGATCACTTCACAAATTACTAGCTACTCAAAACTTGGGTCAAATGTTAGCAGCAGCACAATAAGGGCTGACCAGCTGGTGCTGGGAGAGGAATAAGCTGGTTTGGAAGAGTAACATACATCTTTTTGTGTTTTTTTTTTCATCAGTGGATAATGGCTTGAATCCTGTCTGGCCACAGAAAACTTTCTCGTTTGTCATTGCTAACCCTGAGTTCACTTTCCTACGGTTTGTCGTCTATGAAGAGGACATGTTTAGTGATCAGAACTTCTTGGCTCAAGCCTCATTTGTGGTCCGTGGCTTAAAAACAGGTACAGTGGGTCTTTGGAAAAAAAAGAAAAAAAGATGTTGGTTTGCGTTAGATTTTCATTTCTGCTTATTAAAAATTTTTTAATGTTCCTTACAGGATATAGATCCATCCCACTCAAAAATAATTACAGCGAAGATCTAGAACTGGCATCACTGCTCATTAAGATAGACATCAAGGTGAGGCAGTACAAGAATCACTACAGGCATTTAACTTAAATTATTACTGAAGAACAAGCATACCCCAAATTATTATATTACATCCATCACAGGTTCCACGCATGATTCCTATATACGTAGGTCCCAATGAGACAAGTCTCATGCATAATGTATGAACCTACCATCATAATTATTAAAGACAGTTTACCAACAGTAGGGCTGCATACTTCCATTGGAAGCTGTGTTCTCCTTTAAAGGAGAAGGAAAGTCTTCTTTCACTTGAGGGTGCCAAATGTTAATCACCCCCAAGTGATTGTATATATTTACCTGAAACCCCAGGAGAAAACTGCATCGGCCCAGGGTTCTTCCAGAGAGCACCACGGATCGATCCTCTTCCAGCTTCTTCTTGCTTCACATTTCCCAGGGCAGGCGCAAGTGCAGTAAATCAAAATAGCTGACTATTTAGTTCGGCTTTTCGCTCTATGGTGCATGTGCAACCAGGAGAAGAAAGAAGAAGCCGGAAGAGGATCAATCCGTGGTGTTCGCTGGAAGGACCCCGGCCCGGTGCAATTTTCTGCTGATAGGAGCAGCAGCCTGGGATTTCATGTAAGTATATAAAACCACTTGGGGGTGCCTAACATTTGTCACCCCCAAGTGGAAGAATAGTTTCCTTTTCCTTTAAGAAGCCTCTGTGTTTGAAGTGAAACTCATTGGAGACAGCTTTATAATATTCCTTAAAATAAGTACACGTGCCTTCCTTAGGGAACACGTAGGAGGAGCATTTATATATACATAGGAAAAAGTTGGTTTATTAGGATCATTTGACTAGCCCTATATAGTCCTGGTATCTTGTTCAATTGCACTATACACATGCACCGAGATGACCTTTTCTGTCTTGTTCTTACAGACTGAGAATGGAGAACTTAATGGAGCTTCCGCACCCAGGGAACGAATCAGTGACCCAATGTCTGGACGCATTTGGGATGGGCTGACAGAGACGAGATATCATTCCAACCATTTGGATGATTTCCGTGCTTCGCAGGAACAGTTGTCTGAACACTTTGAGAGAGAAAGGAGGTGAAATTGGAGATGGTCTTAAATACACTTGACAATATTATCCAAATTCAAGTGTGTTTTGTAATTTCTTGTTTCATGATGCTGATACGGTTTCTAACTTCTTCTCCAACCCTGTTATTTAGATAGGTCTGGGTCTTCCATACTTATTAATAGACTAATTCAAAGAAAAAGTTAACGTATGTTATATGGTACCAAAATTTGTTTCCTTGAAGAAGCAGCATGGTGACTAAACAAAAAACCCCACAAACCTTCTCTACTTTAAACAACTTTGCACACTGATAAAGTTAATTTTGATCATTATATCACATAACTTTTTTATATATCACACCCTTCATGGGGACAATTGCCATTTAATGAACTCTAGATTGCTAAATCTGATACTCAAAGAGTACGAAACCTTTACATATACGACATATTACATGTAATGAAAGTTGTGTAAACAAAGGCAGTGATAACAACCAGTGGCTCAGGAGCAACATGTTGGTCACCATCCCCTTAGATGTTGCTCCCAGTGGCCTTAAATCAGGTGCTTATTTTTAAATTCCTGTCTTGAAGGCAAGCTTAAGTTCCATAAAAGTTCTGTGTACTGCTAAACGAGCCTCCTGTAGGCTGCCAGTGCTACCAATAGCCAAACATTTTGCATGCTTAAGTTGCTCTCTGTTTTTTTTTTTTTTATACTTGAATGTGGCTCACGTTTCCCTGGATTATGGGATCAAATGTATCAGAGGAGCAAAGTTTCAAAATGTTTTCTTTTGTTGTTCATCTGTTTTTAGAGTCCTCAGGAAAACGCGTTTGAGTGGGGATAACCGGCTGTAGAGTACATGCTTGAAGTACTTCTGGCAGATTATTTGGAAAGATCCAACCTTTGTTCCTCACGTGGGGGACTGTCCATGAGATGGAGCCCCATGGTGACCTCTATTTGAACTCTGCACGTTCGCTTAAAAACGCGTGCTTCCACAGTGACTTTGTGTGGGAACAGTTTGTTCAAATATCGCAATCGTTTCCGGAAAGGGAACTATTAACCTACAGCACAGACTCTAGAAATATATATATAATGCCTTGTATATTAGTAGGGCAAATAGCAAAGGCTGGGGGTATGATCTACTTTTCAGCTTGAAGTGGGCAGCCCATTGCTTCTCTATTTAGTAATCGTCTGCTATCAAACTGTGAAAGGAGAGGATGCAAAGACATCTCATATTTTGTAATCCAACCTTCAGCACCCTAACCTGAGATTTAGATGCTATGTGACTTTATAGGGACATTGAACAGACATTTATCTTGCATTCTTTATTTCTATTTGCAACATCATTCCATGGAGCATTTGTCCTACTTTTTTTTATTTTGCTGTTGTGTACCACAAACAAGCACAAGAATGGATGTCTTGGGCCAAATTCCCTTGTGGCTCTCATCAGGTGGTTTAGTGAAATGCCGTGGTGGCCTTTAATTCAGTGGACTGTTTATTTGTTTTACTGCTTGGAAAAAAATGGCTGCCATGAAGCCTATAGTGTTTGGTGATTAATGGCACCAACCTCATTGAAACACCAATAATTCAGCAAGCTGGAAAGAGGAAGAGTCTGTTACAGTGGGCATTCGCCAAGATGCAGTTCCACTACATGTCTCCAATGTATTTCCTATTTATGTGCAATATATAAAGTCTGTTTCCATTTTCTCTCTTTTTTTTTTTAAATAAACTATAACCCAACATTGAGTCACAAGTCTCTCTGGTTGTTTGGTTACAAAACTATCTTTTTATAATTATGGAAGCAGCTTACATAGTAATTATCATTTTGGTGATGGCAAGCTACAGCATGAGGTTTAAAGGGCAGTTTAAATTTCTTTTACTAATGAAAGAAAAAAGTGCACTGGAACCATTTTCAGAAGATAAAGGTTGTATAGTAATGGTAAAACATACAGCTGTTGCTACAATAGTCAATACTATACAGAAGATGGTATGGCCTTCCAATCTCCACTCGTCTAATCATGTTAGCCGTGACATTTCATCAGATACCTACATTGATTCCATCAGCTACAGAAAAATCATGTACACTGGGGACCTTGGTATACACTTCACCTAAAGGTTACTGAGGATATAGGCCCCAAAACAAGAAACCAGAAAGGTTTGGGAAGTAGGGATGTTAATTTATATGCAAATCACTTCCGTTTGTGGAAGTTAGTATTGCAGCCCAATCTAAAAAAATCCATGTTCTAGTTCTGCTCATGATACATTGCTCTTCCTAAATTCTGAGTGATCTACTTCTGCCACTGAAGTCTTGAGCCATCAGTAAATATGGTCAACCCCTGTAGTTGGGTAGATAGACGGTCGAGGTTAGGGACACTAAGCTATGCGTTAACTCCTATAAGTTATATGGCTGCATCTGCTGCCAAAGTAAGCTCAAAGATATTTTTATAAGCCTTAGTTATGCCACTGAATGTGAACCCTTCACCATGTTTCTAACTGCTCAATTCATGAAATCACTGAATACTGACTGCTCCCACTAAGGCCCAGACTGTGGGTTCTGGTAGAGGGGCTGCTGTAAGATGCCATAGAAAGTGACTATTAAGTGGGCTGGTGGGGACTGTTTGGGCCTCTGTACTAGGAATGCCAGGGTCTATTTTGAATCACAGGCCAGTGCTGCTCCCACTCATGTAAGCCATCACCCTCTTTAAACTGGTTTAATGCTTAAAGTCTGGGGGGGAATTCACAAAAGTGGAGATAGAGGTTTGCGAATTTGGTGGGAAATCCGACATTTTTATCTCCACTTTTATTTAGTCTCAGTATCACCACTTTTATGAATTCCCCCCTAGGTATTTCCTAGGCTTATAGAGTGCAGTTTCCTGCTATAAAGCATATTGGTGGTAACAACATTTTCTCCAAAAATTCTCTACCATCGGCATTTTCACACTTTAACCCAGTAAGATCTATGATAATAATACTTACAGGTAAAACTTGAACAGGTGCCATGGTATGCAGACACCTGTTATGACCAAGGAAATTGGATCCAATCTAAACACACTGTACTGCAACATTCTACCTTCCAGTTATTCATCCAATTATACTAATAAAAATGTTGATAGATTTAATTTTCATAAGCCATTTGAGCAGAAATATAAAATACTCTGCTTTCAGAAAAAAAAAGCATGCATGGCATTACAACATTGACGCTGCCATGTTGTATATGACATGTCTCACTATCTGCTCTCTTCTGCCTCCAAATGCAGATGGAGGTGATTCCTGTCAGACGTCACATGATATAACCAATCTCCTACTCAGATCCCTGTTCTTCCTCTTGTTTTGTCTTATAGCAACCCTCTCTTCAGGTTGTTGGCTAGGCGCGAGGGTCTACAAAACCAACAGTTTCAAACCCTGCTTACTACCTCTCGATAAAGTCCATCCTCTGCACAATAAAGGTGCTGTCTTAAAAAGCAAGAAAGAGCAGTAAGTAACACTAGGCTAGAATTCCATTGGTTTATACAGAACTTTCCATTGCGATTCATTATTTACATTCACTTGTTTACAGGGCAACAATAGTTGCTGATGCTGAGCACTGTTTATGTTGAAGCTGGTCAGGAAACTTGTTGAAATGAGAGAGGTGGAAGAAAGGCAACGTAAAATGTGTGAGAAAAGGAAATGGGGATAGAGATATATGAAGGTTAAGGAGAAACACAATATAAAGATAGAATGGCACATGTGGAGGGGAGGGTGGTGTGTGGAGGGGATAGAGCAACACCTTGGAATTTTGGTCAGCAGGTATATCCCACAGATGTCAATAGAAATCAGTGGGATGTGATTTCAGATGCTTCTTATGCAACAATTGCTGTCAGCAATGTTCTCAGTCTCCTCCAGCTGCTCAGAAGAATCAACGATGTGGGATAAATAGTAAAAGTGCATTTCAAAGGGTGGTTCATTTTAAAGTTAATTTTTATTATGTTATAGAATGGCTCATTCTAGCTATTCTAAGCAATTCTACAATTAACCTTCATTTTTTCTTTTTTATAACGTTTGAATTATTTGCCTTCTTCTACAGACTCTTTCCAGCTTTCAATTGAAAATCTAAAAAAAACTGCTCTGAAAGGCTACAAATGTAGTGTTATCTATATTACTCATCTTTCTATTCAAACCCTCTCCTATTCCAGTCTCTTATTTAAATCAATGCATGGCTGCTAGGGTAATTTGAACCCCAGCAACCAGATTGCTGAAACTGCAAACTGGAAAGCTGCTAAATAAAATGCTAAATAAACCAAAAACCACAAATAGTAGAACATTTAAAACATTTGCAAATGGTCTCCGTACAATACATCATACTAAAATTTAATTTAAAAGGTGACCAGCCTTTTAATCTACTACTGTGAAAGGTTTACTACAACAAAAAAAACAAAATACAACTAAAGGACACCGTAAATTCTATTTAACAATAATAATTACAAGATATGCCTAGCAAAAGTCCTATACAGATTTATATTGGCTTCTGTAATAGTGTTCCTTATTCTGCTGGTACATCCTGCCTGTGTTTTTCAATAACAGTTAGTCCCCTCATAGATGTTGAGATTTTTTAAAAGATCTGATCCTCATCGTGAGACCACGATTTTCTCGGAACGATCGTACGAATTGACCATCAACTAAAAAGACCAATTTGCCAGGAAAACAAAGGGGAGCTGCCTGCTTGTCCCTGCAAACATAGATAGATTGCACTGGGACCGACAAAGATTTTTTGACCTGGCCGATCAATCTCCTGACAGATGTCGGCCGAAAAATTTTAACATGTACGATCGTTCGAATCCCACTAACCGCACGATAATTTGAAGGATTGGTCGGACGTCCCTAAAATTGGTCGTTCGGCAAGAAGAATCGTCGTGTCTATGGGAAGCTTAACGACCCCTTCCTAAAGATCTTCTAGCAGTATAATTGAAGTGGAATAATCCTATGAAAAATTGTTCAAGGCCATGTCCTGACATGAGGGATGTGTGGCTTGATAGCATTTAGGGCTCAGTTTGCTGGCTAAGTGCAAGTGAAGGACATAGTGCCCTGGATCACACGTCAAGCCTTGCTTTGTCTGCTTCATCTGGAACACTGCACATGGAATAATAATCCTATGTTAAAAGCAAATATTCTGCCCGTTGTCTATAGCACACAAGTAAACCAGTTGTAGAGGATGAAACAAACCACACCTAGTGTATTACTAAGGATAAGTTTCACATTTGCTGGGATTTTTCCGTTTCCACAATTATTTTTGAATAATTTTTATGATGTAGTTTTTATATAGAAATTACACTGTTTACACTGCAAATAATTCACTCTACCATATAAAACTTCATTCCTGAATCAGCAAGTGTATTTTTTTTAGTTGTAATATTGGTGTGTAGGCAGCCAACTCAGGTCATTTTGCCTGGTCATGTGCTTTCAAAAATAGCCAGCACTTTAGGATGGAACTGCTTTCTGGCAGGCTATTTCTCCTACTCAATGTAACTGAATGTGTCAAAGTGGGACCTGGATTTTACTACTGAGTGCTGTTCTTATATCTATCAGGCAGCTGTTATCTTGTGGTATGTTACCTTCCCTTCCCATTGTTAGGCTGCTGGGGGGGAGGGGTGATATCACTCCAACTTGCAGTACAGGAGTAAAGAGTGACTGAAGTTTATCAGAGCACAAGTCACATGACTGGGTATAGCTGGGGAACGGACAATATATCTAGCCCCATGTCAGATTTTAAAATTAAATATAAAAAAAATAAAAATCTGTTTGCTCTTTTGAGAAATGGATTTCAGAACTATTAACTGATGTGTTTTGAAAAAAACTTTTTTTACCCATGATAGTATACCTTTAAGGTTGCAACTGAAAGTTGCCATATGGTGATCTTGCCAGCACGGCTTGCAGGGAGAGTCTCTATGCCATCAGCAAATCTATTCTGGTTTAATGTTCTACCCATTAAAGTAAGTAACAAAAACACCAAGCGCCACAATAAGATTTAATCTGTCTTTACTCATTTACCTACATTTTATGTCCATTGGCAAAATAGCAAGGGAAAAAAACTTTATTATTTATAACCAGCTAGTCCAAACAATATTTTCACTAGAAAGTTTTGTAGTAAATTACAAGGACATGGATACTAAATTTTTGTAAGTTTGTAAATGTTATATAAATAAGCTTCTGTACCAACAGAATATATTGAACGAGAAATGGAAATTTGGAAAATTACAAAGCACAAGGATCCCACATCATCTGGAAAAAGTCATAACTTTATACACGCTGAAAATGTCTCTTGCTATGGGAAGGAATTGGCTCATGGCAATAAGGTCCCAAAATCCCTTTGTACATACTAAACTGCTCCTCCTACTTTTTTTGAATCCAGTTTGGTAGTAAAAAATGAGCACTCCAAATTGATTTCCTAATCCCATAAAAATGGAGATGAACAGTAAAAATATTGCCTCTTATAAGCCGTCTCTCTTTTCTTTAGTCAGCCTCTGAAAAAAAAAAAAGGAAATATTTAAAGTTAGTTTCTTACACATAAAATCTGAATATTTTCCAAAATAAAATGTTATATTACTTTATTATATTACTTAATATATTATTATATTACTTAAAACTTTCTTGCTACATAATATACTTACATTTGCTGCAAATTGCTGCTTAAGAATGTGTCCAACTGCTTCGAAGCTAACTGCTGCTGCTTTTCACTGTCTTGTAGTTCTTTAAAAGCCGACTACATGCTGAACTGTAATATTACTGGCAGTGGCTGCACTGACCAATGAGAAGACACTAAATTTGTTTATTTGAATGCGGTTTGGCTAACAGCGTAGTAATGGTTTCAAAAAACCGCCAAGAGCTTTTCAACCTGTATCCATTTATGTTTTCACATTTTAATGTATTACCTCTGTTTCCCATTTTAAAGTTAACGTTTCCATTTGATTGAAGCTTATAAAATAGTAAAGGTTATAGAGAATTTTAATTGCAAATAAATAAATAAATAAATAAAAAATTAAAAAAAAGGAGGGGGAGGATAATGATGCACAAAAGCAAACTAGTTACAGATTTGCTGATTTATCTCCACCACTATAAAGTACAAGAAGAAGTACTTTTACAATTATTTAACAATGTTTCTCTGGGATTGCCCAAACCAGCATCAATGACTGTGCAGAATGATCCCTTTTAAACCCCTAACAAAAAAATATAACTACTGCATAGTTATTTATCAGTTTATAATACACAAAAGCCATGAATTATATCCTTATAAACGGTGAGTTCTGATGTCATTTTTGTCACATGACTCACTGAAACTTGTGTATTATAATAAATAAAGTACCCCCAGTTGCAAAATATGAGGATATTAGAAGTTACCTCGGAGTTCCATGACCTTTATAAAAACACTTGGCCTTCGGCCTCGTACTTTTAAATGGTCATGAAACTCCTCGGTAACTTATAATATCCTTACATTTTACAAGAGGGGGTACTTTATTCACTATATAGCACCAGATGAACCGCAATATCCAATAAGTGACTGTAGCTTTTCATACATATTTATTTTTAGTCAAAGACAAGCATAGTACAATTTGTGCCATTCCTAGTAAAATTAAACTTTTAATATATAGACACGATGTTAAACACAGCACCACTTGGTTTGTCATACATTAAAGGAGAACTAAACCCTAAAAATTAATATGGCTAAAAATTCCATGTTTTATGTACTGATTTTTTTGCACCAGTGTACAGATGCAGCTTGTCAGTAGCAGCAATGATCCAGGATTTCAAACTTGTCACAGGGAGTCGCCATCTTGGAAAGTGTCTATGACACTCATATGCTCAGTGGGCTCTGAGCAGCTGTTGAAAAGCTAAGCTTAGGGGTTGTCACAAATTATCAAGCCGAAAATGAGGTTGGACTTTAATATAAGCTGATGCTACAAGGCTCAGTATTAAATTCTGATGCTAGGTATACTGGTTTCTAAGTTGCCATATAGTAATTATCTGTATTAATTACTAATCAGCCTTATATTGTGACATTTCTACTCTATGTGTACTGTATATTGTGAGTGGGTCCCTAAGCTCAGTAAGTGACAGCAGCACAGAGCATGTGCAGTGAATCAGCAGAAAAGAAGATGGGGAGCTACTAGGCATCTTTGGAGACAGAGATCTTGCCTGCTAAAGTGGTTGCCTTGGGCTGGTACAGAAGCCCAAAACATAATGTACAACATTTCTAGCTAATTCTTTAGCAGATCTGAAATTTCAGCTACCACAATTAGGGATGCACCGAATCCACTATTTTGGATTCGGCCGAACCCCCGAATCCTTTGTGAAAGATTCGGCCGAATACCGAACCGAATCTGAACCCTAATTTGCATATGCAAATTAGGGGTTGAAAGGGGAAAATATTTTTTACTTCCTTGTTTTGTGACAAAAAGTCACGCGATTTCCCTCCCCGGATTCGGTTTGGCCGGGCAGAAGGATTCGGCCGAATCCGAATCCTGCTGAAAAAGGCCGAATCCTGGCCGATTCGGTGCATCCCTAACCGCAATACCCAAAAAGGCCAGTAAAAAAAGCACCACAGAGTACAGAGCAGATGCATCGGCTGCGTATGGTATGGAGCTTATTTTCTATGTTGACAATTTTCAGCCAGGCTACGAAGTAGAAAAAAAGGGCTAGATAAAATCTATCAACTATAGTACACAAGTTGGTATAATAAGTTGTCTAGCTAGAGGAAATGGCATTGGAGGGAATCCCCCAAAGTGATGAGAACCCCTAAATCCACCAGATTGCAGTAGAAACCCTGGACGGTGGCTGCGTTTTTACAAAAGTCTGCTCTCCAGGTGTTTTATCTGCAGCAGAAAGTATGGCTCACTATTAAACCTCTTTCTAGATCTCCAATGGAAGCACCTGGCCCTGGCAGCCAAACGGCTACTGTTCTGTGAGACTAAAATTTTATTGTTACTTTTAAGTACACATCTTTCCTATAAGGCCCTATCCTATTTATCTGAGAAAACATGACTCTTGCAACCAGGCAGCTGTTGGTGTTATTACCTTTAATAAAATGAAATGCTTAAAAAAGAATTGCATGGTGTGCAAAAATGTTTGCAGACCCAAAATAGTGTTTTCTGCATGTGATGAATGAATGAAAACACTAAACCTGTGCCTTTGCAGAGTTGTCTACGGCAAATTACATAGTTGCCCGTACTAAATGTGCTTGAAGCTATGGCTTCGCTCATCTGCACATGGTTTTTAAAGAAATAGTATTGTTTTAATATGTGCCATTTTAATCCTAAATAGAAAAAGGACATTTTAGGAACTAAAGGTGGCCCCCTGGGATCCTACGATTCACAATGCATATATGAGCCAATTAAGCAGACAAAATTTTGTCTTCTATTGCCATTCCATGTTACTTCTGGTCAGGTGATCACCGAGGCAGCACGAAAATGGTGGTTCAAGGTAAGAGATGCAATAGGGCAATATTTACAGATATCTATATTGCAGTTTGGTTAGATTTTTTTTAAAATGCCACTTAATAGGATATTAACTATTGCTTAGAGAACAAGAAAAACAATCATGACAAGTTTGAATGCAAATTCTTCATTACCACCCGCTGTGCCAGATTGCTACATTTTTTCATGAAAACATCTCGGCAGTCACATCTCATATTTTCACCATAGATCACACTGACACGGATGCAATATTTGCTTGCTTTACCTCGCTACTATGGCTGCCACAGACCTACTTCTCATGTGTGAACCTAGCTCTGTCTGCTTTCATCAAGCGTATCTATGGAAAATGTGTCGCTCGGCCTGCGCTGCTATTCACTAAAACAATTGCTCACTTCTGAAAATGTACTGAAGCTCCCCAATGAATCCGGGTTTACATTTGTTGCTTAAAGGAACTGCTCAGTGTAAAATTAAAACTGGTTAAAAAGATAGACTTTGACAAACATTGGTTCACTTCAGTCGTTATAGGTTACATTTTTGACTAATGTATTAGCCAGAACAGTTGGAGAGCAACAGAAGAAGGTAAAAAAGTTTCTGGGGGTGCAAAATATGGGTTCTGTCTGTATATTTGTAGCACCTATGTTGACTGGGAGCCAATAATAGGCTTTATTTGGCAGTACACACTGTTTCTAGGCAACTAAAGCTTGCATTCAAGCTAGAAATCCAACAATTAGCACCTGATTTGAGGCCACTGAGAGCAACATGTTTGGGATCAATCTATGTGAACAGTTATGTCCAGGGTGGCCGGACTTCTAGTCAATGAATGACAGGTTAGTGAGATGCAAAGGAGAAAGTTGTGTTCTAGCTAATAAATAAGACATTGGTTCACTCCATCCTTTATAGACTACATTTTAGCTAACTATAATAAAAAGATGTTTTATTTACTTACCCAGTTTTACACTGAACAGTTCCTTTAAGAGTAACTTTTAGCATGACACAGATATGACACAGTGGTATTTTGCAGCTGGTCTTTCTTTTTATTTTTGTGGTTGTGGTCTTTTTTTTTTGGTAACATTACCAAACACATTTAAATAATGCAAATAAATGCTGGGGATAATGGCTAGGTATTTTGTTTTCCAGGACAGATTAGCAAAACACACAAATTAAAAAAAAAAAAAAAAAAACACAAACCCAGATTAACGCTATACTTGATTACTATTTAGATCTTCATGTAGCTAGAAACCCTACCTGCTATGGGGCTGAAAATAGCATTTACAATAACAGGACAGAGTACTTACCAAGTTGAATGTTGGACTGTTGTTCTGACTGAACTGCACCTATGTATGGCTCCTGTGCTGCTGGCTCCCAGGATTCGCTATTTTCTGACATTTCAGAAACCCCATCGTAAGCTTCCATCGGCACTTCTGCCTTTTCACCAACATCAGAGTGTAGTCCCTCGCTACCGGCATCTGACACAGCGCGGGTGTCTTCCTCCATCCTGCTTGCAAACCAAGACTTCACCTCTTCTGGAGGCAATCCAGTCTTCTCACAAAGTCCTTCAAGGTCATAATCATAGACCAACTGATGCTGGCTGTAATAGTCCAAAAGTGGCTTATAGGAAACAGGCTTAGTCTCTGCCATGCCTCTTTTGTAACGTTCATACCATCTTAATTGTCCATTTTTAAAGGAGTACCGGCAGTCCCCAAACCAACGCACAAGATCAGTTCTTGACAACCCTGTTTGTTCAACAAGACGATCATATTCCTCACTGGTAGGCCACTGTGTTTGGATAAACATATGCTTCAAAATATCCCTCTGCTGGGTAGTTTTTTTAACATGCCTGATTTTGGGGGAAGGAACTGCAACAGTCTCACCATCAAAACTCATACTGTTGTCATTCTCACTGGCCACCTCTGTGCCGTCATTAGACTCTGTTACACGAAGAGCCTTAAGATTTATCTTGATCGGATTTACTTTTCTCTCACCAGGGATGTGAGCTAGGCTTTCTGCAGAAGGTGACCCAATGCTGTTGGCAATAATCAACTCATCAGAAGAGTCCTCATAATCCTGATCCTCTACTTTTGATTTTTTATTTTCTTCAGCAAGCCTTTTGCGCTTTTCAGCAAACCAGCTGTCAATTTCCCGCCTGGTCATTTTGGTCTCACTCCTTAAACGGTTAACCTCATCTACAGTAGGAAAACTGCTCTGGAAGAAGCTTTTCTCTAGAGCCCTAACCTGCTCAGGAGCCCTTTCCTTGTATTTTGGAGTAAAGTCTGGTGTTGTATTCCAGGAGTGCCTCCTAGATGAGTGGGATGAAGCGGAAACACTTGTTTGCAATGAACAATCTTGTTCTTTTATCATGGAATAAGTAATGTCCGCGGAGGTATCAAGCATAATACTGGTACTGTCAATTGCATTTGCTGCCTTGTTGCGCCAGTGATACCTTTTATCACTAAACCACTTCCTAACGTCCCTTGTATTGAGTCCTGTAATTTTTGTTAACCTTGCAACTTCCCCATGAGATGGAAACTGAGTTCTGTAGAAACTGTTTTTTAGGGCAGTCAATTGTTGCCTGGATTTTTTGGACCTGTTACTGGTGGAGTCAAACAGGCTTTGAGATGACAAGGTAGGTGATGTTGGCGTTAGGGGGCGAGTGGATCCAACAACATGTACATCGGAAGATGAAGACATGGTCTGCGTAGTGGCCTGATGTGCAGTCATGTTTGTGAAGTTCAATGACACAGCTGTACTGGCTCCTTGAATCCCATTCGGAATGATCGGTTGGGTTACAAGTAAGCCACTTGCTCTTTGGGGTTGATTTACAATGTGACCAGGCAAAGATGCCTGAATAAGAGGCTGTACATTATTGGTATTCGTAACAAGTGGAGCATTGAGAACAGTTATCGTTGGTTGAGGCATGGGTTGTGGGATGGACTGAATGACTGTATTGAACATTTTTTTCCTAGAATCTTCAATTTCTTCAGGTGTCCAGCTGATACCTTGTTTTAACCTCTGGGCTGTAAACCAGATTTTTATTTGTTCTTCTGGATATTTTGTCACTACAGTTAAATAGCAAAGCTCTGCCTTTGTGGGATAAGGAAACTTGTTGAAAGAGTTTTTCAAGAAACCGTTGGAATCCATGGAAACGTTATAGGTTGGAATGCTGCTTAGGGGAATCATTACTTTAGGGAGGTTTTTAGGTGTATGTGGCTGTGTAATATGTGTAGATTTCACAGATGGTTTAGTCAGAACCGGTGAGATTATTGTTGGAAGTTTGGGTTGCATTACCGACTGGGCAGAGTTTAGCGATAACAGTTGGGTTACCCCAGTTTGCAGAACTGGAACTGTGCCTATGATTGATCCATTCACTGGAGAAGAATTCATAACTTTGTTGATAACTTTGTTGACTACTTTGTTGCCGGGTAGCAGACCATTGCTTGACAGGTGGTGGGGCTTTTTCTCCACTTCTTCTGATAAATGGTTGGAATCTTTAATAGTAACTATTTTTTTTGTCTCAGCCTTGTTTTTCATAATCTTCATTATAGGTGTTTTCGTAATGGAAATTTCAGAAAACTCGTCAACACTTTGCTCAGGAAGATGCTGATGCATGATTGGGTCTGAATTACGGTCAGTGAGGCTTTGTTCAACAATAGTGTAATTCTCGTGCTTGGCCACACTCCAAGCAAGGTTTGACTCAGAGTGATTTTCAGCATTGTGAGCTGCCAATTCTTTAGAGTCCTTTACAAGGAAGCTGCAGGCAATACAGACATATGAAGGATCTTCTTTGAATCCAGTGTGTTTCAGAACCATGTGTTCAATAAATGGTTGTGTGTCATGAGAACCAAAATTACAGTATTTACAGAAATACTTGTCACCATCAACATTTTCATGCCCATTAGACTGTGCCTCATTATTGTCGTCACTCAGATCTGTAGCTTGCAGGATCTCTGATCCTTCTTGCTTTGCAGACTTGTCATTGAAGTCTTCAGAAATATCTGTGCTTCTGTCTGGTGCTAGCGTTTTAAGAGGTATCATACAAGGGGTGGTGGATTTACGTTTGCTGGCCATGACTAACGTTGAGCCAGCAAATTAATTTCTGAAAGCAAGCCAATGTCCCCAGTTTTAGAAAGGACAAAATTCCAGTTGATCTGTGAAGCATTAGGTGTTTCTGTTAAAGCATGACTGGTGCCTGCTCAGCTTTGTCCAATTCAAGTCTACAATGGGGAAAAAAATCAAATTATTATCCAGATAAAAGAAAAACTAAATTTTTGAAGAATTGACTTGGTTTCACAGTTGGCTAATGCCACACAGGCTGATTCATAGCCTGCAGAAAAAACATAAGCAGATGGCCCTACACCAGCATCAGCCTTCTTTCTGGCCTGCACCCATATGGGGTAATTGGGTGTGCCTGCAGCAGCCCGACAAAATAGTTCCGTGTGCAGACAAGGAAAAAGGACAATACTTGGCCTACGTTTTTACACAGGTCGAGAATCAGCCCTATGTGGCATTAGCCTTACTGTCACAGAGGTTTACTGCACAGGCTTGGTATCTTTGAACTACATATAAAGTACACAGTAAAAGTTCAAACACACAAACACTATTATTTGTTTCTGTTCCAACTTTGGAAACAATACAGTTGAAAGTTAAAGTTCCCTTTCAGATGTTAATCATCAGGCTTCTGCAATATTGTTAAAAAAGTCAGTAGTTGTACAGAAATATAAACAGCCAATTATGGGGGGGGGACAGAGTAGTTAATGGTGATCTCTACCTAATTACTAAAACTCAATCAGTACCAATACTGGTTACCAAGTATGATACATGAACAGGTTTTCAAATCCACGCATCTAATCAAGTGTCTGATTTACCCAAAGAAAGACAAGTAGCTCTGTCAGCATTTTCAACAGATTTCCAAAAACAATAACCGTAACCTCACCTCATGCCCCAGACTCCATACTTACCCCTTGCCGCAGATTCTTCCAGCTGTTGCACGCATCCATCTTCTGCGTCCTCGGTAAACCGACTGCTAGATCGGCAATTTCCATGCAATTCTGCGCATGCGCAGTTGCGCAAACCGCTACAACTGTGCATGCGCATAAATACCGATCTCCCAGTCAGCTTACAGAGGATGCAGAAGATGGACGCGTGGAACTTCGCTGGAAGAATCTACAGCAAGGGGTAAGTAGGGAGTATAGGGCATCTCTCCGGGGGGCGGGTAGTTAGCCTGGGGGGAGGAGGGTCTACCTGGGGTGGGGGGTACGGGTTTTTTTCAGAACAAGTTGATTTCTCCTTTAAGTACAATGGGAGCAATAAATATAAGCAATTAATACTTTTAGCTGTGTGACAAAGAAATCAACAACTTATGGAGATTGAAACCAAGCTCAGTGTTCTCTATGCCAACTGAATAATCTTTAGACTTAACTAAAGTAAGCATTGTCTGGGAAAACTGCTGCAGCATGCTGGAATGCCAGTAAACCCCACAACACAATAGCCTTCAACTGAAAAAGTAATTGGAAACACAAACATTTCAGTCTGTGCCACTGGCGACTCCTGCAATAAAAACTTTTTTTTTTTTTTGCATTATATTTGACTAAATAGGGCCCAAAGAACAACAAAAGAACAACACGTTCTACCATCTACACAGCATGGAGCAGAATGAAGACCTTGCATATACTGACATAAAGACAATGTGCCCTGAGAACAAAGGTGGTCATACTTTCAATCCACTTACAATATTAACAGCAGCAATGCAGCTTCCCAATTCCTTCAGAGTAGAAGCACATTATCAGATATAGATATAGATATATAGATAGATATATATATATATATATACACACATACACACACACACACACACACATATATATATATATATATATATATATATATACATACATACATACATACATATACACACACCTCAACACAATGAATAAATATAAAACCTATAGCAATTGCAGAGAGGCACATCTTAGAGGACACTAACCTAAGATCATAGTGACATCCCATTAAGAAAAGGTTTCAGAAAATAAAATGCTAGCTATATCGGTTACTGATCAACCAACAGCTTTTTTTTTTTTTGCATTTCATTTTGCAATGCTTAGGACAGAAAAAAAATCAAATTCTGTGCACATCTAACAAACAATTGAATTATAAGTAAGTAGTGTAAAATTGTGCCAACACAAGAAAAAGCCATTGGAACCCTGGAGCACCTTTAAGCATGTTAATATTCAAGATTACTTTAAATAAAAAAATGGGACCTCATCCCATGTTATAGACCTAAAACCCCTCAGTGACGCCTAACATCCTTACATTTTACAATGTGGGTACATTATTCCCTACTACAAAAAGGTTACCTTTGCCCACTACAGATGAGAACTTTCTATGCTTTCGGTCAAATTTGTGAGCAAATTTAACAAGTAAAGGCTTATGAACATGCTCATAAACGACATACTCCACTACGTTGTTCCTATTTGTTCTGGGAAATCCTTGGACATTTCCTAATGTCTTTGCCTGGAAGTCATTCAGCAAGCAATCTGACTTTCCACATAACACCGGTGTGCAGAAAAATCTGACTCGTGACCCATGCAATAGTATTGGGGGGGGGCACATAAAGGCCTACCCAACTGCAAGTGTCAGTGGGACCCTAGCAACTATGTAACAATTTCAAATTTAGAGTTGCTCAAGCTTCTATAGATTATAGGAGGATAAAATTTATATATATTATAGTAGGGCAAAAGACCTGAACGTTCCGAAGTCAAGGTCTGTGACCCCATGCAGGTGCATTGAATAGGGTACTTATCATTCAGCACTACCTAGAACAGTTACAGACACATAGCTTGCGCTACTCTAATTGTTATTTATTGAACTATAGAATCTATTATCCAGAATAATTGGGTGTTTTGCATCACCATACCTTAAGTTTGCTAAAAAAAATAATTTAAACTTAAAACAAACCCAATAGGTACTGTTTTATAACTACAGAGAAAAAGGAATTTATTTTTATATATTAGAATTATTTGAAAATATTAGCATCCATGGGAGGAGACCTTCACACAATTCAGAGTTTTATGGATAAGGGGATTCATGATAACAGATCCCATTCCTGTACTTACAGTATATATGTGTTCTGGCCCTCTTCTATTCATTCATCTTCCAGTCTAACATTCAAACCACTGCAAATTGTCTCAGAATAGCACAGTCAACATGGTGCTAAGAGTTAATTTAAAGGAACAGTAGCATCAAAATTTTTCAAGGTTTTAAAGTAAAGAAAATAAAATGTACTGTTGTGCTGCGCTGGTACAACTGGTGTGTTTGCTTCAGAAACTCTACTATAGTTCATATAAATAAGCTGCTGTATAACCATGGGGGGGGCAGCCATTCAAAGCTGAAAAAGGAGAAGAAAAGGCACAGGATACACAGCAGAGAACAGATAAAGCGTTGTAGTATACAATTGGATTCTTCAGAACTTATCTGCAAACTGTTGTGTATCCTGTGCTTGAATGGCTGCCTCCATGGCTACAGATTCATATAGTAGATCCACCACACACCTGTAATTCACACACGGCTTGATGAAAGGAGGAAAACCCCCGAAACGTTGATTTTGTTGGTGGCACAATGAAAGGGGAAATTCCCCAACTGCAGAACAATAGTGTGTGCGGATCCGTTTCGTTCATTTTTGCCCCCATGGCTACACAGCAGCTTGTTCATATAAACTATTTTTATATTTTTATAGCAAACACAACAATTTTGCAACAGTACACTATATTGTTATTCCTTTAAAACGCTTTAATTCTTTGGTGTTACTGTTCCTTTAAGTGAAGGGACCATCAGGCAGGAAGAGAGCCAAGTCTGAACTTGCTCAGTAGGTGTTAACCAAGATAAAATGCACACAAACCAGGACAGCAACATAGGTGTAGGAACAGGTCATCTAAAATACGGAGGAGTAATTATATACAGTACTCACTCGTTAGGCTCTTCTGCAAAACAGGAGTAAATAAAAGTCCCACAAGAACTACACATGTAAATCAGGACTTAATATTAAAAAGGTTTATGAGCTATAGGGAAACAAAAGCCTACATTTGAATAATAAAAGATTTTAGCTAATATACAGTGTAATGATCACTACTCTTGAAACTGTATGCACAAGGGAAGCTGCCCCATTTGTCATTCAACAAAAGACACTTGTAGGCCAGCTATCACACATATGGTATATATTGGCAGGCAGACTCAAGCACATGCTCAATATTTTACGGTTTCATCCTTCAATGCAGTAAAAGCAGAAGAACAGACAAGAAAGAGTTAAAAGGACTAAAAGGAAGGCCTCCATTTTGGCTCGACAAAGCACACCCTTTAAAGCAAAATGGCTGAATTCAGCTTCGCTGGCTTTGAGACGGTAGTTAAGAGTTCAGGCTGCTAGATCAGATAAACTGGCAGGGAAGCTGCCTTAATCTTTTTTTTTTCTTAATGATACTACTTGTAAATATTACAGCAATATGTTTAAATTCAGCAACGTTAAAGTTCTGACCTGAATGAGTTAACGGAAATGCAATAGCTAAGTTGGACAAGTCTAAGGCAAGAAATACTGTTTTTTGGCTTTGAATGAAGTTTTCGGTTGGTGTTTTTTTTTTTTTTGGACGCCAGCAACAGCAGCACCAACAAAGGTCAGTGACAGGGTTGACAAAGCAGCTATAAAAAGGCTGGGGGATGGGACGCATGGATGGGGTACATTTACAACACTAATGATCCTTCACACACACAATTCATGGAGGGAAGAGGCTGCACTGCTGTATAAATAGTTGGACGTTAATTTTAAGTTACATAGAGTACTGTGCTAAACATACGCTGGGGCCCAATATAAGGGTGGGTGACGGACAAATCATCTTTCCAAGTTCCAGAAAGCCAAATCCAATAAAACCTAGCAACCAGGTGGTAGCACTGCCTTGCTTTATGGCAAGGATTAACGTTATACAAATTAGGATCTTAACTAGTACTTCACAAGACACACAGGGCAGGAATAATTACTGTTTTTTCCCGATTTACTATGTTGCTATCTGGAGATGACCCTGAGTGACTATTTCAGAGAAAGAGACAAATATTGGTAAAATTAACATATCAAATCTAAGCCTATAATGTAAGATGAACAAAACTTGTTTTATTTTGCATCAGCAGCACAACTTTGCTGCACCTCTTTAAATTACCATGAACATTTCCATCAAATTGCAAAGATCAAACAAGCGAAATGAGAGAAACCCAACAAAAAAAAACAATATTGACCTAGAAACCTCCAGACCATTTCAGTTCTAGGTGGGTAAATAGAAGTTCACCTAAAACCATTATCCAAGTCAGTCCTGAGAGATATGAGGCTTATGCCCATGGCCAGTCAGGGCCCAGATTCGGTGCTGCCAATTCAGTCAGGGCAAGGGCCAAGCAGAAACATCACATCTCAGCAGAGAAGAATAAAAAGGTCAAACATCTGGACTGCTTCATTATCTGAAAAGCACTTTTTTTAAAAAATAATATGATTAATTCTAAAGTACCACAAACTTTTGTAGGTAAATATTTAATAAGTATTTCTTCAGCTAGTTCTCTCTGGTTTTCAGATAGTTCTTCAGAAATAAAGACTTTTAGCAACTACTTTCTTATTTCTGACCGTTTTTCTAATATTGAAGTGTAAAGTGTTCCTTTTTAACCTTCTTATGTCTTTATAAAGTAACTGTGTGTGTGGGGGGGGTCATCGACTCTTTAAACTGTTCTAAACGGATACACCATTTGATACATTTCTTATCTTTGTCCCTGTTGAGCACAATCCCTGAGTTTCATTATGGGCAGCTGTTATAATACAACAGTTGGTAATATTCCACACATGCGGCTGAGAAATGTATCAACTAATGCGGATTCTGAACGGTTACAATTTTGCAACATTTAGTCAATTCTCAGAAGCATCTATGGAATATTCGCAACTATTGTATCAATTCTAACAGCTGCCTTTAATGAAACCCAGAGATTCTGCTCAGCAGGGACAAATTCAAGAAATGTATCAACTAAATGTATCAATTTACAACAATTACAGATTCGGCGACCCCCCTCCCAGAGCTGCTTTATAAAAAGAAGGTGAATCTTTACACTTCAATATTGAAAAAACAGTCACACATAGAAAGGAAATGAAAAAGTCTATTTCTGGTGAACAATCTGAAACCAACTGAACAGCAAAAAAGCATTTGGAAGGTAAACAACCCCTTTAAAGGTGGCCATAGCGGGGCAGATTAAAGCTGCCAATATCAATCCTTTAGGGGCTGAACTCCACCGGCATTCAGCAAGTCAGATGTAGTCGCAGGCTTCAAAATATAAGGGGACTCGATAAAAAATCGTAGGTAAAAAACTACACGGTTAGACTGTTGGATGAAGACGCTGCTTTCTGCGTTCACATCAAACAGTCGTGATGGATGTAATGTAGTTTTTACCTGCAACTTCTTCAATATCTGCCCGTGTAGCGTGTGTGGCGACGGGTCTCCTTGATCAATATCTGACCAAGATATCGAACAGGCAGGTTTAATGTTTCTTTGCAAAAAGAGGACCGCATTGGCTAGTTGATGCTGTCCTCATCTGGTCGGACCCTTTTTCCTTTGTTGTCATCAGATCGTTCAGCCCTATCGATATCGACTGCTTATGGTGGGCATATTGGGTTAAGATCTGCTCGATTGTCGACCTTGCCAAATGATCGGATTTTATCTTGTATGGAATTAAACCAATCTTGCAGATCTGTTATACACTGGTGCATTTTAATTACTTTACTGTAAAGCTGTCAATACATTTAAAGATCCACTCATTTGGCAAGGTCACCTTTAGGTGGCGATATTGGGCTGATCCTTTTGTTCGGTCAGTCTAAACCAGGGGTGCCCAAAATGAAGATCGGGATCTACCAGTAGACTTTAAGCTGTTGATCAGTAGATCTCAAGACACTGTTAAACAGCTTGACTAAATTAACCTCCTGTTTTATGCTTTTCATTCAGATATTTATTATGTTATACTTACATAAGAAATAGTTGTTTGATAAACCTAGCAATATTTACTTTCTTATAAACCAATATTTAAGTAATATTTTCCATGGAACAGAATGCTAACAGTGTTTTTATGGATGTAGAGCATAATGGGAAAACATCAGTTAAAGTAGACCCGGCATTAGTAAAGTATGGGCAAATGATTGGATCACAGTGATGGTAAAAACATGCCGAGCTAATGAGGCCATTGCACCATCAGGACTTTGATATCAGGCCAGATATTGATGAGGCAGTCGAAAGATCCAAATCTGCAGCTTTTATCCTGTATGGTCACCTTAATCGCTAGGTAAATGGAGGGTCCAATATCAGAACACTTTAAAGCTGAAATGGAATATTACAAAACACCCACACCCTGTTTTGACCAATGATTATAAGGTTTATAATCAAAACATATCTGCCAATTCATGGCAAGTGTATGGTCATCCTAATTCAAACATATACGCCATATACTGTATAAAATAATGAATATGTTTACAGAAGGGGTGAAAAAAGGCAGATCACATACTAATGGGACATTATGAACTGAATCAGTAGATTACCATAGTCCAGAATGGTCCAAACAATATCATAATATCACTTTTCTAGTTAAATACCATCAGTCAGATGTTAATTAAACCACCTGAGAAACTGTTTTTTAGGGCAACAATGTGTTTTCTTTCAATGTAATTCACCAAAGTTACAGTTACCAAAGTTGATAAAAATCTAGGCACCCATTTTAGGGAGTCAGCAATAAAAAATACAAATCACATAAATTAACTTTCAGTGTTATCAGAAAACCTATAAATCTAGAAAGTCTTCATTATTTTGTGTTTTAATTGTTTGCAGTAGTAATTTACCTATTTGCTGCCTGCAACTGAAAAACCTATATTTTGTATAACTCGTATTTCTTATTGTTTAATCGCTATTTTCAGACATACTTGCATTAATCTTTCATACTAATGCCTGGTTGCTAGTTTAATTAAAACCCAACATCCAGTTGAAATGGCAAGCCTAAAGCTGCAGAGCAAAAAAATAAATATATATATATATATATATATATATATATATATATATATATATATATATATATAAATAATATAGTTATTAGTGTGCTTGTTTTTTCATTGTTTTTAAAATTAGCTGGGAGTTTTTCAGGAGCAGTTTCACTTCAAATAGCTGTTTTTTCAACAAGCCAAAACAAAAACAAAATGCATCTAAAGTGTGCTTATCCATCGTGTTGGAGTAAAGAGAAAAGACATTCATGTGACCTATTCACTTGCTGATCACTAGTCCAACTGCATACTGTTTTTGGAGGTGGAGGGAGGCGTCCCTCCATTCCTGATCCTATGAATGAAAACAATTCAATACGCATGGTCAGATGCCTGCAAGTGAGCAGAGTGCAGTGAAGCGTGTGCAACAGATTACCCACAAAGTCAGCTTCGATGACCAGAAAAGAATGAGTTGGAACAGATTGAGGCCAACAGACTCTGAAGCACTTGGAGGCCCACATTACAATGGCAGCAAGAAACACTGGCCCATTAAAAACAGATGCATTCAGCAGAGAAAAAAAAATTCTTATGCACTAAAATCAACAGAAAATGGTTGATTCCTACATTTGTTCATTTCTAATCATGTAGAAAAATAAATTAAAATAATAATAATTTCCTGTATAGCAACTGTAAACTCAATTTGCACTTACTCTTTTGGCTAAACACTCCAAAAACACATCCTAATTAGTCTTTTTTACTTTTTACCATTTTTGGGGGGCTCTGCATTAGAGCCCCCAGTTGAGACCTTCTAGCATAAGCACTGCCTTTGGTATCTGGAACATGAACCACAGTCACTTTCCCCTGCATTATACTTTAAAAAACAAATAGATCACAAATAATTAAAATGTTGCGAGTAGATAAGTATGAGGCAGGGGCTGATGCCTAACTGCTACATAAAAATGTCAGTATGATATAAAAAAAAAATAATACTATTTAGTGAATTGGATCAGATCAATACAGTTAAAAAGGCCAATATGCTGGTTTGGCATAAACTAAATTTTTTTTTTTTTTTTTAATTATTTCTGATCCTACAAAAAAAGTTTCAGTGGGATGTTAGAACTAAGTATCTGAGCTGCAATATACAATAGAGTTTAACTAACCACAGACTTGTGCTTTCACAATGTCAATATAAGTTTAAGAGGCTATGTTGGGGCAACATGTGGCCTAATTACAAAGCACAGCATTCAAAAGTAACCAAAACAGTTCCATGTGCTATTGTTCTAAGAGGACTTATCAAATTCCTATGTGTCTAGAAGCACAGACAACACAGGTAGGAACTCATTTAACTCTTTACTTGGGGAGAAGCAGCACTTCGTAATTCCTGCTGTCCCAATTAGTTTATTTAATGTTGTTTACACTCCCATGTACACAGCTGTTAAATTTACCAACCTAAACAAAAATGTATTATTTATTTCTACTCTTTTTAGATACTACAATTATTTATACAGTTTATAGACAGTCTGAGAAGGGTCCCACCCTCACCTTAGCCCTGCTGCAGTCAGCAATTCCCCATACCTCTGTGTCTATTCATCCGATGAACACACCATACAAAATAAAGGCACAGGTGACAGACAGGAGCCATTTTGTCGACCTGACCTGTATGGCCTTTACCTGACTCAGAGCCTCATACCGTATTAAACTTTTATACACAAAGCCAAACTGTGTTGACCAATACTCTCCATGTTTTAAACACCACAAATTACTATACAGCCAATACTAGACAGACCACAGACTTCATAGTGTGTAGATGTAATGTACACAGTAGTATGTCAATAATACAAAGCATCCTACTTTTTAGTAACTTTTGATTTCTTTAGTACTTGTCTGTGCAGTTCATACCGGAGTTTAGTCGTACAAATTGGTGCTTTCAGTTTACGGAACGGAACCTATGAAAGACGCCACCTAAAATATAACAACTAGCAAAATGGCTAAAATACAACAACCAGCCTTCAACTGTTACGAGTATGCTGGTATTTGTAGTTAAAAAAGCCAAAACCATTCAAATCACCAAACTGGACCGATATACAGCTTGTTTTGCATCTACAGCACCCTGCTGACCATCACAGAAGTTTCTGCAGATCTTATAATTGATTCAAAAGCACTGCTCATTTTAAAAAGACAGGTGAATGAAAACAAGTTTTCCATGCAATTTTAAGCTTTCCAGTCCATTTAAAAGGTTGATTTCATCAAAAGACAATTTACCTAGAGAGTGAACCCAAATCAGAATGAAACGGAGGGCCCCAGCACCACAGGTGGCAATACTGGTTACTTAGCCAACACGTTACCCCAACTTCTTGCTGGTGTGCAGAGCACTAAAGGTCCCCATAGACGCAAAGATTTTTTCTTTGGTGAACGACCGATTTTAGCGAAATCCAACCAATCCGACAAATCATCGTGAAGTTATTGGGAATCGTATATCTTACGATTTTTCGGCCGACATCGGTCCCATCACAATCTATCTATGTCTGCAGAGCCAAGCAGGCAGCTCCCCTCAGTTTTCCTGCCAATATCGCCTGAAATGGTCTTTTTAGTTGATGGACACATCGTACATTTAAGCGATCGTTTCGAAATAATCGTGGTCTCACGAGATAACGAAAAGATCTTTTAAAAATGTTTACATCTCTGGCCAGCTTAAGATTTGTCCCACATATGGCAAAGTCTTCCTTTATATTGGCTGTGCCCACCACACTGAGGGGATCTTCCATTAGACACAGGGAGGAGGCGGAATAAAGTTTACTAGTACTTGGGGGTGGCCTACAGACAACAGCTATCTCCATCAAATTTGGGGGGGACAAAATATTCGCCTGGGGTGTCTCGAACAAAGCAGCAAGTGACAATAGTGGTGGTGCACACATAGCAGTCCATTTATTATGTGGGGGTTCCACAAACAGTAAACCCCATCCCTCACTTTGAGGCAGCCCCTTCCCTCAGCCAGTGGTTGTCCCTTCAGGACGGCATCTTCCAGGCGCCAGTGGGGTTGTCCTTAGGGGCTGCCCAGTCCGTCACACTAGGTCCCCCCTTTCCCTCATACTTGGTTGATCCCTCACGGCAGCCCCTTCTCTCACAGTGCAGTGCCCCTCCCATCTCAGGGCAACCCCTCGTCTCCCTAAAGCCATTTGCGACAGAGCAGGTCATTCCCCTACAATGAAAGTCTCCCCACGCGGTGCCGCCACACTCACAAACTCACTAAGGGGACTCTCTCTCTCTCAGCCAGTTATTCACACTAACTCGCACCTCACAAAATTCTCATTTACACCATTCGTGCCTTTTTTTTTCCAAGGCCAGCAGCATGCCCCGCTTGACGCCCCACCCCTGGGATCCACGTACTTACCCCTTCCCGGTTCCCTGTACCTCCTCTCCCCCCACTCTCAAACGTTTCAGGTCCCGGGAGGAGGCGGAGACAATTCAGCTTGGCTGTGTGAAACCCATCTGGATGCGCCGATTGGTCGCTCTATACCCACGTGACCGCCTCTAGGCTCAAGGATGGGCAAACACAGTACAGCGCCAACCGAGGCCTTGCAATGGTGTCCACGTGAGTGAGCAAAGGGCGGGGCTAAAGGGCACCACACTAGCTTTCCATGCACAAATGCAAAACCCACGAATCGAGTTGTTGTTAACGTGGTCATACGTTAGTGAGACCCTCAAACCAAACGAGGACGCGCTTACGCATGCGCGTCCTCGTTTGCGCACGGTCTTGCGCCTTCTTTTGCGGGAAGCGAGCGACGTTGCAGGCTGGGTTGCCTGGGGCATCCGCAGGCATTGGCAGACACTGGCCGCTTTACTAGATATAAGGAGCTCTCAGTAAACAAGATTCCTTGAGAAAGAGAGAGCAAAATAGTCCTTGTATATCACCAAGAAGCAGCAGTGTTAGGGACTGTAGTTTGGGAGAAGATGCCCTTGAACTTATAGGGAGCCAAAAAATATATTAACTTCAGGTTACACCCCAATGAAAACACCAACGTGTGTCTGTACTTGTTCACCAGATGCACAGCTGAACAATGGCAGCTGCCATTTTAGGGCAGGTTACTGTTTGTCTGATGGGCCACAGTGGTGTTTGGTGACTAGAAGCATCAAGGTTGCCAGTTTGTGTGTTTTCAAGCCAAATCGGGCTAGTAATTTAAAGCCCAGGTGGGTTTTGAAAGTACAAACCAGCCGAAAAAGTAGACCAAATCCATACCTTGGCTGGTTTGTACTTTCAAAACCCAACTGGGCTTTAAATTACTAGCCCGATAGATCTCTATTTATATTTATTTAAATTTTATATGTATTAGGGCCTTATGGGGCCCCTATACCTCCTGGGTCACACTCTGTATTTACACCCCTGGTGACGGGCGAATCTGTCCCATTTTGCTTCATGGGAAAATTTCTGAAACAGTGAAAATTTTGAAAAGTTATATTTTAACATAGATTTATTTATTGTTTTAGAATTTTTTTTCACTGCACAAATTGTGCTATTTTTTGGGCTACTGGAAGTGTCTCTTGGCTAGTTTTGGGCTGGTTTTGTAGCTGATTTTGGCTGGCTTTGAAAATTAGACCTGGCAACCCTGAGAAGCAGGCTCACTGAGTCCAGGACCAGGTCACTTATCATTATGCATGGTCCTTCTTCTCACTGATCACTGCTGTGGAGCCTCAAGTTGCAACACAGTCAGCCTTCTACACAGACCGGTATTTGTTGCTTAGGGAAGAATGGCCTCTTTTGGGAGTCTTGTTCAAGCAATTGAGGGCCTGTACAATGACTTAAGTGCTCTTATTTCTAAAAGGAGAAAGAAAAGGTTGGTGATATTGTATAGGGGTATCCAGGCACGGAGTCTATTTGCACTGGCCCAGCAGGGAGGTCTGGATTCAAAATAGCCATTTTAATTACATAAAGGCCCAAACAGCTCCATAACACAGTACTGGGGAGAGGTCACATACGATAAATGAATAAAAAGACAGTACAGAGGATGCTTTAGAAGTGATAATTGAGTTTCCTGCTAGTATCACTCTGCAGCAGGCCAATACACATTCAGATTGTATTTGTTTTAAAGCAAACATTCAGATATCGATCATAGGTTTCAATGCAATGATCTAAAACGAACATTCAGATTTAATGGTTGGATTAAAGTAGGAAAAACAACAAATCAGACTATGTTCTGGCCATTAATTGACAGACAGCAATCATATGAGAAAGTTGTGTTCCAGAAATAGTAGTGTCGGTCACCCATGGATATCATCACATGCAGAGATATCATAATCCAACAGAAGTTTTGTAATCTGTCTGACTGACTGAATGGCCGATAGCCAAGGTACAAAAATTGTTGGGACAATAATACCCCCAAACATGGTCGTGCGATTATATTGGCATGTGTATGGCCAGCTTAAAGGACAAGGAAAGTAGATGCAAGTTTAGCTCCATTGAAAGGCACACCTCCTTTCTCTTTTGTAGTGCAGTTAATTATCATAATCGTCCTGCCTTTTTATCTGCGTCCATTAAATGCGTCCATTTTCACAAAACCGTAGACAAAAAGAAAAAAAATTCCCATCATGCAGCTCTCCTCTAAGACCATGACTGGGAGCATGCGCAGAAGACCGTGGATGTGATTTCTGTAATTTTTTTAGGAGTGCTCGCAAACACTGACCCCTATTATATTTTCGTGGATGCGTAGAGCATCGATGGCAGACATATTGATGAAGTCGGCAAAGGAAACAGGGTGCCCGCGATGGAGTGGCAACAAAATATACTATGGCACCATAAGGGAAATGTACAGTATTTTAAAAAATAAACTAGAGCAAGGGGGACTTAATTAAATAGCAGTGACTTGATATAAAGGTTGGGTACAGGCACTCACAGTGGACTCCGGCTCTGAAACACAAGAGTGTTGCATTTTGGTACCAAAAGCTACCATGTGTGCCTGCACCTAGGCTAATGCAATGGTTCCAGGTTAGGGTTGCCACCTTTTCTGGAAAAAAAAATACATGCCTTCCTATATATTAATCTTTTCTCCCTATTAATAACATTGGGATCAACCATCATTTTTACCCGCCAGGCCAGTAAAATACCAGCCAGGTGCAGACCAGGTAAGTGACAGATTGCTGCGTAGCGGCTGATTCTTGGCTTGCGTTTTTCAGCAGGCAAAGTTTCAGCCCCTGTTGCATTGGCCTAAAGGCCAACTTGAGCCCTTGAAAAAATCAAATATTTTCTCTTGTTGCTAAAGCAGTTTCACCTTTCACCCCCTAGGGTGCAGCTCTGTCCATCCCCCATCTCCCTGCCAGCCAAGGGAGGTGCTGGTATGGCAGACAGCTGGATTTGTTTGTGTACTGGGTCCCTTAAATGGCTGATAATAGGACTGAATAGTCATTTCCTGACCAGACACGCATCTAATTTATGTGTGCAAGGAACGTATCAGCTGATAAGTTGTCGATGTCCCTTAAGGGCTGGGACACACTGGGCGATTTGGGGAGATCTAGTCGCCTGGCGACTAATCGGCGTGACTTTCCGCGACCAATCTTCCCTGAATGCCTCCCCTCGCTCTGCGCCTGGCTAAAACGAAAAATCGCCTGCGATAATCACACGCGGCAATTTGTTTTCTGAAGTCGCCCCAAGTTTCCTTGTGAGGCAACTCCGGGTGACTTCGGAAAACTAATCACCATGTGTGATTAGCGCCGGCGACTTTTCATTTTATCCTGGCGCAGAGCGAGGGGAGACATTCCGGGAGAAAAGTAGCAGCGATTAGTCGCCAGGCAACTAATTCTCCCCAAATCGTCCAGTGTGTCCCAGCCCTTAGTGTATTTAAAAAACAAAGTTATTTCTAATACGTAAAGGCCATCTCCCATAGAGTCCATTATAAGCAAATAGCTATTTTTTTTCAGTAAAATCTTTTGATCAAATACTTTCCATTTCATATTTGTGACCATTTTTCTAATATTGAAGTTCAAAGTTTCATTTTCACCTTCTTATATCTTTCTAAAGCAGCTCTGGGGGTGGGGGAACCAACCCTGTAAACCAGGAGTGCCCATACTTTACTAATGCAAGGTCTACTTTTAGTGATGTTGTCCTATTATGATCTACATCCATGATATTATTGTTAGCATTCTGTTCCATGGAAATTTTTACTTAAATATTATATCAATTTATAGACAATATATATTACTATATTAAAAAACAACTATTTATTATGTAGCTTTAACAGAATAAATATCTGAATGAAAAGAATAAAACAGAAGGGTAATTTAGTCAAGGTGTTTGTTGACAGTGTCTTGAGATCTACTGATCACCAGCTGAAGGTCTACTGATAGATCTCAATCTACCTTTTGGACACCCTGCTGTAAACTGTTCTAAACTGATACATTAGTTGATACATTTCTTATCTTTGGCCCTTATCAACAGACTCCCTGAGTTTCATTAAAGGGATGGCTCACCTTTAAGGTAACTTTTATTATGTTATTGAATGGCTAATTCTAAGCAACTTTTCAATTATTTATTTTTATCGTTTTTGCCTTCTTCTTCTGACATTTTACAGCTTTCAAATGGGGGCGCCATGTTTTCTAAGGCGCGCCTGCGCGCCTCTTAAAGTCGCAGGCACACTGGCGTGTTTGCGCCAGCACGTTTTGGTGCACGTTTGGCGTGAATTTTGAAAGGTATTTAAGGGCCATTCAGTGCACAGCGCTTTGCCCGTGATAGAATCTTGATTCTAGTGGTTCCTGAAGCCTTGTGCTGTCTGTTCCTGAAAACTTTATCTGTGATTTCCGGTTTTGATCCCTGCCTGTTCCTGACTATTCTGATATCCGAACTCTGACCTTTGCCTGCATCTCTACTACTCTTTCTGCCTGATCCCATCTGTTTGATTACCCGGTTTTGACCCTTGCCTGCCTGACGATTCTTGATAACTGCATGCCTCGACCCAGCCTGTCTGACGATTCTCTTGCCTGCTCCATTTGTACCGTGACCTTCGGCCCAAAAGACTCTGCTAACAGTCGTGCCCCTTTGCCAGCCAGAACATCTTGCCTTGCACCTCTCGTTAATTCCAGGTGGCACCCAAGTAAGCTGAGGGCTCCTCCCTAAGCCCAACGGTGGTCATACTACTGGTGAAGCCGAGCCGAGATCAGGGTGCTTGGCACTTGTTCTGGTATTGGGTGCCGGTTGTGACACCTCCATCTAAAAAAATGCTCTTTAAGACTACACATGTACAGTTATTGCTACTTTTTATGGCTCATCTTTCTATTCAGACCCTCTCCTATATATATATATATTCCAGTCCTTTATTCATATCAGTGAATGGTTGCTAGGGTAATTTAGAGTTTAGTAACCAGATTGCTGAAATTGCAGATCAGTTGCTAATAATCCACAGATACTGCTGAGAAATGTATCAACTAATGGAGCAAATTGTAACAGTTCAGAATCTGCACCCGGATCACTGAGCTGCCAGACTGAAACCAGAGACATGAACATTCAATTTTAAACTTCAATTTTGGGGAAAAAAGCAGTCAAAAATAAAACATACAAAGCAATTGAAAATTTCCCGTCCTCTCCAAGCCCCACCCCAGATCCTGCCCACACCACAGTAAAAAGGCCACACAGACATCATCGCTAAAAACAGTAACCCACACGTTATAAAAAGCCATCGATGATCAGGGCCCCCTTATAATTTTAAAACATTGGCGCCAGGGTTCCCCATAAACATTTTTTTAAAAAAATTGGTAGTCAGGGCCCCCTACAAGTTAAAAAAAAAATTGGTGACCAGGACACCTATATCAGTTAAAATAAACTGGTGCTAGGACCCCCCATAATTTTTTTTAAAAAAACATTGGTGCCCGGACCCCACTTATAAAAGTTTTTTTTTTTTTTTGAACATTGGCGCCAGGGCCCCCCATAAAAGTTTTTATAAAAAATTGGTGGCTATGGCCCCCCTTACAAGTTAAAAAGAAACATTGGCACCCCAGAGAATTTTTTAAAAAAACATTAGTTGCAGGGGCCTATAGAGTATTAAAATAATACATTGGTGGCCAGGGATTAATACAATTTAAAAAAAAACACAGATACATTGGTGTTCAGTAGAACTGAACTCATGCTTCGAGTCTAGATTTGGCTCTTTTCATGGCATGGGGACTTTTGTGGCTTTGGGTTTTTTTGCGGCTTCAGGACTTCAACTTCGGCTCCTTTTATGGCTTAAGGTCTTTTCATGGCTTCGGATCTTTTTGTGGCTTAAGGAATTAACTTCGGGTCTTTTTGCGGCTTCGGCCCCGCTCGCAGCTTTGGGTCTTCAACACTTCCCCCTGTGCCCCCCTGATGCCGGCTCTGCCTGTAATATCCACACACAGGCAAGTAATACAAAATCATATACTAAAAGGCACGTACTACCTCTGTGGTGGTATATGACATGACATGCATTGCCCTTGTCTTCTGTATTGTGGAAAAATTACCAGAGCTGGCCATATACTATTAGATACTGCCCACATGCCGGGTCAAATTTTGGCTGATGATGTAGTGGGACTATGGAGACCCATCAGATGTGGACTGCTGAAACACAGCAATGTTGTTCTTGCCCAATGTGTTCTTAAATCATTTGTGCAGAGCGCACAACTGTCATCTTTTCCAGGCAGCCCAGGTGTCTGATCCAAGCTGGGTGCACGTATAGTCCAGAATCTGTGGAAACATCCTGTGCTGCTCATATGTCTATCCAGACAGTAGCAACTATACCTGAATGCCCAGAACATGGCAGTGATGCCCTCTACACAAAAGATTTGAAAATCCCTTTTGTTGAACACAATATTGGCACGTTATTTAGTGAAGGGGTGCCTAAATAAACCAAATGTATATCATATCACATCACACGGCCATTAGATGTTCACTTTTAAACTGAAATAAATAACTATTTACTTAATATGAGTGCCCCCCCTGAATGCTTTAGTGTGCCTGGAACCCCCTTCAATAGTATTGCTAAAATGTATATCACCCACAGGGTTGCCACTGCCAGGTCTTATTTTCAAAACCAGCCAAAGTCAGCTACAAAACCAGCCCAAAACTAGCCAAGAGGCACTTCAAAAGTAGCCAACAAATAGCAAGATATGTGCAGTGAAAAAAGTCTAAAAAAAATGTGAAAATCTGCCTTTTTAAAATTGTCACTGTTTTGCAAATGTTCCCATGAAGCAAAATGGGACTGATTTGCCCGTCACCAAGTGTGTAACTACAGAGGGGGCCCATGAGGTATAGGGATCCCATAAGGCCCTTATACATATACAATTTGACAGGTCCAGTAAGGGGATAGAAACTAGCAGTAACGTAACTAGAGTCTTCCAGGCCAGGGCGCAGGCAGGGGCGATCCTGGCCCCTCTGCCGCCTGTGGCAGCAGCAGTTGCTACTGCCCCCCCTCCCCTGGAAATTCGCTCTTAAAGTATAGAAGCAGCATTTTTGCTGCCCCCTGGTACCTTGTGGGGCGCTGCCACCTGAGACGACAGCCTCAACTTGCCTCATTGGCGAAGCACCCCTGGGCTCAGGATGTGCACCCGGGCCCCTCTCCCACCCCTCTAGATGCGCAGAATATTTACCACCGCCATTTTTGGCGGGACTACCACACTGCAGCGCGATCTCCGGCGTACCCTTTGCTCCCCCGGTATGCCACTGGAAACTGGACTGTTCATATAAGAAAAAGCTAATTCCTATCCTGTCTAAGGACCTTCTCAAACAGTACAGGAACCATTTGTATTAGTAATTCTAGGTAATTCCTATCCTGTCTAAGGACCTTCTCTAACAGAGCCATTGACATACATCATAGGACTGCTCCTAGGTACCAGGGTTTAGCAAATACAAAGGGGGGTTGTGGGAGCACCCGCATTGCTAAGTAAAAATATATAGACGTATAAGGGAAGTACTACTGGCATATCCAAATGGGTCAGTGCACATTCCCTGAGCCCCTGTCTAAGTAATTCAGTAGATATGCAAATGCATGTGTTAACAAAGACAGGGGTTTTTAGTTACAAAGTTATGATCATAAAGTTGAAAAGCCACCATACCACGTCAAGGTAAACCCCATATGGCGGTCCCTAACTTGTTTACCTACCAGTCATAGTATTGAGGATCCTGTGTCTCTCTGCATAATATCATTAGTATAGTAAAAAGTAAAAGCCTGCTGAACCTTGGTTTCTGTCTGAGGGCTAAATCCTACCCCGCTGCTGAATTGCAGCTTTTAAGAGAGAGTGATTGCCCAAACCAACGCCATTTTTAAAGAAATGTATAAATATGGTGCAGTTAAAAGCATAGGGCCACTATTAATTAATAGGGGTGGGTATGGGGGGGTGCTACAAGCCACAAGAAGCTTAGCCAAAGCTCCAGGCTGTAAGAGCCATTATGGGCGGGGGAGGATTTAGCCTTCAGACTGAAACCAATGTTCAACACACAGTGAATACAGGTAATGCTATTATGCAGAGAACCAAGTCTTTTTACACTATGACCCGAGATAAATAAGTTAGGGACAGCCATATGGGGTTTACCTTGATGTGGTATGGTGGCTTTTCAACTTTATGATCATAACTTTGTAACTAAAAACCCCTGTTTTGTAAACACATGCACTTGCATTTATACTGAATTGCTTATAAAACAGGGTACCAGGGAAGTGCATTGTAAGTAGCACTTCCATTATACTTAAATATACTTTGATTTAGCCTTAAGAGTGCTTCCACAACCCCTGAAGCTGTGGCTTAGCTTCCTGTGGTTTTTAATAGCACCCCATACCCACCCCCTTATACTAATGGTGGTCCTATGCTTTTAAATATGGGCGTTGGTTTGGGAAATCTCTCTCTCTTAAAAGCCCTTATGGGCGGGGGAGGATTTAGCCTTCAGACTGAAACCAATGTTCAACACACAGTGAATACAGGTAATGCTATTATGCAGAGAGCCAAGTCTTTTTATACTATGACCTGAGATAAATAAGTTAGGGACCGCCATATGGGGTTTACCTTGACGTGGTATGGTGGCTTTTCAACTTTATGATCATAACTTTGTAACTAAAAACCCCTGTTTTGTAAACACATGCACTTGCATTTATACTGAATTGCTTATGAGACAGGGGACCAGGGATGTGCATTGTAAGTAGCACTTCCATTATACTTAAATATACTTTGATTTAGCCTTGAGTGCTTCCACAACCCCCAAATTTTGTATACCAGGGTTTAGCAGTCTACTAAAAATATCCAATTCCAGGTTCCCTCTGACCAGTTATGACTAGGGATGCACCAAATCCAGGATTCGGTTCGGCCAAATCCTTCTGCCAGGTGAACCGAATCTGAACCCCTAATTTGCATATGCAAATTAGGGGCAGGAGGGAAATCAAGTGACTTTTTGTCAGAAAACAAGGAAGTAAAATATTTTTCCCCTTCCCACCCCTCATTTGCATATGCAAATTAGGGTTAGGATTTGGTTCGGTAGTCAGTCATCTTTCACAAAGGATTCGGGGGTTCGGCCGAATCCAAAACAGTAGATTCGGTGCATCCCTAGTTATGACCTAAGTTTATTGGTCCATACAAAATCCTTGAAATTCTAAGTCTGTCAAGGTTTGTTTAAAGCTGCCAATGGATGAATACTGTGATTCACATTTCTTTAAGTTGCTCCAAGACACCAACTATAGGGTCCAGAGGCAGCCCTTTGGGGGTAACATAATATAATGCCTATGATCTGGTGTTTTTATGTTGTTTCCATAAACGCTACTCTAAATGAGCAGACAGCTATGGTACTGGTTCACTTAAATTGCTATCCCTGAATTTGCAAGTAGGTATGGCCTGTTTCCCCTGTACCTTACCTGGCCAAAGGTGATCAGTGGAAGCCATTAGTCTGGCTATTTAATTTTTACATGATTTTCTAGTAGACTTGAGGTATGAAGATCCAAATTACAGAAAGATCCATTATCTGGAAAATTTCAGGTCCCGAGCATTCTGGATATCAGGTCCTATACCTGTACTATCAACTTAGGCTGACTTTGACAAGCGTAACATTGTGCAGGGTCTAGATTCAGCCAAGTAGGTAAAGTTACCTTTAAACTGAAAATGCTCATTTTATTTATAATTTTATTGAAAAATAAACATGTAGCAGGATCAGACAACAAATATTTGACACAGTAGCATGGTATAATAGTAAGTTAGGCTGAAAAAAGACACACGTCCATCAAGTTCAACCTTTTAAGTCTATATATAACCTGCCTAACTTGATCCAGAGGAAGGCGAAAAACCCTTTTGATCGAAGCCTTTCAATTTGCCTCAGAGGGGAAAAAATTCCTTCCTGACTCCAACATGGCAATCGGACTAGTCCCTAGATCAACTTGTACTATGAGCTATCTCCCATAACCCTGTATTCCCTCACTTGCTAAAAAGCCAGCCAACCCCTTCTTAAAGCTATCTAATGTATCAGCCTGTACAGTTGATTCAGGGAGAGAATTCCACATCTTCACAGCTCTCACTGTAAAAAACCCCTTCTGAATATTTAGCTGGAACCTCTTTCTTCTGTCAGCTGGAAAGACCTTCTTGTAAATAAAGCATTACAGAGACTATTATATTATCCCCTTATATATTTATACAGAACATAGAATCATATCACCCTTTAAAGCGATATTGACAAGTTCCTATAAAAATCATAGGAATGTGTCAGGAGTTGCTGCACCCGGAATAGTTCCCCTCAAAGCAGACGACCCTCTGACACTACTAATGGATCTTCTGCCTTGCTTCCATGATGCTGTGCTGGGGGCGGAGGGATCCTTCCATAGGCTGAAGTTCTGTTTTCATTTGTAATTAGCCTATGGAAGGATTGTGCCGCCCACAGACCAGTGTCACTGAAACAGCACAGAAGAGTTTTTAGCAGTGTCAAAGGGTCGGGTCAACGCAGGTTCGCGGGGCTGGCGGTGGCTTTGAGGGGAACTATTGAGGGTGCAGCACCTGATACTGACACGTTCCTATGATTTTTAAAGGATTGTGTCAGTATCGATTTTAGCGCCTCTTCTCCAGCGTGAACATTCCCAACTTGGCCAGTCTTTCCTCATAGCTAAGATTTTCAATACCTTTTACCAGCTTAGTTGCCCTTCTCCTTCTACAATAATGTCCTGCTTGAGTGATGGAGACCAAAACTGTACGGCATATTCTAGATGGGGCCTTACCAGTGCTCTATAGAGTGGAAGAATGACCCTCTCCTCCAGTGAATCTATGCCCCTTTTAATAAAGATCAAGACCTTGATGCTGTTGACTGGCATTGTTTACTACAGCCAAGTTTATTATATAAAAAGACACCACGCTCCGCCTCCATTATCGATTTGCCTAGTGCAGTCCCATTAAGGGTATAAATTGATTTTTTTTTAAAAAAAATTTAACATATGTTTTTATTTATTTTCCAAATCAAATAAATAACAAAGTAACAAAATGGAAATTTGGAGGTACATAAATTATACATAGAGAAAAGATTCCATTGTCAATACAAGCTTAGCGATTTATCTGAAAACCTGTCAAATTGTGAGTTAATGTAGATAGCTTGAATATGGGATTTATTAAAACAACAATATTTCCTTACATCATAGTTTGAAAATAATTAACAATTTGAATGTAACATCCGGTTTATCTGGCGACTCCTGGGGGGTGATCGATGGCTCTGTTTCCGTGAATGAGAAAGGTTCTGGATGTTTAGATCTGTTTCCTGTATGGTGGGATTGTTAGATAGTAATTCTGTGTCAAACCAGGTTGTGTGTCTAAATGAGTAAATAGTTAGGTGTTTAATGTGTGTGGGAAGGAAGGCTATGTAACTCATCCAAGTTAAGAAAACATTTTCTGTATGCTGTTCTTTATTTAGATTCCAGCCAATCCATATGAAAAATGTGATGGAGTTTTTGTTTGACTAATGAGAGCGGAGGGCAGATGAAGAAAGCCAGTGATGTAAAATAGTTTTCCTGGTTGCAGCAGTTAATCTTTCTGCTAAGAGTCTCTCCGAACGTGTAAGTTTAAATTGGGGGGGGTGTATTCCAAAAATTGCCCATGTTAATGTAAAGGGTGCAGTTTGTTGTGTTAGAGATTTCCAATATCCCTGAACTTCTCCCCGTAATTTTTGGATACTAGGGCAAAGCCATAGACAGTGTACGAGGTCAGCTTTACCCTCCCTTAAGTCATTAATGAACAAGTTAAATAAAAGTGGACCCAATACCAAGCCCTGATGGAACCCACTAAGAACTTTACTCCAAGTAGAGAATGTACAATACAACAACCACCCTCTGTACCCGATCCTGTAGCCAGTTTCCTATCCATGTGTAAACGACTTCATTAAGCCCAACAGACCTTAGTTTAGAAAGCAGTCGTTTGTAGGGCACAGTATCAAATGCTTTGGCAAAATCCAAATAGTTGACATCTACTGTCCCCCACTGTCCCGCATCTTACTTACCTCATCATAAAAAGCTATTTAATTTGTCTGACATGACCTTTCCTTCATAAAGCCATGCTGATTGCTGCTAATAATGCCATTCACTAGGACATTTTGAACATGATCCCTTAACAAGCCTTCAAATTACCTGCATCTTTTTACTATTTATATACTTAAAAAACTTTTTGGGGTTAGTCTTAGCCTCAGCCGCAATGCTCTCTTCATTTCCTTTCTTTGCCTTCTGGGTTGCTGTTTTATAACAATTATTATAGTGTTTATATTAATTTTGTCCCAACAGACTTGTAGTTTTTAACCCTGCCAGCCGATTTGTCCTAAATGCAAAAATCTACTGCCAAGAAGTTTTCAGACAATTTGTACTCTTTCACTTTAAGGGCCTTTCCTATCGGGGTCTTTTAGTTTACCCAGGGAAACAATACATTGTTTTGTTTTTTTTCAGGACAACCTGAGCTTTCAAAATATGGTAGAATTGTGGTTTAATTCCACTTCTGTAAAACGATATAGGCTAATAGTGTCTAATAAAATGAAAAATCATGTTTCACATAGTACAATCACATATATCAGAAACATAATTTATTTTATGTGTGAGACCATAGCAGATTTGTAAAGTTCTGTGTCTCCTGAACACGCAAATACCAAATAAGGAGATTTTGTGGACTCAGGAAAAAGTGGTGTATAGCTCGTATCACTAGGAGGCAGGACACAACCAAAAGAATAAATAGCTCCTCTTCCACTGTCTATACTCCTCCAATGGGCGGAGCCCTAATCAGTTTGTACCAAAGAAAGTCAAAAAATGTGACCCAAGTATAAATTAATGAACAAACCTGTTGGCTAATGCCAAACCATGTCTAATGAAAACCGTGGGCCTCCAACCAGGGAGGGAAGTCCTGTGTCCCCCAAGCGACTGAAGAGAAAGAGTGAGTCCACAAAATCTCCTTTTCTCTATTGTCTGTTTCAGTGACACAGGACACAGTGGGGAATACCAAAGCTGTCCCCAACGTAGGGTGGGCAAGAGGTCCTATGTGGAAGAGATCACTGCGGCTTGTAAAACCTTACTGTCAAAGTGTGTGTCAAGTGCCAAAAAGTTGTCAAAGTGGTAAAATTTTGCTTCGCACAGTTATTCTACCGTGGCTTGGTTACTGAACACCCACGATGTACAGAAATTCATAGGCACAGTTAACCCCCCCTCACCCCACAGAAATTTAGAGGCACACTTATCCCATTCACCCTACAAAAATTCAGAGGCACAGTGATCCCCCTCACCCTACAGAAATTCAGAGGTACAATGATCCCCATTACAGCTTTTTCATGTTTGAATTTGCCACTCATTAATAGGTAATCAGCAGTGGAGCGGTCACATGGTAGGATCACATGACCGTAACGTCGGGTCCTTTCCGAGGATAGGAACTAGCCGCTATCGAAGAAGAAGGCGATTAAGATGGTGGCCTTTGACGCGCATGGACCCTCATCCACTGTCAGAATACTGTGAGGAAGGATCACCGAGTCCATAGCAGGACCTCGCCTCTTCCATACATTATCTGCATCTGACAGGCCAGGACACTTTGAGGAGTGGTTTCCTCTTGCCCCCCCCCAAGCTGTCTCAGTACTTCTCTCCACCGCCTCAGCCCCGTTCCGCCCGGCAGCATCATGGGGGTGCAGGGCTTCCAGAAGTTCTTGGAGAAGTGTTGCCCAGGGGCTGTGGTGCCCTTGTTGAAGTTGGCCAGGACCATAGCCAGACAACAGCACAGGGCCCAACGGTTCCCTAGCACCGGATTTAGTGGGCGGCTGGTTCTGGTGCCTGGCCGCGCAGTCCTAGCACCCACATACTCCCCTCCGGTGCGGGTGCACATGCGAGCCCCCTGGAGCACTGGGGAGCTGTGCTCCCCGGTAAACGGCTGGGCTCCATGCCGCCCCTAATATTCTGCTGCCCTAGGCCCGGGCCTTTGTGGCCTTGCCACTCACACAAGGCCCCAAACCCGCCCTCACAAAAGATGCCAAACCTGCCCTCACACAGGGCCCAAAACCCAACCTCACACAGGGCCCTCACTCTCTAATACAGGGGTGTCCAAACTTTTGGCTCGTCGGGCCACATTGGAAAAAGATAAAATTGTCTGGGGCCACACATGACATACACAAAAACACGTTTGATTTGTAAGAGTAAAGGAAATACACAGAAAAGAACTACAATGCCAGTTCTATAACCAGATGGAGCTATACACTGGAATATGGGACACCTGGATATTAAATAGACGTATTATTATATTATTATTACTAACTGGGCAATGGGCAGAGTCCCCCCTCCTTCTATTTCATCGGGAACCAAGCGTTTCAAGCTGGGCCGCATTCAGATGCATCCTGGGCCGCATGTGGCCCTCGGGCCGCAGTTTGGACACCTCTGCTCTAATACCTTCCCTCACACAGGGCCCCAAACTCACCTTCACACAGGGCCCCAAACCCACCCTCACACAGGGCCCTCACTCACTAGTACCCACCACCAGCCTCCCCATAGGTCCCTTTACTGGTAACCATGAGCCCCGGATGTTACCGGAGTACGATTCATTAGCCCTTCATTATAGAGGGAGGCCGTGCTGGGTAACATGTAGGGGCTCATGGGAAAGAAATAGGTCTGTAGGGGAATGGATTCAGTAGTTGTGGAACAAATCCAGGGCAGCAACTTGTCTGCAAAGTTCTTTATTGGGAAACTGAGTTACACAGTGTAACTCAGTTTCCCAATAAAGAACTTTGCAGACAAGTTGCTGCCCTGGATTTGTTCCACAACTACTGAATGCATTGAACTATTGGGTATTATACACAGAATACCGGTGGAAGAAGCCAACAAAGAAATTTGGTGAGCTTGCTCTGAATATTATATCTGTAGGGGAATGGGACAAATCCCTAGATCGGCCCCCTGTCATGAGACTGACTGATGCCAGGCCCTGGCTGTCATATTGTATTGACAAATTTCACAGGATCATCTGTAAGGAGCAAGCAACTTCTGCACAGTGGTGTCTTCCAAGGGGTGGTTCACCTTTAAATTAACTTTTAGTATATTATAGAATGGCTAATTCTAAGCAACTTTTCATTTGGCTTTCATTTATTCTTTGATAAACAGTAGTTTTTTGATTTATTTGCCTCTATCTTTTTTTTTTTTTCAATCAAAATTGAAAAATCAAAATAACTAAAAAAACATAAATCATAAAACATTAAAACCCAATGCAAATTGTCTCAGAATATCTCTCTTCATCATACTAAGAATTAATTTAAAGGTGAACAACACCTTTAAATGCTGGGGCCAGAAATGGGCTGCCAGATCAATTCTGTGCACCGTTTATAACCACGGCAGGGCATACTGGGTGCTAGTAAGGCCTGCTTGTAATTGATCTGGCAACCTCTTATTCTGTTGTTGCTGTCCTCATGCTCTGCAGAGACTCAAAGTTGGGGCCTGTGAGCCTTGCTGCAACCCTCTTCAGTTTTGCGTTGTAGTTCCATAAGAGTTGATTGGGGAAGGGTTAATCTGAGTGGCAATCATAAATTTTTTTTAAAATGTATTTAACCTCTTAGTGACCAATCTGCACTTGGCATTGTTATGTATGTGCTGTTGCCCTTGGCATGTGTAGCGGATCTATTTGCTAATACTTATTTTTTCAATAAGCCCCCAAATGAAATGAAATGTGCTCTGCTCCACATATTTTATATTATATTTTATTCCCCCTTTATTCATTTCATAATAACTGCTGAGTGCTTTTTCTAACCAGGCCAGCACCCTGCAGCTCATATCCCACATGGGTCATATAAAAAACTATTAGGGGCAGATTTATCAAGGGTCGAAGTGAATTCGAGGGAATTTTCGAAGTAAAAAAATTCAAAATTCAAAGTAATTTTTTGGATACCACGACCATCGAATAGGATACTACAACTTTGAATTTACTTCGACTTCGTTCCGAAGTAAAAATCGTTCGAATATTCGTTCATTCAATAATCTAAGTACTGTCTCTTTCAAAAAAACTTTGACTTCAATACTTCGCCAAATTAAAACTGCCGAAGTGCTATGTTAGCTTATGGGGACCTTCTACAACATTTTTAGAGGTCGGAGTAAAATCCTTCGATCGGTCGCGGAAATTGTTCGAATCGTTCGATTCAATCGTACGATCAAACGATTTTGCTTCGATCGTTTGATGGCCAAATTCGGTGAAAAATACTTCGACTTCGATATTCGAATTTGAAGTATTTTAATTCGATGGTCGAATTTCGAAGTATTTTACACTTCGAAATTCGACCCTTGATAAATCTGCCCCTTAAAGCACATTATTGTGACCAGCTTATAGATTTAATGGGCCAGTTTCAAGCCTGAGAGACAACCACAAATCCCGCACCTGAGTGCTGCTTTGTGCTAAAGGTAAAACATAGATATTCTGTTTCATATGAGTTTTCTGATGAGTCTCTTATCAGACTGGCACTAGCAGCTGTCCCTTGTAACCATGAATATGGCCTCCCGAGTACAACCCTCATGAATATGGCCTCCCGAGTACAACCCTCTGTATTCCTGCGGGCATATTTTTTTTTAAAAACTATACCCGCAGAGCAAGTGGTTCCCCCTACATACAATATTTAGTGTTTCACAATTCATTGTGTTATCCAGAATGCTCAGGGATCTTTCCCTAATTTGGGTCTTTGTACCTTAAGTCTGCTAGAAAATCACGTAAACATTAAATAAACCAAGTAGGCTGGTTTTGCTTTCAGTAAGGATTAATTATATTTTAGTTTGAATCAAGTGCAAGGTACAAGTATGGGACCTGTTATCCAGAATGGTCGGGACCTGGGGTATTCCGGATAAGGGATCTTTCCCTAATTTGGGTCTTCGTACCTAAAGTCTACTAGAAAATGACGTAAACATTAAATAAACCCAGTAGGCTGGTGTTGCTTCCAATAAGGATTAATTATATCTTAGTTTGGATCAAGTGCAAGGTACAGGTATGGGACCTGTTATCCAGAATGGTCGAGACCTGATGTTTTCCGGATAACTGATCTTTCCTTAATTTGGATCTTCATACCTTAGGTCTAGAAGAAAATCATGTAAACATTAAATAAACTCAATAGACTGGCTTTGCTTCCAATAAGGATTAATTGTATCTTAGTTGAGATCAAGTACAAGGTACTGTTTTCTTATTACAGAAAAAAAAGGAACTCCCTTTTTAAAATGTGGATTATTTGGATAAAATGGAGTCTATGGTAGATGGCCTCTCTGTTATTCGGAGCTTTCTGGATAATGGAAACCCATACCTGTACTGTTTTATTATTACAGAGAAAAAGGAAATAGTTTTTGGGTGATTTGGATAAAATGGAGTCTGTGGGAGACGGCCTTTCTGTAATTCATAGCTTTCTGGATAATGGGTTTCTGGATAACGGATCCCATACCTGTATATCCTGATTTAAAGTGGCTATAATTTACTGTTGCACAACGTGACCTGGAACCCCATGAAAACTGCAGTAGAATGTCTGAGGTTCCTATAAGCTTATGCTTTGATACGAATAAAGCAAAGATATCCCCGTACAGTGAAAACAAATGTATTTGCTACATATGCCTGGGCGGGGCTTCTGCAGATATAATATCAAGTTACGGATAATAGTAAGATGTACATGCTCCATTGAATTTTAAGTTACTGTAATTATGGTACAGTTATGGGATCCATTATCCGGAAACCCATTCTCCAGAAAGATTCGAATTACGGTTTCCCATAGACACCATTTTATACAAATAATCCAGATTTTTTTTTAATGGATTCCCTTTTCTCTGTAATAATAAAACAGTACATTGTACTTGATCCAAACTGAGACATAATTACTTCTTATTGGAAGCAAAACCAGCCTATTGGATTTATTTAATGTTTACATGGTTTTCTAGTAGATATTAAGATCCAAATGATGTACAGGTATGGGACCTGTTATATACCTGTGATCCAGTACGGGTATGGGACCTGTTATCCAGAATGCTTGGGACCTATTAACCAGAACAGGTATGGGAACTGTTATGCAAAATACTCAGGACCTGGGGTTTTCTGGATAATACATCTTTCCATAATTTGGATCTGCATATCTTAAGTCTACTAGAAAATCATGTAAATATTAAATAAAGCCAATAGGCTGGTTTTGCTTCCAATAAGGATTAATTGTATCTTAGTTTGGATCAAGTAAAAGTTACTTCAGAGGAAAAGCAAACTATTTTTAAAAATTTGCATTATTTAAATAAAATGGAGTCTATGGGAGATGCCCTTGCCATAATTCAGAGCTTTCTGATTAACGGGTTTACACCTGAATACACCTGAATACATTTCACTCTTAAAATATATTGTAAGGTTTGCTTGAAGGCACTTTCTCTGCTGGCTTATTTCAAGATTTTCTCTGATCTCTGATGCCAACTAATGGACTAGCAAGGGGTTATTCTCCTTACTATATTTTTCAGTATTTTTATTGGTTTTGCAGCATATTAAGTTACAATCATTTTGATTAAAGTGTGTTAACATAAGAATTGTTATCAGTGTAAGATGTTGCAGTCTGTTCATTGTTGGCTAAAAGAAATGGTTGTAATCTAAACAAAATAAAATGTAAGAAATGAGTAAATCAATAATACCATAATAATGCTAACAGTAGGAAACTATAGGTATGGGAACTGTTATCCAGAATGCTCGGGCCGGGGTTTTCTGGATAACTGATCTTTCTGTAATTTGGATCTTCAAACCTTTAAGGCTACTAGAAAATCATGTAAACATTAAAAAATCCCAATAGTCTGTCTTGTTTCCAAAAAGGATTAATTATATCTTAGTTGGGGTCAAGTACAAGGTACTGTTTTATTATTACAGAGAAAAAGGAAATTATTTTAAAAATTTGGATTATTTAGATAAAATGGAGTCTATGGGAGATGGCCTTTCCGTAATTTGGACCTTTCTAGATGATAGGTTTCCAGATAACGGATCCCATACCCGTAATAAAAAGTAGCAATAACAATACATTTGTAGCCTTACAGAGCATTTGATTTTAGATGGGGTCAGTGACCCATATTTGAAAGCTGTGAGAAGGCAAATAAGTTAAAAAAAAAAAATGAAAACCCATTGAGAAGTTGCTTAGAATTATCCATTCTATAACACAACAAACGTTAAGTTTAAAATGAACCACCCCTTTAGGAAGGATATAAATAATTGGAGAAAATGCAAAGATGTGTAACTAAACTGGTGGAAGATTTAAATTATGAGGGCAGACTGTTATGGTGGCAGTTTTATCTTGGGGGGGAAAGACACTTGCGAGGGGATATAATTCTTCTTTACAAGTACTAAAGTGCAATATAGACAGATACTGGGGGATCAGCAGCTGGGCTGACCTGGTAGGGGATTAAAGTCAGTCTTTGCTTGTGTGACCAGTAAATATACTGGGTGATGGGAAACAACCTATAGCAGAAACTTGTACAGGTTGGATCTGTTATCCGGGAACCCATTATTCTGAAAGTTCCAAATTTCGGAATGACTTTCTCCCATAGACTCCATTTTATCCAAATAAGCCACATTTTTAAATATAATTTCCTTTTTCTCTGTAATAATAAAAAGTACCCTTGTACTTGATCCAAACAAAGATATAATGAATCCTTATTTGAAGCAAAACCAGCCTATTGGGTTTATTTAATGTTTACATGATTTTCTAGTAGACTTAAGGTATGAAGATCCAAATTACGGAAAGATCAATTATCAGGAAAACCCTAGGACTGGAAAATGCATAGGAGAGACCTGAATAGAAAGATGAGTAATAAAAAGTGGCAATAACTACTAATATGTAGTCTTGCAGAGTATTTGTTTTTACGTGGGGTCAGTGACCAAATTTGAAAGCTGTAAAGGGTCAGAAGAAGAAGGCAAATATAATAAATATATATAAAACTATAAAAAATAAAGGCCAGTTGAAAAGTTGCTTAGAATAAGCCATTCTATAATATACTAAAAGTTAACTTAAAGGTGAACAACCCCTTTAAGGCAAACAACCCTAGTGGGATTCACAATCACTAGACTTACAAGACTTTGAAATACAAGGGCATACTTTGTTGCACAAAACATTTCTCCATATCTGTGGCAGTTGTAGTTGGGTTTTATGGTGGGAACATTACAAGAAGAGTATGACACACAGCTCCGACACGCATAAGGCAGGCAGAGTATGGCACACACAGGAGGCATAGAGCAGGCAGTGTATGGCACACACAGGGAGCATAGGGAAAGCAGAGAATTGCACACACAGGAGGCATAGGGCAGGCAGAGTATGGCACATACAGGGAGCATAGGGAAGGCAGACTACAGCTGGAGACAGGGAAACCTATCAGGACGACTCTAATATGAGAAGTTCCCAGGCCCGGATTTGTGGAAAGGCCTGGGCCTAGGGCGGCAGAATTTTAGAGGGGCGGCATGCCCAACCACGCCCGCATTGGTTCGAAAGCATTGGGAATTTGCAGGAGATACAATCGTTTTTAAAATGCCATGTGCACCAATCACCAGTACTCCAGACCCGATGCTGAAAATTTCCGCATGTACACAAAGGAAGGGGAGGGGATGGGGGGTGGTGAGCGGCAGTAGGCCCAGGGGCACCTGCATTATAAATCCAGCCCTGGCAGATCATACTGTGCTACATACAGCGACACAATGCTGGTGTCCCTCCAGCAGTTTGCATTAGGTGTGAACAGTATGGCACTTTCAGTCTGGGGTGTGAACAATAGAGGGGTTACAGGTGTGAACAGTGCAGGGGGGATTAGAGGTGTGAACTATGCAGAATTTTACAATCTGAATTTGAAGTGAAACCTGTGCAGTGGCCAATTAATCTCAGTACTGATACATTTTAAAGATTGCACCTGGTAAACAGGTTTTAAATGATGTATTTTGGATAAAAAAGTGTTGGAATAGAAATAATGTTTCTCATGCTAGGGGTGATGTTACCAGTTCAGATACACAGCAGCCCTAATGCAGTAAAGGCCCATGTTTCCTTGTGAAGCTCCAAATGTCTTATCTTGACCAGCCTTTTCCTTGGTGCCACCCAAGCTCCACATTCTCCACTTGTACAGGGCTGCTGGTGCTTTCTGGGAAACGTGTCAATCATGTGCAAGAAGGCTTATGTCTTGAGTGGGGAGAGGGTCACAGACTACTTTCTAGTCTTAAAATATAATAACGTATTGAATATGTTTACTGAAACTCCGTTTCTGCATTCCAGGTATTTCAAAGCTTGGAGGACCATCACCTGGAGGTAGTATCCTTCTTTCGTGAGAATAGTTTTCATCGACTAATTGCTCATGACTCTAAATAAACCCTCTGTAACATCCCTTCATACTACTGCCCCTGCCATACGCCCCCATCAGTGTTAGCAGCTGTCAGTGAGCTTTTGAGAGACACATAGGTACAGAGGTTTTTCTGCTCACAGTGAAAGCTGCAGGGGTCTGTTCTGAAGCACTTAGTTACTCATGTCCAGAGAGAGTTGCTGACTAAAGATGGCCATACACTATTAGAGGTCGCCAAACGAGCGAATCTTAACCCGATATGCCCACTTTATCAGGTTAATCCAAACATACAGCCCTGGGGCCGAACGTTCAGATTACAATGCTGTGAATGGGCGCCGACGGGTCACAGGACCACATCAACTAGCCGATCCTGGATCAAAGAAAAAAATCAAACTTGCTCGATCTATATCTGCCCAATTTTTGGCCTGATATCGATTGGGGGGACCCGTTGGGAGTCCCCGCACACGGGCAGATAAAATGCCAAATCGGTCTAAAGGAACCATATCAGCAGCTTTGTGTTTGGCCACCTAAATTCAGAGTTGGAGAGCTGAAAAACAGGAAGTTGGGTTCTGTTCGACATCCAATCACTCCAGCCTTTATACATAACATTTTTGGCTAACTATATTGAATTTTTTTTTATTTTGCACAGTCTCTCTATTTACCCAGTGTTTTAATTTTACACTGAACCATTCCTTTAATATATATGCTCACAATATTACCCCCAAAGCTGTCTGAAGGAAAAGAAACAGACATTTGAGCTGCAGATGCTTAAAAAAAAAAAAGCGTAGGTGCTTTCTGTCATCCATGTGAAGCAGACTTCTGGTTCAGAATTCAAGCGACCGTCACCTTTTCACATTCTGTTATGAAGCACTTTGGAAGTCAGATTGAAGCTCAAGATTTAAAAAGAAAACCAAAGGGGAGAGTAAGCCTGACTTATATAGAAGTTTGTGGGGAATTAATTGTTAAGCTAACTTGGTATTACTGGTCCTTTAAAAAGGTTTAGGGGCAATGATCCTCTCCTTAAATAGAAGTCCCTCTCATGATCGTTATCCCATGTTCTATTACTCGACTGGACGCTCCACATTTTCCGTCAGCTCATGAAACACCAAGGCAACAGTTTCTATACAATTTATTGTTCCCAAGTTGTCCATTACATTATTCTCCATTAAGGGAGACTTTCAGTGCATGGCAGAAAAGCAAAGCTGTTTATGGTTAATGAATATAATATTATCATAGCTGTGTCAGTATATCTTGCCTTTCATGTTTATCTTGCCATTGTTGCACCGTAATTGTGCGAGAGTAACGGTAAAAAAAAGCCCCAGCTCGAACAACAATATTGTAGCTGCATTTGGGTGTCTAAGTATTGAATAGAGTCTACCTGACATTAATTCACTGTGATCTCCCCTCACTTGGGTTGCCACCTTTTAAAAAAAAAATTACCGGCCATGGTGGGGGGGGCGGAAAAGAAAGGGGCGGGGTGTGACGCAAAAGGGGCAGAGCCAATGAGAGGCGCTGTAAAAGGGCGGAGCCATGGCAAGTAGCGCCACAAAAGGGGTGGAGCTATAGGGAATAACGTCACAAAAGGGACGGGACCACCGCCCAAAGCCGACGAAAATGTAAGTTTTCATCGGCGGGCAGGGGATTTTGTAAATGGTATTACAAATTACCGGCAGCTACATTGCCGGTAAATTTGTACTACCGGCCTGGCCCTGGCAGGTGTTTTACTGGCTAGGCCGGTAAAATACCAGCCGGGTGGTAACCCTACCCCTCACCCCACAGAAATTCAGAGGCAGTGATCCCTTCAATCCCTACAGACATCCAGCGACACAATGACATACCTCCCAACTGTCCTTTTTTTGGAGGGACAGTCCCTCTTTTGACAACTCAACCCGCAGTCCCTCATTTGTACTGGAAAGTCCCTCTTTTCTCTGCACTGAACAGACAGAAAAAGAAACAAAGTTTCTCACTTAATTGGCTTTTAGCAGAGAGCCCAGAACACCTAACCGGTGCAAATAAGATACTTTGTAACAATTTTGAGACACAAAAACACAGTTTAGATAAGGAGAAATATTTTCTAACTTTCATAACCTGGCAAATTTTGTAAAACATGGTAATTAGGGGGTGTGGCCACAGAAAGGGGTGTGTTCAAAAAAATTGCTGGGTTTTAGTCGGGAAAAAAATTTTTTGTCCCTCTTTTTACTTCCAAAATGTTGGGAGGTATGCAATGAACTGCCCCAAAACCTGAGGTTGAGGTTACAACCTGTACTAAACCTACAATACAAGTTGGCAACCCTGGGAATTTAGTTGCAGGTCCTGTCAAGAGTTCGCAGCCGCCACTTTGAATTCGCCGCTCATAAATAGGTCAGCAGCAGTGGAGCGGTCACATGGTAGGATCACATGACCGCGATGCAAGCTCCTTCATTTCAGCCTAATTAGGTTAAACAGTCCCCCATGTGGATATTATGGCAAATTGCACTTGTCATTATATCTTATCGCAAAAATATATTGTAGATTTTACTTTTTAATTACTTTATTTCGACACCTTTTTTTTTCCTTAGGAGGCCTAAATCTGTCACTTTATTGCCCATAGTAACTGGAGGTACGCGTCACGTAGGAAGGCCCACGCTGTAGGAGGGAACGCGGCCCTTCACACGTGACGCATACGTCTACGCCTGGCACGTGACGAGAACGTCTTGGGCTTTGACGCTGACGTAGAATGCGCCGCGACGCTTTGTCAGTGCGATTGAGGTCATATCCGGAGCGTGCTTGCTTGTGCTATCGTCAGCTAAGTAGCCACTTGTGATTCCCCGGAGCAGCTTTTAGGCACGGGGCAACCCAACCCATCAGCAGAATGAGCGGCAAGCGGAAAGAAGAGCAGCCCGTGTCCAACGGGGGAGTAAAGGTGAAGGGACCCCTATGGAGCAAAGCCCTGCGAGGAGACTCTACATGGGAGGACAAGGTAATGGCACAGGATCGGCCATACCATGGCTCAACAACTATAAGGACTACGTGTCCCAACATCTTTCTAGTTGGCAGGTTGCTGGGAGTTGTAGTTGAACAGCAGGCTGGTTTGCCAACAGCATGGATCTTTATATCGAATAATATCACCAGGAGAATGGCATTCACGTTCCTGTTAGTGGGATTTCCTCTCTTTACTGCAGTGTTCTGATGATTGCCTTTGACCTGCATGACTGTGGCAATTACATGTCAATCTAAGCAAATCAGTGATTATAGCTATGACTGTTCCCAACATCTCATGTTTACAAAAACAGTGAGTGTAAGTCACATGCATATATTATTGTATAAATCAGCTATAGGGCTACCTTCATTTAAAGACTTGGCTATGTATGTTCTGCTGTTGTGTTGCATATATTGTATTTAAATTGTTGGCATCTACTTGTAGAGCAGGGTCAGGCCACACGAGCAGATTCGGGGAGATTAGTCGCCCCAGCGACAAATCTCCTCTTTTCGGGGGCGACAATCTCCCCGAACTGCCTTCCCCCTGCCCTCCGCCGGCTAAAATGAAAATCGACTGCAGCAATTCACATGTGACGCTTCGTTTCCCCAAGTCGCCTGAAGTTTCCTAGTGGGGCGACTTCGGGAAACGAATTGCCGCGTGTGAATTGCCGCAGTTGATTTTAGCCGGCGGAGGGCGTTCAAAGGGAACTGAACCTCCAGTGCAGAAGATCAAATGACATATTGGGATATACGTTTCAGTTAAAGGGGTTGTTCACCTTCCAAACACTTTTTGCAGTTCAGTTGTTTCAGATTGTTCCCCAGAAATAAAGATTTTTTTTCAGTTACTTTCTATTATATTTTTTTTTTTTTTACTGTTTTTCCCAAATCTAAGTTTAAAGGTGAATGTTGGTGTCTCTGGTGTTTGAGTCTGGCAGCTCAGTAATTCAGGTTCAGACTCTAAACTGTTACAATTTTGCAACATTTAGTTGATACATTTCTCAGCAGCATCTCTGGAGTATTAGCAACTATTGTATCAATTCTAACAGCTGCCTGTACTCAGGGATTCTGCTCAGCAGGGACAAAGATAAGAAATGTATCAATTTAGAACAGTTTACAGGGTCGGCGACCCCCTCCCAGAACTGATTTACACTTCAATATTAGATAAACGGTGACACATAGTTGATCTATCGAAAAACAACTTGTTTGAAGGTGAACAACCCCTTTTAATATAGTAATTACAGTTGATAACGAGATCCTCTAAATATCACACACACCATTGCAGCTCCTTGAAATCTTCTTAGCGCAGATTAAGGATTAGTCTGGCTGTGAATGCTGACTGTGTGTGTTGGGCCAGCCTTACAACACCTGTGCCTGAAGAGTCACACTCCTACACCTCCCCCCCTATACATGTTCTATCCCATCTTAAGCATTTCATCAGGCCTGGGACCCACCAGCTGCTATTACACATCCTGGAAAGCTGTAGACTGGGAATTCCAACTGTGCATACAAAGAATTAACAGATGCCTATGTTTTTTATATGAGTAAGACCTGTGTCTGAATAAATTGCTCCATTTTCCTCCTGCTCTTCAAATACATACAGGCAGGTCCCTGATAAAACTGCCCATAGCGAATGGGAAAGGGCCTTAGATTGTAAGCTCCACTGGGGTGGGGACTGACGGAAATTATGTATAATCTCTCTAACGTGTTGTTGAATAAATTGGCACTAAATAGTAATGGTTGACTACAATGGAACTGCATCTCTCGAGATTCATTCATTGGTTTAGCTTGCAGTGATCGGGATCCCTTAAAGCGATACCGATACGTTCCCATAAAAATTATAGGAACGTGTGGGCGGAGCGATCCCTCCATAGGCTGAAGTCCTGTTTTCATTTGTAATCAACCTATGGAAGGATTGTGACGCCCCACAGCCCAGCATCACTGAAACAACGCAGAAGATCATTTAGCAGTGTCGGATGGTCGGCTTAATTAAAGGAGAACCAAACCCTTAATTATAAAAACCCCTACCCTACATAGACCCCCCCTCCCTGCTCCCCCCCTACCTCTTTACTTACCCCTTGGTGCAGATTCTGTGCAGCATAGTTCACGGGCGCCATCTTCTTCTCTTCGGGTCTTCTTCCGGTGCTTCGACAATTTCTGTTACTTTCGTCGCATGCGCAGTTGTCGTGAACCAGAAGATTGGCTGCCGTGAACGACGCTGCACAGAATCTGCTCCGAGTGGTAAGTAAAGAGGTAGGGGCATTTATTGGGGGTAACACCTAGGCTGGGGGGTATTTTTAGGGTAGGGGTTTTTATAATTAAGGGGTTGGTTCTCCTTTAAGGTTCGCGAGGCTGGAGGCTGCTTTGAGGGGCTTTTAGAGGAAACTATTTGGCGGCAGCACCTCCTAGATATGGACATGTTCCTATGATTTTTATGGGAACGTGTCGGTATCGCTTTAATTAGATACTGCCTTCCCTCTTTCAATCACTTTAATTATGGTTCTCCCTTACTGTTAATTGGAAGTAACTGTCAAAACCATTTTCTTACCATCTATACCTGACTCTTTACAGGATGAGTTCCTCGATGTGATCTACTGGTTCCGACAGATTTTGGCAATCGTTTTGGGGGTGATATGGGGTGTTGCCCCTTTGAAGGGTTTTATCGGGATAATTATGTAAGTATTTTATGTGCTGGAATATCAGGAATATCATTTCTTTCCAACACTCTCCAAGCATTTCCTTATAGTGGGTTAGATATTCTCACCCTTGGACATGCATTGCTAGTGTCATGCAATATGAAAAGTATAGCTCTTTAGCAGTCAGGAGACCGTAGAAACTTTTGTAGGGCCACATAATGTCCTTGAGCCTTTTATTATTAGGGGGCAGGTGACAATATTTAGTATGAAAGCAGTGTACTGGAATTTGTAATCACTTAAATATCACATATTTAATAAGATTATATTTCTATAAAGAATTCTTTTAAAAAAAAAAAAAAGGGTTCAAAATTGTGTTCATTATATGTGTGGTAACTGCCATACTGAAAGCATTTTTTGTTGTTTCTTAAGCTATACAGGCAAATTGAAGCTCCTCCATGTTTGGGCCTTGTGGGTTATTTAAATTGCCAGTATTTACTGGTCCATTATGCAGGAGCATTATCTGTGCACTGGAAGTCTAATTATGGAGACGCTTCAGTCTCCCGGTTAAGCTCATGAAATAATAAAAACATAGATCATAATAATAAACAATTCAATTATAATCATAATTAAGCAGACAACAACTAAATGTTCTGAACAAGCCATTTTCATTGAATTCATGCTGAAAAGGGAGTATATACGTATACGTTTCCTGCCACTGACATAAATGAAACTTGCCAATTAAATACAAGTTTGGTTTATTCATTCTTTCAGAATTCCTAATATTTCTGCTTTTCTTCCCCAGTTTTTGCCTGATCAATGCCGGCGTTCTGTACTTGTATTTTAGCAGCTTCCAGCAAATAGACGAGGAGGAGTACGGAGGAACGTGGGAGCTAACAAAGGAAGGATTTATGACATCATTTGCACTCTTTATGGTAGCTTTACTCTTTTCTGCCAATCATTGTTTCATGGTTGTTATTAAAGGACAAGGAAAGTCTAAAATAGAACAAGGCTAGAAATGCTGTATTTTGTATACTAAACATAAACATGAACTTACTGCACCACAAGCCTAATCAAACAAATGATTTATGCTTTCAAAGTTGGCCACAGGGGGTCACCATCTTGTAACTTTGTTATACATCTTTGCAAGACAAGACTCTGCACATGCTCAGTGTGATCTGGGCTGCTTAGGGATCGTCATAAATTATCAAAACAGGACAAGCTTTAGTTCTGCATGGCTGGGAAGTAAGGCGGGGGCTCCCCCTGCTGTTCATAAGTATTATTGTTTCCCTGCAGAGCAGTTAGGGACCGTCTGACAATTCCTATCCACAGCAGTAAATGAAGGGAGAATTTCTTTACATACAGTCAGGTTTCTTATGAAAACGGTACACATTTTTTTAATTAAAGTATATTGGAGATAGATTTATTTTTCATTAAAGAAAGTAAAAATGGGATTCTATTTTTTTGCCTTTACATGCCCTTTAAGGGACATGTATATGTTGTACTCTATAACTCAGTCACAGCAATCAAATATCTAATGGAACACCCCCTCCAAAGGTTTTCTGCTTTACTCTCTTGCCTTATGTTTTATTAGGCAGCAGCAGTATCTGAATTACCTCTGAGCTACATTCATTCTGTAAAGAAACAGAGGGAAAGGGTTTGAAGGCAACTGCATGTTTGGAATTGTAAACATTAAAAAATAATCTCCCATTTATACTTATGTACTAAAGTAGTCATAGGGGTGCGCGCTGTCTTATGTTTTGTTTTTTCTTTCTTTCTGTGCAGCATCACAGTTCTGCTTCTAACACACTATTTGTTTTCCTTTTTCAGGTGGTCTGGATCATTTTCTACACTGCAATTCATTATGATTGATGATGATTTTATTTCCCCCTTTGCCAAAATTTCCCATCTTTTGTTTTACGGACCCATTTTTTCTTCTTTTTTTTAATATAATGAATCAAACGAAGCCTACAAGGAAAAATGGAGGAGCCAGACTTTTTTTTTTTTTTTACCAGCATTGAGCACAGGACTGAATGGTTATAGGAACTATGGCTGGCAAGGTTTTGTCTTCATTTTTGTTTTTTTACTTAGGGGATGAAAATCTGTTCTTTTTCTCCCCAGGAAACATGCTGTTAACTAATCCACTAACTGGACCCCAGTTATCTTATACCCTAATAATGAGACCTTGATCACCAGTCTCTCTCTTGTCTTCCTTGTAATAGTCCAACTTGTCCAGGAGCAGACGTCTAACCCGCTATCCTACAAATAACTCTGCTGCTACATCCTTATTGGACCAACAATATAACTTCACTACACCGTAAGCCTCGGCACGGCAGCTATATTGGAAACGGGCAGCAGAAAATCCTCAAAGGGCTCTGCTAATTCTTATAATTGCTTGAAATGAACTTCTATGCTTTGGTAAGGGGCTGGCTGCATTTTCTGTTGCATTCTACCACCCACTTTAACCCTAGCTAACCTCTAGCTATAAGTGATGCAGCTGTCCCTCCTGGCATGGAAAGGGTAAACTTGGACCTGACTTGTTTCTCACTTCAAGCTCCTCAGTATTTAAACAAAAAGTAGTATTTAAACTAATGTGAATGTGTTTTACAATTAAAGTTCTGATTTATTGAATCATCCTCTCCTCTTCTTCCTGCATAGCGTTTTGATTTCAACTTTATACCTGTCCTATATAATAATCCTTAGGGATAATCAGATAGCTGGTCACACAGACCTCTATTTACAAAGCAGCAGCTACACTTGCTCTCAATATATGTGTCCTACTTCTGTACCTCTTACACTCTTGCTATGATATTTTCCTTTCTAAGAAATGTGAGGGGACTCAATGACCCCATTAAACGTAGATTCACATTACATTGCATTAAAGTGCCTCACCCAAGGATAATGGTATTGCAAGAAGTGTATTTTACTGGCGGTAAATTAAGAGCCCTGAAAAAAATCTGGGTGGGCTAGAGCAACCATTCAGCTTTTTCAACACAGCAGGCACCTTTATAAACAAAATGACATGGTTTCAGCTCAATTAGATTTTTCTATAGAGCGAAAAAGAGAAAATTACCCCGCATAAAACTAGTTTTAAATGTAGGTCACCAATAACCTTAAATTCCTCCCCACCAGTCAGAAGTACCGGTACATATAAGTTACAGGAATGATTAGAAACCAAAAAAATGCCGGCTCCAATCTCCTTTGGACTGGTTGTGATTTACAATATATAAATCCCTAAACAATGCATACAAAAGGGATGCTCAAATTGCTCAAATTATGCGTTAATATAGGCTGCTGGGCAAACCTTACCGAGCAGAATAGTTTGACCTGGGTGTCCAAACCCCAGGTCCTTCACTCCAATTATTGAATGTTAGAAAACAGCCAAAGAGCTCTCCACTCACCAAGTTAGCCGAATGGTCCGGGTGCCGTGCCCCGAACCCGTAGCTTAGGCAAACTCTGTCTTCAAAATAAATCTGCACGCACTCCTGCAACCATGGCCTCGGAGGTTAAAAATGTAACTTTATTCCATATTAGTTAACGCGTTAGGACGAAATGTCTTTTAACTAATATGGAATAAAGTTACATTTTTAACCTCCGAGGCCATGGTTGCAGGAGTGCGTGCAGATTTATTTTGAAGACAGGAATGATTAGTGCAACACCTGGATATTAGATCAGAGGTCTATGCCATCCTCTAATTGGATGGTCTGTGATGCAGACAGTACAATTAATTAACACGGGTGAAAAATTGCTTATCCTAATTAAAATACGATTTAATACCTTGTATATCTTGATATAGAAAAGTTCATTGATTCTAATATAAAGTGCATAAATTGATTCATCAATTAGCTCTGAATTAGGTAAACTAAAGTGCAGTGCAAATAGTTATAGCGCAGCCAATCCTTAATTAATTCTAATTATAAAAAGTAGGTTGTGTGATGTATAGTATTTGGTTGTCATCTCAATTAGTTATTTAAATATTAATTCATAGGTCTAAAGTGCAGTGCAATAAATATTAGTACAGTTCTAATCCCCAATTAAATAGTAGGTAAGGTAAAAATATTCTGTGTATTCAGCCAAACAATTAGGATATATTATGCAAACACTTTGCTCCAGTTCATAAGAAACTGAAGTGAAGAGTGGTGGAGTTGTCCCAATGCTTGCTACCTAGTATTTTATTCTATCCCTGGGACTCCACAAAGCAAAAGAAGGCAGGGTAACCGTGACTGTGGTCTCGTCAATGACCTAATCCTATACTTATAAAGGAGGCTCGCTTATCCTATAGAAGCACAAATCATCGGCCCCTTGGAGTTGAGTAAGCAATGATAAGGAGTAAAGAGTGGTATGAGCTGAGCAATAGGTTGTAACAAGCCAACCTTTTAGGACCAATTCTGGACTGAATTTTCAAAATAGTACATACTACGTAGCTTAGTTAAAACCAACTGATAACAGCAAAGAAACGCCAACGCGCGGTTCGCAAATATGCTTTCTCAAGGCAAATAGGTTCTGCTTCTTACTATTGAATTCATGTTGTATGTTTGTTGTACAGTGTTGCATTAATCCAAGTCACATATTGTTTGAGCAGGAGATATCAATACAGTACTCAGTGCCCTATTGGATAGACGTAAGTCCTTAGGATATTCCCCTTATCAGCTGTATGCTGGCCTGCACAATACATTTTTGGCAAGCCACTGGATCAACTCAGGCAATGGAAAGGCAATTTTGGGCTCATTAGAGGAGGAATGGGACGACTATTTGAGTTCCAATTGTCAATTTCCCTTAATTATAGAGACAGAATGATCCAATTTTATTTTGTTCATAAAGTATACTACCCTCTGGCTAAACTACACCAAGAGGCATATTTATCAAAGGTCGAATTAATGCGAGTTTATAAAAACTCCCGTGAACTCAAATTCGACCAATCGAAATTTATTAAAAAAAATCGAATTCCCTAAACTCGGGTGAATAGGATCGACCCGAAAACTCGAGTTTTTTCTCAGAAAAAAAAACTCGAATGTCAGGACAGGAAGGCTTCAAACAACTCAAAATTGATCCCAGAACTTTTCCCGTTGAGTAAAATAGCACTTTGGCAGGTTTTAGGTGGCGAATAGTCGAATTTGAGTTCTTAAAGGGCCAATGTATGATGCATCTCAAATTGAATTAAACATTTTTAAAAACTCAATTGAATTTGAACAATTCCCTTGTCAAATTTTACAGTTTTGGCCATAAAAAATTAAAATTCTAATTTTAATTTTGACCCTTGATAAATCTGCCCCTTAATGTTTGCCACAGGCAACAAGCCTCTTATTTATATGATCTGGGACTGCATGATCCTGTTATTATTTTGGTCATACATTCTTGATAACCTAGATGTAATCCAAGACAATTCATAGCTCCACTAGACTCACTTGTTAGACTATTCTCAGGGGCCGAACTACCAGGGGAGCAGGGGGTGCAAGCAGGCCAGGGCCCGCACCCCTCAGGGCCCCCCGGCAGTCCGCACGCCACATATTGCCGGCCGCGCTGCGCGTCCTGCGCCAGGGCCCGCCCCCCTCTAGTTCCGTTTCTGACTATTCTTGCTCTGATGCTATGCCATATTCCCGCATTCACAATTCCAGGTGATTGCCTGGGAATCAGGAATGATTAATAATGGGTTTTTTTTTCATCCCCTGCCTCAGTAAAATGCTGTTATAATTAGTGTGCCATTGCCCTTAACCACTACTAAACTGTAAACTATAATTGGCCAAAGCCCAGTAGAGGACCACCACCAGTTTGGGGGCCACTGGTCTAGAGTAGAGGACAATACAGGAACAACTAGATGGAAAGTTGATATAATTTAAATTATTTTGAAGACTAACAACTGATGTCCTTGTTTGTGTTGCTATGATATCTCCATAGATCAGCAGCCCTTGTAGTTATGGGAAGAGTAGACAAACCATCCTTAACTGTTGTGCAGTGGCATTGGAAGAGGTTAAACTAACTGCTTATAATGTGGATTTAAGAAGAGAATAAAATGTAACTGGCGAGCCCTCTAATTAATCTGGGTGGCGATCGTATTACGGTTGACCTGCGTTTTACCCAACCATGAGAAAAGCTCTTACATGAATTCCGATTCTCTCCTTACTAATTATTAGATTAAATTAAGGCTGATTTTTATTCATCACTTAGTACTTAAAATTCTTGAGCAACTGGTAAGATCAGAAATCACAGGGACTATATGTTAATGTTTTTTTTTATATAAATTCTTTTATATGATGTAGTCTTCATAACTTAAAAAAAGGTTTATTTTTCCCATCAGCTTTTTTGCGTGCTGGGCTCTGAAAACTGATAGATGCACATGTAGATGTCAAAAAAGAAGCGCTTACTCAAGTCGTCCATTTTTGTTAGATCCACATTGGCAAACTCTTCCTCTGTCATGCCCAAATAATTCCCTATCTGTGGGCAGGCTCGGACCACTGGAATATTTTCACCACTGCCTGCGTCTGTGTAAGAACAAATTGTTTTTGTTAGTTCGAGACATGCAGGCCCTTCATTCTTCCCTGTCCTGTGCCAAACAGCCAATTTATTTATAAAGATGGCTATATAAATAATCACAGCAGGCCAAGTCTGGGGTCGGCTGGGTGAGAGGTGGGTTAGGGTTGGGTCACGTGTCTTCCATTCAAGTAACTGGGAAGTAATTATTTAAGTCAAGTAACCTTTCCATTCAAGTAACCTTTACAAGTAATGACCATTAATTGTTACTGCCCTTAGCAAGTGCAGTCTCCTGTCGTTTAATTTTGCTTTGGAAAATGAAGCTGTATGATAGCACTCGCTCACATTAAAGGAACAGTAAAATCAAAAAATAAAATTGTTTCAAAGTAATAAAAATTTAATGCAGTGTTACTCTGCATTGGTAAAACTGCTGTGTTTGCTTCAGAAACACCATTATTGTTTATATAAATAATCTGCTGTGTAGCAATGGGGGCAGCCATTCAAACCAGGCTCAGGTTAAACATCAGATAATCTCTGTAGCACATAATGGTGTTATCTGTTAGCCAATATTTAACCTGTACCATATAGCTTTTGCTACCATTGCTACACAGCAGCCTGTTAATATGAACTATAGTAGTGTTTCTGAAGCAAACAGTTTTACCAGTGCAGGGCAACACTACATGATATTTTCATTACTTTAAAACACTAATGTTTTGGGGTTACTGTTCCTTTAAAGGTGGTGATACATATACAGATAAAATATGTACCTGCATCGATCCTAACCTATATTTATGTACTCATCTGCCGCACACAGTATGGCAAGTGCATGGTGCGCTGATCGATGAGGAAGGGGAGGAGCCATACCTTATGTTGCCCCTCATCTGTATGTTTGATAACCTACCAGATAGGCCTGTGTGTGGTTAATGCCTTAATTCATACAAACATGCCGATAAATTATGCTTTTTTTTTTTTTAGAATAAATATGCCATGGAGTTGCTTCAGTTTGACCTACCTATTCTGCTAGCCATGCTGTCAAAGAACACCCATGAATTCTTCCCAGATCCGTATTTAACAAAAGATATGAAATGGCTTGTTCTGATGCATAGAACCGCCAACAGCTCTAGCCTTACAGCTGAAGCAAAGCTTATATTTTGTACATCCAGCCTTCTCGGGTGGTGATCCTTTAGTTGCTTGTGAATCTGTTGATGGGGAATGAGGGAAAAAGCATAAATGTCTTATCTAGTACAAAGGTGAAAGCAATAACCACCATTTTCTACTAGTCAGCAGAGAACCAGCATTCTCCCAGAATCCTCAGTTTCTTGGCATCTGTCAGAATATGGATCGAGAACCTATGTATTTTCAATTATTTAATTATCTCACTTCATAATTTTGCCCCAAACTTGCATAAAAATGCAGTTCCATAGCTGGAGTGTCATCAATTTAACTTAAAATTAACATAAAGTTAACTTTTAGTATGTTATAGAATAGACTTGCCTTCTTCTGACTCTTTCCAATTTTCAAATGGGGTAATGGACCCCATAAAAAAAGAAATGCTCTATAAGGCTACAAATGTATTGTTTGTTATTACTAATGTTTCTATTCAAGCCCTCTCCTATACAAATTCTAGTCTTTTATTCAAATCAATGCATGGTTATTAAAGGACCAGTAGGGTTGCCACCCAGCCGGTATTTAACTGGCCCAGCCGGAAAAACAGGTATCAAGGCCGGTGCTGGTATTAGAAAAATACCGTCAATTACATGGCCGGTAAAAATTTTGAGGGGAGAACTGCCATTTAGTTTTAAGCAGCTTCGCTGCTCCCTCCTCCCTCCCTGTTCCAAATTCCCCAGTTATGCGGGCTGCGGTGCCTGGAACATCTTGACGTCACACTCTCGCGTGATGAGATTTATGGGTGCGTCACTGGCGTGACTGGGTCTTTAAAGACATGAGTGCAGCTGTGCAGGTGGAGCGTGTGGACACAAACAGAAAAGAGCAGTGTGGAACGCGGACAGCCTGGGTTGCTAGGCACAGGGGGTGTGGCTTTGGGCAGAACTAGGGGTGGGGCTTTGGGCGGGTCTAAGGCCGGTATTTTTTTCTACAAAAGGTGGCAACCGGGAGGTTGAAAAATTCATTAGTATACATCGAAAAAAACCACAAAGACAAATTAAACTTTGAAGTCGCAAAGTCTTTATTAAGAAATAACTTACTGAAACTCCACTTGCGTTCCTCTTCAGAAAACGATCAGGCGATCAATCGTGCGCCGCTCGATTTCTCCTTTCTGCCTATCTTATAGGAGATAGCCAGGGAGGAGAAGTCGAGCACCGCACGATGGATCATCGCTATGTCACCTTTTCTGAAGTGGAGTTTTGGCTAAGTTATTTCTTAATAAAGACTTTACGATTTTAAAGTTTAATTTGTCTATTTGTTTTTTTTTCGATGTATACTAAAGAATTTTTTTTAAAAATTTTTTTGATGTTACTGGCCCTTTAAAGTTGACCTGTCACCTAGACACAAAAATCTGTATAATAAAAGTCCTTTTCAAATTAAACATGAAATCCAATTTCTATTTTTTATTAAAGCATTCATTCATTTTAAACTCATTTAAAAATCTCAGCTGTCAATCAAATATTGTCTGCCCCTCCTCTATGCCTCGGCATAGAGGAGGGGCAGACAATTACTTTCACTTTCCATTCAGCACTTCCTAGATGTTTGGTCTCCACACATTCCCCCGTTCTCTTCACCATTTAATTGTGTAGCCAGGGCATTGGGATGGACATCAGGTCCCCCATTCTGGTGCATAAACAAGATACTGAGATGACACAAGGCTTGCCTTAATAACAGTGTCCACAAAATGGCTCCTGCCTGCTTGCTATAATTATGAGTTCCCAGACTGAAGGAAACAAGATTCAAATCATGTATATTGTGTAATTAACGTTCATTTTGCTTGACTAAAGTGATGAAATAGGATTTTGAATCATTTTTTTTTGGGTGACGGGTCCCCTTTAAGGTAATTTGGACCCAAGTAACCAAATTGCCAAAACTACAGACTGGAGAGCTGCTGAATAAAACACTGGCAGATTTATCAAGGGTCCAATTTTGAAGTAATGGGAGTTTTTTTGAACTCCCAAAACATTGTAATTCAAATAAAAAAAGACCAAAATTTATTTAAAAAGTCTACGTTTTTTTCTTCTGGTGAATAGTCCAAAAAAAAAACCTTTGATTTTTCAAAGTCCACCAATTGACTCCGAGATCCCCCATAGGCTAAAACAGCAATTCTGCAGGTTTTAGATGGCAATGGTCGAAGTAGAATTTTTAAAGAGACAGTACATGATAAATGTAGATATTCTCATTTTTTTCAAATTCTTATCAAATTTGGACTATTCCCTAGTCGAAGTAAAAATTAGTTCGAAATTCGAATTTTCTCAATTCGAATTTTTACTTGCATCTTTGATAAATCTGCCCCATAATAACTCAAAAACCACAAGTAATAAAAAATGAAAACCAATATCAAATTGTCTCAGAATATCACTCTCTACACCATACTAAAAGTTTATTCAAAGGTAAACACCCCCTTTAATAGTAGTTATATTCTATATATTTCTCTTAAGCATACAGTGAAGTATAAAGGTGTAGCTTATTATCAGCATAGAACATTGTTGTATTGCCTTTAGAAAGGAATGTTCTATTAACTAAAGTGAGCTCTGATTTATAAGTTATAGGTTTAGTCAATGGTTTACCTGTGTCTCACACAGATGGCAGTACTGGCAGATTTGTCCATCTGTTGTTAGAGGGTCTGCAAAGCACTGAGAACACCTGTAATCTGCTGGCTCCTGACATTTACAGCAAACTTGGCTTCCTGGAGAAATAATATGGAATGGGTGAGCAATAATGGCATTACACTCTCGTAGTAAACCATCCAACCAAAAACGGGAAGAAATCAATGGTTCCTAACATACAGTTTTTTTTAAATATATCAAAGCCCTTCCAGGCTAATTTAGTGTAAGAGCAATTCCTAAATGTAATCATTCATAGACTCATTTTAGGCTTAAGACTTGGCAGCTTATTGGCCTGAGTGTGGGTCCATCCAATGGGCTTCCCCGATTGATATCTGTCCGAAAGTCAGCCAGATCTCGATCTGGCAGGCTAAAAAATCCCGTCAGATTGCAGCCAAATCTGTGCGTTTATGCGTGTCAAGACCGCCGGGAGCGCGAGGAGTCACGTCCGCTCCCGGCGGCGAAGAATCCAAAATGGCGGCGCCCAGGCAACCCACGTGGGTCCCGGCGCCGTGACGTCAGCGCGGCGCGACGGTTGCGGGCGCGCTGACGCTGGCGCAAGGGCGCCAAATTCAAACATAAAAGGTCGCCTGAGGCGCCAAGATGGCGCCCGAAAATAGGATCCTGATTCCTTGTGATTCCTGGGTTTCCCTTGCTGTTTTCCCTGCTTATTCTGCCTGATTCCTTTTTGTGACCCCTTGCCTGGACCTGGACTTCGCTGATATTCTGCCTGTCATTGACCCCCTGCCTGGCCTTGGACTTTGTTACATTCCGCCTGCCTTTTGACCTGTGTTCGTACTTTGTTTCTCCTGCCTTACTCTTGGATACCACGATCCTGATCCCTCCTGAGGGGCTTCCTCCTAGATCCGGACTACTCCCCAGAGGGGGCTCCCGGCTCCCTGACATTATTTTCGGGCCATGGATCCTTCTGAGGAAGCCACACCTGATGTCGGACGAGCGCTCCGCGGACTGGCATCCCGCATGGAGGACTACGAAAACCAGCAGGTTCGCATTGGGCAAGCACTCGATATCCTGCTTGCTCGAGAGCCATCTGCGCCCTCCGCTGCTCCACCTTCTGGAGATTCTCCCATGGCGGCAGCCTCTTCGAACGCAAGCTATCCGACAGGTGAGCCTCGCATTCCACCTCCTCCTCGCTTCAGTGGGGACCCACAAGCCTGCAGGGGATTTGCCACACAGTGCCAAATTCAATTTGAGTTCCAACCCACGCAGTTTCCAAGTGAGCGTTCCAAGGTGGGGTATGTGATGTCTCGATTGGAAGGCAAGCCACTGGAGTGGGCTACGTCTCTTTGGGAGAAGAATTCTCCGGTGACTTATGCTGTTAAAGACTTTCTCCAAGCTTTTCGCACAGTCTTTGATGCACCTGGTCGAGTCACGAACGCCCCTGCCCGTCTCTTGCAGCTCCGGCAGGGAAGCCGCAGTGTCAATGAGTACGCTATAGACTTCCGAACACTGATGGCGGAGACTTCCTGGTGTGATGACGCTTACAAGGCCGTATACTACCAAGGCCTATCCATCCGCATCAAAGATGATCTCGTCTCCAGAGAGACTCCTGACACCCTGGAGGGACTGATCACCCTATCTATTAAGGTAGACACCCGCCACAGAGAACACCAGGTGGAGAGAGAGCGCAGCAGACGATTTTCTCCCATGTTGGCTCCTCGCTTTCAAAGGCCGATTCTGCAAGCCCCCGCTGTTCCTGTGACTCATGTGTCCACGTCACCCCTGGAGGAACCTATGCAAGTAGGAAAGGGTCACCTTTCCGAGCAGGAAAGACTCCGAAGACGAATGGCAGGTCTCTGTTTGTACTGTGGTGGTCACTCCCATTTTGCCAATGCCTGTCCTGCCAAGGCCAGGAGTTTCGTACCCCGAGGTATGTCACTGGTTTCTCATGTAGGGGGCATTACTCGAGGGCCTAAGGAGAAGTATCAAGAAAATTCACGCAGACTTCTCCTTCCTTTGCAGATTCACCTGGCAAATAAGACTATCTGCGAAAGGGCCTTCCTCGACTCTGGGGCGGACGGCAACTTCATGGACGCCTTCTTTGCCGAACGCATGAAGATTCCCCTGCTCCCCTTGTCTTCTCCCCTGCGAATTACCGCCATAGATGACAAACCCCTGGAGTTTGAATTCGTCACTAAGTTCACGGCGGAACTATCTGTACAGGTTGGGGTACTGCATCAAGAAAAACTTTCATTCTTCATCATCCCCTGTCCTTCTACTCCAGTAATACTGGGTCTTCCGTGGTTACGTCTACATAACCCCACCATAGACTGGTCCTCTGGGCAGATCGCTCATTGGAGTTTATTTTGTCAGCAGCATTGCCTTCCGCCAAAACCCCTCGAGAAGGTGAATGTCTCCACTACGGAACTAAAGACTTTGCCCTCCACTTACAAGGGATTTTCCGATGTGTTTTGTAAAAAGTCTGCAGAGTTCCTTCCCCCACATCGCTCCTACGACTGTCCGGTTGAACTCCTACCTGGATCCATGCCCCCCAAAGGGCGCACTTACCCTCTCTCTCCTGCAGAGACCACCGCTATGAAGGAGTACATCCAAGAAAATCTTCAGCGGGGGTTTATCCGCCCTTCTACCTCTCCTGCGGGGGCTGGGTTCTTCTTTGTGGAGAAGAAGGACGGAGGTCTTCGGCCTTGTATAGACTATCGGGGCCTGAACAAGATCACCGTGAAAAACAGATACCCTCTGCCCCTGATTTCCGAGCTCTTTGACCAGCTAAAAGGGGCAAAGATTTTCTCCAAGTTGGATCTCCGGGGGGCCTACAACCTCATTCGCATCCGGGAGGGTGACGAATGGAAGACGGCATTCAACACTCGGGATGGGCACTATGAATATCTTGTTATGCCCTTCGGCCTATGCAATGCCCCTGCCGTCTTCCAGGAGTTTGTTAATGATGTGTTCCGAGATCTCCTAGGAAGGTTCGTAGTCGTATACTTGGACGACATCCTGATCTTTTCCAAGGACCTTGAAAGTCATCGCTCCCAGGTGAAGGAGGTACTCTCTCATCTGAGGAAAAACTTTCTCTTCGCCAAGTTGGAGAAGTGTGTCTTCGAGGTATCCAAGATCCCCTTCCTAGGATACATTATCTCTCCAGAGGGATTTGAGATGGACCCCGTGAAAGTGTCGGCCATCCAGGAGTGGCCTCTCCCATTGAGTACCAAGGCAATCCAGAGATTCATCGGATTTGCTAATTATTATCGACAGTTCATCCGGGGGTTCTCTTCCCGCATTGCACCTATTCTGGCCCTCATCCGGAAAGGGGGTAAACCCAGCCTGTGGCCTCCATCTGCCATAGAAGCTTTTCAGTCCTTGAAAGAGGCCTTCACATACGCTCCTGTTCTCCGACATCCCAATCCTGCACTACCCTACTGCATCGAAGTTGATGCTTCCGAAGTCGGAGCCGGAGCTATCCTTTCTCAGAGACATTCCACTGATGGAAAATTGCACCCCTGTGCGTTCTTCTCCAAGAAGTTCACATCCGCAGAGCAGAACTATGATGTCGGGAATCGGGAACTCTTGGCAGTCAAGCTTGCCCTTGAAGAATGGTGTCACCTCCTGGAGGGCTCTGAAATTCCTGTCCAGATTTTCACAGATCACAAGAATCTGGAGTTTATACAGTCCCTCAAGAGGCTAAATCCCAGACAAGCCAGGTGGGCCCTTTTCTTTTCCCGATTTAACTTTGTTTTGACCTATCGCCCAGGTTCCAAGAATCTGAAGGCCGACGCCTTGTCTCGTAGCTTCACTCCGGTGGACCGTGACCCTGAGAGACAGGAACCAATCATTCCACCTGTCAAGATCATTGCCTCTCTGTATCCCCAATTTGCCGACCAGATTCTGGCTGGGCAGTCCTTGGCTCCTCAAGATACTCCGATTGGCATGGCCTTCGTCCCTCCAGAACTTCGCCTGGCCATCCTGCAACAAACCCACTGCTCCAGGCAAGCTGGACATCCTGGTCTGGCCAAGACCCTTGAACTCTTGAGGCGCCTAGTCTGGTGGCCTGATATCCGCAAGGATGTAAAGGACTTTGTGGCGGCTTGTAATGTCTGCGCCACTTCTAAGCCTAGCCATCCCCGCCCCAGCGGGTTGTTACAGCCTTTACCGGTTCCCTCTCGTCCATGGACGCACCTCTCTATGGACTTTATTGTCGAACTTCCTCCCTCCGGTGGGAATACTGTGATCTGGGTTGTTATTGACCGCTTCAGCAAAATGGCCCATTTCATCCCTTTGAAGAAGTTACCCTCTGCGGTGGAATTATCCCAACTCTTTATTAAGTACATCTTCCGCCTGCATGGTTTCCCGGTGGAGATCGTCTCCGACAGAGGCACCCAGTTTACCGCCAAGTTTTGGCGTTCCCTATGTAAAGACTTGGGAATAACACTTCAATTTTCATCTGCCTACCACCCGCAGATGAATGGGGCAGCTGAACGTGTGAACCAAGCCTTAGAACAGTTCCTGAGGAACCATGTGTCTCTTTGCCAGGACGATTGGTCTGACCTCCTCCCGTGGGCGGAGTTTGCTCATAATAATGCATGTCATTCCTCCACAGGAAGGTCTCCGTTTATGGTGGTGTATGGACAGCACCCTCAAGCCTTTCCTCAGGACTTCGTGTTGTCGGACGTCCCGGCTGCAGATGATCTGGCAGCCCATATGCTTGCTATTTGGGCTGCAACCAAGTCTAATCTGGAGAAGAGTGCTCTAGTCCACAAGACTTTCGCGGATCGCCGTAGAAGGCCCTCTCCTCCCTACAAGGTGGGTGATAGTGTCTGGCTCTCTTCCAGGAATATTCGCTTGAAGGTGCCATCTCCCAAGTTGGGTCCGAAGTTCCTGGGTCCGTTCCCCATCTTGGAGATAATTAACCCTGTAGCCATCAGACTTCAACTCCCACCAGAGATGAGAATTCCCAACGTGTTCCACGTCTCCCTGGTGAAGCCCACCATCTCTAACCGTTTCTCTGATGTCCAATCTCCTCCTCCTGCCGTCTCTGTGGAGGGTCAACAAGAATTCGAGGTGGAGAGAATCCTCGATTCCAGAATCTCCAGAGGGTCCCTTCAGTACCTCATCCATTGGAAGGGCTTTGGCCCCGAAGAATGCTCTTGGGAGGGACACCGTGATGTGCATGCTCCTCGTTTGGTAAGAGACTTCCACTCCAAGTTTCCCCAGAAACCAAGCCCCGGTGGTCCTGAGGCCCCCCGTGAGGGGGGGGTACTGTCAAGACCGCCGGGAGCGCGAGGAGTCACGTCCGCTCCCGGCGGCGAAGAATCCAAAATGGCGGCGCCCAGGCAACCCACGTGGGTCCCGACGCCGGCGCCGTGACGTCAGCGCGGCGCGACGGTCGCGGGCGCGCTGACGCTGGCGCAAGGGCGCCAAATTCAAACATAAAAGGTCGCCTGAGGCGCCAAGATGGCGCCCGAAAATAGGATCCTGATTCCTTGTGATTCCTGGGTTTCCCTTGCTGTTTTCCCTGCTTATTCTGCCTGATTCCTTTTTGTGACCCCTTGCCTGGACCTGGACTTCGCTGATATTCTGCCTGTCATTGACCCCCTGCCTGGCCTTGGACTTTGTTACATTCCGCCTGCCTTTTGACCTGTGTTTGAACTTTGTTTCTCCTGCCTTACTCTTGGATACCACGATCCTGATCCCTCCTGAGGGGCTTCCTCCTAGATCCGGACTACTCCCCAGAGGGGGCTCCCGGCTCCCTGACATTGCGTTTATCTGCCCACCATATCGGATCCATTCTGATCCAATCTTTGGGCCCTAGGGCCCATGATCGGATCAGCCTGATATCGCACACCTCAATGTGGGCATATCGGGGAGAGATCCACTCGTTTTACGAAATCACCAAACGAGTGGATCTCTACGTCTATGGGCACCTTAAGGGTTCAAATTCTATTGGCCTTGGGCACTTTTCTATCCATCTTAACCCTTGTCACAGATGATCACTGGAATCTTTTAAATCTATTGTTTTGTAATAAAAAGAGACGGGATCCCAGACATGACAGGGCCGGTGAATAATAGGAAGGAACTACAGTATAGTCACAGGACTACCAGTAAACACACCCCTAAAGCAGAAAAAAAAATCACTACAAAAAACACTTTTATCTATTCAATATTATACTTTCCAACACAATGATATCAGTTTCTCCCAAGGAGACAGAACTATACAATTACGTCGCATTGTGTTCTAATTACTTTGATAGAGCATTTTAGTGATGTCTAGGTCCATGGAGGGGAAAATAAAAGGGAACGTTTTGAATGTCTTCCCAAACCGTGGCATCTGCAGAATGAGGCAGGAAGGAACCTTTAAAGAAACAGAAATAATTAAGTGTAGCCATACTACAAAAGCAGAACAGAGTTAGTTGGTGGACTAGAAGCTAGAAGTTTGTTAGAACAAACTACTCCATCAGACTATCTAATCCGACTTTACATTCTAGCTATAGTGGCACCAGATTTCTTGCTTCCTACAAATCTCATGCTGTTGCGTGGTGTTGCATGGCAAGATCAGATAAAATCTGACCCCCAATATTGAATCAAAATCTCCCGTGCAGTTTTACCCTCAGTGAATGTTGGGATATTTTAGAATGAGGCACCACCTGGTCAAACTTCAGGTCCCCGCAGGTTTGAAACGATCTTTCCATCAAGGTCTGCACAGTAGGCACTTTCAGGGCACTGTCGCTCTCCACAATGATTTGATAGCAGTTACACTCGTGGGTCTTGTTATTGCATCTGGAACATCATGAATGTGTGAACCTACTATATCAACTAATTCCATTCATCTGCCCATAGCCCCACCATGTGTACACACCAACTATTCCTCTTCATCTGCACATAGTTTGCCTATATATATTTTTCCTTTATCATCCTATTGTCTCATTATACCTATACCAATTAAATCCACTCGCCTGGCCATAGCCACTGTCCTTACTTTCCCTCCATTATTTGTTTACTTTTATCAATATTTCTCTCCACTTTCTTTACATTTAACTCTCATCTCTCTCCCCTCTGTCGTGTCCCTCTACCTCTCACTGGCATCTTTTCTCTTCTTTTCACTCAATCTTTTCTTCTTCTGATATTTAAATGTTATACCTGATTTTCAGCAGTGGATCCACGGCTAGAACCTCATGTAATAAGGCGTTAAGGAATTCCTCTGGATCTGCAATAGATAATGCCACTCGCTCACTAATCATTGCAGGACATAACAAATTCATGTATTTATTTGTCACATAAACACACAATTTGTGAATCAACCTTTAACTGCATCAGCCAGATTATATTAAAGACAAACCTTTTTCTTCAGTAACAAAGGTTTCACATCGAAGTAACTTCCTGAGTTTCATAACGTTGTCAGCTTGAACAAAACCATTCCTGTAAAAAATGAGGATATTTTATAGGAGGCTTTTACAATGCTACTGGACACAGTCCCCCAAACATTTAATTCAGGATTATAGCACCAAAAGGGTAATTTACTTATGAAAAATCAAGTGTGAGGTTCATAGTACAGCATTGGTAGGCACAGGTCAGCCCTCTCCTTATCACCTACCATAGGGAATGATGGTAAGTACTGGGCCCTAAACTGTAACCTGCATCTGCCACTGCCTTTTGTATAAATGATGTGGGGGGAGGAAAGAGAGAGTCCTACGTTTCTAACCCTGCCTGCCCCTCATGAATACAGTCAGTGCTGCAGTCACATGGCCGAAATGGACGGCAACAAGGAAGGCAGTGTGCAAAGTGCAAAAACAAATGGCTCATGGCTTCCATTTTTTGCACCTGCATGCTGTATTCCCCTTAAACATTTTGTTACTTTTCGTTAGGAGGTGAAGCAGCCTTGTCCATTTATCTGCTAATTAGACCACTAACCCCTTTCTGAACAGGCTATGGTTGTGTAACCTGCATTCCACAAGGGGCTTGCTTTTGTGACTCTTAGCAACCCTGCACCCGAGAACATAACTGACCCCATTTATGTTTCTCCATTTAGGAAATTTTCACTGTGGCTTGTTATGAGTCACTTTCTATTGGGGGTAATGGGAGCATCCCGTATCTCCTTGAATATAAGTGGTTCTTCCTAATCAGGGAATCAAGAAAAATGGAGCCACAAAACACAGCTTATAAACTTTTAAAAGTTTTAACCTTTTTTTTAAAATTATGGTTACAACAACAGAATATAACTGAAGAGCAGTGTGCATGTGTAGGCCTACTTTGAAATAAATTAAACACTGAATAGCCCTATTAAATTCTAGTGTTCTCATCTGTTTAATGTGACTTTTGTTTCTTAAGCTCCATGCTGATCTTCTCTCTCTTGTCTTGAGTGTGTGACCACAGTAAGGACCATGGTGAATCATCTTGCTGCTGCTCGGTCTTGCCTGTCACTCCTGGGACGTCTTTACAGCCCACACACTTGCTGGCAGCTTCCTAAATGTGCGACCCCGCTGTAAGCTAACCGTTAGCTTACCGCGGTCACACACTCAAGCAGCCAGCAAACGCGAGGGCTGTATGGACAACATGACAGGGAAAGCTGCAAGACCGAGCCGCAGGATGAAGAGCCGCATGAGGCTCCGGAGCCACGGGTTGCCTAGCCTTGTTCCTAATGAAGAGGCCCAGGATGAATCATGAGCATTCTGATCACAATTGTGAGCAGAACTAGTGTACCATGGATTAAAAGGAGGGTTACCTGACTATGCCATCAGCTAACGTTTCATCATAATGAAAACAGCAGTAGTAAATGACTTTATCGGCATAACCTGAGCAAAAGAGCATCCAACACAAGCTCACCTTCTAAGTGGGTTAACAATATCCTGCCTCAGGATGCGCTGCACCTCAGCATCACAAACATCTGCAGAATGTAGGATATGATCCAGAATGGAGGAAAAGGTAAAAATGCTGTAGAGGAAAAATCTGAGATGTTTACAAAATAAAGTATTGTATTGGGAACCACGCATCATGGTGCCAGAGAAGACCTTACCTAAAGAGGGTCGTGTCCAAATAGCAAGAGTTGTGATGTCCTTGAATGCCTCTTCTCTGGCCAACCATCTTCTCTAGAACATCACATTCACGAATGGGTGGGATGTCCTTTAAATCATCCTTAAGGATACAATGAATATCTAAACAAAAACAATGACAAGACACAAAACTATTAGTGGCAATAGGTTGGTAGGGCAATGTGGTTTACAAATGGTTATGTAGGGTAATAAAGCAAACTAAACATCATAGTTACATAGTTACATAGTTACATAGTTAAATTGGGTTGAAAAAAGACCAAGTCCATCAAGTTCAACCCCTCCAAATGAAAACCCAGCATCCATACATACACCCCTCTACTTTTAATTAAATTCTATATACCCATACTAACTATAGAGCTTAGTATCACAATAGCCTTTGATATTATGTCTGTCCAAAAAATCATCCAAGCCATTCTTAAAGGCATTAACTGAATCAGCCATCACAACATCACCCGGCAGTGCATTCCACAACCTCACTGTCCTGACTGTGAAGAACCCCCTACGTTGCTTCAAATGAAAGTTCTTTTCTTCTAGTCTAAACGGGTGGCCTCTGGTACGGTGATCCACTTTATGGGTAAAAAGGTCCCCTGCCATTTGTCTATAATGTCCTCTAATGTACTTGTAAAGTGTAATCATGTCCCCTCGCAAGCGCCTTTTTTCCAGAGAAAACAACCCCAACCTGCACAGTCTACCCTCATAATTTAAGTCTTCCGTCCCTCTAACCAATTTAGTTGCACGTCTCTGCACTCTCTCCAGCTCATTTATATCCCTCTTAAGGACTGGAGTCCAAAACTGCACTGCATACTCCAGATGAGGCCTTACGAGGGACCTATAAAGAGGCATAATTATGTTTTCATCCCTTGAGTTAATGCCCTTTTTTATGCAAGACAGAACTTTATTTGCTTTAGTAGCCACAGAATGACACTGCCCAGAATTAGACAACGTGTTATCTACAAAGACCCCTAGATCCTTCTCATTTAAGGAAACTCCCAACACACTGCCATTAAGTGTATAACTTGCATTTATATTATTTTTGCCAAAGTGCATAACTTTGCATTTATCAACATTGAACCTCATTTTCCAGTTTTCTGCCCAGTTTTCCAGTTTAGACAAATCACTCTGCAAAGTGGCAGCATCCTGCATGGAACCTATAGTTCTGCACAATTTAGTATCATCTGCAAAAATAGAAACAGTACTTTCAATGCCCACCTTCAGGTCATTAATAAACAAGTTGAAAAGCAAGGGACCTAGTACAGAGCCCTGCGGTACTCCACTAACAACATTGGTCCAATTAGAAAATGTTCCATTTACCACCACTCTTTGTAGTCTATCTTTTAGCCAGTTCTCTATCCAGGTACAAATACTATGTTCCAGGCCAACATTCCTTAATTTAACCAGTAACCTTTTGTGTGGCACTGTATCAAATGCTTTAGCAAAATCTAAGTAAATCACATCCACTGCCATCCCAGAATCGAGGTGTCTACTTACATTCTCATAAAAAGAAATTAAGTTAGTCTGGCAAGATCTATTACGCATAAAACCATGCTGGCACAAACTCATAGTATTATGATTTGCTATGAAGTCCAGTATCTTATCCTTTATTAACCCTTCGAAAAGCTTTCCTACCACTGACGTCAGACTAACTGGCCTATAGTTTTGAGGCTGAGAACGGGATCCTTTTTTGAATAGAGGCACCACATTAGCAATTCGCCAGTCTCTCGGCACTATGCCAGATCTCAATGAATCCTGAAAAATTAAGTAAAGAGGTTTGGCAATCACAGAGCTAAGCTCGCTAATTACCCTGGTATGAATACCATCTGGCCCTGGACCTTTGTTAATCTTAACATGTTCTAGTCTCTTTTGAATTTCATCATGTGTGAACCATGCATCAGTAGTTGTATTACTAGAATTGGGACTGTTAAGAAGGAAACCTTCACTTACTGATTCCTCATTTGTGTAGACAGATGAAAAATATGAATTCAGAATCTGCGCTTTTAATTTGTTTTCATCAACCAGCTGACCCCCCTCTGATAGTAAGGGACCCACCCCTTCCTGCTTCATTTTTTTACTATTAACATATTTAAAAAATAATTTTGGATTTTTTTTACTGCTTGCTGCAATATCCTTTTCTATAGCAATTTTAGCTTGCCTTATAGCTTCTTTGCATGATTTATTGGCCTCCTTGTACCTTATAAATGATTCGGCTGTACCAGCTAACTTGAAAGTTTTAAAAGCACGTCTTTTCTTACCCACCTCAACACCAACGCTTCTATTAAACCAAAAAGGTTTTGCTTTGCAACGACGTTCCTTGCTTACAAGTGGAATATACTGACAAGTATATTTATTAAGCAGCATTTTAAAGACTTCCCATTTTTGTTCTGTGTTTAACCCTGAGAAAAGCATTTCCCACTTAATATGTTGCAGAGATGCCCTTATACTGTCAAAGTTTGCATGTCTGAAATTTAGTGTTTTAGTTACTCCCTTATAGAATTGCTTCTGCAACAGAATCTCAAAGGAGACCATGTTATGATCACTATTCCCTAAATGCTCCCCCACACAAATGTTAGAGATGAGTTCAGTATTGTTAGTTATTACAAGGTCCAAAAGAGAGTTATTCCTAGTAGGTTCTTGAACGAGCTGGAATAAAAAGTTGTCATTCAGCATATTTACAAACCTACTAGCTTTTTCTGTCTTAGCAACCCCATTAGCCCAGTCAATGTCTGGATAATTGAAGTCACCCATAGCAACAACTTGACCCAGCTGTGAAGCCGCTTGTATCTGCAAGAGTAGCTGGGCTTCATACTCGACACTTATACAAGGTGGTTTATAGCATACACCAATGATAATTCTTTTTGTTGCCTTTTGCCCAGTCAAAATCTCTACCCAGAGTGATTCTATACCCTCACCAGAGCCAGCTATTGTTATTTCTTTAGCGCATGGTTTTAATTCAGGCTTTACATACAAACACACTCCTCCGCCCTTTTTAATCCCTCTGTCCCTCCTAAAAAGGGTGTAACCATTTAAATTCACAATCCAGTCACAGGTTTCATCCCACCAGGTCTCAGTGATACCAATTATATCATAATTTTTAGAGCATGCAATTAATTCCAGGTCTCCCATTTTACCTGACAAACTCCGTGCATTTGCCAGCATACAGCGGAGGTTACTACTTTTACTTTTGAAATTTGCATTACTTAGTGAAGAATTATATGTTAAGTTAGTATTATTCTGTTTTCCTTGTAACAGAGGGACCTCCTTAGCTGGTAAAATGTATGCCCCCCTCACTCCTCCCCCATGACCCCTTACTAACCCCACTGCCCCGTCTTCCCTAGCTTCCCCATAATTCTTTATCTCACCCACCCCCCTCTTGCCTAGTTTAAACTCTCCTCCAACCTCTTAGCCATTCTTTCCCCTAGCACCGCGGACCCCCTTCCATTGAGGTGCAAACCGTCACGACTGTATAGGTTGTACCCCAACGAAAAATCAGCCCAGTGCTCTAGGAACCCAAACCCTTCCTTCCTGCACCAAGACTTGAGCCACGCATTTAGCTCCCTAAACTCCCGCTGTTTTCCTAAACTTGCACGTGGCACAGGCAAAATTTCAGAAAAGATTACATTGGAAGACCTTTCCTTGATCTTAGAGCCTAGATCCCTGAAATCATTCTTTAAGGTCTTCCATCTACCATTTATTTTGTCATTAGTACCGATATGCACTAAGACAGCTGGGTCATGCCCAGCCCCACCCAATAATTTGTCTATCCGATCAACCACATGCCGAACCCTGGCACCAGGTAGACAGCAAACTGTTCGGTTGTAGCGATCCGGACGACAAATTACCCTATCCACTTTCCGAATAATTGAGTCCCCTACAACCACAATCTGCTTAGGCCTGACTCTACTCTCCTCCCCACCACTACTAGAGAAACTGGTCTCCCGGCTGTTAGAGAGATCAGCCCCATCTAGAATTGCCAATCCAGAGTTCATACTCCCATCATCTTCACACAATCTGGCAAATTTGTTGCGATGTATAATCTCTGGATCAGCCTCCATTTTCCTTTTGCCCACCTTAGATTTTCTAACTGTCACCCAGCTAGCTGCCTCAACATCCTGCTGCTGTTCTGTTCCCCCCAAACTATCTGACCCCGCTAGGTCCTGCTCAGTGAGCAAAAGACTCCTTTCAAGATTGTCAATCGACCGCAATGTTGCAATTTGTTGCTCTAGTGCTCTAACGTGAGCCTCCAAAGTGGCAATTTGCTCACAACCACCACAGAGGTAAGCATTTTGGATCTCTTGTTCCAAATCTGCATACATATGGCAGACTGTGCACTGAGTCAGACCTTCAATCTTGCTAGCACTCATTATCCCAGTTACAGATCAAAACAGGAAAAAAATAAAAATATATAAAATAAAAATGAGGGTTTAGAACAAACTTTTGACCTAGTTTGAACCTCCTTTAGTTTTCAACTCCGGTGTTTGTAACTCCACTTACAGATCCCCCACTTAACTCCGGTGTTTGTAACTCCACTTACAGATCCCCCACTTAACTCCGGTGTTTGTAACTCCACTTACAGATCCCCCACTTAATGAGCAAACACTTAAGAGAAGCTAACACTAGAGCAAGCTCCACTGGAGTGCCAGGGGTTCTATTTATACAGTCTGTTCAGGTGCAACTAATCAAACCCCACCCCCTCAAACGGAGGGAAAACTGCAAAGTAAAGCAGGTTGTGACAAACTTGCTGTAAGCACACTAGCACACCAAACTTTGCTGTTTAGCACCCAAGACAGAAAAGAAAAAATATACCTTTAAAAAATAAAACCACAGTAGTTAAATATAAACCTTAATATAAAATAGCAGTTAATAAATACTTATCCTTTTCAGATGATTTGTTTGCTTTAAGTTGCTTTATCCAGACAGCAGACTGATTCAAACATCATTCTATGTTTGTTGGAGTTTATTAAGGGAGGAGGTTACCACAGAAGGTTTTCCATTAGAAAACTCCCTAAACAGCCCTAAGTCTCAGGCACAAATTCCAATTCACCCACCCCCTTACCACCTTCACATTCTGGGCTCCTATGCTATGGGCAGTGTGCTGCCAGGGCCCCCATTTTCCCTGTTTCTATGGTAATTTGGGCATTCACTTCCTGTTATTAATTAGTGGAGCCGCTGTGTCAACACCCAGAAGAAAGGGCTCAGGGAGTTTAGTGGTCAGAACATCTTCTACCTATGGTTATTGTCCACAAGATTAGATACAGAAACCTTGTGCATTAATACTACCACCTTTTTGCCCATTAAGGGCACACAATCAATACACCAATCAATTTACTCACCTTCAGAACTAAAGCTGGGCTTTATGTCACTAGAATATGGCTGGAACTGTATGTTGGAACTGACAGATATGATTTCCCCTGCGTTGACCTTTAACCTGTTTGGTTCTTCACCACTGTATTCCCCAACCTGCAACAGGTGTATGCAAAGCTGACTATTATGTAACAAAGCTATTAAATATAAAATTACCAATTAACAAGAAAAAGTAAAACTAACCCTGATTAGAAATTAGCTCTAATGATTTAAATTCATACTATTTTCTCAATATAAATAGGAAAATGGGACAGGGTGGACAATCCTTCTCTGTACCATATACAGTATATTCTCACTCACCAGCAATTCCACTTCAATCAGCAGCTTAGTAAAGTCGCTCAGTTCCGACCTGTTAGATTGCTCCCAAAAGCCAGTGGTCACACCCACAGCGGCAAATCCCTGGCACCGGACTCTCACAACATCACTGATCTGCAAGTTGCACACAGACTGAAACAACTTTGCATTGGCCAGTAGATTAAGGCGCCGCACTGGTAAACCAATGGCATACAGAAAGCTTGAATCTCTCTTCCCCAGCATCTTTAATTGGTTCTTCTTCAGTGGAACTTCAGGTTGAGCAGGGAGGTCCAGAATACGACCACGGGTTTGATCCCCATCCAGAAACTCACCCATGGAACCAGCGATTATTTTGTGTCTGCCAGCTATAAAATCTTGCATTACAATGAACGGTTGCCTGGACTTCACAGGGGTCTCCATTGTGCAGGTTTTGGTACAATTTGTCCCTTTGTCCAACAAGAGGAGTCGTCCCAGGCTCTACTGTTCCCTTAATTTATGTTAAAAAGAGAAGTGGAATGAACAGAAATAAACCACACTTTGTATTTCAGCAATAGCTGGAGGTCCACAGGTTGAGGATGACTATTATATCTAATCTACCAAGCATCTAATTCTTTGTCCCCAATCAGGGGTGTAACTACAGAAGAAGAAGCAGACCCTGTGGCTGCAGGGAGGCTCAGGTCAGGATGTATAGTGAGCCCCATGAGGATCTAATTAATAAGCAATTTCAACATATATTGGTAAAACAGGACAACCTCTGGATATTTAGGGGGCCCTAACATGAATTTTATGTGAGGTGAGGTCCAGTAACATCTAGTTACGCCATTGGTTTCAGGACTTGGGGAAAAACACCTGCTCTCTTGGTTACACTCACTAATTCACGGGGAGAACATACAAACTCCTTGCAGATAATTCCATGGTTGGAATCAAATCTAAGACCGCATCGGTGCAATGCAGCATGGTGAACCATTATGCAGAGCTAGAGAAGAGACTGCTGACTTACATAGTCAGATAGCAGGAGCCTGCATCTTAATTCTATTCCAAACAGTGAATGCCCATTGTGACATCATCTTAAATTCATCTTAAATTCTCTTATCCCACCAGGGGCGCTTCTGATGAAACAATCTGAACCTTAGTCTACTAGTGACACATTCTGGGTGTAAAGACAGTGGTGTAACTACAGAAGAAGCAGACCTTGTGGCCGTGGGGGCAGGTCTGTCTCCTCTGTAGGGGAACCTGTGAGTGACCTGCAATGCCTGGGCCCCAATAGTTATGCCACTTGGTAAAGACACATAAGCACTTTGGTGCATTCCATATGATAATTCCTTGTAAAAATAGCACTAAAAATTACTTGCTAGGAGGGAGGTAACAATAAATGCTGCACACCCAGCAGCTACTGCAGCACAAAGAAGTTCCATGTAGCAAGTGAAATCCAGACTAATGTTTTTAGTATTATAGTTACAGGTTTAAGCAATTTGTCTCTGCTAACCTTTGCCATTTGGAGCTTTTTTTTCTCTCCAAGAATAAAAATTCTTTAAATATATTGTTCTATTCAATGCAGAATATTTTGCCTTCAGTCAATAATAAAAGTCATCACGTAAACTAATTCAGTTTAAGATAGAATTATGTGTAGAAAAAATAAATAATTGCTACCGATGTCTGATTTTTGGCAGAAATTTGAAAAATTGCAGCAATCAAAATTCTCATGTGTCGTTACCCAGCAACAGAAATAATGTCTATAATTTCATTATATGCATCCAGTGCTCATGTATTTATCTGCCTATTTATCTGTTTTTACCGGGGTCTAACTACAGAGGAAGCAGACCCTTTGGTTTCAGGGGGGCCAGGAGGTACACAGGCCCCCATGATGCCCGCAATTTTAATATATATTGGTAAAACAGGACAACCTCTGGATATTTTGGGGGACTTAAAATCAATTTTCTGTGGGCCCAGTAACATCTAGTTACACCACTGTGAATATATCTGTATATGTCTGTTCCAAAAACTACATGTGCCATTTTTACATTGAAACGAACCCCCCCCCCCCGCCTCCCACTAAATGCTTTCTTTCCATAGACCTGAGACTCTTACCTTTTTATGCTGCCGTTCCAGTTTCACTGATGCTCTGATTAAGGTATATTTATAAACTGTCAACACAGAACTGGAATAACCCCACCCTGAATTAGGGCTGACAAAAACATAAATATCACCTTGGCCTGCCCCATACCATATACACCTATAGCTAGCTGCAGGGATATGGGACCAGTTAGCACACAACTACAAGTAGAATAAAAGTCAATCAAAGTGCACAGAATTGGTTAAAATACAATGTTTATAAAAAGCAATATTAATCTGCATATTTATATGTATTAGTATGTGTGAGAGAGAGCCACGTGCTTAACAGAAACAAAATGACCCAGGTGTCATTTACTTATGTACCTGCTGCAAATGCAGGAGCACAAATGGGTAAAAAAAAAAACACACCCCTTAGTGCTTGTTCACAATGTACAATATGGCCACTACCAGGCACCCCCACTCAGGCCTGGACTGGTCAAAATAGGCCCTGCCATTCCAAGTACGCAGAGGCCCAAATAGCCCCCTACCAGCCCAAACAGTCCCCAACCAGCCCACTCTATGGTATCTTTCTATGGAACCATACAGCAGCCCCTCTGGCATTTGCCAGAACCCACAGATTGCCAGTCCGGGCCTGCCCCCACTAACTCTCAACCCCCCCTCCAAGCTGACCCCCCACCCTGTTGCCTCCTAGGCAGCCACTTTTACTGCCTACTACTGGCACTCCTTAAAGGAACAGTAACACCAAAAAATTAAAGTCATGAAAATATCATGTAGTGTTGCCCTGCACTGGTAAAATCGATGTGTTTGCTTCAGAAACTAAAGTTCATATAAGCAAGCTACTGTGTAGCAATGGGGGAAATTGAAAAAAGGCTGTATGGCACAGGTTAAATAACGGAGAACAGACAGTCCCAATGGGCCCCAGTCCCCCCTCCAGACCCCCTGGTACCACTACTGTGTGGCATGCATGAACAAACGGATCTGCGTGGCGCTCATGCGCAAATGGAGCCACGCGGTCAGGGCCGCCATCAGGGGGGGACAGGGGGGACAAGCGTACCGGGCCCGGGCATGAAGGGGGGCCCGGCAGCGCTGCATTTTTTGAAGATCCGGGCCCCCCTTACGAGCGCCCGAGCCGTACGTCTTCCCTCTGTGCTGCCGAATGCGGAAGTGCCGAAAAGCCGAAGCCGATGCGCCGAAAAGACCCGAAGTCACGGAAAAAGCCGAAGTCACGAAGCGCCGAAAACAGCCGAAGTCCTGAATCAGCGCAAAGACCCGAAGTCACGAAAACAGCCGAAGCCGAAGTCCTGAAGCAGTGAAAAGACCCGAAGTCACGAAAGGAGGTGAAGTTGAAGTACTGAAGCCGTGAGTTCAATTCTACTGAACACCAGTTTGTGTATTTTTTTTTTTTTAATCTCCTGGCCACCAATGTATTATTTTAATATTCTATAGGCCCCTGCAACCAATCTTTTTTTTTAAAACATGTTTTTTTGGGGCCCCAATTTTTTTTTTAACTCGTAAGGGGCCCCTGACGCCAATGGTTTTTTTTTTTTTCAAAAAATTTTTTTTTTATTTTTAATTTTTTTTTGGGGCCCCAATTTGTTTTTAACTTGTAAGGGGGCCCCTGCCGCCAATGTTTTTTTTTTTTTTTTTCAAAAAAATTTTTTTTTTTTTTTCAAATTTTTTTTTGGGGCCCCAATTTGTTTTTAACTTATAAGGGGGCCCCTGCCGCCAATGTTTTTATTTTTTTTTTCGAAAAAATTTTTTTTTTTTCAAATTTTTTTTTGGGGCCCCAATTTGTTTTTAACTTATAAGGGGGCCCCTGCCGCCAATGTTTTTTTTTTTTTCAAAAAATTTTTTTTTTTTTTTAAATTTTTTTTGGGGCCCCAATTTGTTTTTAACTTATAAGGGGGCCCCTGACGCCAATGTTTTTTTTTTTTTTTCAAAAAATTTTTTTTTTTTTTTAAATTTTTTTTTGGGGCCCCAATTTGTTTTTAACTTGTAAGGGGGCCCCTGCCGCCAATGTTTTTTTTTTTTTTTCAAAACAATTTTTTTTTTTTCAAATTTTTTTTTGGGGCCCCAATTTGTTTTTAACTTATAAGGGGGCCCCTGCCGCCAATGGTTTTTTTTTTTTCAAATTTTTTTTGGGGCCCCAATTTGTTTTTAACTTATAAGGGGGCCCCTGCCACCAATTTTTAAAAAAAAAAAAAAAAAAAATTTAATTTTTTTTTTTTGGGGCCCCAATGTATATAAGGGGGCCCTGACCATCAATAGCTTTTTACAACTTGTGTGGGGGGGGTTACTTTTTTAGCGCTGATGTCTGTGTGGTCTTTTAACTGCGATGTGGAGTGGGCGGGAAATGGGGTGGAGCTTGGTCGTCAGTGTGGGCGGGGCCCAAAGGGCCCCAAAAATTTTGTTGTACGGGGCCCCGTGATTTCTAATGGCGGCCCTGCACGCGGTGCTCATGCGCGCACAGTGCTTCGCAACGTCGCAAATTGTTTTTTCTTGTAGGGTAAGGAAATTGGGATTGGGTCTGGCCTGGCGGGGGCCGATGAGGGCCAGGGCCCACCGGGCCAGTCCGACCATGATAACGGATAATACCATTATGTTCTACAGAGTTTATCTGCTGTGTAACCTGAGCCTTTTCGCCTTTGAATGGCTGCCCCCATTGCTACACAGCAGCTTATTTATATAAACAATAGCTGTGTTTTTGAAGCAAACACAGCAGTTTACCAGTGCAGGGCAACACTGCATTATATTTTTATTACTTTTATACACATTTTTTGATGTTACTTTTCCTTTAAATGGTTTGTCTGAATCACACATGGTGGTTTGCACCTGTTTTGCACCCTACCCTGCACTTGGTACATGCTCTTATAAAACTATAACTTTCAGAATGAGAACGAAAGCATACTCATATCTTCTACTCATGTGTATCAGGGAAATATAAAGAGAAGGAATATTCTGTGCACACAGCATACATTGTCCTCGTTCTTTAATCATATGGCAGCTCCCACCCTGAAAATACAAAAACATGGAGAAGAATGCTGCGTAATAATCCAAAAAGAACACAATTATGCTTCTGAGAATCCTACCAAGATCTGCCTCTGTGCAGAGACATTCTTAATACTCATCCCTCCAAACTCAGGAATGGGGACCCCAAAACAGAAACACACCTTCTCCTCCTGTGCTCCTAACTGATCTCAGGGTGATCTGTTCCCCAGCTGGCATGGCTCATCTACACTTAACAGCAGCTTGCCCAGTGCTCCTCTAGATTTATAACCCTGTACAGCTGTCAAGTCCTAAATCATGCAACTGCTGCTTGTATCAGTTTGGCAAAAGGCTCCACTAATGACGTCAACAAATGAGCGTGTAATTCATATTCTAAATAGCGGATCATCTGGTCAGCACGGATAAACAGTAAAGTATTGTGTCTAACCATGAATTACACAAACAGTGTAGGATGTACACAGGTTTGTATTAACACTTGCCAGCCATCAGTGTTGTGTGGTTATTATACACAAATATGCCTGTGAGCAGTGCTGTGTGTACAAACACACTCATTACACACAGCAGTGATGTGTCTGCATACACACATACACCAATTATATGTGTTTTGCAAGTCTGCATGACTGGTTACAAAGCCCATGGGGCAAATTCACTAACCTGCAGAAATTCTCACATCGCCACAGTTCACCAGGCGAAAATTCGCCAGGACAACTCTAATTCACTAAAATTCTAAGTTACGTCCAGGGGCCGAACAATGGCGAAGTTTTGCTAGCGTTAATTCGGCAAGCAAAGCAAAGTTGTGCTAGTGTTGGCTAATTTGCATGCAGCGGGAAGTTAAATTTCAATGGACGTATATGTTGCAGCAAATACTTTGCACTACACAAGATCAGGGAACCTTAATAAAAGAAAATAGAGTTGTTATATTGCCCTACACATGAGCCCAGTGTATAGTTTATGTGCCATATGTTAGGAAATATAGGAGGAAAGCCGGGAACCCTTAAAAAAAATTACGATCTTTTGCAGCCTATCACCCTGAAAAACGGAAAATTCGCCAGCGTTTTTTGGGACTTTTTTTTGAGGAAGCCCTATCTACTCTATTGCACTTCGTCTGCTCTGAGGTGGCGAAGGCAAGTCTGGCGCATGAGGTAACGTTCATTAAAATCTTAGTGAATTTATGTAGTTATGTCCATTCGCCAGAGCGAAAATTCGCCTGGCGCTAGAGTGCGAAGTAGCGATACAGTCTATCTCCTTCACTAGTGAATTTACACCAGTGCCCATTAGTAAAACGTGAAGTCCCGAAATGACTCTACGCTGGCAAATTTTCGCCAGCGTTAGTCACTTCGCCCTTTAGTAAATTTGCCCATGCATGTTCCATTCACATAATGGAGAAATATTTACACAGTGCCAGTTATAACTGTATACAAAATCAAAGCAAAATTTCTATTTACCAACAATCTGGAGTCTCAGTCTGTATGAGTAAAAATAGCTGATAACCTTTGCGGCTAGAGAGTTAGTAACTCCTCTCCTTGCTCTAAACAGTTACGTTGCATTTTGTTTTCCCAATAACATGAACCTTGGGGAAGGACAGCACCTAAAAGATTAAAAGGTTTATTTTGAGTCTGTTTTTCTGAATTTCTAACCTATTTTTGTTGTTGTTTCTGAGCAAACAATACCATTTCCAAACTAACAGGTCGGGTTAGGAAATTACATACTAAATAATTATTTCTGACTGTCATGTGAATTACATCACAGAATCTGATGGGCTACTTAAGTTTCTGGGACACTTGGTGAATCAGATTAAAGGGAAAATCAAGTCCAGATTGAACATTAACTTTTACCCCCAATACCCTTCCCAGAGACTATTATCCAACTGTTACTATAGGCACCATCTCTCCCTACTATACCTGCTATCCCACAGTCACACTCCCTTCCCAGAGACTATTATCCCACTGTTACTATAGGCACCATCTCTCCCTACTATACCTGCTATCCCACCGTCACAATCCCTTCCCAGTAGGGTTGCCACCTTTTCTGGAAAAAAATAGCGGCCGTCCTACATATTTATCTTTTTTCCCTATTAATAACATTGGGATCGACTATCATTTTTACCGGCCAGGTGGCAACCCTAATTCCCAGAGACTATTACCCCACTGTTACTATAGGCACCATCTCTCCCTACTTTACCTGCTATCCCACAGTCACAGTCCCTTCCCAGAGACTATTATCCCACTGTTACTATAGGCACCATCTCTCCCTACTATACCTGCTATCCTACAGCCACACTCCCTTCCCAGAGACTATTATCCCACTGTTACTATAGACACCATCTCTCCTTACTATACCTGCTATCCCACAGTCACCGTCCCTTCCCAGAGACTATTATCCCACTGTTACTATAGGCACCATCTCTCCCTACCAGGTCCGGACTGAGAATTAATTAGGCCCTGCCATTTCAGATACATTCATGTATATATATATATATATATATATATATATATATATATATATATATATATATGTGTGTATGTATATATATATATTATTATTAACATGTATTTATATAGCGCCAACATATTGCGCATATACACCTATATATATACACATCATAATACACAAGTTTTAAAAAGTCAAGTGACACATTACAGGATATTTGTATATTTTTAATGAGTTAACCATACCGCAGAATTGTTATTCCCCACACTCCCCCGCCTACAACTGGTTCCCCTGACTTAGGATCCCCACCAATAACAGGTCTGCCCTTTTACCTGTGCTTATAAGCAGCCTACTTAATGACAGCAAATAAACAACATGCTGTGGGTAAGATGATGTCAGCCTTTGCAATATTGTTTCTGTACTTTTCTTTTTTTACATCATTATTAATAGATACATGGCAGTAGCTTACTAAAGGGTTCCCACACATTGTACAGTATATGCATCTATGTATAATGACCAGGCCCGTGACGTCATTGTACTATATACACTCTAGCCATCCTGCCCTAAATACCACCTGTCTGTTGGGTGATGTCATCCCCATTCCCACCCTGGGCAACTCCTGGGCTGGGATCCAAGCCACGCCCCCGTGATCTCTATGTTCAGCCCCCAAACCGTGTTGGTGACGCCACAGCCCGGAGAGATGGCGGAGCATGGTTCGGGGCGCTCGTTGGGCTCCTATTCTCCCGTGGATTATATGAGCATTACCAGTTTCCCCCGCCTTCCCGAGGAGGAGACCGGGGGAGAGCCGGGGCCACGGGCCGGAGAGGAGGATACATTCCTGGGGGAGCATGACTCGGGTAACCCTCCGTTAGTAAACCTGCATGTGTGTGCAGGGTTAGCCTCGGATACATGTCCGACTGGGCATGTAAATCACACGCAGTATTATTTGTATGATCTCTGGGTACCAGTGCAACCCTGCATCCTATTGTATCCCTCCACCCTCCCATCCTGGGTACCACTGTATATCCCTCCACCCTCACATCCTCCCATCCTGGGTACCACTGTATATCCCTCCACCCTCACATCCTCCCATCCTGGGTACCACTGTATAGCCCTTCACCCTCCTTTCCTGGGTACCACTGTATATCCCTGCATCTTCCCATCCTGGGTACCACTGTATATCCCTCCACCCTCACATCCTGGGTACCACTGTATATCCCTCCACCATCCTTTCCTTGGTACCACTGTATATCCCTGCATCTTTCCATCCAGGGTACCACTGTATATCCCAGCATCCGCCTTTCCTGGCAACCACTTTATATACCTTCATCCTCCTATCTTGAGTACTGACAACTGCTGTATATACCTTCATCCTGGGCACCAGTACATTCTTCTATTCCCTGGTTGCCACAACTCCATGCCGTCCTAAGGACCAGTGCATTATTTCATCCTGGGTACTACTTCATCCTTTTCTGCACTGAGAAACTGGTATATCCCAGTCGTGGGTACCAATTAGTCCTATCATACATCTGATGTAGTAGTATCATTACATCTTCTTGAGTACCAGTGGGTCCCTCCATTTTTTTGGTGTAGCAAGGCATGCCTTCATCCTCTCAAGTACCAAGACATCAATATATCCAGGTTACCAGTGCATTACCTCCATCACTGAAAAGTACCAGTGTTTCCCTCTATCCTGATTGCCAGTGCACCTGGATACCAGTGTGCCCCTCCATCCTGGGTACCAAAGCATCTGTCCATCCTCAATACCAATACATCAACTTCTTCCTTGTTAACAACATAAGAGTACATTTCTCCATTCAGGGTACCACTGCATCACTTATTCTTGAGTATATCAGTGCATGCATCATTCCATTTAAGGTGCCATAATCCCTGTTACCGGTGCTGTCCTCCATCCTGGGTACTGATGCATTCATCATAAGCACCGACTGATTCCTCAATCCTGTGTACCATTGCATCCCTCTGTAGTGATTTCCTGTGCATCATTGTATTGCTGAGTACCAATGTATCATTCTAGCCAGAATCGTAATGTATCTATCATTAGTACCAACAATTCACTCCATCGTGGGAATTGCTCCAGGCTGTGATCCTGTGAACAAGTTAATTTGATCAAGTATTTAATAACATCCAGAGAGCCACACCATCCATTCACCCTGAGTACCAGTGCATCCCCCATCATTATTTCCTATGTTTATAAGTACATCCTGAGTATCAGTGTAACCCAAATACCAATATATCCTCTCTCCTGGATCAATCTGTATAGTTCTGTTTTTGTTAAATGTCTGTCATTCCTTTGTCTGTCCCTAGGTGCATACTTCTGCCCTTAATTCTAATTCCAATGATTTGTGCCATCGTAAAAACCAGTGCAATGCCCTCATCGCAAATAACAATAAATCCTGTTCTGTGTACTCTTATCTGCCACCATCCTGAGTACCAGATTATTTCACCACGTTTGATACTGGTACATGTCTACCAGTGAAATCCCTTATTACCACTGAATCCCTCTCTTATGAGTGTTAGTGGATCTGGCCATGCTTACTAACACTGTATTTCTTGGTACAGATACACCCAGTAGAGGTACAAGAGTGCATCTCTAGCTAGTGTGAGTAGCTGAGTTTTTTAAACCCAAGGTACCAGTGTATCTTTCCATGCCAGGAACCAGGGATATCCCCTTCTCCTGGGTACCAGTGGGGTAAAATCTATCTTGGGTGGCAAAGTGTACTTTCACCTTAAGTACCAATACATGTCATAAGCACCAGTGTATTACTCCATCCTACATAGTAGTTCCCACACTTTCATTATATTCCCATGATATGTGTTCTCTGAGTGTTCTCTGTCACTCCATATACCTTCCTATATCTAAACATATATCATTGCGGGCAGCACAATTTTGTCTCATCATAATTATATTGGTAAAAAAAAGTATTTCATTGGAATTTTTGTATTACTCAAGGAATGTGATATCTATAGTTTGAGTTAATCCTCTTTATAGCCTTGTAAAATATAACATATTACCGTTATACAGGGAATTATCTGTATCACTCATGTATTATAAGGGATATGTACCACCTACTGTAAATTATAAAGACATGAGAAATTACTGAGGAGTTATGTGACCATATAAAGGCACAAGGCTGCAGGCTGAGTTATACAGGGAACTCTGAGTATCACTCATGTATTTTAAGGGATAATGTATACCATTGGTCTATGTATAATCTAGATACACACTGTACCAAACACTTTGAATATTATACGGGATTTTCACCTGTGACTAATACAGCAGGCTGATCATTGTGGATTAAAATCAGAATTCTGGCACAGATAGTAGAAAATGGAAATCTAATTCTCCCCTGTGCTCCATTGTTAGTCTTTGGATATAAGTCTTTCAATTTTAATCTGACAGACAAAGTGATCTATGTACTGAAACACCTGTGACTGGGAAAATGTGATATGCCCAGGCTGGCTATAACCTGCAATGAATTGGAGACTTGTGTTCATTGGTGTATTGGTAATGGCTTTGCTTGCAGGATTGTGCTCCAGATCCTCTGAATGCCGCACACTGGGAAACAAGTTCTTAAAAATTATAATTTGAACTATGGGAGAAAACCATTAGACTTGTAACACCTGATCTGTGACTCTTCAGCTGCTGCTGAATTACAAAAGCCACCATCCTCTTATGGTCTAGAATTTTTTGTCACCCAGTTATAGGTGGATCAACAACTATTCTATATCAAAGTGATTTTTAGCATCATCGTGCATTGGAAGTTAATACTAACCTACTTTCCACTTCTTCCGTCCTAGACCCAGATGCCTTCCTGAAATCAGCTCGCCTACAGAGGCTTCCTTCTTCCTCCTCTGAAATGGGGAGCCAGGATGCATCACCCCTCCGAGAGACCGTCAAGGACCCTTTCACCTCAGACTGCAGTTGTAGACAGGATAGTCTTACAGTTATCATTACTGCCTGCGTGACTTTTGCTATTGGGGTTACCATAGCTCTTGTCATGCAGATCTATTTTGGGGATCCACAGGTGAGAGCACATGTAAGGGCCTGAAAGGGTCTTTAAAATCTTTATTTGTCATGTTAATGTTTATAGTTATTTATGGATACAATAAATATGTCATTTAGAGTTATATGTATTATAATGGAGTTCTGTCACCATATAAAGGCACAAGGCTGCAGACTTAGATTTATACAGGGAACTATATCACTTATGTATTATAAGGGATAATGTACACCCTATTGTAAATTATAAGGATATTAGCAGTCACTGAGCAGTTCTGTGTCCATATAAAGGCACAAAGCTACAGGCTGAGTTATACAGGGAATTCTGGTATCACTCAAGTATTGTAAGGGAATAAGTAGGAATACCTTCTACTGTAAATTATACAGATATTAGAGGTTAATGCAGAGTTCTGTGACCACATAAAGTCACAAGGCTACACACATACAGGGAACTCATTTAGAGTTATATGTATTATAACGGAGTTCTGTAACCATATAAAGGCACAAGGCTGCAGACTTAGAGGTAAACAGGGAACTCTGAGTATCACTCATGTATTATATGGGATAATGTACCCCCTACTGTAAATGATAAGGATATTGGAAGTCACTGAGGGGTTCTGTGACCATATAAAGGCACAAGGCTGCAGGCTGAGTTATACAGGAAACTCTGAGTATCACTCGTGTATTATAAGGGATAACGTACCCCCACTGTAAATTAGAAGTCACTGAGACATTATATAACCATAAACCGAGATGTGCAGGTCAAAAAGCTACAATGGTATTGATATTATAATAATAATTATCATAGGTGGTAGATAGTTTATAATCACCTTGGCAAGTGTAAGTTGTGAAGCTAGATGGGGACTTAATTGCTTGTTTAACTACTAAATGCCAGAGATAGTAATTTATCAACATGTCCATATACTCATTCTAGTTTTCATCAGCTGCCTGACCTTTGGGCATTCTGTCAACATAAAACATACATTTATCTACATACATATATATTGGTGTCTTCTTCTTCCAGATCTTCCACCAAGGGGCAGTGGTGAGTGATGCTTCCAGGTGTACTGCTCTGGGCATAGATGTATTAGAGAAAAGGGGCAGCTCTGTGGATGCCGCCATAGTCACTGCCCTTTGTCTTGGAATTGTTAATCCTCACACGTCCGGTATTGGAGGGTGAGTACAGACAATGTTATTATCTGAGGTATTTTCTTCAGGGCTGGCTGTGTGGAGATCCTAGAATTTGCAGTTCAGCAGACCTTCGGAAAGAAAGCAAACTATTCTGCTCTGTTTCCTGTTAAATAGTGTATACACATGCTTTGATTTGCCGCCAAAATATATTAGAGTTGAGTACTTGTTATGAATATAATAGTTTACAATGGTTATATACAGCCTTTGACAAAGCTTGTAGCTTGGCAAGCGAAACGCGCGTCAGGCGCATCCTATTTTTAATTGTTAGGCAAGGACGATCACTAGCTGGGACTGACGGTTTGGAGGAAGGGTGGAAGGGTTGGAGGGGGGCACTACAGCTCGCTGATATCCACTTAATGGCACTTTGCCGACCGGTTACTCATGTCCAAATCTTGGACTAACCTCAAAGGAAGGGTGGTGTGGGAGGGAACGAGGTGTGTTCTCGATATCGGAAGGTCGCTTCTGCCTCCCATTACTTCTCTACCTCTTAACTGATACCAGGGGCGATGTGAAAGTACTCTTGCAGTCGACACTGGGCCTCTCAGGTGGAAGTTGCTAGTTACGGCATTTGGGCTTACGGTGTACACATTGGGCTTGATCTTTATATGCCCACACAGCTCCAAACACCATCCATCCCTCACATGTACTGAGGCACGCCAGCACTGCAGCAGTTGGGATTGATGTTGGGCAACAGTTGTTACTGTAGTATAAACCCACATCATAGTTTCAATCTTATGTATCGTATACTAGTATCGTATACTAGCTGATGACCTCGTGTCTAAACAGCTACCCTACCTAACCTTGCTTTTAAGATATATTTTCTCGTGTTAATTTGGATTATTTAATAAAAGTTAAGTTTTACTTTGTACAGTTGGGATCTCGGATAAAATAATGGGATGTTGCAATGACATGGGACACGCTTTTCTTCTCCTGCTTTAATTCTATGTGACCCTGCACGCCATTAATTTGCTATATCTTTATCAATGGATGGTGCTACCTACTACCTTTTGTTGCAATAGTTTACAATGGTACCTCATTCTGTTGATAACAGAGGGGGAGTGATGCTTATTCATGACATCAGAAATAACGTATCAAACGTGATTGATTTCCGAGAGAGAGCTCCTTTCGCTATCCATGAAGAGCTGGTGAGACGCTATTGGAAGGAGAGGGTAAGGATCTGTTGCATATGTACAGTATCTTGGGGTTCACCTCACTGGGTAACATTTGGTCTGGCAAGTCGAATCTTATGCTTTTATATCTACTCTTGCAGCCTGGGATATTGGTTGGAGTTCCTGGAATGTTGAAAGGTTTTTCTAAAGCTCATGAGATGTATGGGAAGTGAGTACATTGGACAGTAACATTTATCCATTACATTTATCAACACTGGGCAAATTTGCCCATGGGCAGTAACCCATGGCAACCAATCAAATGCATTCATTATTCTACTTGCAGCTGGCTTTAAAAAGCTAACCACCGATTGGTTGCTATAGGTAACTGCCCATGGGCAAATTTGCCCAGTGTTGATAAATGAGCCCCACTGACTGCTCATAGCAGATAAATCCATAACTGATTCTAATTAATCCTTCTCTCCCAGACTTTCCTGGCAAGAAGTCATTTCTATGGCAGCTGAAGTGGCACACAGGGGTTTCAACGTGACCCACGATTTGGGTAAGGATAAAAATTGAGCTTTCTGTTCTTTAGGGACAGAATAGCTGAGGCACCCAGCGTTGCCTGAGAAAATTTTATTCCAACTTTAAAATGACAGAAAAGTAATCTTTTTTTCCAGTGGCTTAACTACACCCTGCAAAAAAAAGGGGGGGGTGTGGGAGCACTCCAAGGTTAAGTATAAATATATATAAATACAATGAAGGTGCTACTGATCTTGCCAAATTAAAGGGATCCTGTCATCGGAAAACATGTTTTTTTCAAAACGCATCAGTTAATAGTGCTACTCCAGCAGAATTCTGCACTGAAATCCATTTCTCAAAAGAGCAAACTGATTTTTTTATATTCAATTTTGAAATCTGACATGGGGCTAGACATTTTGTTAATTTCCCAGCTGCCCCAGTCATGTGACTTGTGCCTGCACTTTAGGAGAGAAATGCTTTCTGGCAGGCTGCTGTTTTTCCTTCTCAATGTAACTGAATGTGTCTCAGTGGGACATGGGTTTTTACTATTGAGTGTTGTTCTTAGATCTACCAGGCAGCTGTTATCTTGTGTTAGGGAGCTGCTATCTGGTTACCTTCCCATTGTTCTTTTGTTTGGCTGCTGGGGGGAAAAGGGAGGGGGTGATATCACTCTAACTTGCAATACAGCAGTAAAGAGTGATTGAAGTTTATCAGAGCCCAAGTCACATGACTTGGGGTAGCTGGGAAATTGACACTATGTCTAGCCCCATGTCAGATTTCAAAATTGAATATAAAAAAATCTGTTTGCTCTTTTGAGAAATGGATTTCAGTGCAGAATTCTGCTGGAGCAGCACTATTAACTGATTCATTCTGGAAAACAATTTTTTTTCCCCATGATAGTATCCCTTTAACTACAAACTTAGAGAAAAAGAGGGGGATTGATCAATGCACATTCCCTGGTCCCCTGTCTCACAAGCAATCTAGTATCTATGCAAGTGCATGTATTTACAAAAACAGGGGTTATTAGTTACGAAGTTATGATCATAAAATTGGTAAGCCACCATACCCATATGGTGGTCCCTAACTATTTACCTCTGGTCATAGTATTTAATGGCTGGCACTTCCCTGCATAGTAGCATTTTTTGGGATAAGTCTCCTGACATGGGCATCGGTTTCAGCCGGAGAGCTTAGTCCTCCCTGCCATTAGAGAGAAATTGCCTGGACCACAGCTTTGGTTCCACTGGCTTAATCCTCCCCCCCCCCCCCGCTTGCGGCTTTTAAGAGAGAGACAGAGAGACTGCATTTTTTATTGTAGCAGAGTTATTCTGCCAGAAGTCAAGCAGTTATGCTTCAGGCCAAGCTTCCATTGTAGCACCCCCACACCAGTGCCTTTAAATGGTTGTCTAGGCTTTTTTAAAAAACGGGTGTTGGTCTGGGCAGTCTCTCTCTCTTAAAAGCCACAATTGGGGGAGGATTAAGCCAATTTCTCTCTTTTAAAAGCTAATGGCAGGGGAGGATTAAACCCTCTGACTGAAACCAATGTCCATGTAAGGAGACACTTATCCCAAGAAAGGCTACTATGCAGGGAAGTGCCAGCCTTTGAATACTATGACCAGAGGTAAAGAGTTAGGAAGGTGCCAGCCTTCAATATTATGACAGGGGTAAATAGTTAGGGACCACTATATGGGGTTTACCTTGAGTTAGCATGGTGGTTTACCAATTTTATGTTTTTGTAACTAATAAACTCTGTTTTTGTAAATACATACACTTGCATAGATACTAGATTGCTTGTGAGACAGGGGACCACGGAATGTGCATTGATGAAGCCCCCTTCTTTTTTTTAACTACAGCCTCACAGGCCATGAGGCAAAACTGGCACCACCAGTCTTGGACTGGCCATCCTATCGGGTTTGATGACAAATGGACCACCTAAAGTTTAACACCCTTGAAAACCCCTAGTTTTGTTCAGGGCCACATTAATATATAGGCACCAAGGGCCCTTGCCCATCAGGGAGATAGTCCTCAGATGCCTATATTACTTATATTAAAAAAGAAATTCACCCTACCCATTCAGGACACTTGCCTAAATCTGGTGGTGGAGCTCTGTTGCATGAGATTGGCACACAGACTATACAGCACCTGAACCAATTTGGGGGGGGGGGGTGAAGTCAGAGGTGTTGTTCCTAGGGAAGTGCTGCATTGAAATACACCTCTGGCTATGCACTGCTGAGCAGTTCTCCATTACTATGGTATAGTGCAATTTTATTGGTCAGATGGGTAGGCATGTGATTTGTGGATAAATGCATTTGAAATCCCCTAGGTACATGTTTTATTAATGTTCTGCTAAGTAGTTCTGTGATACTGTGTAATGGTACAATCGTATTGGTCAGTCAAGCAAGCCTCTGATATTGGAGTAGAAGGATGGCATATTAAAGCTCTGCACCTATGAAAACCCCTAGATACATGTTTTGTTGCCTATTGAATGCCAAAATCTGAATATTAAGATAGTGTGGTGGGCTGTTATGTGCGATGGGGATAGATGTTAAAAAAACAGTTTACTGTACAGTTTCACCTTCAGTTTATGGAGTTTGAGAATGAAAAAAAGTATTAACTTGTTCATGGACTTTTTTCAGCCAAAGCAATAAACGAGTCAAGGGGACAGACTTTCTCAAATGCCTTCTTGGAGACTTTCTTACCAGACGACAAACCACTTATGGCTGAAACATTCATTAGGAGACCTGAATTAGCAGCCATATTGTATGCTGTAGCAAAAGAAGGGGTAGAAGCTTTCTATAGCAGCAACCTGACACAGGAAATGGTTTCAGAGGTGGGTGGGACAAAATGTCCGGTCTTTCATTTTCTTCTTATTTCAGTGTATGCACTGTTACTTTTCTCCCAAATGCTTTATTTTTCTTTATACACAAATAGTAGCTATTTGGAATATAAAAGAGTATTTTTCAATTGTGCTGCCCAACATGCCCAAATAATTTAAATTTTTTGCACTTTGCACGCTGTGTGGGGCAAGTGAAGAATGCACTTTTTTTTTACATCCCCCATACAGTGTGCAAAGTGCAATAAATTGCCTATTGCTGTATTTCTTTGCACTTTGCACTATGAGCCTTATTATATATTGATTGATCTAAACTAAAAAAAAAACATGTTAATGGTTTTTAGTGGTTGCTAAGATTTAGACTAATTGTGAGAACTGAGGATTGTGAGAGTAGTGTTGCACTGGTCTGAAATTTTCTAACCCACCCTAAACGGTCTTTTCTCAAACCTGACCATCTCGGCCCAAGATTGTGAAAGGACATAAAGAAGTAAATCTGATGTGTTCTCTCAGCTGAGGGAGAGGTGGACTCCATGATCACTGTTCCCCCAATAAGGTTATAAGCTATTGGGAGCCCAGTCACATCACACAGATGACCAGTTCTGTGCACTCTGGTGGGCAATTGTGTGCAGCACCTGAAGTGGGGGCTCATTTTTTGTACAAACCTGCCTGACTCTTGGGTCTTCATACCTGAAGTCTACTAGAAAATCATGTTGATATAATAAACCCAACAGGCTTGTTTTGCTTTCAATAACAATTAAATATATCTTAGTTTGGATCCAGTAAAGTGTACTGTTTTATTATTACAGAGAATAAGGAAATTAAACATTTGGATCATTTGAATTTAATGGAGTCTATGGGAGACGCCTTGCCAAAATTCAGAGCTTTCTGGATAACGGGTTTCCGGATACCCATACTTGTATTAGAGCCAATTACAGCATCTGATTCCTACATTACATGGGCTATTTTAAAGACTTCAAGATATATTCTGTATTTCTGAATCCATCTAACGTAATGATGTCGTGTCCGCAGGTAAATGCATATGGGGGAGTCATGGCAGAAGAGGATTTCAGCAACTACAGTGTTCTAGTAGAGAAACCCATGCAGACCGTTTACCAAGGTATCAACTAAACTGAAACTGCTAATTTACCATTGGGCTTAGGTAGTGTACTGAGGTAAAGACTGTACTGAGGTAAAGACCATGGCCTAATATTAGTCAGTAACATACACTGGCTTATTCCAAACTGATATGGGACAGGACCAAGTATGCTTATTGGGATTTATTATAGGAAAATATTTACTGTTTTCACGTATCATATGACTTACAGGGTTTACAAGAAGCATCGGTTGGCAAGTTTGTCACATGATTCATATGTATCACTGGAAGGTAATTTATTGTTGTTTAAACCAACAGGCCACCTTGTGTTTGTACCACCAGCTCCAAACGCGGGACTTGCCCTGATAACGGCCCTTAACATCCTAGACGGGGCAAATCTGACGAAGCAGACTCCCCGCACGAGTGCCCTTCACTGGATAGCTGAGGTGACATAAGGGAAGTAGCCTCTAGGCTAGGAATAGCTATGGAGTTGGGGAGGTGGGCAGTCACAAATATGCTCTCAGCCCTCAAACACAGTATAAATACACACAGTACTGAACTAGTTTTAGAATAATGTAAGCAGGAATGCTGTATTTGCAGTCCGTGTCATAGAACTACTAACTTTGGATATGTTTGAGAGCAAAAGGTTATTTCTCCCTGTTTCTGATATGTACAGACCCTCAAAATTGCCCTTGCCACAGCTAGCACTCTGGGGGACCCCACGCATGACCCCTCAATGCCCGGCTTTGTGAAGGAGATGCTGAGGTGAGTGTTTACATCCAGAGCTGCAGAGCCTTCAGCTGTTGAGCTACAACTACCAGCATCATTATAATGCCTTTCATCTCCAGAAAATAGCTGGAGCTACTACTTTGAGAACCTGGTTCCATATTTTACAAGATCAGCATATCACAATGCAAAATACCCTTTTCATCTCCGATGAAAGATCAAATTATTTGTGCCCAATCTGACACCCTTAGTGGTCACATCCCCTCAGTGCCGGGCAAGACCGTCCCAACGCATGCACGTCAAGAAGGACGCACGTGCTGGACCGGGATAGAGTAATGAGGCAGAGAAGGTGCCCTAGGCACTTGTCTAATCTGTCTACTCCTAGTTCCAGCCCTGCATTGGTGGAAGTTGTAGCTGAACAACAGTTAAAGGACCACTGACTGGGAATCCCTGGAGTGGGAAATATCTTGAAAATTCTGAATAACATCTTAAATTGTCCTCTCTCAGAGAGTCTGAGATCAATTTCCTCCGGCAGCGCATCAATGATTCCCATGCTGCCCCCACAGAACATTACATGCCCTTCTATAACCTGGAATCCGGATCTGCTTCCAGCCAGGCCTTAGTGGTTGGACCAGATGATTTCATTGTAGCTGTGGTGAGGTGGGTACACCAGCTTTGCCAGTACTTTTTTATTGCGTGGGGAAAAGCCATGACTGTCTGTATTATGCTTTCTTTTTTTAAAAAACAAACCCAACTGAGCTAACATTAGAGAGATATCTGAGCAATTTTAGAAGTCTTCACATAATGGTTTGTCTAATATGGGAGAGGCACACTGGATGTTATTGTTTAACTGACTAATAAATTGGCCCCAGTGATTTTAGGCTCCCTTGCCCTTTAATTTTGTGACTATTTAATGTAAAACAATTATTTAGCTCACTCACAAATGGCTGTGGCACATACCCAAACTCTCGCTGTGTTTCTTTGCTTTGTTTACCAGTTGTTAGATCTCTGATTTGAAGCAGATAGTTATAAATATGGCAGCTTCTGATCCTAGAGAGAGAAATACAGCAATTACACAATGGTCGACAGCATGTATGTGTTCTATTGCATCAGTTTTATAACAAACATTACTTCTGCTTTCTATTCAGTTCTCTGAATCGCCCTTTTGGCAGTGGAATTATGACATCCTCTGGCATCCTGCTTAACAGCCAAATCCTTGATTTCTTCTGGAGCAACCGAAGCAACAGAACCTCATTTCCCAGTCCTGTAAGACCCTTTTTTCTTCCTATTATGTTGCTAATCCTTAGTTGTCTATAATCTCTTAATTCATTGTGAATGGTCAGTAAAAGGTATCATCATAAATTATTATTCTCAGGGAGTCTTATACAGATGGTCATTTTATGTTGTTTGACCCATAGGAAACACTAGTTTCTTTTAGAAAACTTGATTGGTGAACCATATAAAGCACATTATCCCATGTGAACCTATACAGCGTACAGGATTAAAAAAAAAAGAATTACACATAACTAGGGAAGAAATTGTACTTTGTCATTGTTGTCTAATCTAATGTTTCTATAGAGTAACACAGTTGAACCAGGGAAAAGGCCTCTGTCCTTCCTACTTCCCACGGTGGTACGCCCAGCCCATGGTCTGTGTGGGACCTACCTCTCTCTTGGTGGATCAAATGGGGATCGTGCTTTGACGGGTATTACTCAGGTAAGTTGGGTACAATTATTTTAAGGTGGAAGAATTCTCTGTTTTTGGATATTGATGCAGTTAGAGATGTTATTTGTGTTTTGAAACTATAAAATCAGAATACTATAGGCCTTCCATGGAACTCTTGTCAATATTTCCTACATTCCTCACCTTGTGACACGAATTACTGCCATGGCAATCATTAGCCTAACATGGTTACTTGCTGGCAGTAGCCTGTAGGTTTCACTGTTAGTAGCCGATAGGTGCCACTTGCTGTTAGTAGCCTATAGATCTTACAGCCTATAGTGCCATCTCCATGTCAGTCCTAATATATGATGGAGCCATTTATGTAACTGTATTATATTTTACATGTAACAGCTACATAGTTGCAGCTGTGCTTCTCAATGACTCTATATTGTCCTATGTTCATATTGATACAAATGTCACTCTTTTTATCATCTGGCCCAGGTCCTGCTTAATGTCCTGTCTTTTAACAAGAACCTGAGCGACAGCGTGTCCAATGGGAGGCTGCACCCTGACCTCCAGACCAGTCTTCTGGAAGTGGATGGTAAGTAGCCAGTAGATTTCCCCTGTTATAGCTTTTTAGGGGTAGGATCTCCAAGACCATCGCCCTTGAGGAAATGGCAATAGTATGTCCGATTAGTCAGCCCATAGGCCATGTCTTGTGGTAAAGTGCACATTTTGGTTTGATATTATCAGCCTTAGCCCAGTTCTCTTTGGAGGCGGTAGCATGATAAAGGGATACGGTCATGGGAAAACATGTTTTTTTCAAAACGCATCAGTTAATAGTGCTGCTCCAGCAGACTTCTGTACTGAAATACATTTTTCAAAAGAGCAAACTGATTTTTTTGTATTTAATTTTGAAATCTGACATGGGGCTAGACATATTGTCAGTTTCCCAGCTGCCCCAGTCATGTGACTTTAGGATGGAACTACTTTCTGGCAGGCTGTTATTTCTCCTACTTAATGTAACTGAATCAGTCTCAGTGGGACTTTTGATTGTTGTTTTTAGATCTACCAGGCAGCTGTTATCATGTGTTAGGGAGCTGCTATCTGGTTATCTTCCCATTGTTCTTTTGTTAGGCTGCTTAGGGCGGAAAGGGGGGGGGTAGGTGATATCATTCCAACTTGCAGTACAGCAGTAAAGAGTGACTAAAATGTATCAAAGCACAAATCACATGACTGTGGGCAGCTGGGAAACTGACAATATGTCTAGCCCCATGTGACATTTCACAATTGAATATAAAAAAAATCTGCTCTTTTGAAAAATAGATTTCAGTGTAGAATTCTGCTGGAGCAGCACTATTAATTAATGTGTTTTGAAAAAAAACATGTTTTGCCATGGCAGTATCCCTTTAAGATGGCCATACACAATAAGATCCACTTGTGTGATGAGGTCGCCCATTAAGATCTGATCATTAGCCCAATATGTGTATAGACCATAAAGTAGATCTGATCTGATCGTTTGACCCCCAAGCCAATGGTCGGATTATAATGGGTGCCTATGCATGCCCATTGTTAGAGGACTGCAGCAATTTGCCAATGTGATCCCTGCCCAAATGGATTATGAAACCTACACAATAGATACTGTATCTAGATGATTTTCGGCCACATAGCTATCAGGGAGATAGTTGGGGAGAGTCATACACGGGCAGACTCAGTACGAAGGCATCTTGAATCTGCACCTGTATGGCTTCCATCGAACAATATCTTCATCCTTTGCTCCTCAGGAGACTTCCCAGAGAATGATACCCTGGGCCTGGAATCCAAGGGCCATCTCCTACGGAAGATCCCAATTTTGGGCTTAGTTCATGGTTCACGGAGGAGCAACGACCTCATCATCGGAATAAAGGATCCACGCAGCAAAGACGCTGGAGCATCCACTATCTTGTAGATCTTGCAAGTTGCACCTACCTGAAATGCATCTGTTTTTGGGAAGCTCACCTGGCTTATTGGAGGCACTTAATTTAAAGGATAAACCCCGGTGACTACCAGGGCTTGGGTCTTCTCTTGATGAAACAGTGTGCAAAAGAAAAATGTGTTTGATTCAGTCACTCTCCTAGGATAGAAATTTGTCTAAATGACACCACCTTCTTCAAATAATACAGACTTATCTTGATAAGAACGGGCTGTTCTATTGGCAGAATTGCAGCTGAAGTTGGCATGATTGATGCATTTGGTGCATAGTCACACACTATTTTTTTGTGTGTTAGGTGCACCAGATCATTAATAAAGTCTCCTCAAATTTCTGCTGCACTACCTAGATCCTAATGCAATGAATAATAAGGCGATCGAGCTCATGTAAAAGAAGCCAACGCACAGCTTCCAAGGATAGGAGAGACTTTTCAACCCTCCCATTAGATTTATGCCAATATAGTGCCATTAGTTATCAGCAGAAATTCTAAATTCAAGGCACTTAGGTGTGTCCATTTGCAGGCTGTTTTCTATTTCCAAAGAAAGTGGAAGGGTCAGTTGTGACAAACAAATGGGAGACATTCTCTGTTGGTGAGCACTGGGAGATTGTGATTGATATATATTACTGTTAACATCTTAGTTGAATGCTACTTTTATTATCAAATCTGACACTTATAAATCACAATAACTGCTATTCTCTAAATATTCTTTCCTTATTCTCTGCTTTCTGTTCCAAAACTCAAAGTACATTTGAAGCAAATTCAGAATGGACCAGCATGATGGTTAAAGGGGTGGTTCACCTTTAAGTTAACATTTTGGGGCCCATTTACTTAGTTCGAGTGAAGGAATAGAGGAAAAATAGTTTGAATTTCGAATGGTCGAATATGGCTACTTCGACCATCAAATGGGCTACTTCGACTATTGACCTTTGACTTTGAATCGAACAATCGATATTCAAAGTCGAAGGATTTTACTTCGACGGTCGAATATCGAGGGTTAATTAACCCTCGATATTCGACCCTAGGTAAATGTGCCCCTTAGTATGCTATAGAATGGCTAATTCTAAGCAACTTTTCAGTTGGCCTTTATTGTTAATTTTTTATAGTTTCTGAATTGCCTTCTTCTTTTGACTTTTTCCATCTTTAAAATGGGGGGTATACAATACTTGTCTTTCTATTCAGACCCTCTCCAGTTTATATTCCACTCTGTTATTCAAATCAATGCATGGTTGCTAGGGTAATTATAGCAACCAGATTGCTAAAATTGCAAACTGCAGAGCTGCTAAATGACACTAAAACCACAAATAAAAAACAATTGCAAATTATCACTCTGTGCACCATACTTAAAAGTTAATTTAAAGATGGACAAGCAATTTCTGAATATTAAGATGGGGTGCCCACAGGAGCATTGGAATTCTTTATCTGGCATTGATCAGATAAACATTATTACACAATTACTGCATTGGTAAATTTGGGCATAGTTGGTAGTGACTAGATCTAAAAAGTATTTCTCCTTTTTGGGGGGTTATTTAAATTCCCCCCAAACACTTTCTCTTTGTGAGATATGTCTCCTTGTGGTTGGTATTTCACACGTTTTTAACTTCTGAGACAAATAGAAGGGAGAAAGTCACCTTTTTTGCCTGTATAACCTATGTATAACCTGTGGGAGGAACCATCTCCATGCTTCATATTGTACGGGTAGGAAACGTATCTGCATCATGTAGAATATTTCGTGCCAAATGTATACTTAGCATGGGTCCAAGCTGTGATCACTATTTGTCTTAAACCTGATGTGATATTGAACTGGTTTACTTAAAACATTTCACTCTTAGCCCAGGGCAGAGACTGCCAAAGTGTTTAAACATGACTCTCATTTTTGCCTTTTAATAGCAGCAAGTCTGTGATTCACAAACTGCATTTGAAAATAAAATGAATTTCCTGATTGGAGGACACTGCTGTCGCTTATTATTACCTTTTTGTTTTTTTGCTTTAGTGGCAGCTTAAGTAGATAAAAATCCACTTTAAAAGAAAACTAGTACAGGTATGCGGAAAAACGTTTTCCAGAAAGCTCTGAATTATAGGAAGGCCATCTTGACTCCTTTTTAAGGCAGAGACACATGGTCAGATTCAGGGAGTTTAGTTGCCAGACGACATCTCCTCTTCTCTGGGGGCAACTAATCTCCCCGAACTGCCTCCCCGCCGGCCAGAATGGAAATCGCCAGCATGATGGCACTCAGAGCGCTTCATTATCTGAAGTTGCCTCATGAGGAAAGTTCGGGCGACTTTGGAAAATGAAGCGATCCAATTGCCATCCCACCGGTGATTTACATTCTAGCTGCCAGGAAGGCAGTTCGGGGAGATTAGTCGCCACAAAGAAGAGATTTGTCGCTGGGCGACTAATCTCCCCGAATCTGACCATGTGTCTCTGCCCTTAATCAAACAATTCTAATTTTTTTCTTATTATTTTACTTTCTCTCCGTGCCTTTTACTTGATCCCAACTAAGATGGAGGCAAAACAAACCTATTGTGTTTAATTAGTGTTTAAATTGTTTTTTTTCCAGTAGATGTTCCAAATTAAGGAAAGATCTTGTACCCAGAAAACCCCATCAGCATTCTGGATAACAAGTACCATACCTACTGTATGCAAAAAGCAGTGCTGAATTTCACAAATATCAGATACAAATAAACCACTTTAGGGGGTCACATATAAAGATCACCCCAACTACACACTTAAAAAAGGCAAACAGTGGTTCTGCGAAACTCTTTTTTATGTTATGAGTTGCAAATAGCTGCATAATTGAACCAATTTTAACACCTTCAATATGCCAATTTTTACTGTGCTAGTTGTGTCTACTTTTGTGCATGAGAAAAAGGGATGGACAACTGCTGGGAGGACCAGGAACAATGGGTGGAGCAGTGGGACATGGATGATAATCGGTTTTAATATATTCTTATCAATATCAATAAATAATGTGCAACTGAAGGGTGTGTAAGTAAAAAAAGCCTTACATTGTGTGTGTGTGTGGGCTGCTGTAAAATGCCATCAGCAGTTCAGGGACGCCATTAGGGGGGTACAACTGTACCGTGCCCGGGCCTAAAGGGGGGCAGCCAAAAGCCGTGCTGCCTCTTCGTAAGTCCTGTTCCACCGAAGTCCCAAAAAGAGCCGAGCTGCCAAAGTCCCGAAGCCGCAAAAAGACTAGAAATGACAAAAAGAGACTAACTTGACGTCCTGAAGCCGCAAAAAGACCCAAAGTCAGGAAAAGAGCAGAACTTTAAGTCCTGAAGCCGCAAAAAGATCCGAAGAGATGAAAAGAGACGACTTTTAAGTCCCAAAGCTTTGAAAGGACCAGAAGTAATGAAAGAGCCGAAGTACTGAAGACACGAGTTCAGTTTTACTGAACACCAATGTGGGTTTTTTTTTTAAAAAATATTCTCTGGGGCTCCAATGTTTTTTTTTTAATTGGTAAGTGGGGCCCTGGAGCCAACTTTTTTTTTTTTAACTTATGGGGGCCCTGACCACCAATGATTTTTAAAAAACTTTTATGGGGTCCGTGGCGCCAATGATTTTTTTTTTTTTTAAACTTTTATGGGGGCCCTGACACCACCATTTATTTTTAACTTATGGGGGGGGGCTGACCACCAATGATTTAAAAAAAAAAAAAAAAAATCTTTTATGGGGGTCCCTGACCATCAATGGCTTTTTATAACATGTGTGGGTTTATTGTTTGTGTGGCCTTTTAACTGTGGTCTGGGCGGGATCTTGGGCTCTGAAAATGTTGTTGTTAGGGGCCCCTTGATTTCTAATGGCGGTCCTGCAACAGTTAATTGGGTGACTGGGGGCTGTTCGGCTATTGTGAACCTCAGTCAAACGCTAAACTACAAAACGTCCTGGTCGTCGCTATGGGACTGCCGCTTAAGACCCCTCGTCATGGAGGTCAGGGCAGTAAGTGTCAACATCCCCTCCACATTGAACTACTTCCCTTCCGTGCGCACGACCGCGCCTATTGTCTGGCAAGTACCGCCTACTTTCTGGCACGCTGTAGCCCTGCCATGCACAGAGCTACCCCGTACTCCTCTCCTGGGCTCATCCGCGCGGACATCACAGCCCTCGCCAGTCCATTGGTCGGGCGGACTCTACCATTTTGACAGGGGTGTACGCAATCGTGGCTTCCTTACGCTTTAGTGCTTAATGTTAGGTCAACACCCCCTGCCGCTCGCAGCTAGTGGTACGGGCTGGGCCTCGCTGCTTTTCGTTGTTCCCGGGAGCGGAAGAAACCAAGTGTCCGGTGCGAGGTGAGGGGGGGTGCACAATAATGTGAATGAGTATGTTTGCAATATGCATGCATAGCTGGATCTGCGTGACGTTTTGTGTACAAAATGTAACGGTGCATTTTGTGGTTAAATCTGCCAATAATACCTAGTCGTACCTACTGTGTAGCTGTAGCTTCTACTGCAAATGTCTGCTTGTAAAATAGATGTGTGTGTGTGTGTGTGTGTGTGTGTGTGTGTGTGTGTGTAATGAAGTCCTAAAACTTACCCTTTAATTTTATATTGGAATAAAAATACTGTGGGTCTGCACTAGTCTTTATGTAACCTTATGTATAGATTGTGTGCATGTATATCCATTTTTCTTATTGGCTTCCTGCATTATATGTCATGTATTCTGGTCTGTTCATTTACACAGACATTTCTCTGTTGGCCACATCAGCCTTGTGATATAACTCACATATAAGTGTGGCCTTCAACTGAATGCTTCCAGCAGCCTTCTCCTTTCACGCTGAGTCTGGTGAGGGATGCTGGGATAGGCAACGAAGCCACGGCCGCTGCGTAGATGCAAGTACTGCATAACTGGTTGCTGCTTTATAAGTAAATGATGATGTCTCTAGGTCCATAGATTAAAAGCCACAGGTACAAAAGAACCCACAAATTGCTTTCCATTCTGTGGGGGGTTTACAGGGACGAGCTACAGCCGTGGAAAACGGTATCGCTCTGATGTCATCAGGAAGGGATTTGATGATTCCGGCCTGGGTTTATTTAAACGTCATTCCCCTGGGCTCTAAACATAAAGTAAGGTCTGTAATATGGATCATTATTACTCTAATGACATGGGGGTTTCTTGACTGATTGTGGACCCCAAACTTGGATTGGACTAGCTCAGTCTGGCCCAGGACTTGGTGGCCAAATTGGACCAAGATCCACTCATTTGGTGACCTCTCCAAATGAGCAGAGCTTTAGGTGTATTGCTTTACTGTTCATTTTCTGAAGCTGCACGCGTGCTTAAGCATTGAACTGCCCCCAGCTTAGCATGTCGGAGGATCGGCAAGGGTTAACTAATCTAAAGGACTATCTTTTCTTGTTTTTTATGTTTTTATGTCAGAGGGTCATGCAGCCTGAGTTAGTGGAGTGCCACATATACCTACACACACAGGATGCGTTTTGACCTCCACTGTCCTCTTGTGTCACTCTTCATGTTAATAAATGGAAGGCACCTTGGCTAACTCACATGAAGAGGAGCCAGAGGTCCCCATGTCCCTGCACAGTGTGCATCAGCTAGGACACTTGTGATGAGCGTTGCGTCTGCTGCTGGCCACCACTCTTTTCTGCAGGTTGGCAACAATGGAGAAAACTGGAAGGTGTCCCTGGACAAGAGAATGGTCAATGCTAGCTAACTGCATGCGGCCTTCCAGTTGATTAATATGGCTCCCTGTACAATAATTTGGTGCACTGAGCACTTGACACCTTGGTTATTTGGCTTACTCTATGGGGAAAATATAGTGTTGTATGTGATACAGACACCGGTCCTATCTTTGTTGGCAATTTGTCTTATCAGTTTGACTTGGCTACTTGGTAAAGTTTCATTAGCGGTATATGGATCTTACTCTGCCGTAATATGACAACACCCACAGATATGCAAACAAAGAAGCCTTCTAAAAGGCTCATTATAAATATAATAGGTCCAGGATGAAGCTAATATTAGGTGGTTTATTTTGTTTGTGAGAATAAGAATTTCTAGTCCGTTGATCAGGGTTAAGGCCATTCAATGGAGGAATCAAGTGCTCAGGATTAAAGCCAGAAACATATGGGAAAAATGGCTATTGGTGCAAGGCTGTTTAGTCAATAATTATATTCAGTTTTGTTAAACCCAGATTGAGGCTATAGTTTGGGTGGACAAAACCTCCCATCTGTGCAAGAGCGGGTGTTTTGGGTGTTGGTGGGATGCTGGTAGTTGTAGTTGGGATCTACAGGTTACACATCCCTGATAAACCACAGACTTATATATCCCCTTGTTGAACATGAGTTCAACAAACAGAGCTGTGCTGAACAAACTTTTATGCCTATTGCTTTCATCACAAAAAAACATGTTTTTGTTATATCTTGAGCTAAAACGGCCAAACTGGGAAACTGAGGTAGATAATTAGATTTACACAATAGAAAAAAAGTATGTTGAGCACAAGCCCGGTTTATTGCTCTCATGATGAACAAGGGGGTATTCTTCCCTTTTCATAGTTATGGAGTCATACATTGTGGAGCTGGAGGTGTTGAGAGTTGGGATAGAAAAAGCTTAGCTTTGGATATATGTAGTTTCATGCGCTTAAGTCCAGTGTTGTTTAGCACATTAGCAACTTGGCATGTAGTATTGTACATGTGGCTTTTTGCATCAAGGAGTTTTTAGATTTCTTCAAGTAGCCTTTTGGTATGAGCATTGGTTCAGTGTCTCCTTTCATCAGTAGCAAGGTAGTAGATTCATGGAAACGTTCATCTTGCTGCTGTTCCAAGAAAGGCAATGGCAGACATATTTTATCCCTCAAGTTAATGGTCCTCCAGGAATATCTAGGTCAGTAATCATGCATCCCCAGTCTCACACAAACTGTCCTTTGGGCTGGGCAAGGTGTTACTGTGATAAGCTGGGGGTGTTAGAGTATATAAAGTTATTGATGTACTAAGTTTAGGTTTTAGTTTGAGCATTTGGAAAAACTCAAAGATTTTAGGCAACTGAAAGAGGCAAAATACCAAAAAAAGTCATTAGGACTGGAGAAGGTTGATATGAACAAGGAAAGAGACACTTTCAAGTGAATTGTACAAATATTTTAATTGGATATATGGATTTTGTCATTTCAGTTCACATCCATAGCCAGCAGCATACGTTATATATCCATATTAAATCTGTACCGATGACTAGCATATGTTTAGCCAGTGATGTTCATAGAATTCCTTCGGCAAGGGCCCTGGCATCCCCACAATATAAGCAAAAAAATCGCTTCCAATTGTTTTTCATCCAATTCCCCATCTCTGCTGATATCACTGGTAATGAGGTCATACATGCCATGATCTGCTTGTTTTTGGCACCAGACAGGTGCATCTTTATAGTGAATGTTTTTTCCCAGGATAATGTTCAGATAGCCTTAGAGGCCTGTATAGACCTATTGGTAGGGGACCAATTTGGCCTAGCCCTATCAATATATGTCTGTCTGGCCAAGTATTTTAATGCCCATCGGCCATTGTTCAGTCACCAATGACAATGCCTATGTGATTTTCAGCTCAACAGGCAGCAAAGCACTAGCAATTATGCTCTCATGGCAATTGCCAATAAAGGGAGTAAATGGTCAATTTTCTTCATGTCTAAGTCTCCAGGTTATTTATCATTATACATTATCTGAACAGGCTAACAATTTGGAGATCCTAGTAGTGGAAATCATTGTGAAGATGTCTTCCTCTGCCATTCATCTGACAAAATCAGAAGGTGTAGAAACGTAGGAAAAGGGAAGAACTTGGAACGTGACGGTAACCAAATTGCAAATCAACAGCACAAAGCGTTATGTTGGTACGTTATTTTAAATAAATATAAGATTTGACTCTGCTATACTTTCTGACTCCTCCACAGAGTGTCATTGACACAAAGTTGGAAGACACCCAGTCATGGCCTCCCACTATCTCCCTGATCCAGGAGAGCCCCAGACCAGTCTTCATGTCTCCCCTGCACAACCGCAAGATGGAGACAACGACTCCGGAATAGAAGATGAGCTCAGATTAGAACAGGCAGACTCTACAATTTTCTTGGCTTTTAAAGGAGATATTGGAGACACTGACTTCCAGCAAAAGCTAGACAAGATCCTGAATACTGTGCCGAACCTTGTTAGCATGGGTAAAGCAATCCACTTATTCAGGGGCATTGGGTTGAGGGGGTCAAATAGATAATTTTCCATGTTGCATGGGCTCCCTTTGCTAGCCTTTTAATATGCAATTCAACTTATTCAGATTGCTTGTCTTCCCTCTGCAGAGTCCGATCAGCTGAGACTTCAGAAGGTGGAGCCGTGGAACAGTGTCAGGGTAACGTTTAACATCCCCCGGGAAGCGGCTGAGCGTTTGCGCCTCCTTGCTCAGGGTAACAACCAGCAGCTACGGGAGTTAGGAATTCTCTCTGTCCAAATTGAAGGTATAACCGTAATTGCTGCTTTTGGTCTTTTTATAAATTGCATCATTTGCAGTTTTCCTTATGTTAAAATACATTTTTGGAGCAGTATGATTGTGTGCATATAACATTCCTTCCTTCTGTATATTTGTATTGAAAAATATGGGTGTGAGCAGGCATACTACCATAATGCAAAACCTTTGCAATAAATTCATATTTTTGATCAAGACCTGTGAGTGTGGATTTCCTTCAGTATATGGGCATTTCTTGTTATGTGGACTGCATACAGGCTTAGTGCTTTTGATACATGAGTGCCAGTATTCTTATGCATATTTCTTATTTTCCATAGGGGAAGGTGCAATAAATCTAGCTTTGCCCCACAATCAGGGACAGGTGCGGATGAATGGTCCAGTGGCAGCAAACAGTGCTATGAGAATTGATGGCAATTTTGCAATGCAAGGTGGAACGGGTAAGTTAGAGGCCTTCAAATGTTTTGAGTTCAGGCAGCTTTCATGGTTCAACACTTAGTCGCAGTGGTGGAACTACTGGGGGAGCCGGGGGGGGGGAATGCACCAGGTACCGTGCCCCTTCAGGCCTGTTGGCGGTTCACACGCATGTGTATCTGCCAAGAAGATCGCTTCTGGAGGGGGTGAAGGCCCGCACCCAGGCCTAATGCCACATAATTACTTTACCCATTAGTTTATAGCAAGGTTAGAAAAATGTATACTTCAATAACCGTGTACACTAGTAGGAACTGATTTATATACAGTGGTGTGCAAAACTATTTGCCCCCTTCCTGATTTCTTATTCTTTTGCATGTTTGTCACACAAAATGTTTCTGATCATCAAACACACTTAACTATTAGTCAAAGGCAACACAAGTAAACACAAAATGCAGTTTTTAAATTAGGGTTTTTATTATTTAGAGAGAAAAGAAATCCAAATCTACATTTTCATGTGTGAAAAAGTAATTGCCCCCTGAACCTAATAACTGGTTGGGCCACCCTTAGCAGCAATAACTGCAATCAAGCGTTTGCGATAACTTGCAACGAGTCTTTTACATCGCTCTGGAGGAATTTTTATTTGAGGGTTTTCTAGCATGAACCGCCTTTTTAAGGTCATGCCACAACATCTCAATAGGATTCAGGTCAGGACTTTGACTAGGCCACTCCAAAGTCTTCATTTTGTTTTTCTTCAGCCATTCAGAGGTGGATTTGATGGTGTGTTTTGGGTCATTGTCCTGCTGCAGCAGCCAAGATCGCTTCAGCTTGAGTTGACGAAAAGATGGCCGGACATTCTCCTTCAGGATTTTTTGGTAGACAGTAGAATTCATGGTTCCATCTATCACAGCAAGTCTTCCAGGTCCTGAAGCAGCAAAACAACCCCAGACCATCACACTACCACCACCATATTTTACTGTTGGTATGATGTTCTTTTTCTGAAATGCTGTGTTACTTTTACGCCAGATGTAACGGGACGCGCACCTTCCAAAAAGTTCAGCTTTTGTCTCGTCGGTCCACAAGGTATTTTCCCAAAAGTCTTGGCAATCATTGAGATGTTTTTTAGCAAAATTGAGACGAGCCTTAATGTTCTTTTTGCTTAAAAGTGGTTTGCGCCTTGGAAATCTGCCATGCAGGCCGTTTTTGCCCAGTCTCTTTCTTATGGTGGAGTCGTGAACACTGACCTTAATTGAGGCAAGTGAGGCCTGCAGTTCTTTAGATGTTGTCCTGGGGTCTTTTGTGGCCTCTCGGATGAGTTGTCTCTGCGCTCTTGGGGTAATTTTGGTCGGCCGGCCACTCCTGGGAAGGTTCACCACTGTTCCATGTTTTTGCCATTTGTGGATAATGGCTCTCACTGTGGTTCGTTGGAGTCCCAAAGCTTTAGAAATGGCTTTATAACCTTTGAAATTGAACTCAGGTGTGATAAACCACAGTTAAGTTATTTTTTAACAAGGGGGGCAATCACTTTTTCACACAGGCCCATATAGATTTGGAGTTTTTTTTCTCCCTTAATAACGTAAACCTTCATTTAAAAACTGCATTTTGTGTTCAATTATGTTATCTTTGACTAATAGTTAACGGTTTTTGATGAGCAGAAACATTTAAGTGTGACAAACATGCAAAAGAATAAGAAATCAGGAAGGGGGCAAATAGTTTTGCACACCACTGTATGTGCCCCCATGTTAACATTTCAAACCTGAGCCACCAGGTTCACCATCAGTAATCAAGGGGCCCCATACTGCTGAGTTAGCAGGGCTCTGCCTACTGGTTACCTGGTGTACCTTGTCAATAAGAAGAATGGGGCCCCACTGAGGAAAAAATGTCCAGTGCATGTCCCTGACCTACTTGGCTACTCCTTTCTATGGAAGAACTGCTCGCAAGGGGTTGGCTAAGTGCATGCGTTGCTGCCTTGCAGTGCTCTGGAGCTGAGTCTGACTTGGGCACTGTCTGCAAGGAGTTTGCATGTTCTTCATGGGTCTGTGTGTCAAAAGGTCTTCCCTTGTGATCCATTTAAATTACATCTTCATTGCTTAGGAATCATCAGGATGAACAGCCCTGCAGTGGCCATGATGTCTCAGGGTGCTAATGTCTCTTCTGCTGTGATGACTCCTGGTGGAAGCACTGAACTTCAACCAAGAACACCCAGGCCCCCCTCGCAACAAGGTACACATAGGGTTGGAGAACTGCCTTGCTTATACAGATTACCACCTCTGTAGTATACAAAGCCTTTGAGCAAAACATTGTCATATTTTCCATATCTGGTAGAGTTTTCTTAAGTGGAAAGATAAATAATTTGCAGCTCCCTGTTGTCAGCCACTGGAACTTCTCCACTGGGGAAGGTACAAAACTGCTGGCTGGTGGCTGCAACAGAACGCCAGTGATCTCTCTGCAAATTAATTCAGACAGGGATAATTGCATTGCAACTTTTAAGATGACTTGGCTCTGGAATGGTGCACACTACACAGTTGTACATAAACGTGTAACAAACAGCTATATCTGCACAGCTGAGACTGTAGACCAGCGTAAGATAAAACATAAAGAAGAAGCTTTGCTATTATCATTAGAAGGGAAATGTTTAACTAAGTGGACCATATTTTCTCAATTTTAGCTGGGCAACCCTGAGCTTCATAGGTTAGTCTGACAGAGGGAAGAGACATATTAAAGGGGCTGTTCACCTTCCAAACACTTTTTTTTTTTCCTGTTCAGTTGTTTTCAGATCGTTCATCAGATTTTTCAATTGCTTTCCTTCCTTTTTGTCGTTTTTCAAAAATTGAAGCTTAAAGGAGAAGGAAACCCTTTTGCAAAAAACCCTGTACCTCCTCCCCCAGGCTAACCACCCCCCCGGAGAAATGCCCCATACTCCATACTCACCCCTCGGCACAGATTCTACCAGCGGAGTTCCACGCATCCATCTTCCACGTCCTCGGTAAGCTGACTGGGAGAGCAGCAATTTCCGTGTAAGTCCGTGCATGCGCAATTGTCGCAAACTGCTCCAACTGTGCATGCGCAAAAATACCGATCTCTTAGTCAGCTTACAGAGGACGCGGAAGATGGATGCGTGGAACTCCACTGGAAGAATCTGCGCCGAAGGGTAAGTGTGGAGTATGGGGCATTTCCCCGGGGGGGGGGGTCTACCAGGGGTGGGGGGTATTGGGTCTTTTGCAAAAGGGTTTCCTTTTAAAGTTTTTAATTTTCCTGTAATGGTCTCTGGCGTTTCAGTGTGGCAGCTCCAGGTGCAGATTCTGAACTGTTACAATTTGCTACATTAGTTGGTACATTTCTCAGAAGTATCTTTGGAATATTCACAACAATTGGATGAATTCTAACAGCTGCTGCTCAGCAGGGCCAAAGATAAGAAATGTATCAACTAAATGTATCAATTTAGAAAAGCTTACAGAGTTGGCAACGCCCCTCACTAGTGATATGCGGGCTGGCCCGTGGGTGAGTTAGGGTCCGGCGTGGGTCTAGTTTACAGAGCTGCTTCAGAACGGCATAAGAAGGTGAAACATTAAACTTTACACTTTAGTATTAGAAAAGTGATCAGAAACAGAAAATAGAAAGTAATTGGAAAAAGCCTTTGTCTGCTGAACTGAAAACAACTGAACTGATGTGTTTGAAGGTCAACAACCCCTTTAATTACGTTTACCCAGTGTACATCCAATGTCACTTCAGTTTCCATCCAGTTAGTAATAACTAGCATAGTACAAGAGTGCTAGTGAGAGATCTAGTTTATTCAGCAGAAAATATATCCTCCATCAAAGGTAAAGAACATTTTCCTCTGTATATCCGATTACATATTTCCAGTTGTAGTGGTGGCCATTCCCATGCCAAGTGATGGAAGGAGGCATTCTGGGACAATTGGCCTCTGGTCGACCACCCGTAGGGGTTATATAAATCTGGTGGAGGAACATGAATTGAATAATTCTAACATGAATAGATATTAGGTCCCTATGCAAAGAGTTACCTCCTCCCAGTGCTCTTTGTTAACAGTTCAGTGCAAAAATTGATAGCCTTTGCAAGATGTTTCTATTATAATTAGTTAGCCAAAATGTAATCTAAAGTCTACAGTGAATGGAAAATAGCTAGTAGAAAAACTCTTGGAGGTTTTTAAGGTGAAGAAGGAGAGCAAACTGGAAAAGGGTGGACAGAAATCTTGAAGCCTTATGAGGCTATAATAGTTAGTGAGCAGGTAATATAATCTGGTAATTTCATGTAGGGCAGATTTTTTTTATGTTTCCCGTTACTCAAATCTGAGGGCTAATCGAGTGAGACCTGGATCAGCCTCATCAGATGTGGGAGGGCAAGAGCTTCTTTAGCTATGGGGCTGTAAGTGTACTCCATGAAAATTGAGGGAATTTGTTGGCCTAAAGGAAGGGAATGAGAATATTGTGCACATTTTGAAATACAGTGTTGGGATACTATAGAGATGGAATTAATATAAAAGACAGGTTTGTTTTCCCCCACAATGTGAGACAAAGTCTGGACAAGAGAGCAGTTCTGAAATTGGCCTATAAGAGGAACAATATAATCTTCAATATAAGTACATACGTCAGCTGCCTAAATTTAGTGACCCGTGTGTGGAGGAGCATGGTGGCTGGCCGGGTTACCTCGGGCTCTCGGTCGGCTTGACCCTGGCAGTGGCAAACAGTGGCAACAGAGGACAGTCCTGTCTTGATCCCTGAGCCTGGAGCCAATGTCATCATGGTGGGCTTGTAGGTGGGGTGAATACTTGCCTGAGATTGGTCTATGTGGATTTTTCAGGCTTGAATCCATTCGGGTGGTTTAAAGACGGAACTACTGGTGGCATGATTATAACCAGGACAAGGGGTAGGCACCTTTTTGTTTCCCAGATTTTGTAAAGTAACACCCCCCATAACCCCTACATCTGTAGAGCATTTGGGGCATTGATGGGAGTTGCAGTTATTCAACAGTGAAAGGAGTTGTTGTGTGATTTGTCATTGAGTGGTTGTATATTGTTTCCCCCAGCAGATACAATCAATCCTCTCATGTCCAGCTTGAATGTCCAGCAGTCAAATCACCCTTCAAGTTCCTTGGGCCCCCAGATCCATCCCATGCAGAATGTGGTTGTCAGCAGACCCATAAATCCGGCCAACTTCCAGCAGTTCCAACAGCAGACGCGGCTTCCCCAACATACACAGGTCTCCCAAGGGATGCGGCAGTCCTTTGCTGGTCCAACGCAAGTTCCAGTACCCCCTGGCTGGAACCAACTTGCCTCAGGGGCTTTGCAGCCTCCTCCTGCCCAAGCAGCCATTGGGACACTTAACCAGGGATGGAAGAAGTCTCCATTGAACACAGGTCCTGTTCAGCAACAGCAGTTCCCTCAAAGACCTTCATTAGCCACAGTGCAAACACCATCCCATCCCCCACCTCCATATCCATTTGGAAGCCAGCAAGCCGCCCAGACACATACCAATTTCCCTTCTATGGCCAACCCAAACCAGTTCAGTGGCCCACCAATGAAAGCTCTGCAAGGGGGGCCATCTAGGGTCCCCACACCTCTGCAGCAGCCTCATCTTACTAATAAGTCTCCTGCTTCATCCCCATCATCATCCTTTCAGCAGAGCTCTCCGGTTTCTTCCCCTACTGTGAACCAGGTGCAGCAACAGGCCATGGGACCACGCTCAGGGCAGGCCACGCCTATGCCACAAGGGTTCCAGCAGCCGCCAGTCAGCTCACCCAGCCGTGGGGGGATGATAGCACAGGGAAATGCTGCGGGGGGCTTCATGATGCAGCAGGCACCTCAACAAAATCAGGGACCACAAGCTATTCATTCAGGTAATTGTTTCCTTAAATACCAAGAAAGGAATATAAGGAAAGTCACAACATTTCTGTCTATCAGAATCAGAACTCCTGAGAGGGAGGAAGGAGATCTATTCTGGCAACAGCATATTTTCCATGAACTAGATTCCATAGTACAGGTATGGGATCCATTATCTGGAAACCCTTTATCCATAAAGCTCCGAATTACGGAACAGCCATCTCCCATAGACTCCATTATATCCAAATAATGCAAATTTCCTTTTTCTCTGTAATAATAAAACAGAGACACCTATGACTTAAGTGCCGGAGGGTACAAAACGCGGAAGGTGGGCCATGTGGGGTCAGTATGTACCAATTTTTAATGTGAATATTAATAAATTATTTATTTTTACTACAAATAAGCCTTGGGACATATATCTTTTGATATATTTTTTGCAATAATAAAACAGTACCTTGTACTTGATCCCAACTAAGATACAATTAATCCATATTGGAGGTAATACAATCCTATTGGGTTTATTTAATATTTAAATTATTATCAAGTAGACTTAAGGTATGGAGATCCAAATTGCGTAAAGATTCCTTATCCGGAAAACCTCATCCCGCGCATTCTGTATAACCAGTCCCATATCTGTTGTGAAAATACTATAGTTGGTCAGAAAAGCATTGCATCTAACCTAATAATTATGTATTTTTATATTTTATTTTATCTCATGACTAAATCACTACGCTCTCCAGGCATCAGTGTTGTAAAAGTAGGAGTAGCATGTTCTAACTACAATTTTTTTTCCATAGGGGTTACCAAGCGCCTCCCCCCAGGTTTTCAAGCAGGTCAAGGAAATGCTAATTTTCTGCAAGGCCAGACACCACCCGGCACAGCAGGATCACCTTCTAACGGTGCAGGACTGCAGCAACAAGGCAGTACGGGTGGACAAACAACAGGTACACAATATTACATGGAGGTTCCTGACACAAACCAGACCAGAATCATTTTCCAAGCAGCTGTCTAAGGATAATAGGGGTTATTTTGTTCTGTATGGATGGATTAATTCTAAAGGTGGCCATAGACGCACAGATAATATCGTACAAAACTAATTTTCATACGGTATTCGGTGTGTGTATGGTGGGAAAAGAACCAACCGATATTGGCAGAAGACGTGAATATCGGTCGGCTCATCGATCAGGCCAGCCAGAAAATTTAATTGGGCGACTTTGAAGGCACCCAAGCATCGCCCATTGTTAGTGCTGAATCATCAGATACAGGTAGAATTCTATTGTTTCTACCTGTATATCTACCTGTGTATCTGACGATTCCGCTCTACACATATGTATTGAAACAAACAATCTTTCTTGGAAAGATCTTTTCCAAGAAAGATCGTAATTGTTATGTCTATGGCCACTTTGTAGTTGCTCCCCCTAGTGGTAAGAAAGTGTAAAAGTAATGGGAGGGAGACATAACTGGGTTTTTACTACAGCTATAGAATTGTAATTGTTTATTCTGCTCTGCTATATATGTTATTCCACATTTTATCCATGTCCAGTAGGGGGCTCGGTGAATGGATCTTCACACAGTCAGATGCAGGTGTCACATGGCGGTCCAAATGTAATGCAAAACAACCTGATGGGAATTCACAGCAACCTGAATAATCAGCAGGCTGGCAGCAGTGGAGTGAATCAGGTGAACATGGCCGGTCTGCATGGACAAAACCAGCAAGCCAATCAGTCACATCTTCTCAGCATGCAACAGCAAATCATCTCTTCCCAAGGCCAGATGGTGAACCTTCAGGGGCAGGCCCCACTAAACACACAGGCTCAACAGATGGTGCTCTCTCGGAATCAGCTTATGCCCCAGGGACAGATGATGGGAACATCTCCAGGCCAAAACATGGGGCAAACATCTCAGCGCATGACCCCACCCAAGCAGATGCTACAGTCACACAATCAGATGATGACGTCCCAGGGTCAGAGCATGATGCAGCAGATGGAGCAGATTATACAGGGAAATAAGCAAGGTTTCAGTGCACAGAACCCAGCAGGGGCTATGGGTGGGCCCAATCAGATTATAAGGGGAGCAAATGCTGGACTACAGAATGCCATGATGCAGTTTCCTTTACAGGTTTCTCAGCAGGGGTCTGTAAATAACACTTCCCATGGGGTGAACATGCAAGGACAGGGACTTCGAGCCCCAATTCCAGGGCAACACTTGCAGCAAACACATGGGGACAATGTGACACAACCTGGCAGTGATCTAAACTCCCTACTTCCGGATCTTTCCATGCCAACAACTGGCAACATGGCTTCACAGCACATGCAGAACATGCCAGGAGTTTCAGGGCAGCATTTTCCAGGCCATGGACTACCCTTCGGCTCTCCATTTGGCCAAGGGGGCAATGGAAATCAGATGGGGTGTGGCCAGAATCCATCCTTTCCTATTAATAAGGATGTGACCCTGACCAGTCCATTACTGGTGAACCTGCTGCAGAGTGATATCTCAGCTGGGCATTTTGGGGTTAACAGTAAGCAGAACAACGGCAATCCTGCCAAACCCAAGAAAAAAAAACCACCAAGGAAGAAGAAGAACCAGCAGGCTGAGGAACAAATTAGGTGGGTGAGATGCATCAAATATATATTTATTTTCCCTTAACATGTTATCCCATTTGCAGTTAGGGATGCACCGAATCCACTTTTTCGGATTCGGCCGAACCCCCGAATCCTTCCTGAAAGACCGAACCGAATCCGAACCCTAATTTGCATATGCAAATTAGGGGTGGGAAGGGGAAAACATTTTTTACTTCCTTGTTTTCTGACAAAAAGTCATGCAGTTCCCCTCCCGCCCCTAATTTGCATATGCAAATTAGGATTGGGATTCGGTTCGGCTGGGCAGAAGGATTCGGCCGAATCCGAACCCTGCTGAAAAAGGCCGAATCCTGGATTCGGTGCATCCCTATTTGCAGTACAGACTATTTTGTTGTTGCTTTAGCAACACTAAATCGATTCTGCTTTGTTGTTATAGTTCCTCTTTAAACAACTGATATTTGTGCAAATCAATGGTTATAGGAACCCTACTGGATGAAGCTATATAATTTACTGTTTCTATATCTCATTTGTTCAGTGCCACTGAACCCCGCATGGAAGACCCGGACCCCTTGGGGATAGTAGGGGATCAAGGAAGCACTGTGGAGACCACACAGAAACTCAATGAATTTCCCAACAGGCCAGCAGGTCAGAACCTACATATTCGTATCTGTCGTTAATCCCTATGTTTAATCATCATTCCATTTAATAAGAACATATTTTTAGAAATCACATTAAAGGAATTGTTTGTTAAACTGTGCTGAAATGTTTCTAATATAGTTAGTTAAGCAGAAATGTAATGTATAAAGGCTGGAGTGACTGGATGTGTAACATAATAGCCAGAACACTACTTCCTGCTTTTCAGCTGTTTTGGTTTCCACTGATTGGTTACCAGGCAGCTCAGATATAACAGCAAAACTGAACAGTTATGTCCCATGTGCCCCCTCCCCTTAAAGGCACTGACTAACTCAGAGTTAGAGAACTGAAAAGCAGGAAGAAGTGTTCTGGCTATTGTGTTAGACATACAGTCACTCCAGACTTTATTCCAAATGTAAAGTCGCTGTATTCCTCCAAATAAATTTGGGGAGGGAGAATAACAGAAATAAATTTCATACAGTGTAGTATTTTTAAACGTTTTTTGCTGACCCCCTTGGTGTCTATAAAACCACTGTGCTTTACAATTCACACTATAATTGTGTTAAATTCAAAGCAATTGCAAATGCCAGGCACACAGGGTGAAAAAATAACAGCAAGGGCTGCATGTATTGGCTACTCTTTAATGTAATAATTCACAAAACAATCCTTTCTTCTCCATTTTTTATTTTTTAATATTATTATTTTTTTTTTTTCTTTAAAATTGCTTTGAATTTAAGTTTGGCACGAAACATTGGATGACGCAATTATAGTGTGAATTGTAAAGCACGGTGGTTTTAAATAGACACCAAGGGGGTCAGCAAAAAAACGTTTAAAAATACTACACTATATGAAATTTATTTCTGTTATTCTCCCTCCCCAAATTTATTTGGAGGAATACAGCGACTTTACATTTGGAAGAACAGGTGGAGGAGAACCTGAGTTGACGCTGGACTTTTTGGAGTGATCCTAGCTTCCTCGGAATCGAACTATATTTGGACTCCAGACTTTATACATTACATTTTTGGCTAACTATATTAGAAACATTTTTTTTGTTTTGCACAGCCTATCTATTTACAGAGTTTTTATTTTTGCACTGAACTATTCTTTTAAAGATCCAAGAGGCTACTTATAATATGCAGGTTGTTTGCTACATGCCAGAGCCTCTAGATTTCAAGGGATATCCATGGACTTTAACATTTTTTTTTGCCAAGATCGCTGTATTTTTGGAGCCACAGCAGTACAGTTATTCAGATGTGACACTTTTGAGATTGTGTGAAATCCTAATGTCAAATTGATATAATTATGGCACCAATGGTTATTTTCTATCCCTGTATGTCTGCTTTAGTTGCTGATGCCTTGTTAAGATCTATTTATACTTTATAGAAAGGCTGCCAGGATTAAAAAAAAAACAAGGATTTGGTTTGGTATTCGGCGGGATCCTAGCAGTTTCTTTAGTATTTGGCTGAACTCAACTGAATACAATTCCTAAAAGACATGTGCCTTAAAGGAACAGTAACATAAAAAAATGAAAATATCATATTGCCCTGCACTGGTAAAATGGACGTGTTTGCTTCAAAAACACTACTATAGTTCATATAAACAAGCTGCTGTGTAGCAATGGTGGAAATTGAAAAAAGGCTATATGGCACAGGTTAAATAGTGGATAACCGATAACACCATTACGTTCTACGGATCTTATCTGCTGTGTAATCTGAGCCGTTACTCCTTTGAATGGCTGCCCCCATTGCTACACAGCAGTTTATTTATATAAACAATAGTAGTGTCTCTGAAACAAACAGGTGCAGGGGAACACTACATTATACTGTATTACTTTAAAACACTTTAATTTTTTGATGTTACTGTTCCTTTATAGGCAGAATGAATGCAATTTATTTTCTGATTATACAAATTAGGGTTTGGATACAGTTTATTATTTAGCTGAATCTTTTGTAAACAATTTGGTATTTCGCCAAATCTAAAAATTACAAATTCAGTGCATTTAGACAAACGGAGCCACACTATTTTCTATTTAAGTAGTTGGTACACATTAAAAGTTTGGTGAGGTCCTGAAATGAGTGGATCTTTGCCCGATTTGCCACCTACATTCTGGGCCAAATTGGACTGATCCAGTTGTTTGGCCCCTGGACCAATGATTACATGGGATGGTAAAGGCTACTGACTCTCTACCCACCAGACCTAGTTTGCAAAATATTGGCTGATTTATGGGGGACACTCCTGCAGCCTACCCAATCCATATTTGGCCATAAACCATCCAGATATCTCTTAGGCAGGTTAAAAAAAATTCCATCTGGAGGCCAACTGATTTCACCCAGCATGTGGGTGGCCAAATTGAGCAAAGATTCACTCGGCTACAAGTATATCTAGTGGTGTATGTATAACAAACCAGGCCAGAAAGCTAAACCTAGCAGTGTACAGTGACTTAAAGGGATACTGTCATGGGGAAAAAAATTTTTTTTTCAAAATGAATCAGTTAATAGTGCTGCTCCAGCAGAATTTTGTGCTGAAATCCATTTCTCAAAAGAGCAAACAGATTTTTTTATATTCAATTTTATAATCTGACACGGGGCTAGACATTTTGTCAATTTCCTAGCTGCCCCAGTCATGTGACTTGTGCCTGCACTTTAGGAGAGAAATGCTTTCTGGCAGGCTGCTGTTTTTCCTTCTCAATGTAACTGTGTCTCAGTGGGACATGGGTTTTTACTATTGAGTGCTGTTCTTAGATCTACCAGGCAGCTGTTATCTTGTGTTAGGGAGCTGCTATCTGGTTACCTTCCCATTGTTCTTTTGTTTGGCTGCTGGGGGGGGGGGGTTGAATCACTCCAACTTGCAGCACAGCAGTAAAGAGTGATTGAAGTTTATCAGAGCACAATTCACATGACCAGGGGCAGCTGGGAAATTGACAATATGTCTAGCCCCATGTCAGATTTCAAATCTGAATATAAAAAAATCTGTTTTCTCTTTTGAGAAATGTATTTCAGTGCAGAATTCTGCTGGAGCAGCACTAATAACTGATTCATTTTGGGAAAAAAATGTTTTCCCATGACAGTATCCCTTTAATATTCTTCCCTCAGAATTCAAGGATTAATGGGTATAAAACGGAATTAAACTTAAATTCCACACCAAATGCTATTTGTGGCTGTTTTTTTTTACATTTTTGTACTGTGACAAACAGAACTGAACAAACTTGAATTCCTTAAAGAATGTATACACAATTGGCCGATTGTTAAGATCTGTGTGTGTCATTGTCTCTGGTGTGTGGGTTTGGAGCAAGCCTGCTGTAATCTCCTTTATCTGGACTCTTTCTATATCAGTATAGAGTTCTTTCTCACACATTACATTACATTTCAGCAAATGAAAATAACTCTATAAATATGATTTTATAACCTTCACAGGAAACGTTTATTGTGCTTAGCCACCGGATTTCTTGTTTTGGGGGAATATTGATTTAGAGACAGAACTTAATTATATAAGAAGAAAAAAAAGACTCCCTTTTCTTTTTCTGGCTGCTGTACTTAACTTTTTGACTTTTAGGGTAGGACTTGACGACGCGATTGGAGCTGTCGTGTCGGCTCCAATCGTGTCGTAAAGTCCTTCCCTCGAAGTAGCCCAAACATTTTCATGGTTTTCATAAAGAAATCATGGAAATACTAAACAGTAGCCTTATCCATTCTTTCATACTATTTATTTATTTTTTTTTTTTGTGGCAGTGTGTGAAATAAAATTATCTTTTGTGTGGACCCTATTAACTTTGTGGGTAGAGAAGCATGTTTGTTAGAATAGGCAGAGTAGGGGATACGTTTACTTTATAATATATGAGTGATACTCCGAGTACCCTGTATACATGTAACTCAGCCTGCAGCCTTGTGCCTTTATATGTTCACAGAACCCCTCAGTGATTTCTAATATCCTTATAATTTACAGTAGGGGGTACATTATCCCTTATAATACATGAGTGATACTCAGAAGTACAGCTCAGCCTGCAACCTTGTGCCTCTATATGGTCACAAAACTTATCTTTATCATTTACAAATGAGGATACATTATTCCCTGTGTAAAACTTCCTGAGCATGGTTCTGGATCTATAGCAGAATGACTGTTACTCATTGTTTCTATATATCTGTAACTTTGTTATGGGTCAAAGGGGCCCATCCTGAAGGCCAGTTAGGGTGAGATTTGGGGTGAGTGCTATTTGTGCCATGGGTACCCCTGGAACTATAGCCCCTGGAACTATAGCAATGTTTCTATATATGTTTTACCTTGTTATGACTAAGGAGTTACAGCCTGAAGGCCTGTTAATGTTTGATATGGGTTGACTGCTTATCTGCTGCCCTTGATAGTCCTAAAATTATAGGAGAGTGACTAATATTTATAATGTATATAATATATATATATATATATATATATATATATATATATATATATATATATATATATATATATATATATATATATATATCTGTTTTTATTTTTTTAGGATTCCCACCTCAGCCAGTAGAGCAAAGATCCTTACAGCAGATCCCTTCTCAGTTAATGCAACAGTTGGGGCAGCAGCAACAAAGTCAGGGAGGGCAGACGCAACAACCAACTCCTCCTCAGCAAATGATGATGATGCTGATGATGCAACAACAGGACCAAAAATCTGTGAGGCTTCCTGGGCAACAAGGAGACTTTAACCGCCGGCCATCTCTAAATTCCGAAGCTCAGAGGATGCCCATGCAGCCTGGTGGCAATATGCCTGTTATGGTGAACATGCCTGGATCTGGCTCAATTCCACCTTCTCCTGACAAGCAGAGGATGCCTATGGCGCCTAATGTGTCTTTGGGAAATAATGGAAGGAAGATGGGATTCCCAGACAGCGGTAATCAGTCAGGGTCACCATTGGGTGAGATGCCTACAACATCCGCTCTAGTGGATATTCCAGATCAGGCAGCAGCTAGTGGGCAGCAGAACAATATGGCACCTCATTTGCTACTTTCCCAGAATCAGCTGATGATGTCTGGGAATAAATCAGGAAATCTTTCTTCTATGACTTTATCTCAAGGGGCCAATCCCCAGCAGCAGCTTGCCAACTCTATGCCTGGACCTCATGGGCACCATTTTTCAAGTGTACAAACTCCGTCGCAAACATCGAGACCAAAGACTCCAAACAGAGCAAGCCCAAGGCCTTACTACCCTCAAACTCCCAATAATCGTCCTCCAAGTACAGAGCCTTCTGAGATCAGCCTGTCTCCAGAAAGACTGAATGCCTCCATTGCAGGCCTCTTCCCTCCTCAGATAAATATTCCATTGCCTCCCAGGCCTACATTAAACCGAGGTTTTGATCAGCAAGGGTTGAATCCAACAACCTTGAAGGCCATTGGACAAGCTCCTCCTGGACTGGCTGTAACCAACCCAACTGGTTTTGTCCCATCACACAAGATGGACATTGTGGCAGGGAAACAGACAGGCAGTAGTGGGAACAAACGAGCAAGCCCTAGCAACAGCAGGAGATCAAGCCCTGGTTCTAGTCGTAAAACAACCCCTAGCCCAGGCAGGCAGAACTTAAAGAACAACAAGTTTGTGCTTGGGCCACAACAAACCCCTGGAATCCTGCACAACCTGGAGATCCAAAGAAATTTAATGCAGGCTCAAACTTCAATGCAGTCCCTAGTCCCTGGACCTCCAATTGGTCCATATCCACCAGTTTCTCTATCAGCCACATGCAGTATAACTGAAGAGAATAAGGATAGCTCAGCAATGATGCAGGAGACAGAGAGTCAGGTAATGCAAAATGCCTTTAAGGAGCAAGCTGAAGCAGAACTTAAAGCTATGGTTCAGCAAGAACTGAAGATGTCTTCTGAAGAGATGGTCAGGAAAGAACTCCAGCCCATGGATCCCTGTAAACCTTCCTCTGCAGAAGAGATCAAGACTATGGTATCACCAGCAATGAGAGATGCACCGACATCGCTGAGTCAACTGTTGGATCACTCAGCTGCTCCCAATCTTACCATCAAGTCTGCAGTAGTACCTATAACTGAATCACCTCCTTTACAGCTGCTTTCAGATGATCCCAAAATTGCTGACATTCCTCCTGTACCAGAAGGTACAAGTAGTAGTAATAGTGAAATAGTATCCACACCCAATCCACTTTTACACACTGGACCACGTGGAGACACCATGGAACCCAATACAAATGTGTCTCCGAACCTTCCATCTTCTTCAGTGAAACAACCAGCTGGCCAGACCTCTGTTTCCAGCTCAGTGTCTCAGAACCAGATAACCGTTTTTGTCACTTCAAACCCCATTACTACTTCCTCAACCACAACTGACCCTATGACTTCCCACCTGCAGCAGCAATCATTGATGCCAACTGTGGTGAACGTGCAGAATATGGGCAACAAAGTTATTGTGTCCGAAGGGCAGCAGGCTTCCCAGTCGACTGTGCACTCTCCGTTTATCACTCCTGTTTTCTTTAACTCTCCTTCCATCATACAAGTCATGAAGGGATCAAAGCAAGTGAACTTGCCAGTTTCTACGGCAGCATCCAATTCAAACATGGCTCCTCAGTCTGTGGCAGTTGTGGGGTCTTTACATATTCCACAGAATATTCAGTTGTCTGCTGGAACACCTTCTTCAACTCCACCTTCCAGTACTGTTTCCAGTATGCATACAACTCGACCAGTTCTAGTTAACCCTCCTCAGACCACTGCACAGTCTCCATCTGTTGTTCTACCACCAACACATTTTAGAGAAAGCAACATAGAAGATGTTAGTTCTCAATTGGGTGTAACATCTGATGAATGCCCTCCTATACCTTCACAGTCTGTGGCTTCTTCAACCTGTGATAGCATAAAGAACTCATCAGCATCATCCAAGGGTCAGCCCAAGGTGACCCAGACTGAGCAAATCCTATTCACAAAGGTAAAAAATAATTTGTCAGGTGGCACAGGAACAGGCAATTTGGAAACCAACAAAGAAGAACTTGAAGATGGAGACAAAACTCCCCCATTAGCTAACTTGGCTGCTAATGATCCAGAGGTCACCACTGCAATCTCTGCTGACTCTTTGTGTCCCACAAACACCAGTTCTGTAGAAGGAGTGCCTGCTCCATCTGCTGCTCAATCTTCAATCCAAGGGGAGCTCAGAAATGTAGACAACACTGTACCAGAGAGAAATGACAGCACATTGGACACTATTTCGACTGAAAAAACACATGAAATTGGTATGTTGTATCAAACTAATAACTATTACATTTCCATCAAAGTCTGTGTATTGGACTAGCTTGCAGCATTTTTATTGTCCATTTTATAATGATGTCCATTCCACTGTCACTCTAGTTTGGGAAGCAAAACAAAGCACTGTTATTCTAGTTCACAGTTTGTTTTCATTTGTACCCCAGTCTAAAAGATCATGTTGCCCCCTCCACCAGCCTAATTGGTTGACTTTTCATATTAAGTACATTTATTAATTATTTTCAACATTTTCTGCATGTTAAGTCTCCTCCAAAAGTACGAGACAAGAGGAACGACCTGCAAGCAACAAGGAGAGTGCTCCAGAAAAATCAGGTAATTTTTAAAAAATATCTGATATTGTTCTTCTGTCTTGTATCTAGGGATGCACCAAATCCAGGATTCGGCCGAATCCTTCTGCCAGGCCGAACCGAATCCGAATTTGCATATGCAAATTAGGGTTCGGATTAGGTTCGGTATTCGCCCGAATCCTTTGCGAGGGATTCGGGGGTTCGGCCGAATCCAAAATAGTGGATTCGGTGCATCCCTTCTTGTATCATATACCATTCACTCTAACTCCTCTGGTACATGAGATTTACACTGACACTATACTTCTGTGTTTATAATAACTGCACATCAGCTTTTTATTAGCCATTTTGTTTTTGTTTAAAAATTTTATGTCACGCTCGCATTTCTCTGCTTTCAGCCATTGTTGTTTTTCTGATTTGGTCACTTCTCTATAGCAGTAGACACTCCCACATTTGCTAGATCTTTACAAACTTCAAGGATTAATAGATTTTCCACTCTGTCTTGCAGAAGGCGATACCCAAGATATCCCAGAAAGGTAAGCCACATTTAATTTTACTATCCGCCTACAAGGGAAATTTTATAATGTGATTTTAAATTGATACTGAGTGATATGTGGGATTTTTTTTTGGACTAGTCCTGCCCTAAATAGTAGGTATGAATATGAACTGGAAAGTCCATGTATATCTGGATTGTTCCCTGTTTTGGTCTGCTCTCTTTCTTTTAGTTCTGCTCATTCCTTCTAATTTTCTGTTGCTCTTTTCAACTACAAACCATAGTGAAGCAACGGAGAGATCAAAACCTTTGAGCCGGAGAAACTCCAAGATAGAGGAGCCCCAGGAGGTGTTGGAGAGTGGACAACGCAAACGTTCAGCCCGTCCTGGCTCCGCCTCTGCGAAAGGTGAGCGCAGTACTTTTACACTGCCAATTGCCGCATGTGGGTTGAGGTTCCAGCACTTATATCTGGCCATGACCTGTATAGAAGAACAGGGATCTTCACTGTGTTGTTGTTAGACTTCAGCTCCCATTATCCACAGCAAAAGGCAGGGCTTAGCAGTTAGAGTGAGGTTGCCGCAGTCTAAACATTATCATTTTATATGCTAGTTCTCACTACCCTTTGCTTGGCCATATGTTTTTCCATAGGGTTCAATAGAACCTAGACACCCAATGTGATGGCACGCTGGTAATATCACTTATCCAAATAACCCACCAACGACTGAATGCATTAAAGACGCATAGAAATGTAAGTTCTGTCTATGCCTGCATGCCTGTAAGGACTGAATAAGGAGAATATCTTTGTAGCATATGCTACGGCAATGAAATGTTCACAGCTTTTGTCTGTAGGCCAACTTTCAGAGGAAGGCGATTTATCACCTCATCCAGGGAGATATTTTCTTTGGCACAGTCTCTTGCTCATGCTTCTATAAATGATTAAAGGATAACCATCATCCAAATAAAAAAGCCTTTGTTTCTTTCTATATTTAAAACGAGTGCAATAACCTTAAGTAAGAAAATCATTACTGTACTTACACTCAGAAACCTACAATCAAGAGAGGAAATTACATTTTTTTTTCGTGATGGTTTTGGCAGCTATGTAAATGTCACTTTTAATTTACACCATAATTAGTAATAATAGTAACAATTAGTAATTGTTCTGCAAGTATTGACCACGATTTCCAATGCAGACACCCATACCGTAATAGTACTTGCCTGAACTGGGGATATAATACAGTCATATGAAGTTTGGGAACCCCTCTTAATTCTTTGTTTATCATTGGCTGAGCTTTTAAAGTAGCATCTTCCTTTTAATATATAACATGCCTAATGGAAACAGTAGTATTTCAGCAGTGACAAAGTTTATTGGATTAACAGAAAATATGCATCATAACAAAATTAGACAGGTGCATAAATGTGGGCACCCCAACACAGATATTACAGCAATACTTCTCAATACTTCTCTCATTTTGCAAATGTAACAGCCTCTTGATGCCTCCTATAACCTTTAATGAGTGTCTGGATGGCTGTATTTTTGACTGTTCGTCCATACAAAATCTCTCCAAATTCAGATAAATTTGATGGCTCCCGAGCATGGACAGTCTGCTTCAAATCATCCCACTGATTTTCGATGATATTCAAATAGTGGGACTGTGATGGCCATCCCAGAATATTGTACTTCTCCCTGTGCATAAATGCCTTTGTAGATTTCCAAGTGTGTTTAGGGTCATTGTCTTGTTGAAATATCCAACCCATGTGTAACTTCAACTTTGTGACTGATGCTTGAACATTATCCTGAAGAATTTGTTGATATTGGGTTAAATTCATCTGACCCTTAACTTTAACAAGGACCCCAGTCCCTGAACTAGTCACACAGCCCCACAGCATGATGGAAGCTCCACCAAATTTGACAGTAGGTAGCAGGTGTTTTTCTTGGAATGCGGTGTTCTTCTTCCACCATGCAAAGAGCTTTTTGTTATGACCAAATAACTAATTTTTGTCTCATCAGTCCAAAGCACTTTGTTCCAAAATGACTGTGGCTTGTCTAAATGAGCTTTTGCATACAACAAGTGATTCTGTTTGTGGTGTGAGTGCAGAAAGGGCTTCATCACCCTGTCATACAGATGTTCTGTGTGCAAATTGCTCTGAATTGTAGAACGATGTACAGATACACCATCTGTAGCAAGATGTTCTTGCAGGTCTTTGGAGGTGATCTTTGGGTTGTCTGTAACCATTCTCACAATCCTCTGCATATGCACTCCAACTGCCGATGGTCTTCCATTTCCTGATTCCATTCCTTACAATTGAAACTGACAGTTTAAACCTCTGAGATAGCTTTTTGTAGCCTTCCCCTAAACCATGATACTGAACAATCTTTGTTTTCGGATCTTTTGAGAGTTGCTTTGAGGATCCCATGCTGTCATTCTTCAGAGGAGAGTCAAACAGAAGCACAACTTGCAATTGGCCACCTTAAATACCTTTTCTCATGATTAGACACATCTGCCTATGACGTTCAAGGCTTAACAAGCTAATCCAACCAATTTGGTGTTGCCAGTAATAAGTATTGAGCAGTTATATGCATTCAAATTAGCAAAACTACAAGGGTACCCACATTTTTGCACAACGTTTTTCACATTTGATTTTATTTCATACAACTGAATACTGCTTCACTAAAAATGGCCTGCCAGGTATGGTGTGGGTTGAGAGGGGGGGTGGGTTAGTGTCAGGTGGTTTGGCATTTTGTCCACTTGCACATCACAAGTCGGTCTCAGTGTTTACCTTGTGGACCACAAAATGGATCCTAAAATGTTTCCTAAAAGTACTAACCAGGATTTATATTGGGCTGGGTCCACCAATGAGTCCTTTAGATCAGAGCCACTGACCCAGAAGACAAAGTAGGGCCTATTATCCTTTATCTCAATGGCTTGTTAACATTTAATGTGCCTGCAGTTGAATTAATAAGAGGCAGAAAAGATAAATAATTTTTGATGGAGGTCCAGCTATCCCTGCTGTGATGTGCACCAGCCAGAGAGCTTTCCCTTTAATAACATTATGACAGGTGGACAGGGGCGTTCTCTTCTGAACAGCATCGGTCAGAAATCCTTTTTTACCATTGCCCAATAATGATGCTGTATAATGAAAGGGGTTGATTATGTGTATTCCTTTTTCATTCACATTGAAGGGCCAGTTTCCCAATGAGCTAACGCTCCACTGCTCAATTCAAATGAATAAATAAATGCATCGTTTGTTGTTACTGGTCCATTAAACTGTATTTGTCAGAGGCAATGGCGCCACTACACTCTGTCAGGTTGTGAAAATATTATAAAGCAATTGTTCCTGTATTTTCTGTTTTGCAGAATCTGGAGCCAGTCCCACCCAGTCCAAACGAAGGAAATCCAAGTAGAATTTCTTTGTTTTCAACTATGCACCAAATTCAGGATTCGGTTTGGGATTTGCCTGTGTCCCCAGAACTTTTTTTTTTTCCAGGAATAGGCTGAATTTGTTTGTTCTTCATTCATGCTCGGCCAAAGCCAAAATATTAATTTTATGTAAAGGCAGCACATTTTTATTGACAGATGAGGTTTCTTTTATTCCCCTTCAAATTTGAATATGCAAATTAGAGCATGGATTAGGTTTGGTACGTGGCTGAATCTTTTGTGTAGGTTTTGGTATTTGGCCGAATCCAAAAATGATGGACTTGATGCATCCCAAATTATTCTTTTCTTTTTAAATTTCGGACAGATATGTAAAATGACTGCTAGCTCTATTTTGTTTACCAGTGGGAGATTAATTGGTTGTACAGTTTTAACTGCTTATTTTTTCTGCTTTGAAGGAGAATTACTTTTTTTTTTAATATTACAATTTTAATTGTCATTAACAACCACTTGTAAAATACCAGGATTTAAGAAGAAGAAAAATATATACCTTGCTTATAATTTGGTTTTATCTTCCATTTAATAATGTTTGCCTGGGAGCTTTTGTCAGTAGTCCAGCAAAGCTGGCCATACACTGGTAGATAAAAGCTACTGATTTGTCTTCTTCAGTCCAAGTCAGCAGCTTATTGGCCCTTTAGGAGGGCCTGCCCAATCAATATCTGCCTGAAAATCAGCCAGATATTGATCAGGCGCGTTTAAAAATGATATTGGTTGAGGAACACATCAGTCAAAGTGCCTCTGTAGGTCTGTTGTATTGTTGAAGATCAGATCCGGCCCAACAGTTGGATAGCTAAATCAGGGTGGAGATGGAACAAAATCTCAAAGACTGTAAGTGGACCAAGACTCATTTAAGATGCCCATACAAAAATATACATGGTCATTTTGCAAGGTCACCAAACAAGCATTTATCTCCATGTATGATCACTCTTGGTCCACTGGCAGCCTTTTAAGATGTTCTACAAATCCCAGCATCTTCACTTTGAGATCCACCTTGCTGAGATGTTGATCTATAGCTCCCAGCATCTCATCAACAGCAGAAGCATGTCAGTGGTTGATGGCAAGTTTAGGTAGCAGCATCTTCAAGACGGAAATGTTCCTATGCCTAAAAAAGCACTAGATAATTGTGTTTACAAAACCTATTTAAAGGGGAAGTTTAAAGATGACTATGTAGTACTTGCCAACAATTTTCTGTTAAGTAGAAGAATAGAAGATTGCTGTATTTTGGGTATATTTTGCACTTTTGCAGAGCCTACAACACGCTCTTGAGAATGCTTTATATTTAATGTGAATTTTTTTAAAACAGCCTGTCATTTGCTTTCAACCGTACACACCAAGTTTCAAGGGTGAGAACTACTAAGCTATAAAACCAGTGGATTGGCTCAGTTGACCTACAAAACAAGAAAACAAAAACATTTAAAACATGAAGTGGTTCCATTGTTTTGTTTTTTTTTATGTGAAAAATTTACCGGATGTAAAAACTCCACTTATTTTGTGTTTGTTGAAGTACTGTATTTATATAGAAGAGTATTAATATGGCAGCCGATTAGGAGACGTAAATGTTGTAAATAATAACAATCGTACGGTTAATTTGTTGTAGAATTGGACCAGTGAACAAGTTTGTAATAAATATATGGACATTTTAATTAAGTGCCTGTTGCATTCATTTATTTAATATGGCTAGCAGTGATAAGGAGATTTTGTGTACTCAATCTCCAGTCGCTTGTGGGACACAGGAATAGTGGGGTATTGCTGGCACCACTAGGATGCAGCAGGTACAGAGAGAGTCCACCACTTACCTGGTAGGTGACTCGACTTGTGCTTCTTGTCTACTGGCCAGTAAAGCCTCCCCCTAGGGAAACAAGGATGGACAGTGTCCTACTGCCAAGAGCACTTACTGACCCCAGTGGTGTTGGAAGGTGGACGATAGAGACAGTCTACTCAGTGTAGATGTCCAGTCCCTCTTCTGTGATATCAATAATCAGTAATAATAATTGAATAAAAAGGTGAATTCGCTCCTGAGAAGGAGCTGAGGATGTCCTAATGTCCTGAGGACACAATGAAACTGAGCTTGCTCTGCCTGCAGTGGGGGGTATAGCAGGCATAGGAAGGACTAGTTGTTTTTTACTTTATGGTGTCCTTCCTCCTAGTGATGCCAGCTATACCCCACTGTTCCAGTGTCCCCCAAGTAGACGATGGAGAAATTTTGTATGCAGATCTTACTGTACCAGCCCAGAACTTCAGCAGCCCTAGAACAGTAATGATCCAGCCCTTCACATCAGCTCCCCATCATTGATTTTATTAGGACATCTGCTGAGGGTCAGTGGCACAGTACAAGGTCATAGTTTCCAAGCTGTTGCTGAGATGCTGAAAGTGTGGATATGTCTTTTGCAGAAGCAAATGCTGCAGGGCTGATTATTAAAATCTGATGCAAAATGTGTGGTTTCTAAGCAGTCACGTAATTTGAGTTTAAATACATAAGTAATCTGCCCTCCATCGCAAATGTTATCTCATATACTGTATAAAGTCAGTCGGTCCCTAAGCTCCAGAGACTGTACATCAGCCCAAAGCATGTGCAGTGAATCTTCGGAAGCACAGATCTTAAAGGTATACTGTCATGGGGAAAAAAAAAAAATTCAAAATGAATCAGTTAATAGTGCTGCTCCAGCAGAATTCTGCACTGAAATCCATTTCTCAAAAGAGCAAACAGATTTTTTTTATATTCAATTTTGAAATCTGACATGGGGCTAGACATATTGTCAGTTTCCCAGCTGCCCCTGGTCATGTGACTTGTGCCTGCACTTTAGGCTAAGGCCACACTAGGCGATAGCGCCTTTTAATCCGCAATCGCCGGGGAAACTTTTGCGCTGGCGTCTATGGGGAATCGCGGCGTAAAAACACACGCGGCGATCTTTTTTCTATTGTCGCTCGAAATCGCCTAGCGAGGCAATTTCAAGCGACAGTAGAAAAAAGATTGCCGCGTGTGTTTTTACGCCGCGATTCCCCATAGACGCCAGCGCAAAAGTTTCCCCAGCGATTGCGGATTAAAAGTCGCCGCGAAAAGTCGCCGCGAGTCAAATCGCGGCGCTATCGCCTAGTGTGGCCCTAGCCTTAGGAGAGAACTGCTTTCTGGCAGGCTGCTGTTTTTCCTTTTCAATGTAACTGAATGTGTCTCAGTGGGACATGGGTTTTTACTATTGAGTGTTGTTCTTAGATCTACCAGGCAGCTGTTATCTTGTGTTAGGGAGCTGTTATCTGGTTACCTTCCCATTGTTCTTTTGTTTGGCTGCTGGGGGGAAAAGGGAGGGGGCTGATATCACTCCAACTTGCAGTACAGCAGTAAAGAGTGATTGAAGTTTATCAGAGCACAAGTCACATGACTGGGGGCAGCTGGGAAATTGACAATATGTCTAGCCCCATGTCAGATTTAAAAATTGAATATAAAAAAAATCTGTTTGCTCTTTTGAGAAATGGATTTCAGTGCAGAATTCTGCTGGAGCAGCACTATTAACTGATTCATTTTGAAAAAATGTTTTTTTCCCCATGACAATATCCCTTTAACTACTAAAGGGCTGTTGTGGCCTGTCAGGAATCATGGAGCCCCATACTTAGTTTGCAGGGCCCTAATTACTAACCTACTGATCACCTGGACCCCTTTTGTGGAGTACAATGGTGTTTGCTAATGGAGAGGGGAAAATGCAATGAATGTATGGCCCATCCCATTCACACCCGATTATGCTAAAACCACATCCACTCACCCACAAATCTGGCCCATTTGCAAAGTGTTTACATCTCTTAGGCATCCTCTGCCACCCATCCCGATTGCAGTACAGGTATAGGATCCATATAGGTTTCGTATACGGAAATCCATTATTCAAAAAGGTTATCTCCCATAGATTCCATTTTTATAAAATAATTCAAAATTTAAAACATATTTCCTTTTCACTGTAATGATAAAACAGTACCTTGAACTTGATCCTAAAGAAGATGTAATTAATCCTTATTGGAAGCAAAAACAAATCCTACTGGGTTTAAAGGAAAACTATACTCCCCAAACAATGTAGGTCTCTATAAAAAGATATTGCATAAAACAGTTCATATGTAAAACCCTGCTTCATGTAAATAAACCATTTTCATAATAATATACTTTTCTAGTAGTATGTGCCATTGGGTAATCATTAATAGAAAATTGCCATTTTAAACAATAAGGGCCGCCCCCTGGGACAGTACAATTCACTGTGCACACAAACATACCAACAAACCATACTTGTTAGGTTACATGAGCCAATTAACAGGCAGAGTTCTGTCTTTTGCTTCCACACTTCTTCCTGTTACAGTTAGAGTTGAGTTTAAGTCAGGTGATCTCGGAGGCAGCACACAGACCATCACAAAATGGTGGTTCAAGGCAAGAGATGTAAAAGTGCAATATTTACTTAAATATATATTCCAGTTTGGTAAAATTCTTCAATATGCCACAGGGGGTATAGTTTTCCTTTAAACAATGTTTTAATGATTTTTTTTTAGCAGACAAAGTATGGAGATCCAAATTATGGAAAGACCCCTTATCCGGGATTACCTCAGGTTCCCATACCTGAATTTCCCTGATGATCAGCCCTGGGCCTTGTCTTGTACAAAATCCCAAACATATGGAGTAGTTAATTAACTCTAACCATTTTTTTTAGTGCTCCTTTAAAGAAAGTCTCTCTCCCCCCGCAGCCTCAGCTCACCGCTGCCTGTTCAGATGCTCTGCCTCTCGATCTACCTCGATGTTCTGTGTGTGGGACTTCCTGTTCCTGACTTCTGATGCTTTGTGGAGGAACAGCATCGAGAGCGCGTACGCAGTGGTGAACTGGTCGCCCTTTCGCCGTTTTCCAAGGTAATGGAGAAAGGGTATTTTGAATTTTTTTTTAAAAAAACGCTAGGTATATTATAGGGCATTATTAGGGCATGGCCATTATTTTTATCATATAGAATTTTTTTATGTTATTGGTCCTTTAGACATGTGAAAGAAACTCTTTTCCTCATAAAAAAAAACAAGACAATACTTTAAATAATTTTTTAATCCTTTGTGTTTTATCCTTTTATAATTTTTTTGTTCAGTTAAAGACAAACATTACAGTTCAACAGCCCCTCTCAAACAAAATACAAATAAAATGTCAACGCACACAGCCACACCAAGATAATTTATCTGTACTCAGTCTGAAACACGGACACAACTGTTATATACCCACAAGAGATTATGCATCATCCTACACACACGTTAAGAGCTAACACACTATATTTAGAATTAAATTCCATCCCCTCTTTAGGGGGAGCTAAGTGTCACTAAAAACCTTGACTCCACCAGAGGGGCAACGTGTTCTCCCTTCCAGGGGACAAAAAGTTTGTGTGTACGTTGTGCCACAGATACACATACACAAACCCTTTCTGTGCAAGAGGGTCACTGCCCAGGTACAAAAGCACAATTGGTGCATTTGAGAATACAGCAATGCAGGACACATCCTTTACTCAGAAGGGACAAGTTACTGAAGAAGAAAAATTTTTTTATAGTAAGGCATATGATGGGTTAAAGCAGGGCATTGGTGCTTGTAGGTCAGGCACTACCCTGGGTTAAAGGCTTCACCTTATGACGTGTAATTTTAGATTCTATTAATTGCATTACATATTGATAACTAAATATTATTTTACATACAAGCAAGTACTAAAAAAGGTAAAGGGCCAATATATATATGTATATATAGTCATTCATTTTTTTAAGGGTTTTCTTTTAACAATTTAAAGTCATATAGCATTGCTGTCTCATCCTTGTATAAACAAAGACACACAAATCCCTCTCCTACAGGGTGAATTAACAGTTTGCCGCATAACGCCAATGCACTCTATAGCATGCTTCTACATTAGTTGCTAATAAACGATCCAGTATGTGGATTCTTTATTCATCTGGTGAGAGAGATGGAGGTGAAACTCTGAAGTCGCACCACTTCAGTAACATCTATGACACCTTGCATACACAGAAAGTAGTGCTACACAATCAATCTCACCGCTCTTTGCAGCGTCGAGTGCCGACTGTGACTCTGTCTGCTCAGGTCCAATCCAAATTCCAAAACATATTTCAGCAGCACTCCGGTTCATTGAAAATAGAATTTATTTGTGCAACAAGTGAAGCAATGTTTCGGGCATAACCAGCCCTGCTTGATAAAGGGTTGGTTATTCCCGAAACGTTGCACAAATAAATTATATTTTCACTGAACCGGAGTGCTGCTGAAATATGTTTTAGAATCTATGACACCTTGGTCACTAGCCAAATAAGCAGTGTCTGTGGCTTTTTTCTTTTTCCCTTGCAGTAAAGGCCTCATTATGGTTATGGTTTGTCTGCAGAACCTAGGATGATATCTTGCTTTTCAATCAATTTTTTTTTTATCACTAATATACGCTTAAGATAATACGCGGACATACTGTTGCACCTTAAAGCCAAACACACTAATATATGCGTGTATCAAATGGAAAGGCTAATTTGTAATTTAGATTAATTTTGCGCCATGCGTCCATATAAACCGTTAATTTGCCATGCAGGGTGTGGCTTTTACTGTTCCAGTATAATGGGATGGAAGGCAAGATAATATCTTTATCATTTGTAGCTGAGCTTGTCCTGTCCAACTATAAGGGGCCCATTCACTTAGCTCGAGTGAAGGAATAGAGGAAAAAAACTTCGAATTTTGAATGTTTTTTTTGGCTACTTCGACCATCGGATGGGCTACTTCGACCTTCGACTACGTCTTCGAACGATTCGGACTAAAATTCGTTCAACTATTCGACCATTCGATAGTCGAAGTACTGTCTCTTTAAAAAAAAACTTTGACCCCCCTACTTTGCCACCTAAAACCTACCGAGGCCAATGTTAGCCTATGGGGAAGGTCCCCATAGGCTTTCCAAGGTTTTTCTGATCGAAGGATAATCCTTCGATCGATGGGCTAAAAATTACCCTCGATATTCGACCCTAGGTAAATTTGCCCCTACATGTTGGGTAGGAACTTTAAATTTTCTTTATTTGCTAGGTATTGGTCAGACAGGCCAATGGAAAGAACGTTGCACTCCGCATTAAACACACAAGGCAGAATTGCTTGCATTTAACCTCTGTGCCATTGGATTTCTTTATTCAGTGGAAAGAACCCCCATACATGGCCCTATAGCTACTTAATTATTCTGAAGAGAGTCCGCACCTTTTAATTGGGCCACATATGCCTAGCTTAACTCAGGGGAGGAAAAGAATCAATCTGGCAACTCCTTGCCTTTATCTAAATGCCACATTCAGTGCACATTATTAGATTTCCTCCTACCCACCCCCATCCCATACAGCAATATTTAGGAACCATAGGATAATTTAGCGCCTTTTTTGTTTAACATAGAGGACAGACCTATATTAGCTGATACAGAAATTGCAAATGCAAGAAATAAATCACCATTTAACATTAAAAAAAAAGAAGCTTACAGTACATTCTGCTCTGTTAACTCGTGAAAAAAAACTTGGTACTGAATTTTCCCAGTGTTAGATAAATGTATTTCAAGGAAGGGACAAATGTGAATGATGGCGCCATTTAAAACATCCTTACAGGCTTTACAAGAACAGGACCTTTAACTCTGGCTCACTAAAGCCCAATATCCAAGAGGAGACAGCTTATAAACCTGTGATTTATAACACATGCAAAAATCTATTTTTAAAGGCACATGCAAGTGGCAATTCAATATATCAACATATATAGTGTATTCCTCGTATTGCTGTCCAAAGAGGCCTTTCACTGCGTTTAGATAAATATCAGATATTATAGGCATCTCTCTATATAAATACAAATATTTTAAAGAAATGTTATTTTCAGTCTGTAGCGTTCATTAATTATAAGAAACAGCATTCAAAGTAAGACATATGCTCAAATATGCTGTGCTTAGAAGCAACTAATACTGTGAAGATGTTTATTTAAAAGCACCACAAATTCAGTCCTAAGGGCAATAGCAACATATTCTCCCAACATCTGTAAGCTTTTCCAATACTGTCATTATACAAGCAACTGCACACACGCCAACCTTGTAGCTGTAAAGCATTTGTTAGCATTGCTGGTGGGCAACAAAATGACCAGAATGCATTTCAAGAGTCAAAAACCTCACCCAGTAGTAGTAGTAGTATTAGTGTACCATGTAGGTACAGGCAACTGGCACTGAAGTGAAGAAATTTCTGCTCAAGGTCACTATACATACTACAGACCTTTGGGTGGAATCATTATATAAATCGTACAACTGTTTTAGTCATCGTTTTACAACATGACACAGAGTGATGAGTAGCAGTAATTCATATGAGGTGTTCCTCCTATCTAGGCATCTTTAAGCAGAACTACAAGTTAGTGAGTGGGGCCTATAACAAGATGTGTATATGAGATTTTTCCTTCCTGTTTTTGGATTCAATGGATCAGTTATACCATGGGACGCAAACAAAATAATAGGTGAGTAGGTGGAGCCAACTTTTAATAATATATGGACAGACCATTGGAATTAACTAGTGCAAAAAAATCAGTTGGTTCCATTGGCAAAGCACACCTAAAGATCAATCCGAGGGCACAGCAAGAATGCCAACTGCTTTCTCCATGAGAATAAAGTTTGTTGTGTAATCGGCTGAAAAGCTAATACTAAATAGTTTGCACATAGAGGATTGATTTTAAGTGCGACCTTTGATAGTATATTTTTGTCACAAAGCTACCAAAATTTCCAAACTACCAAATAACAGAGCAGACTCATGTAATACAAGACAGTCAAAGGAAACGCCTTGTTAATTCAAGTTACCAATCCCAATGTTCACTTGCCCTTTAGAATAAAGGTGGTCATACACGGCCAATAAAATGGCTGATTTGGTTTACATCAGCAGCTTATTGGCCCATGCATGTGACCCTCTGACAGACCTGCCTGACCAACATCTGTCCTAAAAATGGGCAGATATTGACTTTGCAGATTTAATAATTCCACTGGAACAGCTTTTTGTTAATGCAGCCCTTGCTCCAATGGCCTGCATTGCCATTGTTGTTATCCGATCTAGTGATCCCGTCTACATGTGGGAATGTCAGAGCTACCTCACCAAAGCCAAATTTCATTCTAACTACATAGTATATATAAAGCTAAAGCTTGTGTATGCAGAGAGTTACAGCTGGGAAACAGAACAGGGTAGTGCCACCCTGCCATGGGAAAAAGTGAGAAGCGTGCCCCAGGTGCGGCAAAATACACCCTGGTAACTTTAGAAACCAAAAAATAATTTATACATTAACTGGATATTTATCTCTTCTACTGCTTCCAATGTGCCCCCCCCCCCCTCAGGTTCTAAACAGGGAAGGGAGAAGGGGCAGCATTGTATCGGCCGCAGGGTTCAGAAACGACCCTGGAGCAGGTAACCAGTGCTTAGCTTACACTATGTAAGAGAACAAGCAATGGGCAACTCTAGAACATTCATGTCTGCAGCTGGTATAAGCTATTTGCCCCGGCACCATGAAATAAATCATAAAGCTCAATTACTACATTCTGAAGAAACTCCAGCGGTTAAAAATATTAGAGACACTGGACTTGATGTAAACATTAATTTTCCCATACAGGGAGTCTCATTATTTGTCTACCTAAACCACGTCATACGTTGTTAAACAATATTTTTTGCCAACAGTAATTGCTATGCTAATAGCACTGAATTGGCTGCCATTTTGTGATGCTCTGCTCCCTCCCTGAACTTCTGACTAGAAATAACGCAGGTTCTGAGTTAAACCAGAAGAAGCGTTGCCTCTGTCCTTTCATTGGCTGATGTAACCTAACATGTATGTATGTTTGCCCTTAGTTTGTGTGTGAGCGCAGTGCATCATACTAGCCAGAGGGGTTTAGTACTTAAAGGAGAATTAAACCCGTAAAGTAAAAATAACCATACTGCCCCTCCTCCCCCCCTCAGCCCAGCTGTTACCCCGGGAAAATGGCCCTAACTCTTTACTTTCCCCTCGGTGCAGATTCTGTCCAGCGGAGTTCACGGCAGCCATCTTTTTCTCTTCGGTAATCTTCAGGAACACCCATATTGGTGCAAAAAAAAAAAAAATTCTGTTTCGCAACAACTACGTATGTAGATTACAGAAGAGCCAGAAGATGGCTGCCGTGAACTCCACTGGACAGAATCTGCACCAAGGGGTAAGTAAAGACTTAGGGGCATTTGCCCCGGGTAGCAAATAGGCTGGGGGGTCTATGTAGGGTACAGCTTTTTTTACTTTAGGGTGGAATTCTCCTTTAAAACTGAAGCGCTGCCATCAAAACTCGCATATTCTTTTTCCTGAAAAGGCTTAATTTTTGTCAAATGGTGTTTTAAATATGGGCTGTTTAATTAAATATATTTTAAAAAGACCAATTTTTTCCTTTATAAAATGCAGACCAGTAAGTGCTACTGGCGTTTGTTACTATAGGTTATTAGTAGTGGCCTAACATGAGAAAGCCAGGGGCCTCCTATGGTTTTGGGGTCTGATTTATGGCAGTTATGCTAATGGTTACTAGACCTGAAGCCAATGTTCCTAAGTTTTAAACATCCAGCCTAAAATATATTGTATATCATTTGTCTGCACTTTTTTAAAATACCTGTGTAAAGAGAAATAGTTTTATGCATACTATTAGGTGCTGAGTTTTAGTCAAATTACCTAATATCGCTTCATGTGCTATTTATCTAAATGTAGTTCTATGCACAGGCTCAGACTGGCAATCTGTGGATTCTGGCAATTTCAAGAGGGGCTGCTGTAAGATGTCACTATTTAGTGGGCTGTTTCGGCCTCTGTGTACTTGAAATGCCAGGGCCTATTTTAAATCCCTGCCTATGCTTACATGAAGGGAAGGACCACATCAGTGCATTGATGTGTTCCTTGCACAGCATGATCTGCCTGATAAACATCTGCCTCTAATTCAACTATATAAAGCTGTTGGACAGGAACCAATAACTGCTAATTAAGCCTGGAGGGGGAGGTGGCTTTTATCAGCCTGTGTATGGCCATTTTAAGAATAACAGATCATTTTTGAGCAGGTAATCAAAGGAATGAATCAGTACTGGAGCTACCACTGACATACAACTCCCATCACCCCTCTTTCCATATTAGTTGGGAGATGTAAGTCAAGAACAGCTCATGACTACTGATCCAAACCACGTTTGATGAAACCACACTCACTTCTCTGCTTTGCTCAGTCAGTTAGGAGTAAAAATTAAAAATGCTCCATACAATTAGCCTACTCAAAGCAAGAAGCTCAAGCTCTACCAGTGCAAACATTGTCTTTGCTTGCTCACCAGGGTAACCTTCCATAAAATTCTGCTTCCTTTCCAACAGGCACCGTATAACTATTACAGGCTGGGGAAACAATCTGTACTCAGAGCTGTTTTAGATTTGAGCAAGAGTGTTGTTTTCACGAAGAAGAAGCAGCAGACTGGGATGGGCAGAGGACTGTAATTCTTCAGTGCAAAAATATATTTTATATATCTTTAGTGTCAGAGTTCTACAGGGCTCTGTGGCAATGAAAGAGGTAACAACCAAAGCAAGGTAAATAAAACATAAATAAGCTGTTCTATAAAGGGTATGTAGATATATTTACAGCTGCATGTGCCAGCATTTATAAAGAATGTTCTGCTCCTTTTTAAAAGTTTTCTTCCTTTTTTGCGTGTTAATATTACCCTGGGGTTCATTTACTATGACTGGGGAATACGGCCTCTCTCTAGGAACCCATAGCAACCAATCAGGAATAAGCTTTAGTGATGCACGGGAAATATCTGATTGGATGTTGTGGATTATGGCAGTGAGACTGTCTTACCCAATATTGGTAAATGCCCCGTGTATGTCTTTAATCACAGGGAAGCAGGTTGGCAACATCTCCGTCACTGAAAGTGTTAACGTCAAGTATAACCAGCAAGTCCTTCAATTTCATATCTAAATAGCTTAAAAAATTAACAATGCATCTACAGAAAAACAACAAACTTTTTTTTTTAGAATTTCAGATAGTGTCCCTGAGTCCACACTGGTGTTTACATTTTTTCCATGCATGCATTAAAACCTTTAAAAAAACACCTCAAATCTGAAGCATTTCATGGTAAAAGAAAAAAAAAATCCCACAATCCATTCATCCCATACCTACGAAGCAGAGCAAATAACAGTATCACACTTGTCGTGCACAAAATACAGCAAACTCCAGTCGTCAAAATGCGATCATCAGAATGTTCACACGTGCTTGTTTTGTTTTTTTTTTTGATTTTTTAAAATATTTACACACTGTTAATGAAAGTCACTATAGTAAGCACCGTTTAGTTTGTGATATATACAGGTAAATTGAATAACTAGAGCTTGTTTAAAGCAAGGCTGGATTCTTGGGACATTGTGCAAAGGAAAAAAAAAAGTCTACATTTGCCATGTGTGTTGATCTAAGAGGGGAGTGCGGGATTCATGATGAAAGGCCCTAGGCAATCAGGCCCCTCAACTTCTCTTGATAATAGCTGAAGGACCAAAAGATGGCTACCCCTGACATAAATAACTAATAAACATTATCTTAATATACAACTCTAATAGCACCCCAGCCTTCTTTGTCCTATACGAAAACGGGCCATAAACATAACTGCTGTCTGAATATGGTGGCATTTTCATTTATAAGGTAGCATAGGGGTAATAATGTCAGTGGTATCTCCTTACTGCAGCACAGAATGGTGTTAGCTGTATAATCTGCAGTCAGGAGATCACACTGTACTAAACCCTGCACAGAGCCTGCCCTGATAATCTGCAGGTAGGCAGACCACATTAAAGGGACAGTAACACCAAAAAGTGAAATAGTTTTAAAGTAACAATATAATGTAGTGTTGTGCTGCACTAGTAAAACTAGAAACTCTACAGTGGTTTATTTAAACAAGCTGCTGTGTAACCCTGGAGCAGCCATTCAAAGCTGAAAAAGGAGAAAAGGCACAGGATACACAGCAGATAACAGAACAGCTCTGTAGTATACAATGGGATTCTTCAGAATTTATATATCTACTGTGTATCCTGTGCTTGAATGGCTGCCCCCATGGCTACACAGCAGCTTGTTTATATAAACTATAGCAGAGTTTATGAAGCATACACACCAGTTTTACCAGAGCAGGGAAACACTACATTATATTGTAATTTCTTTAAAACACTTTTTACTGTTCCTTTAAATTGGATAGTACTCACAGGCTGTCTGACTTTGCCCAGGTAATCTACAGGCAGGAGGTCAGGGTATATTGCAGAGGGACCCAATACCGGTAATTCATGTCCTGGTAGGAATTTACTTTACATTATACAATAGCCCACAACTCTCTAACAACATGCATCATTTATCAGTTTTCACTTTCATATCCCTGATCATTTAGATGGACTTGCAATGCTCCTACACAAATCTCCCATAATCCCACCCCAAACAGGGCTGCTGTAAAAGAAAGTTATATGTCTCAGTAATTTATCTCCTGCCACCAGCAACCTCAATACACTTAAAAGAAGAGGATTTACATACATTTAGAACGCAGAAAAATGTTAAATTAAAATAATTACTCGCTCTCTAATTAAAAGGAACATACATCCAATTCATAACCAGGATGTACCTTCCATTTAATATTCGGTATAAAAGGTACAGCACATACCACTGCACAAGTGCAGAAAAGATGGCGGAATGGCCAAAATAAAGTTAAGGATTTAGATCAGGAGGGCTGCTGTGGTGGTAGCAAAATCTGATTTCCTTGTCCTTTAAAATCAATGTCAAAATGTTTACAGCAACCCTGCCAGTCATGTTACTCCGATTCCTTATTACATCACTGATTTAAAACCCCACACCCTAAGTTATACCTCTCTTCCCAGAATTCCATTCCCTCCTGGCTAACCCTTTATCCTACTTCCGCCTGCCTTCTTCAACTTGCGTCCCCTGTTCCACTAATAAGGAGCATTGCAAGCCCCTCTAAGTTAAAAAGGTAAGAAACAGGTTCTACAGTGGTTTTTGAACCACAAACATGGTTGGTATGAGTGTGGCCATTTTGTTTACCCATTATCTCTTGCTGGTAACTGGAATTTAAAGAAAAGATAAAGAAAAAAAAAAGAAATTTTGGGGAAAATGGCCACTGTTTTGTTCAGTGGGAAGCTGTTAAAATGTACATAGCACCTTTTTCCTGGTAATTAAAATAAAGCTCACTTTGCATGGATGGTTTCCCACAATGCACAACTAGACCCATTTTAAAAACAAGTGTATTAAAAAAAAAAAAAAAAAAAGCCAACACTGTCCTAGCTCTGACCCTCAGTTGATAATGAGTACGTAGAACCGGAAAGAGAGGGTGATTGATATTTAGATGGGCAGGCTACAAGGTACTGTACAATGCTGGCTTCAAAGGCAGTCTGGAAGCTACACAAGTTCCGGGGTGGGAATAGATGACTTCTTCTTTTCTAAGGGCTCAGAGGTCTTTACCAATTAAGTGGTTAAGTCCTCTGCACCTTTGCCAGGATCTCAAGGGACTTTCAGCATTTCTTCTGTACTGGGGAGTCCTTATTACCAAAGAACTGGAGCGGGGGGGATGAATTTTCTTTGATCTTGAAAGATGGGGTAGTAGAAGCCAGGGAGGTTGATGTTAACCCAATAGACACGAGAGGAAGAATTTAGGTAGAGATAATGCCCACATTTATGTAAACAGCAGATGGGAGGGATCAGTGGTTGCACTGGCGCTGTCTGGGTTGGCACATGAAGCTGTGGTGCCGTGTCATAGAGCGTCCTTGAATCTCCCGTGCCAGGTTCTGTCGCTGCAAGCTCTTTCGGCTCGTGTTGCGTCTGTCCACAAGAGCCTTGGCACGTTGGATCCGGGAGGCCTGGCCTACCTTACCCAGGATGGCAGCTTTGGCAGAGATGGAGGTGGTGTGGTGAGGGGTGCGGCGTTCCACTCTTGTTTTAGATGGGGACCTGTGGAGATGGTAAGAATTGTAATTTTTTTTGAGTTTTTACCCTTTCACTTATGAACATACTACTCCCCCACATATATATACGGTTCCATCAGAAAGTTCTAATTACCCTAGCACTTCCCCATCATTCATGGATTTCCAAAAACTAGTGAGGAATGTTTCACTTCAGCTATACAATCCACAATGATCTGGACCATAATGTACAGCCCCCCCAGTCATTGCCATCTCTTAACTGATGCCAAGCAAACTCACAGAAAACCCTGGTGACATTTGTCGAAAGGGAACCCAAAATCTTGCTGTCCATTTAAAAATGATTGAGAAGAATAACTCAGTCTGGCATTCCTTACCTGTCTCTGGGTGATTCTCGGGTGTCCTCTTCCACCACAATGCTTCCATTGGTGATATAGACAGACATGCTGGGGTGCTCAATAAGAAGGTCTTCAAGAGGACTGGTCCCCAACTCGTTTTGCCCAGGTGCTTCTGCAGTGAAACAGGGGGGAGGGGTAACGAACCAACTCTCGTCCATTGACTGGGGAGGGTGGGGTGGGATGGACCAGCCAATCCTCTCAGCCAGAGAGTGGGGCAGCGGGCTGGGGGTGGTATCATTCTCCTGCTCCTGTGCCACATCGTCCCCGCTTAAGTCATAGCTCTCTGGAATGTGCAGGAGACAATACAGGAAAGGCAAATCCATGCCAGGGTAGGGAACAGAGGAAGGCACACACATACAATGCCAGGGAGGGGGAGGGGGGAGGAGAAACGATGGGGAAGGAGTTATTAGTTTACAATAAGTCACTAACACTACCATTATGGGGACATTAACTTCACTGCTACATAGAGCCATAAATAATTATATAGCAGGCAACATTTTCCAGCATGCTGACACTAGCAGTCAGGATATTGCATGCTTAGATGACAATACCACGAGGGTGCCATCCTCCAAGTATGCCATCCATTAACAACATGCAGTAAGACTGAAAATACCCCTTCCATAGATCTGCCTTTATACATGATTTGGAGCTGCCAGACTGCTTTATCACAATAAATATTCTCTAAAGGCCTTTAGAATAGCCACCTACTGCTCTACTGACTTTTAAACAGAATGCAAAGGCATAGAAGAGGATTTTTAAGCATACACGGTGTAAATGGTTCTGGATACCAGGAAACACTAAATTGTGTTCCGATCAGGGTTTCTTAACCTACTAGGGAACCTAGAATAAGTCTGAATGTCAGCATTACAACCCAAGTAAAAGCATAGGGGCCTGTTTTTAGGACCGAATCCATAGCATTGTTGATGTAGATAGTTACAATCTAAGCAGTTTTGCTACTGAATCTATTATACTACAATAAATGCTTATAATTTGTTCCCTCTTGAAGGATACCTTTTTTTTAGTTCAAAATATCCTTATTTTCATTAGTACAGCTTTTCAGACCCTTCTACAGACTTTCTCCGCTAGAAGTGTGTAACAACCTAACTTCCTTTTCTGGCAAACGTTTGTATATCTGTATCACAAATGATGCATTACATTAGTTCTGTAAATTTTCAGGGTTTATAAAAAGTATGAATGCACCAAATCCAGAATTCAGTTGAATTCAAGCACTTTTTGCAGGATCTAAATTCAGACTAATCCTAAAGGTTTGGATTAGAACCCATAAAATCACAAGACTTTAAAGCTCAGACAAGTAAATGTGACAATTTTGTGTTCAGAGATGATGCAATTTATTTAATTTATCCCAAATTTGAAATTAGGGCTCAGAGTTGGTTAGGGTATTTATAAGTCTTTTGTAGAAAATGTGGTATTTGGCTGAATCCAGGACTTGGTGAATCCCTAACAAACGGAAGCAACAGCCCTGGGTTCCACAAAGAAACAATTCTTACAGAGTAGGCAGGAAGGTAACTATATAGGAAGCAGGCCCTGCATCTGTTGGGGAGGGGGGGGGGGGCAAGAGTTATAGGGCTCTCAGTGGGGCACGCACCGATAAAGGATTATAAGATTAAAATTAAAAAATATCTTATTCTTAAAGTTTAGTGGGGCCCTAAAATGATTTTGCTGTGTCGGCCAAGAACTTCTAATTATGCCACCGAATTTAGCAGTTGTGGTTAAGCAGAGATGGGACAAGCAGTTGTATTTAGGGCAAGATGGCTGCAGTACAGCAAGATAGCACCAGTACAGCAATATGGCCAAAATGCAGACATTCAGCTTTTTGTGAAAAGCAACTCCCAGCCCCAAACAACAGCCAATAGTTAATGATTGAATCTCCTGCTTTACATAAATATAAAATATCTACTTTGTACAGGGCCCCATGACTAAATAAAGATCTACTTGAATAAAGATCTATTTTGTACAGGGCCCCATGACTAAATAAAGATCTACTTGAATAAAGATCTATTTTGTACAGGGCCCATGACTTTGCAGGTATGTATAAAGTCAGTAGACCACTTTTAAAAGGAAGGCTGCCTGGAAACAGAAAATTCATCGCCCCTTATAAAAAAATTTCCACAACACAATATCAAGTGTCTGTACAGCCTCACACAGAGCTAAATTTAAAGCAGAACTCTCTACTAAATGCCTGACATTCTAAAAAGGAGGCAGCGATTACATAGCAGGAGCTCTCGATCTGTGGCTCTCTAGCTTCTGTTGAACTACAAATCCCAGAAATCTCTACAGGCTTCAACGTTGTCATTCTGCTGTCAGAGATAACAGGTTCATCCAGGTAACCCCATATATAATACACTTGCATAAAATAAAGTCTAGCAATTGGTAGATTTTTCAGTACAGGTATGGAACCTGTTATCCAGAATGATTGGGACCTCAGGTTTTCCAAATAACGATCTTTCTATAATTTGGATACTCATACCTTATGTCTACTAGAAAATAAGTTAAATATTAAATAAACCCAATAGGCTGGTTTTGCTTCCAATAAAAATTAATTATCTTAGTTAGGTCGGATCAGAGATCCAAAGAAAATATATAATAATGTTAATTATTTAGATAAAATGAGAGGAAGCCTTCCCGTAATTCTGAGCTTTCTGGATAACAGGTTTCCGGATCCCATAAACCTGTAATTACGACAGGCTCAACTTTTATACCTTCAAGGAGTGTTGCATTACAACTAGCAGTCAGGCATATTTTTGTTTATTTGTTTTCAACCTGAACTTCAAAGTTACTATGGTATGTACATCTACCACCTGGACATTGTGTTTAACATCAGAAGTGTCAACAGGATGACATCTCTGATTTACCTATTTTTTTCTACCTCCTAATAAGGCTACACCCTTCCTGTATTACTAAGATCCAGGGTGTTGTCATTTCACAGGTCAGGGAAGCAGGCTAAAAGGTGTATGGGCTTACCTGGTATATCAATGATGAGCCAGCCATCATCCTCTTCCTCGGAGATGATAGGCTTAGGCTCATTGGTATTGCTTGAAGGTACATCACTGAAAAAGAGTCGGGTTAAACGCTGGAACATGATTGGAGAGTCCTTTGGGGATTGCTGGGACTTCTGAGTGAGGAAGATAGGGTTGTAAACAAGTGGCGAGGCCTGGAGGGGGTCAGCAGAGGCCGGCAGAGCAATATGTAAACATCAGGCTTCTAGATGACTTGGTCGAGAATAGCCCTGCATAGAAACAGAATGTGGCAACTTAGCTCTTGCTTTTTCCATCTACTGCATTCCATACAATCCCCACAAGAAACATTACATCCTTCAGATTTACCTTTCCCCCAAATCCATGTAACCTTTTCCAGCTGGCCCAGGATAAAACAAGACATTTATACAAGTAGGGTGTATCTTTTTTTACAGTCAAATACAAACACAAAGCTTATTGTATGTTGTGGACATTCCTTACATCTCTGTATATATGAATTTAGATCTATGGGTGGAAGGTGCCAGACTGCTTCCCTTGAAAGTGGATGGGAGCTGCTACCTTAGACAATACAGTATAGGGATATAAATAATCATATGCAGCAAACATTCATTTTCTGTATATATATATATATATATATATATATATATATATATATATATATATATATATATATATATATATATATATATATATATTGTAAATTATTGACCCATTTGATTAATTTTTACCATAGATATATATATATATATATATATATATATATATATATATATATATATATATATATATATATATATACACAACAAAGTATATTTTATTATAAAATTAACATAAGTAATGTGGCAGCTTCCACCTATTTGTGTGTGTGTGTGTATATTGCAGACTGTGTAAGGGAAATTCTAGCTCCCACCTACAGTATCTATATGTTCTGTACAAACAAGTTGAGTCCTCAGATCTATTTAAAGGCCTGTGTCCATCACTTCTCTTAAAAAAGCATTTGGTATCAAAATGGAAACCCCCCACCTTTGGATAAGGATTAAATGACAAGGCAAGTTAACAGTGTTTACTTGGTTCCTAGTACGACAGTTTATTTCATAATGCCAATACCTGAAGTTGGAGGAAAAACCTCAGTTTAGGCGTACATGTGACCTGCATGTCAGAGTATGATTCCTCCTGCACAGCCCCAAGCCTTCTTCTGACACTACTTTGCATATACCAGGCTGAAGCCTTGCAGTTAGCAGGAGAGAGCAGGTGGATCATGGCAGCACCCTTGTCTTAGTAACTGGTGTTGGGTGGGGGAAGGGTTGGGAGGAGGAAATCTCCCTACACATACATTCTAGAGCGCCAGCAATATGAACAATTCGTATAATTTCTTTTATTATAGTTATCACTTTGAGCTGCATGTTTGTTTGGTTTAATAGCATCAACAAAAATGTAGAAAAAGAGGTACATATCCGATTCAATATCAAATAACTGCTATAATTTTCAAGAGAATTGTGCAGACCTGGCAAATGCCAGAGAGCTGCTGGAAGATGCCATAGACAGTGATCATTTAGTGGGCTGGTGGGCTTTGTGTACTTGAAATGTCAGGGCCTATTTTGAATCCCAGTCCAGATTTCTGCAACCTGAATTGTTGGAATGACATTCAGGAAGCCAGTTATTATTAGACTTTTTTCAGCCAGGTGATATTGACTTTGAAATAAGAACAATACCTTAACTTTGCATTGCAAATATGGGAGGGCAAAGAAAAAAAACAGGCTGTATACACGGTCACCATTGTCCTTGCTGCTCTTATGATTTCCAAGTAAGGAATGTGTTCTAATGATAGGGATGTAGTTAATTATTCAATACATTAACCTCTGGCACACGTAGGATAACAGCCAGCAAAATGGGTCAGGATTTGAAGGCTATGGATAATGTGGTTTGGTTAGAATGATGGAACTGAGAGATGGGTGATTATTAGATTCCCTGTATAGCTCAGCTGGCTATAGGACCCTTCCGTGACTTCTAATATCCTTATAATTTACAGCAGGAGATACATTATCCCTTATTATAAATGAGTGATACTCAGAGTCCTCTGTACAGGCCTGGATTTGTGGCCAGGGCCTTGGGTGGCAAAATGTCAGGGGCAGCATGCCACCCAGCCACATTATAGTAGCACTGGGGAGCCACAGCCACAGCTCCCCAGAACTCCGGCACATGCAGGCAGTCTAGGGGCGCCAAAGAGGAAGATCTGGGCTTGCCCCTGTATAAGTCAGCCTGCAGCCTTTATATGGTCACAGAACCCCTTGGTGGCTTTAAATATCCTTATAATTTAGAGTAGGGGGCACATTATTTCTTATATACACATTATTAGCCTTGAGGCCTGCACTACAGTGTGGAAACTACCATAGGTTACAGTATTTTCAACTGTATTCTGAGCTCTGGACACTGCAAATAGAAACAGCAATGCAAAGAGAAAACCTTGTTAATCTCCTAAAAGCTTGAGCTTCTGGGACTCAAAGAACACAATATAAATGACTTATTTGTCACCTCCCTTGGGAGGCCTCTCCTCTTCCTCTGCTTTTTTTAAAATGGCTGCTGTTTTGCTAACTGGCGAGTTAATGAGGCGTGCCCTGTAATTCTGTGACACTGAGAGGGTTAACCAGCCGTGTGCTGTGGTCACCTGACCCTTAAGCCTCAGGCACTCAGTACAGACTGCACACTGATCTCACCTTACAAACACACACACACACACACACACTGACACAAATACACCGACATGCCCATGCTTGCCGTCTGTGACATCCAGCTGATGGGGGGAGGGTAACATTTAAAAACATTTTGGGTTCAACTTCATTGTGAGTGACATAGAACTTGTAGCACATAACTCTTGTGATACTCACAGTCAGAATGCAAGAACTGTATGGAATAATGCCAATCACAGGAAAGAATTATCACAGGATGTGATCGCAATGTGACCAAACATGTGGTAATTGCTTTAGAAATGTGTATGAGGCCTAACCTATTGCAAGGAAGTAACAGCATTGTGCAGACAAGTGCAAATTAGACAAAGGTCAAAGGCAATGGTGTACCTAGGCACAGCAATTGTGGCTCTATATAACCAGGTACAAAGACCAACAACCCCCAAGGTACAGCAGCCACACTTGTCACGCTGGGTTTCACATTAACTAGGTAATGTAATAAAAGGCGCAAAGTTTGAACAGGTCAAATAGGCCATAGCAACCAATCTCATATTTGTTTCCAAATGAGTAAGTGCCCCCTGCCTATTGGTTGTTGTGAGTTGCTAAAATGCACCTTTTATTGCATTACCCCATTAAACTTACTACACTACACTGTCCTGAGTCCTTTCATAGGTAAAAATCATAGACATATTGTAGGGATTGTCTTGCTGAGTAGGCTCTCCAGAAGGCACGATTTTACTGTAGTTTTTAAATGAAGTTACCTCATCAGAGCAGTCATACAAATATGGATCCCTGTAGAGAAATAATCTATGCCAATGGATCTCACTGATGAACTACAGAATTTAAAGTCAACGCCAACGCAATTTTAAGAGCATATATTTTTTTCTGTTAAATAATTCATACTGTGACTGGAGAATTGCAAAATCCTGGGGCTGGACACATTTCCAGAACAAATCTTCAAAGAAAAGAACTGTGCAACAGGTTCTAAAAGAGCTGTCAGCCGAATCAGCAACCGATGGAGCTGGTTACACACAGACACTGTATGCGCTGAAATAGAATGCAGAGCCAGTGTATACACACAGACACACACATACATACAAATGCAAAGGAGATAGATGTATACTCACAAGGCAAAAGGATGTAAAGCATCATGGACATTGGTGGAGATTATATACTGTAGTTTACTAATAAAAACACTCAAGGATAGTTGCTGTATATGCACACAGATCTAAGAGCTGATGCTTTGTGTACAACGGGAAAAATGTTCCCTCGCAGGCTCTTACAAACACCTGTTAATCTTGAATATGCAGAGATGCATTCCCATGTAAAGACACCCTGCGTACTTGTTTTGAAATATGATAATGCAAATATTTGCCGATAGGTTTGTTTGCACTATCATATTATACCAACAAGCATATTCAGGTCCTAGCCCACACGGTACACAGATACAGGAACGATTGTAAGAGGAGAAGGATAGGAACTGGGGACAGACAAATACTGAGTAGGCCTACGAACTACTCTTCACTCTTTTTTTCACCTTGTGGGTCAGCCCTACATTTCTTTGCCATTTGTATCCATGTGTCCTATAAGTTGTTCTAAAGTGCCGCAGCTTTAAAGCCTTAAATCTACAGGCTCAATAATTTGTCACGCATCTCATGGCCTCGAACTTGGTCGATTGACGTCACAAATAATGCAACCTATAAATGATAAGCCACAATGAGCAAGAATAGATTGGTGGATAGGCTTACAGCACTGATATGCACTTACATCGCTGAAATATATATCTTAAAACTTTAGCAAGTAGGGTAGTAAATGAATAAAACTTTAATAAAGTCTGTTGGTCATATTAGGATACAGTTGTCATACCATTAGGTGAAGAACATTCTGTACACAAGGGAAAAGGCAGCTGAGACCTATGAACTGTTTCGAGTTGGCCTCATTAAAATAAACTCACTGCCCTCTCCTCCAGGAAGGAGTATCAGACTGTAAAGCTGACGTCATGTTGATTTATTACTCCCAAGCCTCCTGACAAGGGCAAGCACAATACAGACTTTGATGACCCATTAAGTGGGAAAGATGTTAAAGGACACCAAAGAAAAATACAATGAGCTCTAGACTTAAAGAACATTGTAACACTGTTAAGTATAGTACCGAATTGCAACTGCATGCCTTGTTTGTCATTAGTCTGCAGAGCAAGTTTTTGTACTTCAGACTTTCTTTCAGCAGGTAGAAACTTCAAGAGGGAAGAGCAGAGGGAGCTGTGGGGTGTAAATATGACTTCCCCCAGCTTGCAGAGATAAAAGTTTCCCAGCAAAAACATAACCCATTTCATCCAGGTATTTAGGTAGACCTTCACATCCTAGGATTGTCTTAATTTGAATCCGACAATTGGTGGACTCATTCCTAATGAGCCGCCATAGGCAAAATTAACAATTGCCCCTAGCAGTTGCCAGTTGCAGTCTGTATTTAGGGTTGAAACAGAAGTGGTGTTTTACTGGCCTGATAAATGATACCTTTACTGTAAATGTACTCACCAGCAAATTTAGTCTTCCTCATTCATCCACTGCTGGACAGCAGAGTTACACCCCGATTCATCGAACCAGGACCATAGCCCGTCCAGTAGCACCCCCAATCTGCCCCAATCCTGTAACAGATTCCTACCCCAATCTACCAAATGTCCATCCCCTCAACATAACCATACCCACCCTTCAACATAATCACCTGGTAATTCTTACCAGTAAAAAAATGGCACCCATAGTTGTATCACCATATCTGTGGTTATTTTTGACATGATTGATAGCCATGTAGCAGTTACTGTGGCAGATGAAACATCAATTTCTGTTATTGTTTTGATGATATTGGATAACCCTAAGCTTAATTACTCAATAGCATTCCAGAGCACACTGAGCATGTGCAGTGTCACTATTACTCAGTCAAAACCATACTATGATACCACTGATACTCATGCCATAAAAAGATCAAAGATGGGGGTCTTCTATAAACAGCTTAGAAGGCAAGTATCATTACTGGTATGTGACTGCTGACCTTTGGGCTAGTAGAGAAAGTCCAATACAAATCCAAAGTGTTGCAGCGCACTCCTGGGGTCAAAGATCGCACAGGTTCATATTCAGTTAAAAGATCCGTCTTTATTAGTTACATCAGTTAAAAATATCACGCTTTGGATTTGCATTGTGAAAATCATCTCCCTTAGTGATAGACTCGGGCGGCAGCACCCGGGTCACCTCATGAAGAGGGTAAGCCAATCCTTGTACTATTATATGTGGGAGAGCAAATGATTAAAGAGTTTGGGAGATGGATGGAAGGTTTTGCCTAAATTTACCAATAAGAGAAGGGTTCAGGGCAGGTTGCACCTACTGTTAATGGTGAGCGGCTACCGACCAAAAAATAAATCTTACAACAAACAGGATCGGGCGAACGATAATATTTACTGTGCTAAACCTCTGTAATGGTACTGGGATTTTTATGTATATAGAGAAAGTCCAATATACATAATAGAGCAATTCTACTCATCTTTGGTAGGCTTTAGTTCTCCTTTAAATATATGTATGGGCAAATTTTAAATGTTTTATGCACACTTAATGACTTTTGACGTTTACATAGAACTGCATGTAAACACAAAGTACACAAAGAACTGTGAGCAGCATACAAATGGTTACTGTTTGTGGACAGTTAAAGATCAGAGTTGCAGAGCAACCAGAAGTCTGGCACAAAATCTGTACATAGATCTGTTGCACGTCTACATCAAAGTAGGGAGGGGTGTGTGTATGGATGATGGGTTTTCATTTGGAGGGGTTGAACTTGATGGACTTTGTCTTTTTTCAACCCAATTTAACTATGTAACTATGTAACTAATCTCAACCCCTCCCATCATTATCCAATGTATTGCAAATATCACATACATAGAAACCACATACAAACGAAACCAATGAAAGGAACTGGGTGCCTAGAGTGCCAATATTTTTAAAATAAATGCAGGAATTCAACTCCAAATTCTTTAAGGGGTTAAGTCTAAGAGCTATTTGTAAAATACACACAGCTTACAAGGGTATTAGTATATAGATGCTCGGTCAGCCTCCCCTAAATGAAAGCATTCATAACATCTCTAGCATCGACAGAGTTAAATATATGTTCACACATAAGGGAATAGGGCAATTGCTTTATACGAAGATTAACCATCTGGGCGCTGCGTGCCATTCCAGCTGAGTTTTACTTTGTGCAAAACGTTTTTTTTATTTTTATAAAGAGCGCAGCCAGAGAATCTGAGTTATTCTGAGCACACCCTGTTGGTTCATTGGAGGACATCAAGAACGTGACAAGCAACATTATCAGCGCAGTCAACATACGTAACTGGATTCTCCTCTCAGTGATGTACAGGGGTCCGTATAATATTCTATAAATGGACCCCTACTCCCATAGCTTGATTATAATTGTCATGGGGTTCCATATAAACCATCTTATAACTCTAATTCATGATCTATATACCCCTCCTCTTCTTGATCCTTTAACTCCTCTCATGGCTCCATTTAACACTCTTCCTATTGCACCACATAACTCTCCCTATAATTCCTCCTATTGCTCTCAATAACCTTCTATATAACCCTCCCACTTTTCCATATAACCCTTCCTATAACTCCTCATATGGCTCTATATAACCCTCCCTATAACTCCCACTATTGCTCCATATAACCCTCCCTATAACTCCCACTATTGCTCCATATAACCCTCCCTATAACTCTCCTATTGCTCCATATAACCCTCCCTATAACTCCCACTATTGCTCCATATAACCCTCCCTATAACTCCTCCTATTGCTCAAAATAACCCTCCCAGTAACTCCTCCTATTGCTCCATATAACCTCCCTATAACTCCTCCTATTGCCTCATATAACCATCCTTATAATTTGTCCTATTGTTCTATATAACCGTCCCTATAACTCCTCCTATTGCTACAAATAAATAACCCTCCCTATAACTCCTCCTATTGCTCCATATAACCATCCTTATAACTCCTCCTATTGCTCCATATATCCCTCCCTATAACTCCTCCTATTGCTCCATATAACCATCCTTATAACTCCTCCTATTGTTCCATATAACACTCCCTATAACTCCTCCTATTGCTCCATATAACCCTCCCTATACTGTAACTCCTCCTATTGTTCCATATAAACCTCCCTATAACTCCTCCTATTGTAAGTAAATCAAAACAACTTTCCAATAACATTCATGAAACATTTTCAGCGTTTTTGAAGTAATTTGCTGATAGAATTGCTATTGAAAGCAGTATCTGTCAGTCCGTTGCTATTCTCTGACTTTTAAAGCAATGGTGCAAAACTGAAATCTGCTACATTGTTTCAAGAGTCAGAACCAGAAAAGAAAAAAAAAGGATAAACGATCTGTTTTCACCAGCAATTACATTTACAAATAACTTTAAAATAATGGAAAGTTGTTTGGAATTACATTTTGTTTCAGTAGGCAAAAATGTATCTTACATCCTCTTTAAAAGGGTCATGGAAAATTACAGCCCGGTGGAGGACAAACTAGGAAGCAGAGAGAACATCCACCTATTAGCTGGCAGTTGGAGATGCAGTAATTAAATGCCAATTGGGACAGCGGTATTAAATAGCTGTTTGTGGCCCTGCTGACAGGAGACTTTGATCCAGAATAGCAGAGTGCTGTTACCTTTATAGGACCCAAGCAAGGTTAGCACTGGGCACAGTTCCACACAAGAGACACCTGCCATTAAAGTATATTTCCAAAAAAGGACTGAAATTTCAAGCACAATCCTCCTCTTCAATGCCACCTCCCTCCTCCCCACCACCCCTCAGCCTCTGTGTATTTACTAGAGAGGGATTATCCATTTGCATATTGATAGTCATGGGGACGCGCCTAGGGAATCAGCTGAGGAGTTATGGTATTTGTGTCAGGATTTAAACAGATGCTTCACCGTCAGGCAAAGCCACAAGCCTGAATAAGACTTTCTTATCCTTTGAACTGATATACTGATGAAACCACTCATTTGTGTTGAATCTTCCTATATTTATAGTTTATGGATTTTCCTTTACATTGCCTATAGTGCACAGAATGATCCTTTTCAGTTTATTTCTATGGGTGGGAGCTGGCGGATTGAGGAACCTTATTGGGAAGACAGAACAGCCCTTTCCTCTATATTTTTATTTTTACCTATGGGTGGGAGCTGCCATATTGTGTCCCTTTTGCTGTACACTATGTCAAGAACATTCTTACCATGTCAATTTGTATTTATACATAGGGAGGGCCTCTCATTTTCTTCCACTTGAGATAGTTCCACACAGATAATATTGTTGCTGATAATTTAATGGCCTAGTCTGTAACAAGGAAGGCAGATTTTTAATCCTTTTAACTGGTAAAAGAACCATCTTCCTTTATTTACAACTGTGAACACTTCGGGCGACTTCGGAAAATGAATCGCCGCGTATGATTAGCGCCGGCGTTTTTTTCATTTTCGCCGGCGCAGGGTGAGGGAAGGCGTTTGGGGAGATTGGTCGCTGCAAAGACGAGGCGATTAGTCGCCAGGCGACCAAATCTCCCCAAAACGCCCAGTGTGGCCTTACCCTAAGGCCATGGTTTCATTGCCTTGCTAGAGGTTAGCAGTATGGCAGTGCATCTGCAAAGAGTTTTGTTTCCTCCCACATTACAAAAACAAAAAGGCAGGTTAACTGATAAAACTGACCCTAGAGTATGTATGTATGCATATTTTTATTTGTAAAGCGCTCCTTGAGGGCAAAGCACAGTAGTGTGTGTGCTGTGTGCATTGAATAGGGACATTATCATTAACATAAATATCATAAGGAACAATGTTCCATACACCACCTAAAACCTTAAAAAATTTAAGGAAAATAAATAGTAAAATAGAAATAGATTTAACCCCTAGGAACCCTGCAATACCTATATAGATTGGAAGGTATTTACCGTATAGGTTGCAGTGGCAAAGCATTTACAGATCAGTAAAAATGGGAGGGGGAGATGAAAGGATCACGATACCCTGAAAAGGGTAAATGTTTAAAAAAATGAATACATAAAAATAAGAGAGAATGGATTGCCATGGGTAGAAGAGAAGATGAAAAAGTAAGCAATCCACAGGAATTAAACTGGAAGGAAAGAGCACAGCACAGGATGACATGTACAGAAACCCGTTAAAACAAAAAAATTGACAGAAGGAGATGTACAGAGGCGGAAAGGGGGAGGGAAAAAAAAAAAGAAACGCAGGGAGGACTCCGAGTAGAGGAGAGAGCGACAGAGGAATGAGAGGTGGGGGAAGGGAGGAATAGAGAGAAAGCATAAATACAAGGAACTAGATCCAGGAGACAGAGGACAGAACCAGCTGAAGTGAAGGACAAACAGAAAGGGCGACAGAAGGGGAAAAGTGTAACAAATGGGGGGGGGGAATTAAAGAGGATTGGGAGGAAAGATATTTAAAAATAAAAAAAGAAGGGGGATGCTTTCAACGATATCGCCTCCTTTATTTGTTTTTAATGATGGATCAGGGAGACCCAACCAACCTTGCTGAATTACAACTCATCCTCATTCTAACTGGTAATTGAGGGGATGCTGGGAGCTGTAGTGCTGATGAGTGATGCTAAAATAAGGTACATATCTTTTATGCCCAATCTTCATTCCCCCTTGTTACCATAAGTCCCCTTTGTCCCCCTTTAACCCTTCTCAAGCTGGGAATGGTGCGGTGTAATATGGGGGGGGTAGGATTTGGACATAGGCCCTTATTATTCAGGTTGAAAACATTCCTAATTCACTTGAACCCTCCCCCTCAGTGCACATCTGTGAGTATGAGTGACGACTCCTTTTGTCAGTAAATTAGCAATATAAATCCCTTTATGTCCAGTAGTACATTTGTGCAGGAAAAACAGAATCCATATGCCCTCTGGCCTGTAGGGGGGGTGGGGGATAGCCTCTACCCTTGTATTATTAGCTGATAAATAGTGTGGGGGGGGGGTGTTATCTACATTTCAAAAGGGGAAGGGAGGGAGTACAAAAAATGGTATACATTAAACACAAGTATAATTACCTATATATTGCTAGGCATTTATTGGGGTATTCCCAAATAAACTCTAAGCATCGGTGCCCTGTTCACAAGAGCTCACAATCTAAACAGACTATATAGTTACAGAATATATCTATCTATCTATCTATCTATCTATCTATCTATCTATCTATCTATATATATATATATATATATATATATATATATACCTGAAGAACCTGAAATTTTCTGTAGCGCTATCCCATGGCTTTAACTCTGTTGGTGAATGCCGGTTACGCACCAAGCACGCAGAGGGTTAATACAACCCATTCACGTAAACCTAGCGCTGGCAAGATGATGTCACATGTACATTGATCGCTACAACTGTAACCACGTGTACATATACATATATACAGGCACATATATATATATATATATATATATATATATATATATATATATATATATATATATATATGTGTGTATACATATGTGTCTATATACACAGACAAACAGGTCAGTAGAAGTACACATTTCTATAGCTCAGGCAGGTGCATATATTCAGACACCCCTATACAAGCATACAACATACAGATGAGTGGTGATAAGTGATGGTACATGCAAGGTACATGTGTATACATATTAAAGGCAGTGTACAAATAAAACAAACAGTATTGGGTGCTGCACTGCTGGGTTGGTTTCTATCATATTACAGTGTGACAGAGGTAAGTGGCACAGTCTGAAAGACAAGCAGCCAGGTACAAAGAATAATCCTACCTTCCTCTGCAGTAGATCCAAGTCAGAACACAGAAGCCCAGCCTGAGGTAGGTACAGTACTGTATACAGAGCAAGCTCTGCCGGCTCCTCTCATTGCTTAATCGCTAGAATACTTGCAACAGCTGACAGTTTACATCACAACAGCCAGCCCCGCCTCGCTCACTCTGACCTCATAGCCCGCAGCTGTTTCCATTGGCAGGGGCGGCAACTGAATCCTCCTGGGGCGTGGCTGTGGATTTCGGTGACGTCATCGTTTGCAAACCATTTCGAGAGAATATAGAGAATGCAAATGTGTATTCTACAAATGAATGTGTGCATATCTGCATATTAGAAAATAGATTCCATTGTGTGTGTGTGTTTTTTTTTTAATGTTTTTGCATGTGATTTTCATATTCATAAAAGCATATACAACATGTATTTAGTATACTGGTCACTCCCTTGCAGTCTGCTGGGGAAGCTCATCATTAGAACATTATGGTATGCTGCAGTCTTGTCATTCTCACATTATTTCTCCCTCCTCCTACCAGAAATGTCATATGCTGTCCCCCTGCAACCACAAAGCACAATCATTGTGACAATGGGTTGGTGGTGTTGTTCTTTGTCAGGGCTTCTAGTATCCATCTCTGTCACTGAAACTAAGGTCAGGGGAACCCTAATGCTTCAGGACAAACATCTATATGATGAAAAAAAAAATTAAATAAATTATGTAATTGTTTACATAATTTGTTCTGCTTGGCATTTTAACTGGTTATTTGGTTGCTATAGCTGAATTACCCTAGCAACTAGGGAGCAGTCGTGAATCAAAGTGGAAGATGAATAGTAGAAAGCCAGAAAAGAAAATAAGCAATTAAAATTGGATGAGAGATAAAATTAAAACATCACATTCAACCGTTGCTGGGGGGGGGGGGGGGGGGTGACTGACTGTTTCCTTGCAACCAGACAGCATTTTTTAAAAGTAGGCTGGAAAGAGATAGAACAGGAATAATAATAGTTCCTAAATTGCACCCCACCTGTAGTTAGTAAGTGGTATATAGAGAATTTTAATCTATAGGTCTGTCTATCTATTTATTTATCGAGCTATAAATCTACCTAATCTCTGTCTACCTCTCTGGGGCAAATTTACTAAAGGTCGAAGTGACTAACGCGGGCGAAAATTTGCCAGCGTGACATCATTTCAGTACTTCGCCAGTTTACTAACGGGCGCAGGCGTAACTTTGATAGCGAAAGAGACTGATGCTGGTGCTCATTCACACTCAATCGCCAGGCGAAGTTGCGTTACCTCTTGCGCCAGACTTGCCTTCGCCACCTCAGACCAGACGAAGTGCAATAGAATAGACAGGGGTTCCTCAAAATTTAGTTAAAAAAAATGCTGACGTCTTTTCCTTTTTTCAGGGTGATAGGCTACAAAAGAGCGTAATTTTTTTTTGGTGTAACCGGCTTCCCCCCCCTACATTTCCTAATATATAGCACATAAACTATACAGTGGGCTCATGTGTAGGGCAATATAACAACTCTATTTTCTTTTATTAAGGTTCCCTGGACTTGTGTAATGTAATGTATTTGCTGCTACATATACGTCCATTCAACTTTAACTTCCCGCAGTATGCAAATTAGCCAACACTAGCGCAACTTCCAAATTAAGGCTAGCGCAACGTCGCCGTCATTCGGTGCCCTGGACGCAACTTCACATGTTAGTGAATTTGCGTTGTCTGAGCGAATTTTCGCCTGGCGAAGTGTTGCGCTGCCTGCGAAGCCCTCGGTGGCGAATTTTCGCTGCTTAGTAAATTTGCCCCTCTATCTCTGTTATTGTCTAGGTATCAATCAGTCAATTGTTTAATGTCTCTCAGTGTCTATTTATTTATGCACCTCTACTTCTATCAATCTTCCCTATGTATTGATCTGTCTTTTTATCTTGGACCAAAGACCTCAGGTTGCCTGTGAATTACACAATACTAGTAAATATTGCTTTTCTGGGCCCCAAGAATAAAAAGCCCAATACCAACGTGTATAAGCACCCCTCTATTGATTGCCCCATGAATCACTGGATCCTCTGATTAATGTAAGGGGTGTCAGGAATGAACATAGGCACGATTGAAGTCAGTATAGGAGGAGAAGGCCCATAAAAGAGCCAATCAATCGCATTTATAATTGTTAGGTACTACACAGACAGGTATTTAATGGGTAAGCAATAGGCAGGCTTTCTATGTACTTGGGCCCTGTTCCACATCCCATGTTTCTCCAATACTATAGATATATATATATATATATATATATATATATATATATATATATATATATATATATTTATTTTTTATTTTTTTAAATGAGAACAACACTTCCGCCTATCCTTCTGTTAGGGCGCATGGCTTACCTCTGGTGCGAGGGAAGTTTTCAAAGACACAAATTTGTATCTTCTGCTATTAAAGTCGCTTTATTGCTTCATAGCAATATATATATATTTACAGGAACGTTTGAAGGCCATAAACCTTGAAGGCAATGTGTTTATACAATAATACAAATATTAGTATGAATGAGAGGAAGCTGTGGCAAAAATATTATGCTGCTATTAAATAGAGTATTTATAATTCATAGTGTATTAGTATATATTGTATGTCTGGACATAAGAATGACACAGAGTATTTTGGGGCACTTATTTCACAGAAAATGACTGTAAAATCAATTTATGCCACCATGATTGGAACTCTATGGGCCCCAACAGGTCCGGACTGAGAATTAAAATAGGCCCTGGCATTTCAGGTACACAGAGGCCCAATCAGCCCACATAGAGGCCCAAGCAGCCCCCACCAGCCCACTAAATACTGATTTTCTATGGGAACTTATAGCAGCCCTTCTGGCATTTGCCAGAACCCACAGATTGCCAGTCCGGGCCTTGGCCCCAAAGCAACTGCAGATGTTGAATGGTAGCTCTATCCACAGATGGTGGACAAGTGACAAGCCCTGTATTCTGCAATGTTTAGGCAGCTGTTTGGGTGCTACATCTACCTGAAATGCAAAGCAACTTTGAGCAACTATGGAAAGCTGGGAAATGTAGAGCAGACAATAGTTGCATGTCACACTAAATGTCATGCAGTTTAATTTAGTTAATGGGGGAAGCACATATGTGTGTGTGTGCATATTTACATAGAAGCCCCAACCCACAGTTTGAGTAAAGCTGGCCATACACCTGGAGAGCCACTCGTTTGGTGGGGTCGCCAAAAAAACAGATCTTTGCTCGATATGGCCACCTATTTGCTGAGCCTTTCAATTTGATCCATTTGGCTCTGGGTAATGGTAATTTAATGGGGACCAATACAAGCTGCTGGGAGAGGACCACATCAACTTAGTGATATGTTCAGAGGTTTAACTTCTCTGCACATAATTAATCCATCCCCCCCACCGCACTCATGGGTCACTCACGATATCTGTTGGGGGGAAGTCAATGAAGGCAGATAAGATTTTGACTTGGATAGTTGGTATCACTTGGCTTTGTGTTCTTGGAGAAGCAGCATTCCATGACTGTTTCCATGGCTGTTGCTGGGGAATGTGATCAGATGCACCTCTAAATTAAATCCTTGTGCATTCAACCTGTTACAGTCATAGAAAACCACTTATGGAGTGTAGTGGTTAATTCCTTAGTCAGGGTGCTGCACTAAAGGATCATTGATGGTGTACAAGCTTATTGGGACATCATACAAAATCTGGAGCTCACAATGCTTTTACGTGACCATAAACTTCTAAACTTAAGGTGAAAAAAGGGAGAAATGTGCTGAATATAGTTCATAACACACAGTACATCACTCATGGTGCACCAGATGGCAATGCTGTTCACTGAAGGGAGAGTCACTTACTGAATGGCAATTGTTTAGCTGTCTATTAGTTATAAACTGCTTGTAGTTAAATTGTCTCTGTGTATGGGGGGGGGAACCTATGCAAATTTTGAGAGCCAGGCTTGCGCACAAGTATATTATCTAGTAATATGTCCACATTCTGATAAGAATTTTCTACTTTAAAGGGATACTGCCATGGGAAAAAAAAAATTTTTCAAAATGAATCAGTTAATAGTGCTGCTCCAGCAGACTTCTGCACTGAATCCATTTCTCAAAAGAGCAAACAGATTTTTTTATATTCAATTTTGAAATCTGACATGGGGCTAGACATATTGTCAATTTCCCAGCTGCCCCAAGTCATGTGATTTGTGCTCTGATAAACTTCAATCACTCTTTACTGCTGTACTGCAGGTTGGAGTGATATCACCCCCCTCCCTTTCCCCCCCCCAGCAGCCAAACAAAAGAACAATGGGAAGGTAACCAGATAACAGCTCCCTAACACAAGATAACTGTGAGGATTCAGCGCGCATGAACGCGCACGCCAAGATGAACGCCGGCGCAAACGTGCGTTCGTCATGTCGCGCGCCGAAACGGACGCGGGCGCAAAAAACGCTCGCTAACGTCAACGTGCACGGTGTGATGACGCGGGATGCAGGCGTCATTACGTTTGGCACCAAAGTACCCCTTTAAAAGGACGCTCAGGGAAAGGCTCTGTGCTTGTTGATAATTTAACCTGCTCCTGAACTTTTCAAACCTGACTTCTTGATTCTGGTTTTGACTCGGCTTTGGATATCGACTTTCGACTGAACTCCGCCTGCATTTGACCCCTGCCTTCTTATCCGTTACGACTGAACTCTGCCTGCATCTGACCTCGCCTTGCTTTCCCGATTACGGCTGAACTCCGACTGCCTTCCGACTATTCTTCTGCCTACTCCCTCTGATTACTTGTCTGCTACAGCTGATGACACTCCTGCTGGACTTCGTTATCCTCACATCTGGACTCTGGACAGGTGAGGCCTGACAGTATCAACAAGCCAGCATGGAGTCCAAAGAGGAGAAATCCGTTCTTCAGACCATTTCTCGACAGATCGCTGGTCTGGCTCAAGCTATGCATGAGTTAAAAAGCGGTTATCAAGTGATGCAAGATCAGCTACAAGCCTTGCAAGATCCAGTGGTTAATCCTGGTCCCGCTCCTGGTCCTTCTCTGCTGTCTCCTGATGATCCGTTGGCAGGAGCTTCTGCATTTCCTGAACCGAAGGTGGCCATGCCAGGAGCACCTATAGGACTTTTATCAATGGGTGCAAGCTCCTGTTCACTTTAAAGCCCCGGACATACGCTACTCAACAAGTTCGAGTGGGCGTAATAATTTCGCTCCTTCAAGGGCAGCCTCAAGCTTGGGCTCACCGTCTTATGGAACAAGATAGTCCTATTTTGGCGTCTACGGAGACTTTTATTCAAGCTCTAGGTGCTATCTATGACGATCCTCATCGTGTTGACACGGCGGAAATCGCCTTAGGTGCGCTTCGTCAAAAACAGAGACCGGTGGAGGACTATATTGCCGAATTTAGGAGTTGGGCTCCTGACACAGAATGGCTCGGAAACGGCAGTTCTGCATTGGACTCTCTGAACTTCTAAGAGATGAGCTGGCTCGAGTGGGAATTCCGGATACTTTAGAGGAATTGTTTCTGTTGGCAGTTCAAATTGACCGAAGATTAAGAGAGAGACATCAAGAGAAGGTCTCAGCTACTTCTTCGTTCTCTTCTCCTTCATTCCAAAAGCTCCACCCCCAGTTCATCAATCAGTTACCCCTTCTATGTCTTCTGAACCAGAACCTATGCAGATTGGGGTGGCTCGGGGAGCTTTATCAGCAGAGGCAAGACTCTGACGTAGACGTCTCAATTTATGTCTTTACTGTGGCCAGTCGGGGCACCTTCTCCGTGATTGTCCAATTCGTCCTAAGGGTAATCTGCTTCCTTACTCATCTTTTTCATCTTTTCCGATGAACTCATTTCTGATCATACACCTCTCTTTACAGATGAATTCAAGAAAATTTGAAGTGGATGGCATTGTTGACTCTGGGGCCTGTGGCTGCTTCATGAATAAGACTTTTGCTTTGTCACAGAAGATTCCATTAATTTCCAAGTCTCAGCCACTCAGCATCAAGCTTGTGGATGGCACACTGACGTCTTCTGGTTCTATTTCTTTTGAGACTCCGTTTCTTTTTGCCTCTCATGTCAAGCATTATGAAAGAATAAAATTTGATGTGATGGACTCACTACTGTTCCCTGTTATTCTGGGTTTGCCTTGGTTGAAGCTTCATAATCCAACAATCGATTGGCATAAAAGCACCATAGTTTTTAATTCATCCTTTTGTCAACAGAACTGCCACTCGACTCTACGACTAAAGGAGCTTATTCTTCTGAAGAATGAAGAACTTCAAGCAGTACGTTTTCGATGAAAGAGGGGCTGATTCTCTTCCCCCTCATAGAGACTATGATTGTCCAATTGACCTTCTCCCAGGAGCTCCTATTCCTTTTGGCAGGATTTATCCACTCTCTGAACCCGAACTTCAAACACTCAAGAAATACATTGATGAAAATCTGGAGAAGGGGTTCATCCGGGCTTCCACTTCACCCGCTGGGGCCGGAATTTTCTTTGTCGAAAAGAAAGATCACACATTAAGACCGTGTATTGATTTTAGGGATCTAAACAAGATCACAATCAAGAACCGGTACCCTTTACCACTCATTCCAGAGCTTTTTCAAAGACTGGGTCAAGCCAAGATTTTTGCCAAATTAGATCTCAAAGGGGCTTATAATTTGCTAAGAATACGCAAAGGTGATGAATGGAAGACAGCTTTTCGTTCTCGTTATGGTCACTTCGAATACACAGTTATGCCGTTTGCTCTTTGCAACGCCCCCGCTACGTTTCAAGATTTTATGAATGATATTTTCCGTGATTTACTTGATCAATTCGTTGTTGTGTACCTGGACGATATTTTGATTTTTTCTTCATCTTTGGAACAACTTTGAGAACATGTTAAAGAAGTTCTTCGTCGTTTGAGAGAACATCATCTTTATGCAAAGGCCTCTAAATGTGAGTTCAAAAGATCCTCTATTGAATTTTTGGGATTTGTCGTTTCTGCTTCGGGATTTCGGATGGATGGAAGCAAGGTGGATGCAATTCTTAAATGGCCTCCTCCTAAGGATCGGAAAGGAGTTCAAAGATTTGTGGGCTTTGCCAATTTCTATAGAAAATTTATTAAAAAAATGTCTTCAATAATCGAACCAATAACAGATTTAACTAGTCTCAAGAGAAAATTCTGTTGGTCTTCTAGTACTCAGGAAGCATTTGAAAAGCTGAAAGTACTTTTCACCTCTGCTCCAATTCTTATTCATCCGGATCCATCTAGGCCTTTTTTACTCGAAGTGGATGCTTCCGAAGATGCTGTGGGAGCAATTCTTTCCCAGAGGACATTGTTCATCCTGTTGCTTTTTTTTCAAAAAGGCTTAGTGCTACTGAAAGGAATTATGGTGTGGGTGATCGACTGCTACTGGTTATCAAGTATGCTTTAGAAGAATGGTGGCACTTATTGGAAGGAACACTGCATCCTATCTTCATTTTTACTGATCACAAGAATCTGGAGTACCTAAGATCAGCTAAGCGACTAAATCTATGGACTTTATTGTGGAACTTCCTCCTTCTAGTAAGTTCAATACTATTTTTGTTGTGGTATATCGTCTTACAAAATTGGCCCATTTTATACCACTTCCCCATCTTCCTTCAGCGTCTGAGACTGCAGATATCTTCATCAAGGAGATTGTTCGTCTTCATGGTCTGCCCCGAGAGATTATTTCCGATAGAGGCACTCAATTTACCTCAAAAATTCTGGTCTACACTTTGTAAATCTCTAGGAATCTCTCTACTCAAATCCTCTGCTTATCATCCTCAGACCAATGGGCAAACGGAGAGGACGAATCAAACACTGGAACAGTACATCCGGTCTTTCTCTACCTATTTACAGGATAATTGGGCCTCGATTCTTCCCCTGGCTGAATTTTCATATAATAATTCCATTCATTCTTCCACAAGACAGACACCCTTTTTCTCCAATTTTGGATTTCATCCCACGATGTTTCCCGGTATCTTTCCTGAAGTCTCGCTTTCTTCGTTTCAAGATAGATTATCATTTCTGAAGGAGAATGTTGAGGTGTTACAACAGTCGATTCACAAGGCTCAACTCCAGTTTAAAGATTTTGCTGACCGAAAACGAGATGCAGATCCTGGTTTTCAAGTAGGAGAGAGGGTTGGTTAGCTACCACAAACCTTCACCTTCCTCATCCATCAAAGAAGTTGGCTCCTAAGTTTGTGGGTCCCTTTTTAATTAAGAGATGCATTAATTCTGTTATGTTTGAACTGGAACTCCCGGTTTCTATGAAGGTACACCCAGTGTTCCATGCTTCCTTACTAAAGAGGTTCCATCCAAGTCCATTTCCCAGTCAAAATCCTGCTCCTGCTCCTCCTATCATTTGCCAAGATGGAATTGAATTTGAAGTAGGACAAGTTTTGGATTCTCGACTCCGTTGGGGGAGATTACAATACCTGATCAAGTGGAAGGGGTTTCCAGATGAGGAGAATTCCTGGCAACCTGTTGGAAATGTTCACGCTCCAAGACTTATCAAGGGCTTTCACAAGAGTCATCCTGAGAAGCCTTACAAGGGTGTCCGGAGGCCACCCCTAAGGGGGGGGGCAATGGGAGGATTCAGCGCGCATGAATGCGCACGCCAAGACGAACGCCGGCGCAAACGCATGTGCGTCATGTCGCGCGCCAAAACGGACGCGGGCGCAAAAATGCGAACGTGCACAGCATGATGACGCGAGACGCATGCGTCATTACGTTTGGCGCCAAAGTACCCCTTTAAAAGGACGCTCAGGGAAAGGCTCTGTGCTTGTTGATAATTTAACCTGCTCCTGAACTTTTCAACCCTGACTTCTTGATTCTGGTTTGACTCGGCTTTGGATATCGACTTTCGACTGAACTCCGCCTGCATTTGACCCCTGCCTGCTTATCCGTTATGACTGAACTCTGCCTGCATCTGACCTTGGCTTGCTTTCCCGATTACGACTGAACTCCGCCTGCACCGACCACGGCCTGCCTTCCGACTATTCTTCTGCCTACTCCCTCTGATTACTTGTCTGCTACAGCTGGTGACACTCCTGCTGGACTTCGTTCTCCTCACATCTGAACTCTGGACAGGTGAGGCCTGACAATAACAGACACATTCAGTTACATTGAGAAGGAAAAACAGCAGCCTGCCAGAAAGCATTTCTCTCCTAAAGTGCAGGCACAAGTCACATGACCAGAGGCAGCTGGGAAATTGACAAAATGTCTAGCCCCATGTCAGATTTCAAAATTGAATATAAAAAAATCTGTTTGCTCTTTTGAGAAATGGATTTCAGTGCAGAATTCTGCTGGAGTAGTACTATTAACTGATGCTTTTTGAAAAAACGTTTTCCGATGACAGGATCCCTTTAAGGAAAACTATCACCCCAACTTTAACTTTTCAAAACATTTCTTTAATAATAAGTATACAGTTATTTTTCCTGGCTTAGCTTTCTAATGTCTTGCTAATAAATACTGTTAGGACACACAGGAAATTGTGTCATTAAAGCACAGCTGACAAAACTACTAAATTAACGTGCCTTTGCCAGAAATGTAAATTGGCTCTGGTATATTATTAAAATCATGGAGAAATGTCATTTTGGTCATTTGGTCATTTGCGTTATAAAGCAGACAACAACATATTTGTTGATGAGTATAATAAAGCATTTCCTCTTTATACATGTGTTTGAACCATCTTTTGTACATTTTCACATATGAGTGAACAAACTTTTTTTATTCCCTTAACTGATAACAGACACTAAGAATAAAGGGGCGGGGGACAAAAAAGGGGGGGTTAGGCGTTGTTGGTTATTCAGTATACTCAACCATTCCTGTCTTAGGAGTCATTTATCTGCAGTCTTGAGTCCAGTGTATCAGCCCAAGGGCCCCAGACTTTGTCAAATTTGTCTTGGCAGCCTTGGCTCAAGTAGGTCAGTTTATAGAGTGGCAATGCCTCATTAATCAAGGATTTCCATCTTTTCAGGACCGTATGGGCAGCTTCCATTACAGAATAATCTTTTTCTAGCGTAGAAATATAAAAGCCGCAACAGGGAGCGTTTATGTTTGTCGGGCACTATATTTTCCACCAGTCCCAGAAGACATGCTTCTGGTGATCGCACATTAGCCAAGTCCAGCGTTTGAATGTTGAATGTTTTTACTTTTGCCCAAAATTTATCAATTATTGGACTGGACCCTAAAGGCCTATGAGAACAAAGTGGCTAAATAGATGGAATAATAGATTATAGTATGTAAAGAAAAGAGATTAGGAGAATAGAGGTTGAGTGAGGAGAGGAAGAAAATAGTATTGAGAGTGGGCCCCTGGTCTAAAAACTTTTGGTGGGCCCCTGGTGTCCCAGTCTGACACTGCCGGTGGGCCAGTCAGACACTGATCGTTGCTACTAATTACAGCGGGTAATTAGGAGTGGTTAACCCATTCTTCTAGGTTTAACTGTGGTATATCAGATGCCCATTTAGTAGAGTTTTGTGCAAAGGGATTACCCCTCTGCTTATTGAGGATAGAATATATTGAGAGGTTAACTCTTTCCAACAGGTGCCCTGAGCCCTTCCTCAAGTACTGAGAGGAAGACCCCGGGAGGAGTAGGAAACTGGCTATTTGCTGCATGTCTGAGTTGGAGGTGAATGATTTTTACATCTTGGTTTAACAACTAATATTACATTCCCTCAATAGTTTTTAAAACAGTCCCTTTATAGATCTACATTAATAATGGCATGAAAAAACTGTAAGTACCCGAAACAACCCCCTGTTCTATAACCTATGGCTAAAAACACTCAAATATTGTTGCATGGTGCTCCAACTATCACCACCCCATATCAGCTGGGAGGGCCTACCAATACATCACTGTGGTAGGAAAAGAAGGGAATTTTGTCTGCTGCTGTTTTCTGTTGGAGGCAGGGGCGATCCTGCCCATTTTGCCGCCCGAGACGGCCTTCGTTTTGCTGCCCCCCCCAGTCCCCAGTTAGTATATGAAGTTTCACCCTTAAGGAAAGTAGTTGGTCTTCAATCATGTATCCCGCACCCACAGAACATCAGACATGCCAAAAATGCACAAGAACTTCTAAGTAGGCGAAAGGTCACCCAATGCTCTTGGCTACCTGTGTGTGTTTAGCCTTGTGTCACAAAAGACAAACAAGACTGAAAATTCCAAAGTGCCAGGACTACTGTCCCCAGTGACATTGCTGCATGACAATTCTGCACAACTGCTATAAGTCGTGGTCCAATAAGCCATTAAAACCGACAGTTAGCTTTGACTGGTCTGCTACAATTGGAATCCTGAAAACATCTGGCTGCTATGGGTAACTGGACCCAGAAAAACATTGCATGTTACTGTGTATCCCCTTTAATACTGTTACCAAGAATTTGGGAGGTTTAATAGGATTTTTTAAAAAACAGGAGGCTGATGGGAGAACTGGTGAGGTTGGCGTTAGAGGTGAAGTCCTACACATATGTGATTGGGTATGGGTAAGCATCATGATGGAGGAGGATAGAATCAGATATTCGCCAAGGAATAAGGGTACATTGGACTGGGTGGAATCAGGAGTTAATTGCTAGACAGAACTGTAATGAGTTTAATTATGGAGGCAATGAGACTTGAATATTGGTTTCTGTTCTATGTTTAATCAGGGATTGTTCATATATGGATTGGGCTGGGTAAAAGATCCTGATCATCAAGGACTATATTGGGCCACTGATGTTACGGTTGCCACCTTATCAAAGTAGTTTGGGCCTCATGAGGCCACATATACATCCTGGGCCCCCCTGCAGCCGCAGGGTCTGCTTCCTCTGTAGTTACACCCATGGTTATATGGAGCAATAGGAGGAGTTATAGGGAGGGTTATATGAAGCAATTGGATGAGTTATAGGAAGGGTTATATGAAGCAATAGGATGAGTTATAGGAAGGGTTATATTGGGCAATAGAAGGTGTTATAAGGAGTGTTATATGGAGCAATAGGAGGAGTTATAGGGGGAGGGAGGGTTATATGGAGCAATAGGATGAGTTAAAGGGAGGGTTATATGAAGCAATAGGATGAGTTATAGGAAGGGTTATATTGGGCAATAGAAGGTGTTATAAGGAGTGTTATATGGAGCAATAGGAGGAGTTATAGGGGGAGGGAGGGTTATATGGAGCAATAGGATGAGTTAAAGGGAGGGTTATATGGAGCAATTGGAACTATAGGGAGGGTTATATGGAACAATAGGATGAGTTATAGGAAGGGTTATATTGGGCAATAGAAGGTGTTATAAGGAGTGTTATATGGAGCAATAGGAGGAGTTATAGGGGGAGGGAGGGTTATATGGAGCAATAGGATGAGTTAAAGGGAGGGTTATATGGAGCAATTGGAACTATAGGGAGGGTTATATGGAACAATAGGAGGAGTTATAGGGAGGGTTATATGGAGCAATAGGAGGAGTTATAGGGAGGGTTATATGGAGCAATAGGAGGAGTTATAGGGAGGGTTATATGGAGCAATAGGAGGAGTTATAGGGAGGGTTATATGGAGCAATAGGAGGAGTTATGGGGAGGGTTATATTGAGCAATAGGAGGAGTTATAGGGAGGGTTATTTGGAGCAATAAGCCCTCCTTACAAGTTAAAAAAAATTGGGGCCCCAAAAAATATTTTTTAAAAGAATATTGGTGCTAGGGCCCCCCCTTACAAGTTAAAAAAAATGGGGCCCCAAAAAATATTTTTTAAAAAAACATTGGCGCCAGGGCCCCCATTACAAGTTAAAAAAAATTGGGGCCCAAAATTTAAAAAAGAAAAAAAAAATTGGTGGCAGGGACCTATGGAATATTAAAATAATACATTGGTGGCCAGGGGATTAAAAAAAAAAATCCACATTGGTGTTCAGTAGAATTGAACTTGTGGCTTCAGGACTTCAACTTCGCCTCGTTTCGTGACTTTGGGTCTTTTCGCAACTTCAGGACATCAATTTTGGCTGTTTTCGTGACTTCAGGTCTTTTCGCCGCTTCAGGACTTCGGCTGTTTTCGTGGCACTTCTACATTTTGGCTGTTCGGGATGGCCTCAGGCTGCGGCGCTCTCAAAGGGGGCCCAGATTTTTTCAAAACTGCAGCACTGCCGGGGCCCCCCTTCGTGCCCGGGACACTTGTCCCCCCTGTCCCCCACTGATGGCAGCCCTGCCTGGGGGTGCCTAACATTTGGCACCCCAAGTGCACAAAGCCTTTCCTTCTCCTTTAACATGCCTCTTTTCAACCTGTACTCAACCTGACATTGCAGTAGTATATATAAAAATGTTGAATATCTGACAAACTACTACTACTACTACAGTGGGCCCCCAAGTTTCGCTGGAGGTATAACAATTATTAGAGCAATGAAATAAACTGTTACAATTGATTTGTTCTAGAATATCTTGTACACACATTATACACATATTTACACACACTTTTGATATCTATTTCTTATCTTGGTGTCTTTCTCAGCCTTTATCTTTTTTTGTTCTTGTTTTGTATTTAAGTGTCGAAGACAATGCAAACAACAAGCGATATTCGCACTCACTTACATAACATGTTTATAACCACCCTGTGGAGTGGAGAAGACTTTATTGCTCAGAATAGCTCATCCCCAGACCTGTTTGTGACTGATTCAGGAATGTGCCTCCTTTACCAAATAGTTCTAATTACACACTCGTATTGTTATAACAATATTCAGTACACACCTGCAGGAGAAATTCTCTGCCATTACATGTTCCACCCAACACTTCATGGTTTTTGTGGCTCCTACTGGATTAATCATATTAGAAAACACATTAGTGCCAGCTAACTTTTTCTTTCCATCTAAAAACTTCACGCAGCCTTAAACTGTAACACCTGAGGTGTATATATGGATTCTTTTCATAGCTCAATAACTGCACAATGTTATTGTTAGGATTAGTTTCCATGATTTCATAGACAGAGCATTATAATATTACAGTACTGGTGTCAGGTTTCCTGCTGTAAAATTTAACCCCCCCCCAAGTTGTTTTTGGGATTTGGGATTGATATCCAGGGAGTGATATCCATTTGGGAGTGATATTCAGTCTACAGACTGTTCTGCATTATTCCTACCAGCTAGTCTTACAGCTGACCTTACTACAGTTTGGTGTCACTTTAAGACTTGAAAGGCCGTCTGACCCCACTTTGTTGCGGCAGTTGATTCCAGACACTGTGGGGATCCTGAAGCTACTGTGACCTTTGGAGATGGTGGTAGCTCCTGGGTTCCTCTGTGTTCATGGATGCATTAGAGCAAAATTCATAATACGAGGCAGGGGAGCTGAACACAACTGCATGGAGGGTCAATAATAGGGTTTCCACCTATTATAGAAAAAAACACAGGCCTTTCTATATTTTTATGGATTTTTCCCTCTTAATAACATTTGCATCAAACATCTGTAAAGCAACTGACTGCAGAAAACTCAAATGATCATAAATGACTCCTTTAGTCACTGAGAACAGGGTCGGACTGGGCCGCTGTGACACCGTAAAAAAATTCAGTGGCTCAATGGCTTTCGTAGGTCCCGCAAGCCCAGACCCACTGTTGCCACTGCCCCAGACCTCCCTCCCAGGTCCCAGTTGTGGCCATAGGCAGGAAAAAAGGTATGCACCTGAGGTGTCTTTGGGGCTGGGGCGGGGTGTGTGGGGACCACCAAAGCAGCAGCCCCCCGTGGGCGGTCTGAACCTGACTGAGAAAGCTGAAATGTTAAATATATTCCCCATTAATGCCTTTCGACCTAAGGACCTCCAATCTCCATATCCAGTAGCGCTTCCTTCTAAACAGTTTCTTAGAAATGTCCTCTCTTCCCCTTGTATTTAACTTTCCCAGAATTTGACAAAACATCTGACCTATACTATGTCCTTTACTCAAGGAACTTCTTAGCTACAGAAGTAGCTTTAATCATGTGTATTTCACTTGTGCTTTTTTTGGCCTAAATAAATCAAACCCCATGGGCATTTAAGCAGGTAGAGGACATTGTTTGTTGTACATGTGCTATGATAAGAAACCAAAAACAATGCCAGCAACTCCACAGCGATTTTATAATGTGGATATAATAAGTAACAGAGGTGTGTAAGAAATGAAAAAGAAAGGAGAAAAGTAAGGTGATAGTATCTTTTTAAGTAGGACACTAACATTTTAACAACTTGATTTTAGCTAGTGTCATCAACATCACAATAATTATAGATTATTTGATGTATTCCTATCATCTTGACTTAATTATATGTCATTAGTATATCACGCTATGCTGAGATACCTGGATCAGTGGTGATTCATATCCAGCATTTGGCAGACATAAACAGGGCTGGGAATGTACTGTCAAATATATCCACCAATGGGATCATCAGTACACAAACAGATATATATAGATAGACACAGAAATATGTACTTGTAAACTATGGCAATAGGCTCCTCTCATTCCCCAGCTACAGTTTTGTGAAATTGCTATACCAGAAACTTTGCCACTTGCTGGTTGGCCAAGAACTCTTGTACCCAGACTTGGAGGAATTTTGGTGGACCAGAAATGATGTGGTAGGGGCATGACCAGACAGCTTATGGGTTTCTAACATTCCTAATTACAACCCTATTTTATACTTTCCTCAAGCTTGTACTCATTATCAGGGCAACCCTGTGTTTGTCAGAGTCTGACCATTAAATTAGTGTTGTCCAACTGCTTCCATGTAGCTGGCTACTGGAATTACAATGTTTTGTAATATGATTCTAATATTATAATTATAAGACATCTACAAAGCCTATTGAAAGGCTTGAGATATTCAAATCTCTGTCTATGGGTACTTCAGATGGACAGCTACAAGATGTCTTTAGATGGGGAAAATATTAGTGAGTTGTAGGGAGGTGGAAAGGGTATCCCTACATGGACAGTGTTCCAAGTAAGTGAGTGGCCCTGGTGTGCATTCAGCTAGCATCCTACTGAAAAGACATCAACCTACTGGTTTTAAGGCTTTTTTGCCACAAGCCAGTATAACATCTAGAAGGGTTGAGAGCAACACTACCAGAGAAACCTAAAAATCGAGGGGTTAGGATAAATATCAGGGAATTCTAGGCCTAGAACAGACAGAAAGAGAAAACACACCATTGATTGCATTAGTTGTTGTTCTATTTTAATAGTGGTGTTCTAGCATTCGCATAGGGGAACATTTACTAAGCTCGAGTGAAGGATTCGAATATAAAAAACGTTGAATTTCGAAGTATTTTTTGGGTACCTCGACCATCGAAAAGGCTACTACGACCTTCGACTTCGATTCGAATGATTCAAACTAAAAATCATTTGACTATTCCACCGTTCGATAGTCGAAGTACTGTCTCTTTAAAAAAAACTTCGACAACATACTTCGGTTTAAACCTACCGAGGTACAATGTTAGCCTATGGGGGCCTTCCCCATCACTTTTCTAAGCTTTTTGTGATCGGAGAAAAATCTTTAGATCAATCAAAATCGTTTGAATCGTTCGATTCGAAGGATTTTATCGTTCGATCGAACAATTTTTACTTCGATCGAGTATTTGCGCTAAATCCTTCGAATTCGATATTCGAATTCAAAGGATTTAACTTCGAGGGTCGAATTTAAGGGGTAAATTAACCCTCGATATTCGACCCTTGATAAATGTGCCCCATACTGTTATTCAAATTTTTTTTAAAGATCCTTAAACATACATATAAATCCAAGTGCCTGGCCGAACCAAATTGAAATCTAAAAAATCACATGGCTTTTCGTCACACAAACAAGAAAAGTAAAAAACATTTAACCGCACGATGCATGCGCTGTTTTCTTTCCCACTCAGTTCCCTAATTTCTATATGTAAATTAGGGTTCAGATTTGATTTTGTATTCGGCCGAAACTTTCACAAAGGATTCAGGATTTGCCTGAATCCTAAAATAGTGGATTTGGTGCATCCCTATTAAATATGTGCTTATATCCTGCACAAGTGTGTCATGAAATATGCATTGATATTAATTAACACTTTATCAGATGACCTGTCAAAGTCAACACACATTTCCTGTCATTTGATGTTGCCACACCAATTTCTACCTGCCAGGCAGGCCAGACCTGCTTTTTGCTAATCTCTTTCCCAGAAGTTTGGGGAACAGCAAATGACACACACAGTTGCTAAAGAATTTCTTCAGACTATGGGGCATATTTATCAAGGGTCGAATATCGAGGGTTAATTTACCCTCTAAGTTAAATCCTTCGAATTCGAATATCGAATTTGAAGGATTTACCGCAAATACTCGATCAAAGTAAAAATTGTTCGATCGAACGATAAAATCCTTCAAATCGAACGATTCAAACAATTTTAATCGATCAATCGAAAGATTTTTCTTCGATCACAAAAAGCTTAGAAAAGTGATGGGGAAGGCCCCCATAGGCTAACATTGTACCTCGGTAAGTTTAAACCGAAGTATGTTGTCGAAGTTTTTTTTAAAGAGACAGTACTTTGACTTTTGAATGGTCGAACGATTTTTAGTTTGAATCGTTCGAATCGAAGTCGAAGTCAAAGGTCGTAGTAGCCTATTTGATGGTCGATGTACCCAAAAAAATACTTCGAAATTCTGTGTTTTATATTCAAATCCTTCACTCGAGCTTAGTAAATGTGCCCCTATATGTATCGTTAATGCCACAGGTCTTTTACCTTACCAAGGAAAGCTTAACTTTTTGTCATGTAATGTCCCCTTTTTCTTCTTAGAAACACATTTAAATAATGTATCATCAGGTTGCACTGGTTTTGAACATCACCATCTGAAGAATTTTACTTAGACATTCCACAAAGCTGTCTTTACAAAACAGATACATACAGTAGTCCAATTTACAGATCATCCCAGAACAATTGTGTTATTACTTCATAAACTGACTGTCCTTCTAATTAAATCATGACAAGTTATGTACGTAACAAAACAACGGAGAATGTAAATAGAACTCTTTGTTTTCATGATCAGGCTTATAAAAGCGTGCAAAACTGTTTTTATTGTAGGAAATGGGTCATATGTTTTTATACAAATCCAATGTTTTTCTCAACTTAAACGTGTATTAAAGGGACACTGTACAGAACAATCATGGATTATTTTAAAGGGGTAGTATAGTCCCCTTGTTCAACATGTAATGCATAGGGCTTGTTCTAAACACGTTATGCCTATTATTTTCATCACATAAAATCTATGGTTTCAGTGGCGTAACTAGTTGTTACTGGGCCCCATAGCAAATTCAATTTAGGGCCCCAAAATATTTATAAGTTGGCCTATTTTACCAATATATATTAAAATTGCTAATTAATTAGGGTCTCACTGGGCCCCCTACACTCCTGGGCCCCCCTGCAACCGCAGGGTCTGCTTCCTCTATAGTTACGCCCCTGTATGGTTTGTTATTTAAGCTAAACAGGGAGCTGAAGCTACTCCATGTTTGGTCCTTCTGAGGTAGATAATTACATTACCTTACCAAGGGTTGGGGCAGATGGGCAGATTCGGGAGATTTCGTTGCCTGGCGACTAATCGCCTCTTCTGCGGGGCGACAATGTCCCTGAACTGCCTTCCACCCGCTTGAATGATTTCCTAGTGAGGCAACTTCGGGCGACTTCAGAAATCGAACTGCCGCAAGTGCATTAGCGCAGGCGATTCTTCATTCAAGCAGGCGGAAGGCAGACGGAAGGCAGTTCTGGGAGATTGTCGCCCCACAGAAGAGCCGATTAGTCGCCAAATCTCCCCGAATCTGCCCGTCTGCGCCAACCCGAAAAGGTGAATCGAAAGGGTCACTGCATAAGGACAAATTTCTTCTGAAAATAACAATGTTGATGAAAAAAACAAAAGAGCAACTGGATAATAATGTTTAGTAAATAATATTTTCAGCACCCATTTTAATGATCTGGTAGTTGCTGGTAATTTATCAGTTTATTTTATTGTACATTATAAAGCCTACTTATAAGAGAATGAAGAGAGTACGAACGTCATAGAGTGGTCTGTTTCTATCACACATTTTATAATACTCAGGAAGAATCGCTGTTTAGCAACAGGTCAGAGTTATTGCATGATAGAAGGGTGTTGTCTTAATTTGCGCACTGTTTCATTACTTAATGAGTTGATTAAAGGAGTGCTGGAGGAAATATAACAAAAAATTACCCAGTTAATTACTGTATTACTGAACTATGAAAAATACACATTTATTATATTCATTTCTGAGTTGCTATTCAACAACAGCCAAAGGCTAAACATGTAACTGCAATCCGGAGGAAGTTGTACTTTCCAGTGCCGATGCACAGAATTGCGTGAAAAGATAGTGAAAAACTCTTCTCTCCACCTGCAGAAATAACGCAACCTGAGAGCAGCGGGGCCCACCCTTACCCTAATAACACAAACAAATCTTATCAATAAGTACGTCATCTTAAGATTTTGTTTTTTCCCCATCTCACTTTAAAATAACAAATAACCACATTTACTGTGTATTTAAGGGACCATTCTCGTGTGGTCCAGCAGATGGAGACAGAGTATGACTGCTTGTCGAATGGACACATTAGGTTTTAGGGTTGCCACCTATGAACATAATGCTCTGTGCCAATGTTATTAATAGGCAACAGACAGGCTAGAAAGTGGAAGATTAGTGTTTATGTTTTTTCACAGAACATTTGGTAAGTTTAAAACATGATTAATGCTCGAGTTAAAGACTCAGTGACCCTCCCCTTGTAAGCTGCCATCAGGCTCATTTACTAACAGTGGGCAAATTTACCCCAGACAGCAACCAATGAAAAGTTAACTTTAATTGTTTTACATACAGCTGGTTGAATAAATATAATTTCTGAAAGATTGCTACAGGTTACAGCACGGGTGCAGGATGCTCAGTGTTGGTAAAAAGGTCTTACCCAGGGCCCTTTGGATGCCTACTGTAAGTCAAGGGCTGACCATACACCGCCACATTACACCTCCCCCCTGACACACACCACCGTTGGCAGATACTGCCCCCCCCCGTCCAACTGCAGCATGTTGCACTGCCTGCCAACGTACCTGGGGCAGTGGAGCCCGACAAAAACAGAGCCCACCAGTTTTACTCCTGGAGCCCCATTGAGCCAGTCCAAACCCTGGCCACCATTTCACTTATTCCGAGACAAGCCCCTGATCTCCCAACCCCACTCCACTTTGGGGTCCACAGTTCTGGTTTCTCACTAAAATCAGGATATTTGAATGCATGTGATTTAGTGAAAAGGAACACAACACTCTACAAATGTAAAGACCAATTCTGTGTCTTGGAATGTCATTCAGTTTATAATAATCCAACCAAATATTGTCATTCACTTTAATGAGATTTTATTTTTTACGCCGAGAACAAAAACATGTATTTCTTTGTCATATTTATGATAGGAGCCTGAGATCTTTCCCCAGTGAAGACACTTACTGCTGTTTAAAGGAGAAGGAAAGGCTAAAACTAAGTGAGCTTTATCAGAAAGGTCTATATAAATACACCAGTAAACCCTCAAAATACTGCTGCTGTGAGTCCTCTGTCAAAAAAAACACAGCATGTGTGTACACATGAGCTTCTGTATCAGACTTCCTGTTTTCATCTTAAATCTCCAGGGCTAGGGCTTGAGCATGCTCAGTTTGCTCCTCCCCTTCCCTCCTCCCCTCCCTGCTGTAATCTGAGACTAGAGCTATGAGTGAGCAGGGAGAGACTCAGGCAAGAAGTGATGTCACACCAAGCTAATATGGCAGCTGCTATCCTAAACAAACAGAGAGAGAGAGTTTCTAGAGCTGTTTACTGCTTCAGTAGCTTTCCTTCTCCTTTAATACATAATCCCTAGTATGCTAGTAGTTAGTTGCAGGTAATTTATGAATTGCCCATTTCATGTCAGAACAATGGAACTTATTTTTATGTCTAGGCAGTTATTTCAAGAACAAAGCAACTGGAAAAGCTGATGAGTCACAACAATAATTGCATTAGTAAGGGATTAATTTAGGCAAGAATGTTGCTAATTTGTTATTATGGGTGACTGGCTGGGGGGGCATAAAAAGCAACACGGCTGTCCCTGCAATACGCCAGTGTTAAAGGGGAACTTGCATATGCTGTTTGTAATTTATTTTTATCAAGGTTTAGATGTAAACCCAGCACTGTTAGAGCCAGTTCTGTCCATTGATCTTCTAAATATCCCCTAAGATACCCCCACTCTATATCAGCTGGACAGCTGGCACTGGCTGAGCCTATCCTAGTAGTGAAGCACAGCTGACAACAGTTCTTCCTCCCACATATCACAATGTTATAGCTAGGACAAACCAGCCAAGCTAGGGACATGGTAAGAAGCATCTTTGGCACAGTGGAAAAGTTGTAGCAGTGGGAACAACCATCATCTTGTTTCAATAAAGTTTAGGTCACCAAACCATATGGTCCTTTTTGGGCTAGGAAAAAGTTGTCAACCTTTTTCTAACCTAGGTTTCTAAGTGATATGTCTACAACCTTGGCACTCCATCACTCTATTAAAATCACCAGACATCATGTCTCTCGACATACACAGAATTTGTGTAAAAGGCAGTTATTTTGTTTCATTTTGTTTGTACTTGAATCAGTTATTTGAGTGAGCTCTAATACGTCTGATAGGAAAGGGAGCCCCCCTATAAGATATATTGGCTCTAACTGTCAATAAATATCTGACACCCAACTGCTGAATGAAGACAGAATGAAGAGAAACAGATGCTGAGAGAGGGATAGTGAACATACACTTGATTATTTCAGAAACTATAGAGAATTATTAATTAATTGTATGTAGAATGTTTCTTACTTCAGTATGAGGAAGCATATATAAAGTGTTCATTTTCGTGATAGATTCCCTTTAATGTAATGTACGTCATTTTTCACCGCTAGGTTTACTTTCGTAACTATTTGTTACTTAAACTTGACTATTTTGCCAACCGGACTGTCGTTTTTCAACCTGTTAATTAGAATTTTTAACACTAAAAGACTGCTGCAGCACAAATATGGCAGCCCCCTCATAGAGGAACTTGGGGAATATGATAGGTAAAAACTTTAGGAAGTACGTTTATGGCAAAATTATTAAGACTTCTAGGTATCAGGCTGGTCTCTGCAACACTATTTTTAGTAAGTTGCTACTTTTACCAGACATCTACTGACTAATGGGGGGATTATTTATTAGTAAGAAAATATTATAAGTCAGAAAATGTATTAAACTCAAAAAAAATTCAAGTTTTTTTTTACAATAAAATCTGAATTTTTAGTGCAAAAAAATACTTGAATTTTTCGAGATTTATCATACCCAGAGGATGGAAAAAGTCAGAATCTGAAAATCTGGCATCTCAGACCTACAGATGTTGTATATAATTCAGTGGGAGAGGTCCCTATCCTATTTGGAAGTTTCTGTGGTTTGCGCTGGAATTATCTCAAAAATCCAACTATTTCGGACTTAGCCTGTAAAAATTTAGCAATTCGGGGAAAAACTTTGTATTACTTGGATTTTCACTGGATTTTTTTGTGTTTTCCCTGATCCAATTAAATTGTGATTTTTTTAAAATAATAAATAAGGTCCAGTCGTGAATTCTAGCTTGGTCGGATTTTTTTTATTATTAAAATACTCCGAGAAATTTGCATATTAAGATGATAGTATCCCTTTAATGTAGGTAGAAAAGAGTGCTCGTCCGCTGCTAATCAGAGCGCATGCTAATTAAGCTGAGATAAGGACTAAACTCTGTTATGAACCACTGAACGACTCCAGATGCCGAAGCGTTCGGAAAGTTAACACCTTCCCTTCCATTATCTCCACAGGGAGGGGGCACGTGTGAGAAAGAGCTGGGTATTTGCGATATGCTATGTACTGCACAAAATAACACATTTTCCCATATGAACTCCTACTTACTCATTAATATATCACTCAATATTATTGCCTGTTACTCTATATTTAAACTCTCCCTTTGCCTCTACTACTGCTCCATATATTCATTCCTTATAACAGCTCTAATTATTTCATCCTCCTTATAAATCCATAAAATTGCCATTGCTCCATATAACCCACCCTACAATACAATCCCTATAACCCTATATTTCTCCACATAACCCTTCCCTAAATATCCTAATGCTCCATCAGTTTCCTCAGATCCATTTACCAGATGTGTCTAATCGATAATACCACAACCACATTAATTGTGCATTGTTTGTTCTATATACTCTTCCCATCCATGCTCTTGCTGTCTCTAATATCCACTTTATATTTTTTTTTTGCTGTCACAAAGGAATAGCCCTCTGCTCTGTTCTGCTTCCACTAAGGCTTATAAAGAAACCTAATCTGAATGGGGAGAGGCACAGGAAAAAAAAAATAATTTCCCACTCATTTAGAAATATGCATGTTGTTCAACATCAACTGGAAATCTGATGTTTGCCCACCAGTGGTCTTATGAGTTTTATGAAATCCTCTTTTGTACTGCTCCCTGCCAAAAGTTTGTATGAACTCAAACAAAAATTAGAGTTCCTGCAAACTTAAAGGACCGGTAACACCAATTTTTTAAATACTCATTATCCCCCAAAATAGCTATAATGATAGGTAAGGCTTAATTCCCCTTAGATTTTTTTTAAATCTTCAGCTTGAATTTGACTTTCAACGTGTCCCCATAGGAGAAAGACGAAAAGGCAACAGCAGCTTAAATTCCTATGTATGATGAACCGGAAGTTAGCTTCGTACTGATAACCTAAAGCACCTAAGCTTTCTTCGGACAGTTTTGGGGGTAATGATGTGAGCATATATTTAAAGGGATACTGTCATGGGAGAAAAACAATTTTTCAAAATGAATCTGTTGAGCAAACAGATTTTTTATATTCATTTTGAAATCTGACATGGGGCTAGACATATTGTCAATTTCCTAGCTGCCCCAAGTCATGTGACTTCTGCTCTGATGAACTTCAATCACTCTTTACTGCTGTACTGCAAGTTGGAGTGATATCGCCACTCCCTTCCCCCCCCCAGCAGCCAAACAAAAGAACAATGGGAAGGTAACCAGATAACAGCTCCCTAACACAAGATAACAGCTGCCTGGTAGATCTAAGAACAACACTCAATAGTAAAAACCCATGTCCCACTGAGACAAATTCAGTTACATTGAGAAGGAAAAACAGCAGCCTGCCAGAAAGCATTTCTCTCCTAAAGTGCAGGCACAAGTCACATGACCAGGGGCAGCTGGGAAATTGACAAAATGTCTAGCCCCATGTCAGATTTCAAAATTGAATATAAAAAAATCTGTTTGCTCTTTTGAGAAATGGATTTCAGTGCAGAATTCTGCTGGAGTAGCACTATTAACTGATGTGTTTTGAAAAAAACATGTTTTCAGGATCCCTTTAAGCTGCAGATGCTGAAACCAAGAAAACCCAATTTAGGAGCAAACATAAGCAAACACAAGCCAAAGCCTCACAAACTCCATATATAATTCATTTCTGTGTAACTCTACACCTGCAGTGTTTATCCTGGAACTATCCATGGTAGAGATATATATATATAGAGGATTTGTAGCAAGTCTGTGCAACTTACTGGGAACTGTAATCTTGATGAAAAAATATTTTATTGCCATTATTATGAAGGCTTCATACTGAATGCCTCTGGAATAGCAGGCACGCTAGGGGGAGAGGGTGTTTACAGTAACAGTGGGGATAATAGTCTCTGGGAAGGGACTGTGACTGTGGGATAGCAGGTATAGTAGGGAGAGATGGTGCCTATAGTAACAGTGGGATAATATTCTCTGGGAAGGGACTGTGACTGTGGGATAGCAGGTATAGTAGGGAGTGATGGTGCCTATAGTAACAGTGGGATAATAGTCTCTGGGAAGGGACTGTGGCTGTGGGATAGCAGGTATAGTAGGGAGAGATGGTGCCTATAGTAACAGTGGGATAATAGTCTCTGGGAAGGGACTGTGACTGTGAAATAGCAGGTATAGTAGGGAGAGATGGTGCCTATAGTAACAGTGGGATAATAGTCTCTGGGAAGGGACTGTGACTGTGGGATAGCAGGTATAGTAGGGAGAGATAGTGTCTACAGTAGCAGTGGGGATAATAGTCTCTGGGAAGGGAGTGTGTCTGTGGGATAGCAGGTATAGTAAGGAGAGATGGTGTCTATAGTAACAGTGGGATAATAGTCTCTGGGAAGGGACTGTGACTGTGGGATAGCAGGTATAGTAGGGAGAGATAGTGTCTACAGTAGCAGTGGGGATAATAGTCTCTGGGAAGGGAGTGTGTCTGTGAGATAGCAGGTATAGCAGGGGGAGATGATGATAGTAGTAGTGGGAGAACTTATAGTAGGTGGCCTTATACATACTGACTATAAGACCAAGTGTTTGGAATAGAGAATAGTCAATAATTGACAAGAAGACAGCTAGCTTGCAAATATGAAAAAATCATGGTTTGTTCCTGGAAATAATGAGTAGTCTGATGGGTGATGGATTCAAAGACAACAGTTGAATTTTGATTTAGGACATCATCCAAACAGATGGTACTATTGTTATCACAAGATTGACTGAACAGGTACAGATATTGTCAGTAGAACAATCCAGAAACAATATCCTTGGCAATATCTGTCCACACCGTTTGCTCAACACACATACAGTAGACTGATTATTGGAACCTTGCATCTGCTGTCAATATCTGTAGTGTAGGCCATCTTTATGGGTTTTGTTAAATGCCAAGTGGCTTTAGATATATATATATTTAGAGATATAGCTTAATCTCTGCTGCATTGCCATGTCGTGGCAGTTGTGCTTAATAGAAGATGCAACATCACTACTGAACACATAGAAGAACCACAATCCTGTGCTAAGAAGAATGTAATACACCTGCATAACAATAGTCAAGACAACAATATAGATACCAGAAAGAAAAAAGATACTCCATATATTCCCTAATTGAGGTTTAGATGTAAACCTCAATTAATATTTTCAGATAGACCAATTAATTAATTCCCAATCAATTCACTAATGTCATTACATAAGTAAACACCACATTTGATTAATTTAATTATTCTAAAAAGAGGTATTATTGTTCCTTCACAAACATAATGAATAAAGTGCTTAGTGCGTTATAATTAAATATTTGATTATTAATTAAATGAAATCTAGAAGAAATTAATAGCTAATATAAATTAAATAAATAGCAGTGATAGTCAAGACAACATTATAAAATATTTTAAACACTGTTTTGTAAGAATTTTTTTTTATTTTGTACAGCAAGAAGGCTGAATTCATATTGTCTCCAATTCTTTATTACAAATATATTTCCAATGGCTAAACAAAAACATTCTTCCCATGAACACACACAGAAGGACACTGAATCACATATTTGCTCCTACCCCAAGGTCCTCCTGCCAAACTACAGTAACATTCTGTGTATTAAAAAAGGATTTATTGTTCCCATGTGTTTATTAATTTATTGTGGCAGCTGAAAGATTTGCCTCATCAGTTTCATGGGCTATATATATATATATATATATATATATATATATATATATATATATATATATATATATATATATATATTATATATATATATATATATATATATATATATATATATATACATACAGGTATGTTGGGATCTAACAGATCTTGCTGTGATTTGCATCTTCACACCTTAAAGGGGTGGTTCACCTTCAAGTTAACTTTTTGTATGTTATAGAATGGCCAATTCTAAGTAGCTTTTCAATTAGTCTTCATTATTAATTATATATAGTTTTTTTAATTATTTGCCTTCTTCTTCTTCTACCGCTTTCCAGTTTTCAAATGGGGGTTACTGACCTTGCTATTACTCATCTTCCTATTCTGGCCCTCTCCTTTTCATATTCCAGTCTCTTATTGAAATCAGTGTATAGTGTCTAAGGTAATTTGGTCCCTAGCAACCAGACTGCTGAAACTGCAACTGGAGAGCTGCTGAATAAAAAGCTAAATAACTCAAAAAACACAATTAATAAAAAATGATAACCAATTGCAAATTGTTTCAGAATATCACTCTCTACAGCATACTGAAAGTTTACTCAAAGGTGGACAACCCCTTTAAGTCTGTGTATTATATGGAGAGTAATGTATTGAGATAGAAAGCTGTTGACATTCTCCCCAAACATAGATTTTCACCCTTATTTGGAGGAGTTGGAGTAATGGGAAAAATTACAGGGAGGGGTTATCTGGAGCAATAGAAGGGGTTATAAAGACAGAGATATAGACCAACAGGAGTTTTGGGGGGGTTATATGGAGCAATAGGAGGAGTTATAGCGAGGGTTATATGGAGCAATAGGAGGAGTTATAGGGAGAGTTATATGGAGCAATAAGGAGGGTTATATGCAGCAATAGGAGGAGTTATAGGGAGGGTTATATGGAGCAATATGAAGAGTTATTTGGAGGTTTATATGAAGCAATAGGAGGTAATATAGTGACAGCGAAATCAAGCAATAGGATGAACTATAGGTAGAAATTATATAGAGCTATAGGAGTATGGGGTAATTTACAAACGCACCTCAAAGTGCAGGTGCACTTTGGAGGCAAAGAAGACTTAATTCATCAAGGTCCAGTGAATTGTATACAAATACTGTACCTGCCAATCCTGATACTGAAGCAAGCCTTATTTTGAAAATGTTGGACGCAACTTACACGCCATTTGCATCAAAACCCAAAAAGCAGTTGTGGTGGGAGGCAAGTGGAGCATGACCACAACTATGCTGGAATTTTGTGTTTTCACAAACGTAATAAAATTTAGGCATTTCTTCTCAAATCTCACTCCTAAACTGGTCTCCCATCCAAGCCTCAGGTTCCCATAGAATTCATTTGGATTAATTGGATGAAATGGAATCTATGGGAGTCTTGTCGTAATTCAGCGCATTCCGGATAATGGGTTTCCGGATAACAGACCCCATACCTGTAATATGTTTTGCTGTGTCCAGCAGCTTGTAAACTATCTATAATATTAGGCATGCAGTAAGAAAAAATATTTAAAATGTATGTCTAAATACTGCATAACAAATTCTCATTTTTCATCAACGAAAGAGTTAATGTGGCAGGAATAGCACTGAGAGTCTCTTCTGTAGTCCTCCAATAATAACTTATTCTGGAATGGTCAAATCATTATCAGTTTAGGCTTCCACTGATGTTCACGTGATGCAATATAACCTGAATGCAGCTTATAAACAATTTAATATTTAAAGGTAACTCAGCTGGTGAAGAGCCCATCTTGATATGGTCTCTATTAGAATACTCTACAGTCTTCCTGAAGTTAATGAGCTGCAATGCCCACCATTCTGAGGCATGTAATTTAACTGGAATCTGGAAGGCAATATGTTTTTATAATAACAGAGTTTAGTGTTCAAACCAAAAAAATAAATCCACACTACTGTGCAAAGCTCTGATGGAGCCAAGATAATCCCAGTATTTGCCCGATCATTTTACAAAGTTCAGCAAGTATTCATTCCCCTAAATTTCATGCATGGAAATAATTAAGTAGTAGCAACTCTTATTACATGTATCCATTCACATTTTTATCTGGAAGGTGTTAATGTGGCTGTGCGTGCTCATGTATTAACCCACGCCAGATGTTTTACTGTATGATGATAAGATTGCATTCTGGAATTCAAGTCTTTAAAAATGGGTCTTATATTATATGGATCAACAAAATTAACACAATTCTGGATTCCCTGTCATTTGCATCATTCCTAAATAATACACACAAAGGTCAGGCTGTATCAGGTCGGAATATCTCCTTAAGGGCAGCCACACATGGAGACGAGATGTCCTCTTTAGCAGGAAAAGGAGACCTTGGTTGGTGGTTTGGAGAATTTGGCACCTGTCTACTAAAGATTTCCCTCACACCCTGTCGGAATCTTAAATCTCGGGCACTGTAGATGACCACGTTCCAGCAGCTGTTGGAGGTAAGGATCCAGAATGCATAAAACGAGAATTCGCACCATTGGTATCCCATGACATTACCCACTACAAAAACTGCGATGGGGCTGAAGGAGGCAGAGAAGGCAAAGGTGACAATGCCGATGGTCTTGGCTGCAGTTATGTCTGAAAATGAAACTTTGCTGCAAGGGCTCTGGGCATCTCCCTCCAGTTGCTTTCTTGTCTTGCAGTACTGCCTGATGGCTGCAAAAGTGATGAAATTTATTGCAAATGTTCCACCCAAGAGGGAAAAGTCAAACACAGGGAAGATAAGCATGATGTTCAAGCTGGGGTCATTGGGCTGGTCAGTTGTGAATACATAGTTACACATTTTGCTGCAGATGCTGTACTCCAGAGTTATGTCCTGACTGAAGAACATTGGCATCAACGCTAACACAAAGCTAAAAACCCAAGAGAAGGCAATTAGACAACAAGTTCTCCTTCTGGTGACCACAATCCTCTTATGAAGTGGTCTTAGAACAGCAATGCTCCTCTCTACAGACAGAAGGAAGATTGTAGAAATGGAGACAAAGGTGCAGCCAGCAAAGAGCGGCCCCATGATAAAACAGGGACCAATGACATTAAGTACAGATGGGCCTTCATCTTCCTCTATACCATATAATATATGGATCATCTCTCTGTATACTGAATATGGTATTACTAGCAAACCAACAGCCAAGTCAGCAAGTGCCAAAGAAGCCTTAAGGAAACCTTGGGATGTCCTAAACAGCTTGTTCCTTAGGAAGACAAGAAGAGTCACCACATTGCCTGCTATGATGGTCAAAATGAGCAGAACCATGAGAGAGATCTTTAAGGTGTCACCAAGAAGAGACCAGTTGCAGAAACTGCAGTTCCAGGTGGAAGAAGTGTTACCAAGCATTGGAAAAGGATAAGAAATTCCACTCAGAGTAAAGAATCCATTATGATGTCTCTCTGGCTGTTGCGTAGTCCCTACAGATATTCAAAGAGAAATGTGAATAAAGTAGCCCAATAGCAAAGAAAGACCACCCAGTGTCCCATCAGCCCTGCGCATTGTACAGCAAAGCATCCTTCCAGAGGTAAATATTTTGAGCTCATAGCAAACAAGGAAATTTCTGAGTCAAATTGAAAGCAATACAAACATCACAGGCAGATAAGAGGCTTTTGGAGATGTTAAGCGCAATCACTGTTTCAAGAGAATAATTAGCCCAGTTCCTTCCCACAGAACAAGGGAATGGTGGAGTATTTGCTTTCTGCAGAAACTACAGCCAAAAAAATATAGTGCTCAGATAAACAGAACTTACCTGCTGGAAAGATATACTGTGGCCATGAACTGGAGGATGTGGTGCAGAGGAGAAAGTGTTGCCTTAATTTGAACAGAAAGGGGAGACTGAAAATGTAATTTCTCTTTCCCTCCTCTATAAATCTCAACTGCCCCCCCTTCACTCTCCTTTCTCTCCTCCCCTCTGTCTTTTCTCAATGCTCCTGTTACATTAAATGGGTAAAGGGTTGTACAGTAGCATGACAGCACTTCAAATAGACAGTGTGCAATGGCAACCTGAGGGTTAACATAGTAACAAGAATTAGTAAAGCTTGCCCTTCCAAAATGTGCTGTTTTAGAATAGTGCAGGATTCCAACAGACACTCACATTATTTACAGATACTCTATATAACTATGTTTACCAAACGTAACATTTGGTGTACATTTTACAGAAAACTCGACAAAAAAAAAAAAAAGTCAGACTTGCCTTTGCCCAAACACAATTTCAGAGTAGCCTGGAATTGCCTTAATTGCACCATTGCTGGCACTTTTTGTAGGCAATACAATCTGAAGACACTGTAATGGTAGACACCACTCGGTGTGCCATAGGCCATATGCTCCGTTTTTTAATTACATTGGTGGAAAAATGGTCTCTCCTATGTGAAAAAAAGCCAACACAATGTTGAAATATAATTAGGTATGACACTGTCAGGGAGCCGGGAGCTCCCTCCAGGGAGGTAGTCAGGATCAAGGAGGAAGCCCTCTTGAGGGTGCAAGGTTGCGGTATCCAAAGGATTAAGCAAAATACAAGGTCAAAGTCCAGGCAAGCGTTTAATGGCAGGCAGATCAGGATCAAATAACAAGAATCCAGGCAGGAGGTCAAAACCAAGGCAGGAGCAGGATAAAGGAATCAGTAATCAGGAACCCAGGTTCAGAGTAGCAAAACCTATTCTTTGGCGCCATTCTGGCTTCCTGGGGGCCTTTTTATATTCAAACTTGGCGCCAAAGTGACGTCATCGACGTCCTTACGCCAGCGTGCTTGCACCGGTGTGTTTGCGTCGACGTTGCGGCGCTGGCGTCCCAGCGCCCACGTGGGCTGACTGGGCGCCGCCATTTTGGATTATTCGCCGCCGGGAGCAGACGCGCCTCTTCGCGCTCCCGGCGGCCTTGACAGACACCTAGAAAAGGCTTATGATACAACATTTTATCTTTGTGGCAGTCCGGCTTTAAATATAGACAAATAGTAGCAGGACACACTGTCATTGATGAATATCAATGTGTGACTTGTTGCACTGGAATTTGCCTCATCTTTTGTATCCCCAGTACAGGAGTACCCTAGTATTTTCATGAAAGTATTTGTTAATATGGTGTTGGACTGCCAATTGCCCAGCAAACTGATCTGGTTTGAGGAGACTGAAGTTCTTGTTTTTCAGAAAGACAATTACTTTCTATGAACTGATCTCTGAAAATGACAACAATGACTTTATTATATTGCAATCTTTTGTTGGCAATGAGGGAAGTTCCTCAAACCAAAACTAAAAGATGTCTGTATGTGTGTGTAGTAGGTTGTTATTATCTAAATATGTTTTTGCATTGAGGGGTTAAACACAGACCTTACTGATACCCAGACCATTATGGTTTCTTCTCCATGTTCAACTTTGTGGACTTAGAAATCAAGCTTTTAGGGGTCTTTAGACACTTTCCACCCTATAACACTGCACAGGTTGATTAATTGTGCCATGTAACACATGTAATATTATTAGGGGTCCAGCAGTCCTTACACCGACTTTTTGATTTATCATCAAAAGTTTAAGACAAAAATGCTTTAGTGTAAACTGAAGCTCTTGTGTGTAGCACAATGCTAGACATGGCATCTTTCAATGGCGAATTCAGTTGTGCAGTTACAGTAGTTTTATCATTTCTGGACACAACTGATTTCAGTATTCACTACTCTCTATGCTTAGTTTTTCAACCAAAATTCATTTTACTAGAGGCTGTCTTATCCTTCATGAATGCTGTCCGCTATTTCCTGTTTACGGGTCCACTATGGTGGCACATATTTATGTGAACAGGGGGAAAATTTTCAACAAATATACATAAATCTGCATTAGGTACCCAGTATTGCCCTGTAAACTTGTTAATCCTTTGTAACAATGCACTGTTGAGTAGTTCACAATAAAATCACATGGGGCATTTTCACCTGCAGTGTGAAACAAACCATCTTCTCTTGTTTTAAGGGTAACTAATTATTTTGCTAAAGGGCCAAGTAACGTCTAAAAACCTTGAGGTTGGGCCCATAATTCTAATGGGGAAAAAATTGTTATTTTGGTTAATACACTGTATTAATACGTTCTAACCTTGTAGTAAAACATATTTTATTATTATTGAGCATCAGGAATGGTAGTGCATGAGATAAACAGGTGCCACACCGTCATTCTTGGTATTGGAGAGAACTGGCCAGATTTAACAAACAGACAAGCACAAAAGCCGGGCTGATAAGCATTTTACCAACATCCGCCATTCTTTAATTCATATGGGATAACCTTTGTTCTAGGGCAAAAAACATCCCTTGAATTTTACATCATCACCATGCTTAGCTCCAGGAAAATACTTGCATTCAGTAGCAAGGATTGTTTTCTGCTGCAAAATGCAAGGATGCAACTGTTAATCTCACACTAATTAGTTAGGCATGACTGTCTAGATAAATACACAGGCAACAGACAAGCAGATTTATCAAAGGCTTTTTATCACTGTGACAAATTTCTTTATTATAGTATAAATACATTTCCCCTTTTCCGGGGACTGATAAAAATCAATGTAAATTCAGGGAAAAAAGTAAAATGTGGGAGGACAAGTACAAGTGCTTACAGAGAAAAATCACTGTGATTTCCAGGAAAACCTAATTTCTCGGTACATATAAGGGGATAAAAGTCAAAATGTGTCCAAAATGATATAGTCCCATGATCCAATTGTATTCACAATTCTTATCTGGCTCGCACTTGTATCCCTTCAAGCCCAAATCACAATAAATCACTAAAAAAAGAGCCAACACCAAAGGCACTGGAACAGACAAACAGATATACAGGGTAATATTGCTTTAAATATGGCATCACTTGTGCTCAAACAATTGATTAACTTCACTACTTAAGTGTTAATCCCTTTCAATCTCACCACCAACATAGGAAATGTTAAGAGAGAAGCTTTTTAACTTTCCTTATATAAACTTTTTAGGTGGGTACTCACAAACAGAGTTTTTCAACTTACATGTATAATTCTGATCATGTATTGTAGCTGTTGTGGACTTCCCATAGACCCTTAATCCTGATACAACAGTGTCCAACAGAGAGGAGAATCTAGCCACTAGCAGGATTCGGATTCGGACTAAACCTTTTGACAGGACGAATCCAAAATAGTAGGTGTGGTGCATCCCTAGTCGCGCAGGGATCTAGCCGTCAATCTGGGGTGCCGTATTTGCATGGATCAAATTTTTTTTAGATACATATAAGGGGGGTTCTACTGTAATTCTTTTCCACCATTTTCTCCTGCATGAAAAGACGTGACTTTTTTGGAAGTTTTCCCATAGAAAAAGAATTGTGATGCTTGGTTGATGAACAAATACCAATCTAGGCTAGACAAATCATCCTCCATGGATATAATCCTCAGAAGGAGTATTTACATCCTAAAGTCTTTGCTAAAATCACTTTACTATGTGCTGTGTTTTTTCCTTTTTATTGACTTGAAAAACCATGACCTCCAGTTGTGAACCAGTACCAGGCTCCCATTAAACTTTTTCATTTGTTTTACATTCCCTTCCAGTGTCAGACTGGGCATCCCAGGGCCCACCAGAGAACCTATTATTTAAGGCCCACTCTAAAAACAATTAGAGACTGTGCGAAATGCTACAGAAGTTATATAGGCTCATGGTAGCAAACAAGAAAGGGCATCTTGTTGTGAAATGGGATCTTTACTAGCCAATGGCCTACCAGGAAATCCTTTGATACTCTGACAGGCCTGTTCAACCCTGTTTCCCCTTTCTATCTTTTGAAAAAGCAACTCTAAACTACAAGGACTACAAGTTAAGCACTTAACATATAGGTAATACCATTAAGGGCAAGGTGCAAAGGTAATCTGTTTCTCCGTATACCCCAGAGAGGAAAACAGTACAAATCCATATATAGATAGATAGATAGATAGATAGATAGATAGATAGATAGATAGATAGATAGATAGATAGATAGATAGATAGATAGATATACTATATGGATTTGTACTGTTTTCCTCTCTGGGGTATACGGAGAAACCAACGCATGCGGAATCTGAGAAATCCCAACACAACATACGTTTGCTTTTATGTCCTGCAACTTTTAGTGGAGAGTATATTGATATTCCTGCAAGACAGGATTCTTAGTACATGAATGGGATCTATTATCCAGAATGCTCGGGACCTGGGGTTTTCCGGATAACGCAATGCATTGTGTATGTAAGCTGTGGAGAAGTTGTTACTATTTGTAACATCAGTGTTTTAGTCCCTCCTTCCCTGCCAGGATTTCAAATGATGCAGAAAGAGAACAACTGTTAAAGGAACAGTAACACCAAAAAATGAATTTTTTTAAAGTAATGAAAATTTCATGCACTTTTGCCTTGCACTGGTAAAACTGATGTGTTTGCTTCAGAAACACTACTATAGTTCATTTAAACAGCTGTGTAGCAATTGCGGAAATTGAAAAAAGGCTATATGGCACAGGTTAAATAGTGGATAACAGATAACACCATTATGTTCTACAGACAGGGTTGGACTGGGCTAGTGGGGCACCGAGAAAAAACCCAGTGGGCCCCCTGGCTCTTGGGGGCCCCACTAGCCCAGACACGCTATTCAGAGGCTTTTTCTTACAGTTGCTCTTCTGATGGAAAACTTAATTGAAAATATTATCTGCTATCTGCTGTGTAACTTGAGCCTTTTCCCTTTGAGTGGCTGCCCCCATTGCTACACAGCAGCATAAACTATAGTAGTGTTTCTGAAGCAAAAACACAAATTTTACCAGTGCAAGGCAACACTGCATTATATTTGTATTAAAAAAACTTTCCATTTTTGATGTTACTGTTCCTTTAAACAGCTGGATTTCAGCAAAACAAATGGCATGTATTCATACTTTTTGAAGAAACAGGTATCTGTGATGGGTTTATTAGGGGTTTCAAATTTCAAATTTTGGTTTGGAAGCCAGAGTTCCCCTTTAAGTCTACTATAAAATCATGTAAACATTAAATAAACCAAATAGGATGGGTTTGCTTTCAATAAGAATTAATTATATCTTAGTTTGTATCAAGTACAAGGTACTGTTTTATTATAACAGAGAAAAAGGAAATCATTTTTACAAATTTGGATTATTTGGATAAAATGGAGTCTATGGGAGTTGGGCTTTCTGGATAATGGATTTTCGGATAACAGATCCCATACCTTTATTATTACATTTAGGCGATTTAGACTGCTCATCTCTGCCCCGATGCAGACATACAGTGCCAAAATCCATGCATGTGTGTGCACCTAGGCTGATGAAGTTGATCCAGCTCCATTTGTCTGCAGGCCAAGACACATCCTGGTATCACCATAGCCTAAAAGAAGACGGAACTCCTTTTAAAGGGATTCCGTCATGATTTTTATGGTGTAGTTTTCATTCCTAAATTGCACTATTTGCATACTTTACCATATAAAATTTCATTCCTAATCCAAAAAATATATATATTTTTTAGTTTTAATATTGGTGTGTAGGCAGCCATCTCATTTCAGTTTGACTGGTCATGTGCTTTCAGAAAGGGCCAGTGCTGCACTATGCAACTGCTTTCTGACAGGCTATCATTTCTTCTACTTAATGTAACGGAAGGAGTCGCAGTGGGACATGAATTTTTACTATTGAGTACTGTTCTTATATCTACCAGGGGGCTGTTATCTGGGTACCTTCCCATTGTTCTGATGATGGCTGCAGGGGTTGAAGGCAGGAGGGAGATATCACTCATACTTGCAGTGCAACAGTAAAGAGTGACTGAAGTTTATGAGAGCACAAGTCACATGACTGGGGGCACCTGAGAAACTGACAATGTGTCTAGTCCCATGTCAGATTTCAAAATTAATTATAAAAAAAAATCAGTTTGCTCTTTTGAAAAACAGATTTCCGTGCAGAAGTCTGTAGGAGCAGCACTATTATCTGATGTGTTTTGAAAAAAACATGACAGTATCCCTTTAACAATCAGTGTTTTTCAAGCATGTTTCATTGGTGTGTAAGAAAAGTTGTCTACATTCTTTATATCAGTGTGCAACCAAATTTACAGTGTGCAAAGCCAAAACACAGGGCTAGATCATCCTGCATCTAGTGAGAGCATTAGTAAAATGCTAACAGACTGTAACAGCAACTAAATGGTTTATATGCTGTGAGTCAGGTAAAAAATATAATGGTACTTCAGGGCTAAGAGGCATTATGCAATAGGTGCAGTCAGCCTAAGAGAGAAAAGAAAAGTCCTACCAATACAGAGTTTGTTAATGAGGCAGAAAGACTTAGTATGATCATATTATGCAGCCAAACCCCTGTAATAACCGCAGCATATGCAAAGAAATACAAAAGCTGTAAATAAAGATGTGCATTCATGTTTTGTATGGACTGCAAGGTAACACCCCTACGCCGGCCTCAAGCACTGGATGGATGAAGCCAAACCTGAAGGTTATACACTGAATGTGAATGGAGCTATACGTAGGTATTAAATGTGAAAAGCTTGTAGTAAGGCAGTTGGAAAGATAATATATCATGAGACATATTCATATAGATAAAACGATACTCCCGCGTGCTAGGTGCTGATCCAGGACACCATGTGAGGACACAAGCGTTTATGTTGAAATGTCGGCTTTATTAGAACAAACACACAGGGGGAATCTTGCGGTGGGTATGCTGGGCTGACTTACGCGTTTCTTGCCGGATCTCCTGGCACTTCCTTAGAGTCTGAGTCTCAAGAGCCGTCTGAAGGCACAGCATAACCGGATGAGCTCCGATGCAATCCGCATCATTTTCAATTATCTAACGACATATTCATATACAATAGTATCTGCTTGAGAATACAATTTAAAGAAAACATGGTCGGCTTGTTGAGAGCAGATCATAGGTATTTCCAGTCCACTAGGATAGGCAAACTCTTACTCACCTGGACATCTATAAGAACTGTATTCATAATAATCAACTTAAAGGAGTATCCTTTCCTAATAGCTACGATCAGTCAAACAATGCAATGAATGCAATGGACTTTCTCCGAAGTCCATATGATCAAGGCATTCAAGAATTATTTAAAATTTATTATAGAAGTAGAATGACTTACTTATCAGATCATTCAACAGAGTGTTTTTCGTGATGAATGCTCCAGTGTGGGACTCTTATGTCTCATTATCAATCCATTGAAGTGGCAGAATAGTAAAGTTTCTCATTGTTGGTTAATAGATGTAGCTAAAATAATCAATCAACCCTTTTAAGCAAAAAAAGACAATTCAATAAGAAGAAAGTTTGCCATTATGAGTCACCCCAGCACAAAGGTATTCCTCAAAATCGATATCTTGATTGGACCAATCAAGTGCTCTGCATTGAAAACCTGAGGAAGGTTTTTGTGAAGGTTTGATCTTAATGGACTAATTCAAGAAATATCCACTTGCTTCAGGAAGAGATGTTTAGCCATTCATACTAAGGTATGTGGGTGGCTAGTGGGACTAAAACACATGAACCTTTTTCATTCTTCAAAAGGGGATTCAATTGTGGAGCTGTAAAGTGGTCTGGAGAATACGCTGCTCTTATTTTTAAAATATAATAATTGTGCTATTCTATAAAAAGGGGTGGCTAACTTCCTTGTCCAAATAAACAACCCTCTTGTATACCAAAGTAATGTGCTGGCCTTTTTAGAAGAGACAACTCAAATTTTATTTTAAAACATGGGTTTCATCTCAAATAATTCTAACAATAGCATGATGGCATTTGGCATGCCTGTTGAAACAGAGTACCACAATACCACAATACTGCTAAGTTAATTAGAATAATAAGCAAAATTCTCTCAATATCAGAAGTTATTCAGATATTTATACAGCAGGGTCGAATATCCTGTCATTCCAGGACTGCATCTAGCTGTGGGTGAGATCTTTGGCTAATGGGTCAGCACATGATCACTATTAGAACCAATTGTTGGCCAGAGGACTAAAGCTGGCCATAGACACAAACAGTGTCGAACATGGGCCCCTGTCGGCACGTACGCAAATGCGTTGTGCACCGTGTTCATGCATGCGTGCTGCGCACCATGACTATGCGGGCAGCCGGACAGGGAATTGGAGGAAGGGGGCCCCTGGGGACTGCCAGGAGGGCCCTTCATTTGCAGCCCCGGTGGGCCACCAAGGCTCCAGTCTGACCCTGGATGCAAAGACACTATCATACAAAATGAAGATTCATACGATTTGATTTTTGGACCATGTGTGGAGTGGCTAGAAATTTTTTGTACCATGGCGATCAATTGCTCAGTTGATTGGACAAGTTAAAAGATTTATATCAACCGAACTGGGGGGCCCTCCGGGTTCTGAGGCTGCTGCCTCCTGTCCTGCAACTCTCCCCCCTGCCAGGCGTGTGCGCACTTGCGCACACGCACGGCAGGGTGGTTGCCGGACGGGAGACCCTGAAGCAGTAGCCCTCAGAGTCTGAAGGGGGGCCTGAGGCAGAAGCCCGGGTGGCAGATCTGGGCCGACGGGGCACACTAGAGCCAGGGGCCCACCGGGTTTTTCCCCGGCATCCCACCAGTCCAGTTCCGACCCTGTCAACTACCAATTATATCTCAGCATGTATTGCCTATCTGACAATATCAATGGGAGATTGTCACTACTATTTGTCTGACATAACTTTTGTACAATTCCTGCCTGACAATTAATGGCACCTGAATCTTGTGATTTGTTCTCTTTACTACTTTATATTAATTTGATATGGTTAGTTGCAGGTCGGAAGATTGGCTATAATCTTTACGTCTATGGAAAGCTTAAGCAGATCAGACCAGTTTGATTTGATTTACAACTTACTCCTTGTGTGCCATTGCCCTCAGTGGAAAACATGTAACTACTGCCATATCAAAATTGTTAGTAATTCTAGTACTGCCTATTTTGGTGCATGAAATTGCACAATTTTAATTGTATTGGCTCTCGTTGCTAATTCCTGCAAGTGTAAGGAGTATGTTTGGGAGGAAGTACCTTTTATAATGACACAATTTTGTGTCCTTCTTCTTTCTTCGCGCGGGTGGAAACTTTAACAAAGAAGCCGGCTATTTGGTTCTACTGCACATGTGTCTGCCCAGGGAATTTTTAAGAAAGAAGAAGAAGGAAGCTAATCACTCTTTGGTGCTCGCTGGAAAACCATGCAGTTTTCTTCTGCTAGGAGCACCCACCCAGGGTGTCAGGTAAGTATATACAATCGCTTGGGGTTGCTTAACTTTTGGCACCCCCAAGTAAATATGCCTTTCCTTCTCCTTTAAATTTTGAAACATTTATATTTTACCCCAAATGCATAAAAATCTAAATAGAAAAATATACTAAAAATTAAATTTGGGAATGATAGTAGGCATTTAAGTTTGATTGTTGACAGAACTACACTATTTTCAAATAGTTAAATTAAATAGCAGTAAAATGTACATTTATTGTGTTTGCAAATGTCACTTGCTAGATGCTTAGTGCTGGAATGGTACCATGGCATTCTTGGATGCTATTTAGAAAAATACATTTTGGGCCTCACATATATGATTAAGGTTGATTGAGAAACTTCTGTTTTGCAAACACATCAAGCTGCTGGCCCAGAATCAAGCTGGAAGTAACTTCTGATGCAGATAACCCACATGGCTTTAATCCAAGTTTAACACACAGGGGAACAGTTACATTTGCCTGCGCCAAAATGCTGCTATAATTTCCTCCTCGCAAAATTGAGTGCACACATGCTGCCCCTTCTCTTCCAGGCATAACTTAACCCATTTGCAAGCAATATATTAAGCATTACTAATCATTCTGCCTCCGGTTTCTGGCCCAAACTTTTGCTTCTGTGATGGGCATAATTAATTAATAATCCTGCATTGTGGGTAACGAATAATGAATTGCTCTGGTTTTTCACACCCTTTTAGTAAATAAACCCAACTGATGACTGCATATGAATAATTACTGTACAGATACAGTACATCTAGTGCTTTATATGGACTTTGGCTTACATGGTGGGAATTTAAACATGTCCATTGAATGGTACTTCTGCACATTCACTGGCCAAGGGGAAAGGACTATGCAGACAAACTATTTTCCGCGCTTGGAAGGGGACAGGTAGCTTTAAAATCTATACAATATACACTGAATAATAAGCCCCCAAAAGTACAGGTGGGTGGAAGGAATTATTTTTGAACCAATTTGTATTTTACAGAAGTAGTTGTGGGAGGTAAATGCGAGAAAAAACCTTAGGGGATATGTACCATAAATCATATTTGTATTTAACACTTTTAACACGTCCCAGTCATTTTCAGGGACATTATGTAACAATAACATAATCAGTGAGTTTTACAAATGGGATTATTGACCCCATACTGTAACTTCCATGGATATAAGAAATCATTGAGGTGTTTTGTGATCATATATAGGCACAAGGCTACAGACTGAGTTATACAGGGAACTCTGAGTATTACTCATGTATTATAAGGGATAATGTACTCCCATACTGTACATTATAAGATTATTAGAAGTTACTGAGGTGTTCTGTGACCATATAAAGGCACAAGGCTGCAGGCTGAGTTATACAGGGAACTCTGAGTATCACTTGTGTATTATAAGGGATAATGTACCCGCTAGTGTAAATGATAACGATATTAGAAGTCACTGAGGGGTTCTGTGACCATATAAAGGCACAAGACTGCAGGCTGAGTTATACAGGGAACTCTGAGTATCACTCGTGTATTATAAGGGATAATGTACCCCCTACTGTAAATTATAAGGATATCAGAAGTCACTAGGCGTTCTGTGACCATATAAAGGCACATGGCTGCAGGCTGAGTTATACAGGTCAGGAATCTATGAGTATCACTAATTTATTATACAGGATAACGTACCCCCAACTACGAGTATCACTAATAGGCATTATAAAGGATAATGTAGTCATTTTGGAAATGGAGAATTGAAAAAGGAACTCTTTGAATTACTTTTGGATGTCTTGATACAGAGTTATTTAGGTTCAAAAAAGAAAACAAGCCTTAAAACATAACATTACAATTTAAAACGAAACAGAACTACGGTTGGAGAGGCCACATATAAAGCTAAAATGGATGGATGATTAAGGGATAGCAATAAGATCCATGTTATTATAAAAAAAAATGAGAGATGAAAGAACATTTCTTTTTATTTTAGTCTAATTACCTTGGCAATACAGTGCATTTGTACATGCAAGGGCAGCACTGAAAGCTGAAATTACTATGTCTGTGGTAGGAATCATCCAAAAAAAAAAAGCAAGATACCAGGCTTGTGATACAGAATGAGTGTATGTAGGGGGTTAAGAAACCAAAGTGGCAATTATGTCTGTTGTGTTGATTGTGGATAGATTTCTTGAGCAGGGAAGGAAAAATCACAGGCCTCTATTTGTAATAAACTATAATATGTACTTAGCTAGTCATAGTGGATCCTGAGAGTTTTTTTTCCTGAACAGTTATTTAGCTATCCTAAAAGGGTAGTTGACTTTTAAATTATAATATGGAAAGTGATATGTGGTAATTGGCCATAGATCTTATTTTTGTTGTTTTTTATTTTATTATTTAGCTTTTCATTCAGCAGCTTTCTGGCTGCTTTTCTCCAGTTTACTCTAGCAACCAGGTAGTGGTTTGAATGAGGGACTGAAATATGAACAAGAGAGGGCCAGATAGAAACATGTACTTGGAGTGAACTACCCCTTTAATAGGCCAATACACTTTAAAATGTTCTTGCTGAATTTTGTCTGGCACAAGGGAATAACTATACTGGCATAGCTCTATGGTTGCTCTCTGTATAGGGTATAGGCAAACATAGGGGGCTCTTTCTGCTATACTTGGTCTTTTCCATTGCCATTCATTATGAGACAGTGGTCAGGTCATCCAGCTAAGGCCTCATGCTGGCTGAAATAGAAGCTAATCTATGATTATTTGTTATGTATAAATGTAAGGCCACACTGGGCGTTTTGGGGAGATTTGGTCACCTGGCGACTAATTGCCTCGTCTTTGCGGCGACCAAATCCCAAACGCTTTCCCTCACTCTGCGCCGGCTAAAATGAGATTGGTCGCCGTAAAGAAAAGGCGATTAGTCGCCAGGTGTCCAAATCTCTCCAAAACGCCCAATGTGGCCTAACCCTTAGTGGTTAGGTGCAAATTTGTCCAATGTTAATAAATAAGTTTAGTACGAGAGTGATATAATCACTCAATATAACATAAACCCGTAGGGTCAAAATGCACAGTGTGAGATTTAATGTGTGAACACTGAGTTTGTAAAGCCTTACAAACATTTTTTAGTAGTATGAGCGATTGGGTAATCATTAATAGAAAATTGCCATTTTAAAAAAATAAGGGACGCCCCCTGGGATCGTATGATTCACGGTGCACACAAACATACCAAACAAACCATACATGTTAGGTCACATGAGCCAATTAACAGACAGAGTTCTGACTTTTGCTTCCACACTTCTTCCTGTTACAGTTAGAGTTGTAGTATTTCTGGTCAGGTGATCTGTTGCTCAAGTATTCATTTTGGGGGTATAGTTTTCCTTTAAGGCATACCTCCCAACTGTTCTGTTTTTTTGTGGGACATTCCCGATTTTGACAGCTCAACCTGCAGTCCAGGGTTTGTTACTGAAACGTCCTGACTATCTCTGTGATCTGCACTGAACAGCCAAAAAAAGATACAAAGTTTTCTAAAACTAAATTGGCTTTTGACAGAGAGACCAGAATATGTGGCAGGTGCACTTAGATACTTTTATAACAATTTAGGATAAGCAAAGAAACAATTGTAACAATTTAAGATAAGCAAGTCTCTTGGGGAAACTGTAACTTGCAGCTAAAAGGGCAATTCACCTTCATTAGGAAAACTGTAATAACACATACAACCACAGAAATGAGTTCAAACTTTCATAACCTGCCAAATTTTGTAAAATGGTAATTAGGGGCAGCGCCGATCCGCGCCTTTATGCCGCCTGAGGCGGGCTTCCGTTGCCGCCCCAACCCCTCCTCACGGCGCTCACATTTTCTGCGCAGGAGGGGGTCAGGGCGCTGCACGACGCTAGTGCAGAGAGCGCAATTGCGCTCTCTGCACTAGAGGACCCGAATTTCCGGGTTGAAAACCGGAAATTCGGCTCTTAGTTACCAGGAGCGGCATTTTTGCCGCCCCTGGTAACCAGGGGGGCGCTGCCGCCTGAGGCGAGTGTCTCAACTCGCCTCATTGGTGGAGCGCCCCTGATTAGGGGGTGTGGCCACAAAAATGGGGTGATCAAAAAATCTCACTGTGCTCCGCACGCTAATTCTTTCTATTTCCAAAATATAGGGAGGTATGCTTAAGGCAATATTTTGGGAACTGGGGGGGAGGCATATAAACATCATCACATGTGAAAATAAGTGTTCCGTTTGCATTTGGACATCCCAGAATCAACAGTATTGCAATGGATTTATTGAACTTTATGAAAGGATGTCTTTCCTTAAACCAAATATCTTTGTAACTGCCTTAACACTAGCATGCCCATGATAACGCTGAACTGATGGGATATAGTGAGGTTTTAACATGCAATTTCTTGTGGCATTTTACCAGCACATTCATATTATATGGTTCTTGGACAAACCCATCAGTAGTTTGAACCAATGGGTCAAGTAGGCCGGTTACTATGGCAACAACTCCCTAAAGACTGTTGAATATGTAGACTATTACCTATAATGCACACTCTATTTTTTTTCATACACCCTTCTCAGGCTCCAATAGCATTCTGTCATTTTACCCTGACCCATATAACTACTATCTGTAACTATGTTTGCTGCTTGTAAATTCTCCTAGATTTAGTACAATTTGAAATATATCGCACAAACAGCACCATCTACAGCTCAAACATTGCAATGAAGACGACACAGGCACACCCAAGTTATTTGCGCGGCATTGCCCGGAGTTTTTAGAATTTAAAGGAGTGGGTCACCTTTGAGTTAACTTTTATATAGTATATAATAGAATGTCTAATTCTAAGTAATTTTTCAATTGGTGTTCATTTTTTCTTTACTATTGTTTTTGAATTATTTGCCTTCTTCTTCTGACTTTTTCCAACTTTCAAATGGGAGTCACTGACCCCATCTAAAAAAACAAATGCTCTGTAAGGCTACAGATGTTTTGTTATTTCTACTTTGTATTACTCTGCCTCTCCTATTCATATTCCTGTCTCCTGTCCAAATCAATGCATGGCTGCTAGGGAAATTTGGATCCTAGCAACCAATCTAATTTTTCAATTAGAGAAAAATTCAATGTTATACTATCAAATACAATTAATTGTATTCACCGAGAACAGGATGATCATCATAGAAACCGCAAAAATTCATATTCCTGTCTCCTGTCCAACTCAATGCATGGTTGCTAGGGAAATTTGGAAACTAGCAACCAATCTAATTTTTCAATTAGAGAAAAATTCAATGTTATACTATCAAATACAATTAATTGTATTCACCAAGAACAGGATGATCATCATAGAAACCACAAAAATAAAGAACAAGGAAACAATATAGAATGTGGTAGTCATATAGATATTTACAGATCAACCTAAATTAGGCTGCAGCATTCGCTTAAATCTACCAACGAAATGCAGATGCACACCTGGTCCCTCTTCAACGTACACGGTGCATGGGGCATAGGAGGACGGCACTCCAACAAGTGATACAAAATGGAGTACTCCAGCACATGTAATCTGCTCGAGGGTTATTACCCGTGTTTAACGTCAAGCCAAACAGGTTACAACGTTTTGGGGGGCGTACCCCTTCGTCGTTTTTGGGCCTTTGTCTGGTCTGGTTTGTACTTTGGAAACCAGCCAAACTTTTTCTTGTACTAAGGTGCCAAGCCTGCATCTCGCAATGCATGATGGGCAATGTAGTTTGTGTTTAACAACAGCATCCAATGGGATTGATTTTTGTAGAAGTCAGGAGTTACCAGATTTTGGGATCTGTACCCCAGTCTCGCGTCACTCTTAAGCATTCTCACATTTTCTGGTGACTTTCCTCAATTTTAGACAATTTTGGGACAAAAATTTGCTGGCCAACAAAATGACTAGAGGTTGACCTGTTCTACCAATATTTATTGAAACTTTATACGAATTAGGGCCTTATTGTGCCCCTAGACCTTCTGGGCCCAACTCTTAGTAACGCCCCTGGTGATGGGCGAATCTGTCCCATTTTGCATCATGGAAAAATTTGTGAAAAAGGCAGATTTTCACATATATTCATTTATTTTTAGACTTTTTTTCCACTGCATATTTTGTGCTATTTTTAAGTGCCTTTTGGCTAGTTTTGGGCTGGTTTTGTAGATCACTTTGGCTGGTTTTGAAAATCAGACCTGGTAACCATGAACTATATTCTTCAGCTCTTTCCAAAACGACATCTATAAAGTTAATACACAAGTTCTCATACCTCCCAAGTGTCCCGTTTTGAGCGGGACAGTCCCTCTTTTGACAGCTCACCCCGCAGCCCTGCGTTTGTACTGGAAAGTCACGATTTCTCTGCACTGAACAACCAAAAAAAGATACAATGTTTCTAAACTTAATTGGCTCTTGGCAGAGAGCCCAGAATAGATGCTTAAGATACATTTGTAACAGTTTTGTCCCTTGGGAGAAGTTAGACTCACAGCTTAAAGGGATCCTGTCATCGGAAAACATGTTTTTTTCAAAACGTATCAGTTAATAGTGCTACTCCAGCAGAATTCTGCACTGAAATCCATTTCTCAAAAGAGCAAACAGATTTTTTTATAATCAATTTTGAAATCTGATATGGGGCTAGACATTTTGTCAATTTCCCAGCTGTCCCCAGTCATGTGACTTGTGCCTGCACTTTAGGAGAATAACTGAATATGTCTCAGTGGGACATAGGTTTTTACTATTGAGTGTTGTTCTTAGATCTGCCAGGCAGCTGTTATCTTGTGTTAGGGAGCTGTTATCTGGTTACCTTCCCATTGTTCTTTTGTTTGGCTGCTGGGAAGGGGAAGGGAGGGGGGTGATATCAATCCAACTTGCAGTACAGCAGTAAAGAGTGATTGAAGTTTATCAAAGCACAAGTCACATGTCTTGGGGCAGCTGGGAAACTGACAATATGTCTAGCCCCATGTCAGATTTCAAAATTGAATATAAAAAAATCTGTTTGCCCTTTTGAGAAATGGATTTCAGCACAAAATTCTGCGGGAGCAGCACTATTAACTGATTAATTTTGAAAAAAAATGTTTTTTCCCATGACAGTATCCTTTTAAAGGGCAATTTACCTCCATTATAAAAACTGTAATAAAACATAGAAACTACAGAAATGTGTTCAAACTTCCATAATCTGGCAAATGTTGTAAAATGGGCATGGTAATTAGGGGGTGTGGCTGCAAAAAGGGGCGTGGTCAAAACGTCACCGCAATATGCTCAAAAATATTTTTGTCCCTCTTTCAGAATGTTTGGAGGTATGTCCTACATATTTCATTATGTTATAAGGACCAGTACCACTGTCTACTTGAGTGACTTCTATATTCCCAATTGTGACAACTTTCTTGCAGCCGGTGCTATAGAGATAATCCTATCGCTGGCCTTAACAGGTGTACTCCCGGAAAAGCCGCTTCTGTTGTCGCGCTGCATTCTGGGACTCGTAGTTTTGAATCCCGTTGCTATTATTGCTGTAGTACTGCAGAAAAACCACAAGTCCCGTGTGCCCCCGCTTTGGTTGGGCGATCCAGCGCTGTGAAGATGGCGGCTCCTTTGGTGTTAGTGGTGCTGGTGGCCGTGACTGTTAGGGCTATTCTGTTCCGCTCCAGTCTGGCTGAGTTTATCTCAGAGCGGGTGGAAGTGGTGTCCCCGTTGAACTCATGGAAGAGAGGTGAGGAAGCAGTGGGCTGGGATGGAGGCTTTGCCGGCGTGAGACAGGGAAGGTCTTTCTGTGACAGCTTGACAGGATGTAGTGGCTGCTGCGGTGCATATTGATGGCCCCCCCTGCCCCTTAAAGGGACATGTTGGCTCTCATAGTTATAAGGTTGGGGAATGGGATAGGGGTAAAGTCTTTGCATTTTGAAAGGGAAAGCAAATAGTAAGTAGAGGAACCAAAGGTGTAAGGCCCTTGGGTAGGGCAGGTAGATAAGTGTGGCATCTTCTGATGGTTCATGTGGCTCTTCTTTCTTTGATGGAACGCGTCTCGTGGCATCTTGCCACTTCCTCAGAAGCGTAAACGACGAAACGCGTCAAGTGTGGGGTCTGTGTCACAGCCATGAGTGGAATGTATGCTTTTACCTATACCCAATGAATGAAGATTTTATCAATCCTGCCACCGCGTGCTCCGTATATTTGCTGTGCGTTTGTACAACTTCGCCCAGATCCGGGGGTGTGATTACTGGCCAGCACAGGTGATCGTTGGATATCATTTTTTAAGAGAATTTTGTAGACCCGGACGGACAATCTGTGGGTTCTGGCAAATGGCCGCTATAAGGTCCCATAGACAGTCACTATTTAGTGGGCTGGTGGGGGCAGTTTGGGCCTTTGTGTACTTTAAATGTCAGGGCCTATTAAATCCCAGTCAATGGCTTAACTAAATATTACTGGGCCCCACGGCAAATTATGTTTCACACCTCCAAAATGTTTTGAAGTTGACTTTTTATTTACCAATATATATTGAAACTGTACATGAATTAGGGCCTCATGGGGCCCCTATACCATCTATGCCCCCTGTCTGCTTCCTCTATAGTTACACCCCTGTCCAGACCTGGGTGTATGTATTTAGAGGTGGCATAGGGTGTATATAGGCTCCGTCTAAGATCTTATGGTCATTAGGTTGTATGTTGGGGGGTGGTGTAGGCATTAGGGAGTGATGAGTTTATTTTGGGCAAGGTGTAGAGTTAAAATGATTTAAAGGAAAACTATACCCCAAAATTAATACTTGAGCAACAGTTTATATCAAATTAAGTGGCATATTAAAGAATCTTGTTATACTGATATATATATATATATATATATTCATTTAAATTAATATTGCCCTTTTACAACTCTTGCCTTGAACCACCATTTTGTGATGGTCTCTGTGCTGCCTCAGAGATCAGCTGACCAGAAATACTACTAACATGTACGGTTTGTGTGCACAGTGAATACTACGATCCCAGGGGGCGGCCCTTATTTTTTAAAATGGCAATTTTCTATTTATGATTACCCAATGGCACATACTACTAAAAAAGTATATTATTGAGAAAATGGTTTATTTATATGAAGCAGAGTTTTACAAATGAGCTGTTTTATGCAATATATCTTTATAGAGACCTACATTGTTTGAGGGGTATAGTTTTCCTTTCATATTTTGGGTTGCCATTTGGCCTGTAAAAATGGTGTTTGATGCCTATCTAATTAATAGGGCAAAAAGACAACAGAACACTACACTTGTGCTGGATTAATGATAGATAAAGGTGTGATGGTGTTTAAAGTGCGTGGAAGAGAAGGATTTGAGGAATGAAGCAAAGTATGTACCGAAATTACAGGCAGGTGGGATGTTGCTTAGGGTTGGAAAATGTTGCCTGCATTAAAAGTGGGGTTAGGTGTGAAGGTTGTTTATGGTGTGTGGATAGAGATAGCCGAGATAAATGTACCAGTAAGGGACATGAATCATGATGAAGATTATGGCTTCCAATATCCTAATAATATACAGTAGATGTGTAGGAGGTTAATTTTCTTGTAATACATAATATAATATCCTTATTCTAATGTGTTTGTCTTCAGCCTTGTGTTTTCATATGGTGATTTCTAATATCCTTATAATTTACAGTAGGGGGTACATTATCCCTTATAATACACGAGTGATACTCCGAGTTTCCTGTATAACTCAGCCTGCAGCCTTGTGCCTTTATATTAGGGATGCACCAAATCCACTAATTTGGATTCGGGCGAACCCCCGAATCCTTCCCAAAAGATTTGGCTGAATACCGAACTGAATCCAAATCCTAATTTGCATATGCAAATTAGGGGTTGGAAGGGGAAAACATTTTTTTTACTTCCTTGTTCTGTGACAAAAAGTCACACAATTTCCCTCCCACTCCTAATTTGCATATGCAAATTTGCATTGCATATGCAAATTAGTATTCGGTGCATCCCTATTGTGCAGCCCTTCTGTGGCTTTCAATACCCTTAAAAATCTTTGTCTGGGTTTTTCATATATAATACATAAGTTAAAGTTTCCCGTACAGTTATACCTGTATAACACAGCGTGTAGCCTTGAGCTTTTATTGCCATTGGATTGGTAATGTCATTCTAAACTATGTGTTAGGTAGGAGGCCTCTGAGCAATTGTTGAACTTCAAAAGTGGTGCTTGGCCATAAGTCATGGATTACACCAGATGTTATTCCCTCTAGTATTTCTTCTGCGGACGATTGCAATCACAGGCTGACCCGCTTTCTCATTTCATAAAAGCCATTGCCCTGTCATATACCTTTCCTTTTTACAAGCAATAGAATAAACTGGAGTAACTTGAGCTGTCTCTTTCAGTGGTGGAAGGTATGGCCTTGTTGGACCTTGGAGTGTCCCCTTACTCAGGAGATATATTTCACGAGGTAAGTTTCTCACAGTTCATGGAACACCCATATATACAGATTTGACATGGTTACACTATGCAAGGTATATTATTTTTTCAGAGCTAGATTTCAAATGTTGTAGCTATAATGTAATATAATCAACAACTGAAAAAGCTCTGGCAGTTGAGCGTTATCTAGGTAGGGATATATTTTTTGTATTTGTGTTATAAAATACAGGAACTACTGTGCTGTAAGCATTTATAGGTGTATTTTATAAGTGTAGGTCATATAGGCATAGTGAATTGCATTTTTACAATTTGTTTCCTTCTTGCAGACGCCGCTCATTGTATATCTCTTCCATTTCCTTGTAGACTACGCAGATATAGTATTCATGGTAAGTGAATAACCTTACCTTTGTTTCTCAGTGGGGCATAGGCACTTAGAGATTAGTCCGCTTACATAATAACACAGGGGATAAAGGCCCACCCATTTGCTTATTTTTCCTTCACTCCAAGGCACGTTCTGTTTTTTTTTCAGTGTCCTTTTTGCAGAAGGTCCAAACAGTCCTCTAAGTGGCCCATTTTTGGCAAGTGTCTTTGTACTGGTACTGACCCAGGTTCCAATCTGGCTTATTTTAGTCGGCCCCTAATACGGGATACATTTCTCAAGGGTTCCCCTCTCTGCATTTATTCATGTAGGGCAGTCTTTTTAGCCCTTTACTTCCCACACGTAATAGGATGTAGGAGGTTACTTCCTGGGAACAGCAGCACATTTTGTGCTTTCCTGGATAACCCCAACCACATGTTTAGGAGAATCTGTTGCCTCTTACTTTCCTTAAACACAGAATTGAAGTAATCTTTTAAGTGATGTTGGCTATATTGCTTATTTTACCTCTTATCAATCTATTTCTAAAAACAAAAAAAGTAAGCATATAAAAAGGAAGTGATATCGGAAGGGAGAAGCCTATAGTGTGAGAAGTAGAGCAAAATATTATACCGGACCACCCAATTGCTGACCCACTGAATTACAAATGCAGTTTTCTTTCTCCTATCTGTCCAATACATGCATTTTCTAAGGGAACCTTACTTTTCTGCATTCTCCTGCAGCAAACAGTGCTCTCCTTGTTGTTATAGTTTATACTGCCTGCCAATGTGCACAGGGGCTGCATCTTCTTTTTTCAGCTATGCTGTTTTTTTTCCTGGGTGTAAGGAGAGTCCAGCCATTTATACTGTCCTCTCATTCTACTCAAGCTTGCTCTCTTCAAACATATCCTCAACTTTTTGGTTCTGTTATTGTTTCAAGTATTGCAGAACACCATCTCCCTGTAGTCCTGACAGCAGCAGAGACAGAGGTTGTATTGCTTGTGGTTGCAGGTGTGCTGATGCTCCGTGTATTTTGCATTAGATCTTATTCTCTTCCCCCCCAGATAACTGATGCCCTCACTGCTGTAACCCTGTACCTTGCTGTTAAGGAGTACAACAAATTAATGGTAAGTACTTTTATATTCATGAAAGGGGATCACAAATGTCACTTTCCAGGGGAATATTTTGGAGTGAGTTATACTCTAACAGATGGAAGGTAATGTAAAGTTCTTTTCTTAAGGCTTTCTTGGCTCAGATGTTACTGTAAGCAGCAATCAATATCTGCTTCCTCCTGGACATGCTTATATCTCTCTTGAGATTAAGGCAATCTATTCTCTGCTTTAGAGAAGGAATTTAAAAACATCAGATGCAGCTCTGAGTAATTTGGTGAAACTAAAGTGCATGACTAAGATTTTCTAAGGTAAACCAAATTATTAAAATAATAGTGATGGTTTCCTCTTAGACAGGAAGTAAGCTGGATGTACTTATATTGATTACCTGGAGGAGGCTGTGGCTGTTAAGTCACACAATTAGTACTATTTTGCTGCCACAGACTTACATGATCTCTACAGTTATTGCTTTTGTAATAAAGAAAACTCCTTCCTTTGTTAAACCTTATGCTGAAGGTGCATTTTCTCAACCTGTGTCTGCAAAGGAAACTCTGCGTGTTCCTTCAGCTTTAAACTGTTATGATCGTTACTCTTTTTTCATGCATCTGGAAAGTGTATAGCTATTCATAGATTTTTATATAAACCCAACACCACAGGGATTAATTTCTGACAACCTATTGCCTGTTCCTGTAAATTGATTGTAATGGGATTAATGCAGGTGTTCTATTTTTCCTCTGCAGTTTAAGAAGCAAAAGCTTTTATTGGAGCTGAAAAAATATTCACAGGAAGGACATGAACTCCTAAGGGTTCCAACTGAGATGTACTATGTACCTTTGAAGGTGGCTCTCTTGTAAGTATTGCTGGAGGGGGTGTAGAAGGAACAGTATTTACTGGATGGTAATACTGTTGTAAAATATGCAGCTGCTGTACTCTAAAATGAGATGCTTGCCCCCCAGTCCCTCTAAATCGCCAGAGATCAGAAGTGACCCAGCAGCTAGATCTACCCTTAGGCAATCAGTGATTATTAAACAATGTTCCCAATGCTTCTATAAAAGGGATATATATATATACACCCCCCCCCCCATATATATTAGGGATACACAGAATCCACTATTTTGGATTCGGTCAAACAGGATACACACACACACACACACACACACACACCCCCACCCCCCCATATATATATATATATATATATATATATATATATATATATATATATATATATATATATATATATATATATATATATATTAGGGATGCACAGAATCCACTATTTTGGATTCGGTCAAACCCCTGAATCCTTTGCGAAAGGGGTGGGAAGGGGAAAACATTTTTTACTTCCTTGTTTTCTGACAAAAAGTCATGTGATTTCCCTCCCCGCCCCTAATTTGCATATGCAAATTAAGACTCGGGTTCGGCTGGGCAGAAGGATTCGGCCGAATCCGAATCCTGCTGAAAAAGGCCGAATCCTGAACCGAATCCTGGAGAAGAAACAAAGAATATCTTGTTTTCCAAACTGATCAGTACACAAACGCCATCACACATCAAATAGGAGTCATTTAACTTACCTTAAATATTAGATTTTACAATTGGGAGATTAGGATAGCTGTGAGTAGATACACCTTTGCCATTCCCTTTCAACTGGATGTGATTGGAATTGGAATCTGCCAATATTTTTTATTTTTTTTTTTCAAAAATGTTTTTTTTTTCATTTTCTTATGCTTATCAAGTAAAATAAAATATAACAAATCAAGTAAAATGAATTAAACAACATAAATGTCAAGTACAAGTCAAATTTTCCAAAAAGTACAAAGTTGGTAATAAACCATTTTAAATCTTACCAGGGTGACCATCAAAACAGTTCAGGTATACCTCTATCTTTTAAATATCGTAACCACATTTGTTAACTTCCTGTTAGCGGTAGAGCAAGTTACTCGTGTTTCCTTATAACGGTGAAGGACAGTCTATTGAGATTGGGGGGTTCCACTGTGATTTGTTGTTGGAAATTTTCCGCACTCATTAATAGTTGTCCTGCTTCTTGGACAAGATTGGTTCCTCTTAGTAGTTCCGTTTCATACCAAGTGCTGTGTTGGAAGGTTTGTGTAGTTAAAAGTTTTGTAGTTGGGAATCATAACACAACACAGCAGCTGGGCTTGCTTGGTACATCAATGGCAATATATACCTTCATCAATGCCTACTCATTTCATGTACTCAGTACCTGGACTGACTGTCTGTAGAAACCGTGGGTATAAATATGAATTTGCTCCTCCTTTTGCTACTATAACAACCTCTACTCTTCTGGGAAGGCTTTCTACTACATGGTGGAACATTATTATTGGGATTTGCTTTTATTTTGCCACAAGAGCATTCCTAAGTTTGAGCTCTGATGCAGGGGATCAGGCCTGAGTCAGTTGGGCTGAGGTCAGGAATCTGTGCAGGGCATCCAAATTCTTCCACTCCCATCTCTGCAAACCCATTCTGTATGGACCTGTCTTTGTGCATGGGGGGCATTATTGTTCTGAAACAGGAAAGGGCCTTCCCCAACTGTTGGTAGAAAGAATTCAATTGTCATGAATGTCATACAGGTTTTGTTTCCGATGGAAATGTCTCACTGGAACTCTTATTCTCCACAGCTACTTGTTGAATCCATACACAGTTCTGTCTTGTGTAGCCAAATCCACGTGTGTAATTAACAATGCAGTTATTGCTCTCTTCATCCTGGCAACTGTTAAAGGTGTGTGTATCTCTTTACTATTTATGTATGTTTTGAGACATGCAAAATTGTGCCTGTAGTAATTCCTTAGGAGGAGGGGGTTTTATAATTAATATTGGTAAAATGCATCTGTGATCAATATGAGTTTGGTCACTAAGGCTTTTGTATGCAAACTTTCTGCCTATGGTATTACTATTAATGAAAATGTATTTGTTCACTTACAGGGATCAGTGCAGAACAGTAAAACATAAACTTTTGTTTTCTAACTTTATTTGGTTCTTGGGCAACTGTGGGAGGAGGAAGTGGCAATAGTCACAATTACAGTCCAATTTAAATCCTCTTCCTGAGAGGGATAAGGCAGCAGGGAAATGGGAGGGTCACTTAAATAATGACATCATTACCACAATTGCAATAAACCATTTGATTTTGTTTCTTGTACCACGGGAGAGTGTGGTCTCAAACGAATTCGCTGTAAATAAAAACTTTAGTAAAATCTCCTCTTCTTCAGGCCACTTAATCTCCCTGAACTGCTTCCCTTCTGGCTAAAATGTAAATTGCCGGCGGGATGGCACTCGGAGTGATTTGTTTTCCGAAGTTGCCTAATGAGGAAACTTCGGGCTGCTTTGGAAAGCCGAAGCGATCCAAGTGACACCCTGAGTAAATCGCAGGCGGGGAGGCAGTTCGGGTAGATTAGTAGCCCCCGAAGAAGAGGAGATTTGTTGTCGGGCGATTAATCTCCCTGAATCTGCCTGTGTGCCCTGACCCTAAAGGGAGCAATATACAGTGTTCAACATGAGCAAAATACGTCATACTTAAAAAATACTTTAATGCTGAACGCTAATATTTATCCTGTTTTATTTTCCAGGTAGCCGGTTACTAAGTGCTGTATTTCTGTCTCTGGCAACCTATCAGTCTCTGTATCCAGTCACCTTATTGCCACCGGCATTGCTCTACTTGCTTCAGGTGCCTAGTGAAACTGATGTGTAGGAAACTCCTACTATGAAAGTGTTCTAATGACAGTGTCATGTTTAAGGCTCAGCCCTCCTAGACCCAAAGTGTATTAATGACAGTGACATGTTTAAGGTTCAGTCCCTCCTAGACCCAAAGTGTATTAATGACAGTGACATGTTTTAGGCTCAGTCCCTCCTAGACCCAAAGTGTATTAATGACAGTGACATGTTTTAGGCTCAGTCCCTCCTAGACCCAAAGTGTACTAATGACAGTGACAAGTTTAAAGGGATACTGTCATGGGAAAACATTTTTTTTTCAAAATTAATCAGTTAATAGTGCTGCTCCAGCAGAATTCTGCACTGAAATCCATTTCTCAAAAGAGCAAACAGATTTTTTTCATTCAATTTTGAAATCTGACATGAGGCTAGACATATTGTCAATTTCCCAGCTGCCCCAAGTCATGTGACTTGTGCTCTGATAAACTTCAATCACTCTTTACTGCTGTACAGCAAGTTGGAGTGATATCACCCCCCTCCCTTTCCCCCCAGCAGCCAAACAAAAGAACAATGGGAAGGTAACCAGATAGAAGCTCTCTAACAAAAGATAACAGCTGCCTGGTAGATCTAAGAACACTCAATAGTAAAAACCCATGTCCCACTGAGACACATTCAGTTACATTGAGAAGGAAAAACAGCAGCCTGCCAGAAAGCATTTCTCTCCTAAAGTGCAGGCACAAGTCACATGACCAGGGGCAGCTGGGAAATTGACAAAATGTCTAGCCCCATGTCAGATTTCAAAATTAAATATAAAAAAATCTATATTCTCTTTTAAGAAATGGATTTCAGTGCAGAATTCTGCTGGAGCAGCACTATTAACTGATGTGTTTTGAAAAAAACATGTTTTCCGATGACAGGATCCCTTTAAGGTTCAGTCCCTCCCAGGCCCAAAGTGTACTAATGTCAGTGACATGGTTAAGGCTCAGTCCCTCCTAGACCCAAAGTGTACTAATGACAGTGACATGTTTAAGGCTCAGTCCCTCCTAGGCCCAAAGTGTACTAATGACAGTGACATGTTTAAGGTTCAGTCCCTCCTAGACCCAAAGTGTACTAATGACAGTGACATGTTTAAGGTTCAGTCCCTCCTAGACCCAAAGTGTACTAATGTCAGTGACATGTTTAAGGCTCAGTCTCTCCTAGGCCCAAATTTATGGCAGTAACATTTCTTTTTTTTTCAAGTTTTTGTTTTTTCAATTTTTAACAACAATAAAAAGAAACAGAAAAGAAAAGGAGAGAAGTGAGGCAAATGCATCAATTACAGATATACAGGATTACAACCTTTTTATTCAGTCTATTGTATATCCAACCAGGTGCCCCATATGGCTTCAAATTTCTCTGGGCATCCTCTGGCTAAGTATGTCAGTTTCTGACTTGAAAGCTTGCCATTTGCCAGCTTTTGCCAATATTGCAATAAGGGGGGATCCAGGTATTTCCAGTGCATTAGCATGCCTTAATTCGCTTAATAGAGAAGCTGCATGTAACAGAGTCTGGAGTGAAGTGGAACATCGCCGATTAGGCCAAGTAGACAGAGTTCCAGGGGAGCGAATATTTGGCAGTGCTAGGTTTTCATTCAGGAACTGTAGCACATTACCCCAGAATCCCTGTATCACCGGGCAGGACCAAAATACAAAATACTATCTCATCTCTGCACTTAGGGCACAGGTCAGATCTCTCATTGAGATGGAAATATTTGGAACCATTTTGAGAGCATCAGACCACATCTCATCATCCAACTCAGGGATGTCTCTCTTGCCATTTGCTCTTAGATTTTTCTAGGGGCGAAGAGCCTGCAGTTGACAATTTAATGTAGAACCAGGAGAGTGGTTTAGTCAGGTCCTATCTATGGAGGTAGGTCTCTAGGGTAGTTTCAGCAAACCTTATGGGTCTTGCAGGGAATTGTATATTAAAAGCATGGCACAGCTGCAGAAACCTAAAAAAACATAGTAGGGGGAGGGTGTATCTCTTGTCTCAGTAAGTCATACGTTTTACATTCACCACCATTGGCAATGTCCCTTAAGGTTTTGACCGAGTCCAAACTGTGCCCATCTGGTAACGTGAAAGTGAGGGAGATGATTATTGCCCCATAGTGGGGTCCTAGGTGACCAAACCTCAGACGGGCCCTGTATAAACTTCTGGGCTTTCTGGAAAGTGTACAACTGTGGCCATAGAGGGTGTGGTGGTACAATAAGAAGAGGCACCTCAGTACGGAAGGGCAGAGACATTTCTAAAGGAGAACTAACCCCTCGCCAATCCTCACCCCCCCTCAAGCTCTTTCCACTTATGCCAGCACAGTCTTCCACTGTCTTCTGAACCTCTTCTATCAGTTCACAGTCACTGATTTTGCAGGAGGCATGTGCAATTGAATCTCTGTCCTGCATCAGCTTTGACTGCTCTTGCTCCTGTAAAATCCGTAATGGAGAACTGACAGAAGTGCATTGAGTGACATTTTTAAGGGCTCGGTGCCTTCCATGCCCAAAATGTTCTAATGGCAGTGTCATGTATTAGTCTCTAAATAATGTACATTGTGTAATTCTTATGTTTTCCTAATGTTCTAATTCTTTTTACAGAAGGAATTTATCCCAGTGAAGATGAGGAGTACAGGCTTCTGGCTGTTCAGCTGCCAGTATTGCTCTTTGTACCTGGGTTGTTTGTGTGTGCTGGTCTGCCACTCTTTCTTCTTGCTCAACTCCTGGGATTTTATACCTTCTATATATGGCTTTATGTGAGTCATTTCTGTTTCAAACTTACTGTTAATATCCTTTAATTGTATAGAGCCGATTCAGGTACACAGTGGCCCAAACAGCCCAATAAATAGTGATTGTTTTCGGCATCTTATAGCAGCCCCTCTGGCATTTGCCAGAACCCACATATTGCCAGTCTGGGCCTGCATATCCCACATCACTTTACAGTAACTAAACAAAATAATAGTTTTACATGAGAGTAGGAAAAAGTGAAAAATTGTTATGGATGACTTGTGATATACTCCATTTTCAGACTCTCCGTACCAGACCTGACACCAAATATCGGCCTGTTTTGGTATTTCTTCGCAGAAATGTTCGAACACTTCAGTCTGTTCTTTGTCTGCGTCTTTCAGATCAATATTTTCTTCTACACCGTACCTCTCACTATCAAGTTAAAGTAAGTATTCCATGTATAGTGCTGCTAATACACAGGTTTGGGGCTTATCTTATAATATATGTGACTGCATAGAAGCTTTGGGATTAATGTACATAAATGCACATTTTTACCAGGACAGTGACCCAAAGTAGATAATTAGGCATTTATAGTATCCATATGAGGGGCTACTTTGATGATTAAAGCTCTGTGTGTTTTAGTACATTTTGCACATGTTTGTCTCTGTTTGCAGGGATCATCCCATGTTTCTGATGTTCATGCAGCTTGCCATCATCTCTATCTTTAAGTCCTACCCCACTGTAGGTGACGTGGCTCTCTATATGGCCCTGCTGCCCATGTGGGCTCACTTGTCCAGATGTAAGTTCTTTTCCATGTATTCATGCTAATAAAAGGGACATGTGACCAATACAAAAGCCTGGCAAGGGTTAGTGTTTGTTTGTAGCCTTTTGAACTACAACTCCCAGAGTGTTGGTAATTGAAATTCCACAACTTCGTAAGGTCATACAGTTGCCAATCCCTGCTCTCTCTCAAGCATTTTGATATGTCACACGTGGGCTGATGAATCAAATGACATTAGGAGAATAATTTGTTACCTGATAATTGTTGATAGGAACCCACTGTACAAGTGAGGAAATTCTCCTTAATATAAACGTTGCATCTGTAAAACAAAATTCATCTAAACTAATTAACATTTTTCCTTACTTTGGATTTGTTTATGTAATCTCTGCCCTATTAATTTACTGTATTTGTTCCTTTAGTTCTGCGGAATGTCTTCATCGTGTCCTGCATGCTGATAGTGTGCACGCTGCTATTTCCAGTTCTTTGGCACCTGTGGATTTATGCCGGCAGTGCCAACTCAAATTTTTATTATGCCATTACGCTCTTGTTTAACGTTGGCCAGGTAGGTTCTCTTTCCTGGGTTTTAGTTGACACCATATATAGAATAGTTTAAAGGAACCGTTCAGTGTAAAAATAAAAACTGGGTAAACAGGCTGTGTAAAATAAAAATGTTTTTAATATAGTTAGTCAGCCAAAAATGTAATGTATAAAGGTTGGAGTGACTGGATGTGTAACATAATAGCCAGAACACTTCTTCCTAATTTTCAGCTCTCTAAAGGTCTCCATAGACACGACGATTCTTTTTTGGTGAACGACCGATTTCAGTGCAGTCCAACCAATCCATCAAATTATCGTGCGGTTAGTGGCATTCGAACGATCAAACATTTTACGATTTTTTGGCCGACATCCTTCAGAAAATTGATCGTCCAGGTTTAAAAATCTTTATCGGTCCCAGTGCAATCTATCTATGTTTGCAGGGCCAAGCAGGCAGCTACTCTTCAGTTTTGCTGGCAATATCGCCTCAAATAGTCTTTTAGTTGATCATACAGTTGACTCATCGTACATTTAAACGATCATTTCGAGATAATTGTGGTCTCACGATAACGATTGGATCTTTTAAAAATCTTTACATCTATGGCCAGCTTTACTCTGAGTTAGTCAGCGACTTTAAGGGGGGGGGGGCACATAGGACATAACTGTTCAATGAGTTTGCAATTGATCCTCAGTATTCAGCTCAGATTCAAAAGCAAACAGCTATGACCCATGTGCCCCCCCCCTCAAGTCACTGATTGGTTACTGCCTGGTAGCCAATCGGTGGAAATGAAGAGAGCTGAATAGCAGGAAGTTGTGTTCTGGCTATTATGTTAGACTTCCAGTCACTCCAGCCTTTATACATTACATTTTTGCCTAACTAACTATATTAGAAACATGTTTTATTTTGCACAGCCTATCTATTTATCCAGTTTTTATTTATACACTGAATAATTCCTTTAAAGGAACAGAAACATCAAAAAAAGTGTTTTAAAGTAATAAAAATATAATGTAGTGTTGCCCTGCACTGGTAAAACTGCTGTTTGCATCAGAAACACTACTATAGTTCATATAAACAAGCTGCTGTGTAGCAATGGGTGCAGCCATTCAAATGAGAAACGGCTCAGGTTACACAGTAGATAAGCTCTGTAGAACACAATGGTGTTATCTGTTATCCACTATTCAACCTGTGCCATGTAGGCTTTTTTCAGTTTCCGCAAATTGCTACAGTTATATGAACTATAATAGTGTTTCTGAAGCAAACACATCAGTTTTACCAGTGCAGGACAACAGTACATGATATTTCCATTACTTTAAAACACTTTAATTTTTTTATTGTTACTGTTCATTTAAATAAAAAAAATGGGAAGAAACTTAATTGGTTAGCCTTTTTTTTTTTTATAAAAGCCCAGCTGTCCTGTTTATTTAAAAGAAAACAAAATCTTAACAAAGAATGAGGCTATACCTTATTTATTGAGCTTCTATAACAACCCCAAGGCACGACCGGACATGGCGCCAGAGGGGTGGGCCAGTGAAGTTGCGGGAGGATTGAGAGCCTACATGGGGCGGGGCTATTAGCTGATCGCCATGTCAATCAAGGGAGATCCGGCCTGTTTTCCTTATTTGGAAGATAGGGCAGACTGTCTTGACCTGGGCAGCCCTTCTGAAAACCTGTCCTGGTGTGTGTGTGTTTGTGTGTGTATGTGTATATATATATATATATATATATATATATATCTCTATATATATATATATATATATATATATATATATATATATATCTCTATATATATATATATATATATATATATATCTCTATATATATATATATATATATATATATATATATGTATATATATATATATATACACATACACACACACACACACAATTATAATTCATCTAGGTTGATTATTATTCAGTCATGTAGTATTCACTACATGATCAGCTCACTGTATGCCTACTTTGATGATTTCCAAAAACCCCTAATGTTAGCTTCAGAGCACAATGAGCATGTTCAGTCTCATTTATAGATGGCCTAACAAGTTACTGGATTGAGAACGTCTGTGGGCTACAGTTAAAGTTCTTAAATACATAACTAATCTCTATAATCTATATTTTATTTTAATTTTGACAGCTTCCAACTATATTCATGTATTTATTGTAAAATAGTTGTTATTGACTTTGTACAACAAACAAAGGAACAGTTTATCAGAGAAGCTGCATCACATATATAAACTATATGAACGTTCCGGATAGGGATGCACCGAATCCAGGATTCGTCCAGGATTCGGCCTTTTTCAGCAGGATTCGGCCGAATCCTTCTGCCCGGCCGAACCGAATCCGAATCCTAATTTGCATATGCAAATTAAGGGCAGGGAGAGAAATTGTGTGACTTTTTGTCAGAAAACAAGGAAGTAAAAAATGTTTTCCCCTTCCCACCCCTAATTTGCATATGCAAATTAGGGTTCGGTATTCGGCCGAATCCTTTGTGAAGGATTCGGGGGTTCGGCCGAATCCAAAAAAGTGGATTTGGTGCATCCCAAGTTCCGGATCTTGGGTGCTGGGAGGGAAAGAGGGTAATGTTATTAAGGAAAGAAAAGGGTAACAAAAAGAACGTCAGTGTTTTGTCTGTACAGAACTGCGTATGACCAAACCAAGATTATAATTACATTTGATAAAAACAAATGTGCAGAATAATTGTATGTTTATGATTTACTGAGTGTTTCTTAGAAAGCCATTGTAAACCCTTAATATTAGTGACTAATTATCCTACATGTTATCTTTTCCATACCCGCTGCAGATTTTGCTGGTGTCTGATTATTTTTATGCCTTTCTGCGGAGAGATTACCACCTGCACCATGGCCTTTACCTCACCAAGAAGGATGGTACTGAAGCCACCTTAGTCCTGAAGTAACGTTGTGGCCCATAAAAATTGCCACGAAAGAAGGGACTCTGTGTGACGGGTGCCTTTGTTAGGCAAGAGAGAGAGTAGGTTTTATTATAAACCAGTCTCTTGAAGAGTCCTGCATGGAGATTGAAAAGGACTCTTTATTATGGTTCCAGGATCTTTAAATTGGTTGCACCATATAACTGTTGATCAACACTCCTTACAACAATGCACACACTGTGCTAGAACGATCTTAGGAGCATAAACGTTAAAGGCTCATTGAGAAGAACTTGGGAAAGTGTTTTTTGGAATCCAACTTTCCTCTCCCATTCTGTTGAACTGTGCCATCACGGGGTTATGTGGAAATCTTCTCGATGCCACTACACAGTGCAGAATGTTTTCCAAAAGAAAATGGAAGTGGAGGCCTGCAGTGTTAGTGGCAACTTTTATACAGGGGATGTTTGTGAGAACTTTAGACATTCAAGTGACCAGCAGGTGCCTCCCTTCTACCCCCACCCTGTTTTTGTTTTTTTTGTTTTTGCCACAAGGTTGGGGCAAAGATACATCAGTGCACTGATCACTCCCTATCATCTCTGAGAAGTGTTTTATTGCATTATGACTTGTCTTTTGGATAAAGCTCATACCTTGTGCAATAATGTATATGCACAGCACAGGACAGACCTTTTTTTATACTGTGTCTTCATGGTACAGATTTTATAGACTGTTGTGCATGGATAATGCAGACCTGGCCTGTGTAACAAGCACAGAATATATTGTTTGTGTGAGTGTATTGCTCCTTCATTACTCTGTACTGAGACACTCCATATTGAGTACAGGGTCCAGCTTAGCCATGTTTATTGCTTCCTTTATCCATGCTACAGAAGGGATTTCCAAATTGTGAACTACAACTCTCAGAAGCTTTAGGTGGATTCTGGACGTTGCAGTTAATGGAACAGTAACATGAAAAAAATGAGTGTTTTAAAGTAATAACATTATAATGCAGTGTTGTCCTGCACTGGTAAAACTGCTGTGTTTGCTTCAGAAACACCACTATCTACATAAACAAGCTGCTGTGTAGCAATGAGGGCAGATATTCAAACGAGTAAAGGCTCTGGTTACACAGCAGATAAACTCTGTAGAACATAATGTTATCTGTTATCCACTATTTAACCTGTGCCATATATCCTCAATTTCCGCCATTGCTACACAGCAGCTTGTTTATATAAACTATAGTAGTGTTTCTGAAGCAAACACACCAGTTATACCAGTGCAGGGCAACACTACATGATATTTTTATTACTTTCATTTGTTGCTGTTACTGTTCCTTTAAGTAGCACGAAGACCACAGGTTAAAGGGACAGTATACACCCATTTTCAACATGAGCTGAATGAACATGGTTTGTGCTAAACATGCTTTTTGCCTATTTGTTTATTCTGACACTAAACAAAAAATATGAAGCCAGTGTCCCTAGTATTTCCTGGCATGTCTGGTCCCAAAGAAGCTGATTAAACTAAAGGTGACCATACCTCTCCCTTATATGCCTACCTTGAGGTGGGCAATATCGGGCTGATCCGATCGTGGGCCCTATGGCCCAACGATCGGATCCTAACGGTGGCTTTACAGGCGGTCGGATCGCGGGACCGCATCAACGAACCGATGTGGTGGCGATCTGACGGGGTTTTTAGTCCCATCCGATCGAGATCTGGACGATTTTCGGGCAGATCTCGATCGGGGAAGCCCTTCGGGGGGCCCCATACATGGGCCAATAAGCTGCCGACTCGGCAGCTTTTATCGGCCTGTGTATGGCCACCTTAAGGGGCAGATTTATAAAAAATGTGAGATTAGAGCTCACCACAGAAAAGCTCGCCCCCTTTCTATTCAATCCTATGGGATTTTTAGAATCGTATTTATCAATGCGTGAAATTTACAGTTCACCATTTGATGCATAGGATTCTAAAAATCCCATAGGAATTAAGAGAAAGTAGGTGAGTTTTTTTTTTCAGTGGTAAACTCTAAACTCACATTGATAAATCTGTCCCTAAGGGTCTGGCCACACGAGCAGATTCAGGGAGATTAGTCGTCCCAGTGAAAAATCTCCTCTTCTTCGGGCGACAATTCCCCGAACTGCCCTCCGCCGGGTAAAATGAAAATCGCCTGCGGCAATGCACTTGTGGCGCTTCGATTTCTGAAGTTGCCTCACAAGGCAATTTCGGGCGACTTCGGAAATCAAAGCGCTGCGAGTGCATTGCCGTGTGGCCAGACCCAAAGTGTCCACTGAGAAGCCCCTGATAATGAGAGGGAGGCAACTTTGGAAAACAAAGCACTGCACTGACTTTCCTATCAGTGATTTACTTTATTGCGCATGGGAAAGCATTTTTGGGAGTCATGGTAGCGCAGATTTACCAGTGAGCGACAAATCTTCCCGTCTGCCATAACCCCAATGGCAAAAAAATAGGAAAATGTGATTTTTTTTAAACAATAGGCAGAGTGTAATTTCAACACAAGTTATCACACACTGTGCTCAAGGTGTTGTAGGTGTATACTGTCCTTCTTAATCATCCCTACTATAATATGTACTACAGACTACAGTAAACTGGACAGTGTCCAATGCCGACGGGTGATTCCATATCAGATTTTGCTTGGTTATACGTTTACCCTGCATCAGAAATCTGTTTTTGACTGCTAGGGAGTGAACACACTAATATTTACGTTACGTCTCCAAATTTGTTTTGTTTTTCTTTTGTAGAAATGTATTTATTTTGGGAGGAAGTGGGCCTGAATAAATATGCTCTGAGGCAATATTCGGAGTTGTGCTGTGTTACTTTCCTGAGCTGTTTGGTACTGACTGAGAGGTGTTGGGCGCTGTTTCTAAAATTTGCGTTGTTTTACTTCAACTCCAAACATTCCCCGTGTATGTTGGTTCTTGTAGTCCAACTAGGTTAAGAAAGGGTGTTAGGCAACAATGATGTAGTATATCCTGATGAAAAGGTTCCTACTTTGTTTTCTTGGTATTGCCCACATTACTGCCTCTAACTCCACGCCCTAAGAAATGCTTCAGTACCATATAGAGGGCCAGTTCTTTGATGCAGCACATATTCCTGCACTTAGTTACAGTAGTGATGTCACTCTGGCTTGCTGTGGTGGACCATGGAAATCCCAGCTCCCATTGGTTAGCCCCTCATATACCATATATACCTATAATGTAGACGATACCATGGAGTTCAGTAACCATGCATACACAGGACGAGTGCCCTTTCACAGGTCATGCGTAGTTGGAAGAGACTGTAAACCTTTTTAGTCCCAGGCTCATTTTGATCTTAACACAGGTAAGGAAGCAATGTCAGATGGGGGTAAAACAAACAAAAAAAATATAATCCTAGAGCTGAGCATGGGCTCTGTCAGAATTTTTGGTTGAAGACCTAAAGCTGGCCATAGACTCAAAGATACGCCCGTTTGGCGAGCGGATCTTTCCCCGATATGCCATTAACGGCATGGCTATATCGGGGGTAATTCGAACGTTCAGGTAGGTCGGTTAAAAATCAAACCTTCCCGATCGATATCGTGGCCAGATATCGATCGGGAAGACCCGTCGGAAGCCCCCATACACGGGCAGATAAGCTGTCAAATTGGTCTAAACGACCAATATCTGCAGCTTTATCTGCCCGTGTATGGCCACCTTAAAGTGGACCTGTCAACCAGACACACAAATCTCTACATTAAAAGTCCTTTTCAAATTAAACATGAAATCCAATTTTTATTTTTTATTAAAGCATTCATACCTGTTGTATGCTCATTTAAAAATCTCAGCTGTCAATCAAATATTGTCTGCCCCTCCTCTATACCAGTGGCATAGAGGCGGGGCAGACAATTACTTTCACTTTCCATTCAGCACTTCCTAGATGTCACTGCTCTCCCCACATTCCCCCGTTCTCTTCACCATTTAATTGTGTAGCCAGGGCATGGGGATGGACATCAGGTCCCCCATTCTGGTGCACAAACAAGATTCTGAGATGATGCAAGGCTTGTCTTAATAACAGTGTCCACAAAATGGCTCCTGCCTGCTTGTTATAATTATGAATTCCCAGACTGAAGGAAACAAGATTCAAATAATTTATATGGTGTAATTAAAGTTCATTTTGCTTGACTAATGTGATAAAATAGGATTTGGAATGTGTTTTTTTTTTGGGCGACGGGTCCCCTTTAATCCTTTCTCAGGGCTTAGTTAGCCCTTAACAAGCCTACATGACTGGTGTATCAATCATAAAGTCAAAATCCAAAAAAAATCTAGAGCAGCCAAGCCTTTACTCTAAGGGCAGACTAGCGTATTGAATGCTTCTCTCCATCAAATGAATATTGAGGCTGAGAGAAGCAGATGTGCTAAAATCAGCTGCTTCCTGCGAAGTGTAGATCGGCCTGAAAAAAACATGAAAGCAGCCATTTTAAAGCTTCTGCTTGTCGCTGTGTAGCTGCACGCAGGAAACTGTCATTTTAAATGCCTTGTTCATATTTACCAGATGGAGAAAAGCATTCAATGCGCTAGTCTGCCCTTGCCCTAACACAGGGGTGTCCAACCTTTTAGGGCTTCCCTGGGTCACATTGGAAAAAGAAAAATTGTCAGGGGCCCCACGTGAAATACACAAACACTTAAAAACACGTAAAAGTAAAGAAAATACACAGAAAATAACTACAATACCAGTAGGATAACCAGATGGAGCTATACACTGGAATATGGGACACCTGGATATTAAATAGACTTATTATATTATTTTGACGTTTCCTCTGGAACTGAGCGTTTCAAGCTGGGCCGCATTCAAATGAGAGTAGGCGCAGACGGGATGAGGACTGCATCAACTAGCGAATTCGGTCATCGATCGCAAAAAGAGAATTAAACCTGCCTGATCAATATCTTGGTCAGATATCGATCATGGAGACCCATCACAAAGCCCCCTACACGGGCAACCAAGCTGCAGAATCGGTCTAAAGGAACGATATTGGCAGCTTTAATCTGCCTGTGTATGGCCACCCTAAAGCAATACCATAATGCATTGGGTAACCTCAGCCCACTCCCTTATGTTCCCCTTATCTCCCCCCTGCATATAGTTAGCCACCATTCTCCCTAACATGATTTTTTCCTCTTTCTATTTTGTCATTCAGTCCCTCTCTCTCACGCACTACATTCCACCACCATTATTGCCTCCGGCCTAAAACCTCCAGTAAAGACTTGTCATTCACTGAATACGGTACATAGTCTTTTTTTAGTAACGCCACCTAAAGCTACTCAGCCCACATCCAGTAATTCTGTGACTGTACGTGTGCACTTTGTGACTCATGATTACATTCTGTGTATAAAAAAAATAGAAAAACCCTTTTAGCAATCACTTAGGATGAAAAGCAATGAACGCGAGAGGCAATTAAGCCCAAAAATAGAAATGTTGATAAAGGATTGACTGGGACTCCAGAACAGGATCTGACAGCTACTGTACATGATAAGCAGGTGGAATATATCCATTGATTCCATTCAGGGTGGGACATAAAAGAAGTTGGAGACAAAGATGGTTTCCCATAATGATGCACTTACCCAGCAACCATATCCAAATATATTGTTGTTTTTTTTTTTTGCTTTTTTTAAAGGTAATGCTTTATTTGTTTTAAAGAACATTAAACATTCACAAACAATAAACAATATTATTACAATCTCTTGTCTTTGTATTTGCTTTACTTTATGTCTCATACTTGTTCCCTCACTTACAGGTCAACCGTACTTATAATATATTTGCTTACAACTGGACTGCTTAGTCATTTGCTATGTCATTCCTTGTTCAATGCCTGCCCCTAGAGTCCTGCGCAGGTCCATTTTTTGGGACCCGTACCCGCAACCTGCAATCTGGACCCACAACCCGCATTCTTACCCACTTGGAACCGCTACCCGCAAGTACCTTTTCCGCAACCCGGACCCGCTGATCATCAAGAATCGGGAAGTGCTGTCATCATCGGAAGTAGACGTGATCAGAAATAAATCAGTAAAACAGGAAGTGCTGTCATTGTAAACCGGAAGTGCCGTCATCGGAAGTTGTCGTGACCAGAAAAAAGGAGTAAATATCGCTATTGAGAAGACCCGCGGCCCGACCCACAAACCCCCGTCTTTACCCGCACCAGAACTTCTCCCCTCAACCCGCAAGGTACCGCAGGTTTTTGCAGGTAACCCGCGGGTACCCGACCCTCTGCAGGACTCTACCTGGGCCCGACTCCCACCAGGGACTCCATATCTTATCAAATTTTCGGGCAGTACTTCTGGCTTCATGTGTGAGCTTAATCATGGGTATAGCCTCGTTAACTAGTTTTATCCAGGAGTTACCTGTGGGAGGGCATAGGCTTCATTACTTCTCTTCATGGAATCCCAATTATGAGCATAAACACTGGGCTAAGCATCTACATCGAATTCAGCTTGAACTTGCTGAACTATAAACCTCAGCATGCCCCGACGCCTGGAGGCAGATAACACTGACATCTGGTAACAAATACTGTAGGTGGAAACTATAAACAGGAGTTGAACCAGGTTATCCAGTTAAGCAACATAATATCTAAAAATATGATGAGCCTGCTGTAATGAATGACCAGCTAGAACCAATAATTTATGCAGAGTCAATAGTATATAATGGAAGCACCATCATCACCTGGGGGGCTGGGAGCACATTCTGGGGGTACATACAGGGGTTCTTGCTTTGCGCAAGCCCGAATCTTTTTGTCCACAAACTCTGATAGTCCCATATAACAGCGGTCCCCAACTTTTTTTGGACCAGGGAACAGTGCAAAAATGTTTTTGTTTTTTTTAGAAAGGCGTGGGGTCAGGGGAGGGGTTGGCGGGTTCGGGGGTGGGGTCGGAAGCAAGTTTGTACGCAACAGTGTCCAATTCGGCGCGCCTCGGTTTTTGTGGGCTGGGCGGGCCAGTGCAGGAGTGTACGCGGCCTGGTTCTGGCGCATGGCCCGGCAGTTAGAAACCCCTACCATATAATGATCTTTTTCCAGTTGATAAAGCTGGAAAAATACCAGGTTTCCCCTCGTTATTTGTACAGTTATATTTATTTATTTTTTCACTATTAGGGTAAGGTCACACTGGGAGATTCGGGGAGATTTAGTCGCCCAGCGACTAATCGCCTCTTCTTTGGTGTTTGAAATATTTTATTTGGTTTTAACAATAAACCATAAAAGCCTCTTCTTTGGGGTGACTAATCTCCCCAAACTGCTTCCTTGTGAGGCAACTTTCGGAAAACGAAGCACCGCAAGTGCCATGCCGCAGGCATTTTTTTTTTCATTCTAGCAGGCGGAAGACAGGGGGAAGCAGTTTGGGGAGATTAGTTGCCCCAAAGAAGAGGCAATTAGTTGCCAGACGACTATATCTCCCTGAATCTCCCAGTGTGACATTACCCTTAGGACAGCTACATTTTATAGTTATGCTTGTTTGGTAACCTGGCCAAAATTACTAAATCTGGTATAGAATAATAAAAGCAGTCATCAGCGTAGCTTCTAGGGGTTCCCGGGCTCATACAGTTAGTATAACAAAACAGACATCTGATTGGCTGCTATAGGTTATTGATCTGCAAACCACAGAACTCATATTCACTCTCCATTACCCAAAAGTTGATTCATCCCACAAACAAGAAACTGATTTCTTTCAATTTAACTTCTTTTTATTCTTATTTATACACATGAAATGTATCTGTATATACACACACATCAACGTTTATATTTATATAGATTTTTTTTTTTTGTACATTTTCTTTTTGCAGTATAGAGGGGGAAAGTCTCATTTTCCTCTTGCCGTTTTACATTCCAACAGGAGAAAAAAACAGAAACATTATAATAATTAAAAACAGAAAAAGGAGACTGTTTAGCGAGACAGAAAACTGAAGTCTAACTCTGTACAGCTATTAACAACCCCCACCCCCCCCCAAAGTCCCTCCGTGTTCATGATTATCAATCACTATAATACTCAATAAAATCAGATGTATGCCAGGGTTTGGCAGATTAAAGGAAAGAAATAAAATGTACAAGTATAAAGAATTGGTTACATAGAACGATCTTCATTTTAGAGATAACTGAATTTTTTTTTTCTCTTTTGTATCTTGCTGTTTACTAAACTCTACAAGCAGCGAAGGTTAATGGTTTAGTTGCTATTGCCAATGAACAGTAGCAGAATAAGGCTAAAAAGAGGTGAAAGCAGAGGTGGAGTAACACAGCAGTGGACCTAAGTGCAGGAATATATATCTGCACCCCTAAAAACAGTAACCCATTTGCCCGCACTGACACAAAAACATAAATGCTACCGACCCGTGTGCAGCGCACAATTATTTTGTTCCACAGCCAAAGCTGTTATTGCAGTGATTTTCACTGGGCAATAGAGGGAGCTTCTACAGTGCTCCCATGATTATACACTCAAAATCCAGAAAAACTATAAAGCCCTAAATTATGAGTAAACAAGAGCAGGGTTCAGCCCACAAGCAGGAAAATTGATTTCTGTTTCTTAAAAGGGGTGGTTCACCTTCAGGTTAACTTTTAGTATGTTATAGAATGGCAAATTCTAAGCAACTTTTCAATTGGTCTTCATTATTTATTTTTTATAGTTTAGCTCTGACCCCCTCTAAAAACAGATCCTCTCTAAAGCTACCCATTTATTGTTATTGCTACTTTTTAGTACTTATCTTTCTGTTCCGACCGTCCACTATTAATACTCCATAGTCTCATTCAAATCAAGGCATGGTTGCTAGGGTAATCTGGACCCTATCAACGGAATTGCCGACGCTGTAAACTGGAGAGCTGCTGAATAGAAAGCTAAATAACTCAAAAGCTAAATAATAAAATATGAAAACCTAGAAAATCGCTCCCTACGTCATACTAAAAGTTAACTCAAAGGTGAACAACCCCGTTACTTTATGAACAAAGGGTTAATTTCAAAGGCTTACTGCCTCCTTTACCCCTTAGGGCAGAGACATACATGGAGATTTGGGGAGATTAGTTGCCTGGCGACAATTTGTCTCTTCTTCGGGCGACTAATCGCCCCGAACTGCCTCCCCGCCAGCTAGAATCTAAATCACCGGTGGGATGGCACTCTGTTTTCCAAAGTGGCGGAGTAAATCTCCCCGAATCTTTTCGTCTGTCTCTGCCCTTAGCGCCACTGATGCGGCTGGAAATGTACTGGGCTCCATTTTTACTGGAAAGGCGTTCTTTCTATACGGTTCAGTGGTCCTCCGTTCCTAAATGTCCACAGGTTTCCCCAAAATGTTTTGCGGCCCTGTGTGCAACCTCACAATTATGGGTCACAAAAACGATATCTACAGTTAGACACAAGAGGAGAACTTTTGTTGAAGGAAGCAGTTTAACAACTATGATTATGTGCGTTACACACGTGACACTATGACTACTGTGCGTGTGTAACCAGGAGATTGGTTTGGTGCGTGCAGGCACGAACTCGTATATACAAGCACGAAGGGTATGATTTTGTGTGCAGAAATGAGTGTGAGCACACAGTACTAATGCGTTGCGAGTGTAAGTGGAATGCTTGTGTAACAGTATTTGTGCGAGGCAGTTATAGTGCAAGAATAGATTATTTATCTACAGGCAAGAAGTCTGGCTGAAATCACATGTAAGTGTCAATATGCGAGAGTATTTCTGTGCATAGCTGTGTTGGATGCGTTAGGTTTGTGTTGGCGTGCAAGCGTTTGTGCATCCTCGGGACATCAGTGGCCAAATGTTTCCTGCGAGGCATACACCATGTACAGGAAGCCATCCTCATCCTTCTCCTGTTCATATATATCCAAGATTGGGGTGGAAACGCTCACCATGCTGTGCTGGTTTACAAGCAGGAAGAAGGCCTGGGTGGGGTTCAACTGCAGCCTACGTCTGGTGGAGGAAGGGAAATAATTATCAGGCAATTTGCTCCTTGTCAGAGAGAAGATCTGCCAATAGTTCTGTTTATATATATATATATATATATATATATATATAATGGTTCACCTTATGATTTTCACTAGCTCGCTCATATTCACATGATCTGGAACGAGGAATTTTGTTTTATCCAACACAGGCAGCTGTTTCTCCCCCTTGTATCGCTCTATAATAACCTGTAACAACAAAGAAAGAGACATATTTCAATATCCCCTCTAAATCAGACAACACAACTTTCTCTTGGAAACTGGCTTATAATGATTTCAGCTTCACCTCTAGGTCCCACTGCGGCGAATTAGAATCTCTTGTAAACATCTGGGTGGTGGTACAATCAGGCATCTCCTAACCCACCAACTATATGACTTATCATATTACTCCCTAAACCCAACTGGCAATGTGGCAGCTGACATGCAGATGTATAAATGTAGAGAAAGAAGATTCGGTGTATAAACAGCTACATTATTATACATGAAAATAAATGGAATATTCTAATCATAGCAAGTCCTACTCACAAAAATTGGTATAATGGCATGAGTTATTTGCTGTTTTGCTTGTTCCCTGCCCTTAGAAACCAGATTCACATGTAGGACATAATGGTCTTATTCTCTTTCTTTTTAATTAGATTTTGTGATTAGATTTAACTGAGGGTGAAACAGTCTCCTCATCCCCCCTCCTGAAAACAGAGACAGATTCTTTCTAATATGCCAGGGACAACCACACTCTCAATAAACATTATGAATGCATGTTTATTTAGATATTCATATGTACAGCACCATACCTCCCAACTGCCCCTCTTTTAGAGGGAATTTATTGAAACGTCTAGAGACTCTAGGGGAATCGAGACTCTTTGTTTGAGGGCAGGGGCGCATGGGCAGATTCGCCTCTTTTTCGGGGCGACAATCTCCCCAAACTGCCTTCCGCCTGCTATAATGAGAAAACGCCTGTGCAAAAGCACTCGCGGCGCTTCGATTTCCGTAGTTGCCTCACAAGGAAACTTCGGGCAACTTTGGAAATGGAAGTGCCGCGAGTGCATTGCCGCAGGCAATTTTTCATTTGAGCAGGTGAAAGGCAGTTTGGGGAAATTGTCGCCCGAAGAGGAGGTGATTAGTCACCAAGCGACTAAGTCTCCCTGAGTATGCCCGTGGAAATTTCACCTTCATTAGCAAAAACATAATAGCACATATAACATGACCCTAAGACCCCCAGGATGTGTCCAATGTTCCATAACCTGCCAAATTAAAGTTAGTATTTAAGTACCTTGTGCATGGTACTGAGAGAGTGTGGCCACAAAGTACAGCATGGTAACAAATAATTCACAGTGTTATACAAGGCAGATCTTTTTGCCCCTCATTCCATTTTTTAAATGGAGTTATGATTGAATGGCTTGGATTCTTTCTAAGGGATGACTTTTTGGGATTTGGCCAAACCCTGAATCTTTCAGAAAGGTTGGCTGAATCTTGAGCTGTATTTTGCAGATGCTATTTAGGGAACAGAAGGGGAAAAGAAAGGCCGCATGTGGGGACAAAAATTGATCTCCTGAATCGCGTGACCTAAAGTCTTATGGTTGCAAGGGTTAAAGTTCAGTTCAGCCAGGCTCTTGGATTTGGCCGAATCCTGCTAAAAAAGGCTTGGATTCAGTCGAATCACGAACCAAATCCAGGATTCGGCTCATCCCTATTGATTTGAGACTTATTTGAAGTCTTTTGTAATATAAATTCTGATATATAGGAACACAATGAAAGATTTGGTACCAACATTATTTTCATGTGGATTTTGTCACTAATCCCTTTGCTTGACAAGTGGCCCTCATTTCGATCATTAGCAGTGGTAACGGTGGTGAAACTGCTCATTATCCAGTAGCCCTAATACACCGCTTTACCCATCCACTTATCTCTCTGCTCCATATCAACTTCTCCCTGTCCTCGTCCCTTCACTAGGCCCCAATATCCTATCTAATTAAAACCAAAGCATTAAAGGCGAAGGAAGGTCAATTACCACCATCTTAGGCACCCCCAAGTGATTGTATTGACTTACCTGAAACCCCGGGCCGGTGCTCCTATCAGCAGAAAACTGCACCGGCCCGGGGTTATACCAGTGAGCACCACGGAGCGATCCTCTTCTGGCTTCTTCTTTATTCAAATTTCCCTGGGCCGACGCATGCGCAGTAGAATGAGAAAGCCGAATGTTTAGTTAAGGTTCAGCTTTTCACTCTAATGCGCATGTGCAGCCGCATGAAGAAAGAAGAAGCCACAAGAGAATCGCTCCATGTTGCTCACTGGCATAACCCGGAGCCGGTGCAGTAGGATAAATAACAGCCTGCCAGAAAGTAGTTCCATCCTAAAGTGCAGGCACAAGTCACATGACTGGGACAGCTGGGAAACTGACAAAATGTCTAGCCCCATGTCAGATTTCAATTGGATTTCAGTGCAGAATTCAGCTGGAGTAGCACTATTAACTGATGTGTTTTGAAAAGACATGTTTTCCCATGACCGTATCCCTTTAACAACTTTCCTTCTCCTTTAACATTAAGGCCAGTGACTATGAAACCCTAGTTCTGATCTAGAAATAAATTCTTCACAACGTACTGACCTTCACCTCTCCTCTCATAACCTTATCGCATTTGCAACAACAACATTTCTCTCCAACAGACAGGTCGACCGGAACTCTCCTCGTCTCCAAACAGTCCCTAAGACTAACTTTTTATAGATATGATGTAGATATACTCTAGAGGAGAAACATGAAGGATGACAAAAGTAATAGCTAGAATAAAAGAGACTGGCTGTTTCAAGTCAAAGGGCCACTATACCGACATATTTTGTTTTCCCTATTAATGTGTTACATAGAAATATTATTTATTTTCTATGCATATATGAAGGTATTTTAGGCTAACCTAACAGGTTAATAAATGTCACTTTTTATAGCAAATACCTAGGTATTCTCATTATGAGAGCTACCATGGGTTTTTATACAACTTGGCGAGCCCTATGTTAAGAAGTGGGTTGGCAGAGATGTGATATGACTCCTTCCCAATGTGGCTTAAATCTTGAGCAGGACCACAGTGTGTGCAATAAGATGCCTGAAGCTGTACCCTAAACAGAGTTGTATAAGCCTGTGTCTATAATTTAGTGAAATGAGGGAGGGATTATTTATTGCCTCTTTCCATTGGTTATCATTGGTGATCCAACATCATTCTCCCAGAGATCGCTTGTATGCAAAGAGTTAGCCAAACAATATGCCTTCAATATCTCCTTATAAGTACTGATAAGGAAGCCTTTTTTGGGGAGCTTTAAAGGAGAAGGAAAGCTACAAAGGCATTTTATTGCCAATTGATTAGCTGCAATAGAGCAAGATAGAATGCTATATTTATTCTAAAGAATGTTTTACCATACCTAGTAAAAAGCTCTAGAAGCGCTCTGTTTGTTTAGGATAGCAGCTGCAGTGTTAGCTTGGTGTGACATCACTTCCTGTCTCAGTCTTTCCCTGCTCACTTATAGCTCTGGGCTCAGATTATAGCAGAGAAGGGGGGAGAAGAGGAACAAACTGAGCATGCTCACGCCCTGGGCGTTTAAACTGAAGGCAGGAAGTCTGATACAGAAGCCCATGTGTACACGATAGAAGGAGAGAAATTCAGTGTTTCTTTTGACAGGGGACTCAGAGCAGCATTACTTTGAGGGTTTACTGGTATATTTAGGTGGACCTTTCTGATAAGGCTTACTTAGTTTTCCTTCTCCTTTAGGGCAGAGACACACTGGCAGATTGGGGGAGATTTGTCCCTCCTCTTCTTCAGGGAGACTAATCTCCCCAAACTGCCTTCCGTCAGCTAGAATAAAAATCGCCGGCGGGATGGCACTCGGAACGCTTCGTTTTCCAAAGTCGCCCGAAGTTGCCTCACGAGGAAACTTTGGGCAACTTCGGAAATTGAAGCGTTCCGAGTGCCTTCCATCTGCGATTTTCATTCTAGCTAGCAGAAGGCAGATAGTATCCTGGCTAGAGACAGTTACAGAGATCTGTGCCAAAGAAAAACTGGCCCTCATCAGGAAAGGCCAACCAGCCAAAAGCTGGGAATACTGGTAGAGTTGGGTCAACTCCTTCCCTCAGTATAGGCCCTAAGACTCAGTGGGGAATTTGGCCTAGGTCACAGTATCCCTAAATATACACCAAAGGATTAGGATACAAACAATATAAAACAAACATAACAACCATGCAAGTTTGTTGTTTCTTTATGTGCTGATGTGTTTCAAAGCCATAAACCCAAATGTCAATACTGTGTGCTTTATATCAAGATTGTGATTGTACAATTCTGCTTTAATAAACTTCACCTGAGCAAAAAAAAAAAAAATACCTAGGTATTCTCATCATCAAGACCATCTCTCATAGAGTCCATTTTAAAGGGGACCCATCACCCAAAAATATTATTACAAATCCATGTTATCATGTTAGTCAAGCAAATTAACTTAAATTACACTGTATACATTTTTTGAATCTTGTTTCCTTCACTCTGGAAATTAATAATTCTAGCAAGCAGGCAGCAGCCATTTTGTGGACACTGTTATTAAGGCAAGCCTTGCATCATCTCAGAATCTTGTTTGTGCACCAGAATGGGGGACCTGATGTCCATCCCCATGCCCTGGCTACACAATTAAATGGTGAAGAGAACGGGGGAATGTGGGGAGAGCAGTGACATCCAGGAAGTGCTGAATGGAAAGTGAAAGTAATTGCTTGCCCCGCCTCTATGCCTAAGGCATAGAGGAGGGGCAGGCAATATTTGATTGACAGCTGAGATGTTTAAATGCTATGAACCCTTTAATAAAAAAAAAAAGAATTTGGATTTCATGTTTAATTCGATAAGGACTTTTATTATACAGCTTTTTATGTCTGGGTGACAGGTCCACTTTAAGCAAATAATTCTAATTTTCCAAAATGATTTCCTTTTTCTATGAAATAATTATACAGTAACTTGTATTATTGAAAAATCCCTTATTCAGAAAACTCCAGGTCCCAAGCATTGTAGACAATAGATCCTATACGTGTACAATACGTTTAACTCTCTGCTATGTATGATTCTGTGGTTATTTTCAGAAATTCAAGGAAATTCAGTAGGCCTTTCCAACGTGATACATTTTGAAAAATGCACTTTTTATTTTCTAAATATTTCCCAGAAAAGGGCAAAACAAAAAGGGAAAATGTGTTTTTTTTAAAGGAGCCTTTAAGAGGCCACCAGCTTTAACAACATAACAGTTGTAAAGCATTAATGCTTTTAATCAAGTTCCCTGGTTATGAAATGTACCAGGCATGACTAATGTAACATTAGACCAGTGGGGCTGACCCCAGTTCTAGGAACATTGTAATTGTGCTGTTGAAATAAGCAGTCTTGTGGTTTCTAGAATAACATACAGGACACATTTCCTGGGAACGTGTCACTGTGTCCTGAAAGGGACTCGTCAATATTTTACTGATCCCAAGATAACATAAAAGGGTTGTTCCCCTTTAAATGAACTTATATAGTATGATCTCAAGTTTGCAACTTCAGCCGTCTGGTTACTAGAGTCCAAAGTATCATAGCAACCATGCTTTGATTTGAACAAGAGGTTGGATTATGAATAGGAGAGGCCTGGATAGAAAGATGAGTAATAAAAACAATTCATTTATAGCTTTACAGAACATTTGTTTTTTAGATGGGGTCAATGACCCCCATTTGAAAGCTGGAAAGGGGCAGAATAATTAAAAAACGATAAGAAATAAATACCGAAGACCAACTGAAAAGTTGCTTAGAAACAGCCTTTCTGTGACATGCTAAAATTTAACTTAAAGGTGAACCACCCCTTTAGGGCTTTAGCACACGGGCAGATTCGGGGAGATTTAGTCGTCTGGCAACTAATCGCCTCTTCTTCGGGGCGACAATTTCCCCAAACTGCCTTCCCCCTGCTAAAATGAAAAACTGCCTGCAGCAATGCGCTCCGATTTCTGAAGTCGTCCGAAGTTGACTCACGAGTAAACTTCGGGCGACTTTGGAAATCGATAGGCGCCGCGAGTGCATTGCCGCAGGCAATTTTTCAGGGGGAAAGCAGTTCGGGGAGACTGTCGCCAGCGACTAAATCTTCCCGAATCTGCCTGTGTGCTAAAGCCCTAAGGAGAGAAGAGCAAACACAGATTATCTGTATTAGAGGAATGCTATTGACGCTGCCCTTCCTTGGAAAAAATTAACATCTTATAAATGTCCAGGGCTCGTCTGCAAAACGAGTTAATGGATAATAAAATTGTTGGCGTGTAAAGCTGGGCAACACGCGCGCAGACTTTACTGATATGAGCCCACAGTTTCTGTTTTGTTACGGATTAAAAGCCTTGTTTACAGGTTCAAGCACAGGTGCAAAGCGCTAGTTTGGACACAAAATTGATCATCTATTGATGCTTTTCTCATAATGTATTAGTACCAGGGGCATTTATATCCAAAAATGTGCTGTATTTGTAAATACTTGAGATCTCCATATCTCAAAAAACATACACCCTGTAACCGTATCCTCAGTTAAAATAAATAACAGGCAAGGAGCAGAATACACAATATTTCCTGGTCTTTTTACAAATCCCCTTATTATTAATCATTTCCGTTTCATTTGAGGTACTAATTCTAGGTCTTGGGGCACCCCTAGCTAGCAATGGCTCACTCTCATGTCAGATTTCTCTGGTGCCAGTTCTTTTAGCAACAGCAGTGAGGCTAGAGGCCTTGTCACTAGAGTAGTCTTTGTAATATTTGTAATACATACGGTTAGTTGTCAGAATTAAAATAATATAGGGGAGATAAAAAATGGAGTCTGGATGTGCGTTTAAATTAGACTGTTTCCTTGGCATTCCAGAAAAGGAAAGATTTCTGCTTGTATTATAGGACTCACCGGAATTTTATTGGGATGTTGCTCACGAATTTGCCGTACTTCTGCACATCGCTCAGCTGAAAGAGAGGTAGAGCAAAAAAGATATGATTTCTTAATGTGGCCTATCAAGAGGCTAAAGTAACTGGATATATAAATATATATATATTATACAACATTCACATCAGTAGGGCCAATTTTATAATGGGTCAGCTAACCTGCCGCTATGTTTTTGGAGTGTGGGAAGAAACCAGTTTACCTGGAGGAAACCCATAAGTACTCCTTGCAGATGGCTGGAACCAAACTCAGAACCCAACTCAAAAACTAGAAAACTATCCATCCTGCCTGAGCCTGTCCTAATAATCTGCAATTAGTAGCTCTTTTTAGGTGGGATTATTACCCAGCCCTGTCTCAGCATATCCTGATAATCAGCATGTAACCGATCCCTTTACATGAAATTAATACCCAGGCCTGTCTGAACCTGTCCTGATAATCTGCAGTCAGGAGCTCTTTTCACATGATTTGAATACCCAACCCTACCTAAACCTGTCCTGTTTCAGTTAGTAGATCTAGAGACTAATACCCAACCCCACCTGAGCTTTATAAACTGCAGTCATAAACTCATTTTTAATTCAGTCCTTTTAAATTAAGTCAATATCTAACCTTGTCTGCACCTTTTCTGACAATTATCATGTTCTGATTGCAGATTATCAGGACTGGCTCACACATAGTTGGGTATATTTTGTATTTAAAGGGGTGGTTGGTTACTTTTAGTATGCTACAGAATGGAATCTAAGATACTTTTTCAATTGGTTTTCATTATTTATTTTGAATAGTTTTGTAATTATTTGCCTTTTTCTTCTGAAAATTTGCAACTTTCAAATGGGCGTCGCTGACACGTTCTAAGGGAGCTAGCACACGGCAGATTCAGGGAGATTTAGTCGCCTGGCGACTAATTGCCTCTTTTGTGGGGTGACAATCTCCCCGAACTGCCTTCCCCCTGCCTGCTGCCTGCTATAATGAGAAAACGCAGCACCAATGCACTCGTGGCTCTTCGATTTTCGAAGTCACCCAAAGTTTCCTCGGAAAGCGAAGTGCCGCGAGTGCATTGGCGCTGGCGTTTCCTCTTTATAGCAGGGAGATGGCAGTTCGGGGAGATTGTCGCCCCGCAGAAGAGGCGATTAGTTGCCAGGTGACTAAATCTCCCCGAATCTGCCCGTGTGCTAGCTCCCTAAGGCTACAAATATACTATATATATATATATATATATATATATATATATATATATATATATATATATATATATATATATATATATACTGCTACTTTTTATTACTCAACTTTCTATTCAGGTCCTCTCCTATTCATATTCCAGTCTCTGGATCTTAGCTACCAGATTGCTTAAAATGCAAATTGAATAAAAAGTTAAATAACTCAAAAACCTTAAATAATAAAAAATGAAAACCAATTGCAAATTGTCTCAGAATATCACCCTCTACAATCATCATACTAAATGTTATCTCAAAGGTGAACAATTCCCCAAAGGAATCTTCTATAGGCAAATTAACAGTACATGTTCATATAACATAAATAACGGGGTATTATTAATCTAATATACATGTAACGCTCCTATGTGAGCCTGATAATCTGCAGTCACCAGATATTAGTTACCCACTCTGTCCTTACTTAGCCTTTCCCATCTTCAACATAGCAAGTGAGGAACTGTTAAACTGCAACTCCCTGTATCTTAGTAAACATCTGCACGGGTGCCAGTTTCTCTGCTGTAGAGGGAAGGTCGCTGCAGAATGGCACAGCCTGGCATCGGGAAAGGGTTAAGTCATGTGGCACACTGCAAGGCGAGTGAGAGAAGCGACAGACTGAAATAGTTGTGCGTGTGTTTGTGTGTTCAGGGAGGAAGGGAGGAGAACTGTACATTTCAGCCCAGGAAGGATCTGTTCTGCCTATTAACACATAGGACAGAGGGGCACAGTAACCTGCCCGTAACCCAGCCATTCAGCAGCGCTCACATATCAGCCTCCCCACCCTGCGTGCAGCTAAACTAACAAGGTCATTGTAACATGAGCCAGGGCAACAGAAAGCCCTTCCCCCAGGTACATTAGATTGCTAGCTTATGCACACCTAATCAACCTTATACAATCCTTCTTCTTCCACTGTAAACAGAATTTAAGGCACTGGTCAGGGGCATGTTTTATCCTCTTTCTCAGGGCCTAAATTACCTGGCACAGGTTTAGAGTATAGAACACACAGTGTACAGGGCCACTGGCTAATTACAGGGTTCGCTGTGTGTTGTGGCTGTGCTCAGGTTCAGTCAGGCATATACAAACCTCCCATCCTCAATAGTCAGCTGAACTGCTGCTGAAAAAATGTTGAGACATACACTTTCAGTAACAGGAATTAACTCCTATGTGGGGGTTCTTACTGTTGGGCTATTCCTTACAGGCTGACACCTAACTGAATTGAAATTAATTGATCCCTAGATTATACTTTAATTATATAAAAATACTTAAAGCAAACTTGCTCAGATCACTTCTGCAGAGCTGGGCTGCACCCAAGACAAGAGCAGTAATCTGCACCCCATGTAGCACAGCAGCAATTAACACCAATAAACATTTTCCCGACATGTACCCCCCCATTTTGCCCAAAATGGTTGCGCCCTAGACAAATAACTGCTGTCTACCGCCAGTTCCAGCCCTGCACTTTTATCATTTTTTTACGTTTTCAAACTCCCCCAATTGACAATTTATCAGATGCTAAATCCCAATATTTTTAACCTGGAGTGCATATGGCTGCCTGACCATCATCTATATAGCAGATCAGCTTCCTTATTTAATAAAAAAAAAAACCCAAAGAAACAGCCTCATAATTAGGGTTTCTGGAAAAACCCTAATTAATTAATTTTCCCTATTAATAACATTGGCGTCAAGTATCATTTTTACCGGCCAGGCCTGGAAAATACTGGCCAGGTGGCAACCCTACTCACAATAGAGGCCCAGGCTCAACCACCTGTTCAGCAGAACAGGAAATTAATTTAACAGAGAAATGCTTTCTTAGCAGCCCTTCTACACTCCAGTTTCAAACATTGGCTATAATAGTCTCTGGGAAGGGAGTGTGACTGTGGGATAGCAGGTATAGTAGGGAGAGATGGTGTCTATAGTAACAGTGGGATAATAGTCTCTGGGAAGGGACTGTGACTGTGGGATAGCAGGTATAGTAGGGAGAGATGGTGCCTATAGTAACAGTGGGATAATAGTCTCTGGGAAGGGAGTGTGACTGTGGGATAGCAGGTATAGTAGGGAGAGATGGTGCCTATAGTAACAGTGGATAATAGTCTCTGGGAAGGGAGTGTGGCTGTGGGATAACAGGTATAGTAGGGAGAGATGGTGTCTATAGTAACAGTGGGATAATAGTCTCTGGGAAGGGACTGTGACTGTGGGATAGCAGGTATAGTAGGGAGAGATGGTGTCTATAGTAACAGTGGGATAATAGTCTCTGGGAAGGGACTGTGACTGTGGGATAGCAGGTATAGTAGGTATAGTAGGTATAGTAGGGAGAGATGGTGTCTATAGTAACAGTGGGATAATAGTCTCTGGGAAGGGAGTGTGACTGTGGGATAGCAGGTATAGTAGGTATAGTAGGGAGAGATGGTGTCTATAGTAACAGTGGGATAATAGTCTCTGGGAAGGGAGTGTGACTGTGGGATAGCAGGTATAGTAGGTATAGTAGGTATAGTAGGGAGAGATGGTGTCTATAGTAACAGTGGGATAATAGTCTCTGGGAAGGGACTGTGACTATGGGATAGCAGGTATAGTAGGGAGAGATGGTGCCTATAGTAACAGTGGATAATAGTCTCTGGGAAGGGACTGTGGGATAGCAGGTATAGTAGGGAGAGATGGTGCCTATAGTAACAGTGGGATAATAGTCTCTGGGAAGGGACTGTGACTGTGGGATAGCAGGTATAGTAGGGAGAGATGGTGCCTATAGTAACAGTGGGATAATAGTCTCTGGGAAGGGACTGTGACTGTGGGATAGCAGGTATAGTAGGGAGAGATGGTGCCTATAGTAACAGTGGGATAATAGTCTCTGGGAAGGGACTGTGACTGTGGGATAGCAGGTATAGTAGGGAGAGATGGTGCCTATAGTAGCAGTGGGATAATAGTCTCTGGGAAGGGACTGTGACTGTGGGATAGCAGGTATAGTAGGGAGAGATGGTGCCTATAGTAACAGTGGGATAATAGTCTCTGGGAAGGGAGTGTAACTGTGGGATAGCAGGTATAGTAGGGAGAGATGGTGTCTATAGTAACAGTGGGATGATAATAGTCTCTGTGAAAGGAGTGTGACTGTGGGATAGCAGGTATAGTAGGGAGAGATGGTGTCTATAGTAATGGTGGGATAATAGTCTCTGGGAAGGGACTGTGACTGTGGGATAGCAGGTTTGGTAGGGAGAGATGGTGCCTATAGTAACAGTGGGATAATAGTCTCTGGGAAGGGAGTGTGACTGTGGGATAGCAGGTATAGTAGGGAGAGATGGTGCTTATAGTAACAGTGGGATAATAGTCTCTGGGAAGGGAGTGTGACTGTGGGATAGCAGGTATAGTAGGGAGAGATGGTGCCTATAGTAACAGTGGGATAATAGTCTCTGGGAAGGGACTGTGACTGTGGGATAGCAGGTATAGTAGGGAGAGATGGTGTCTATAGTAACAGTGGGATAATAGTCTCTGGGAAGGGACTGTGACTGTGGATAGCAGGTATAGTAGGGAGAGAGAGATGGCAAAATAACTTTATATCAGGTTTGCCCAACCTGTTAAAGGGTTACTGGGTGTTGCAGTTCATCAACAACTTATTATACATACATGTTTCTTGAAACAGTCAAACCCCAAAATATTCGCTTTGCTCTAGGTCCCACCAGCAGCCAGTATAACCCAGTATATAGGAGGGCCACTGATGTAAACTGTTCCAGGATATGTGACAGCTGGATGGGATCCCAGCAGGCAGTTGCATAACAGGCAGAAATCCCAGTGAGTTGAAACTCACAGCCAAGTCACTCGCAGGGTATAAATACACATTTCTTTTGTTTGTAAACAACTATCCACTTACTTCTCCCAGGTATGTACTGACACAGGCGTGTGCGACTCATTAGTCATTACAGCAAAATTACACACAAACCTAACGACTCTTTATTCAGGGAGCCACAGGCTTTATTGGCCAGGAGGTACAATGTGCACCATTAGCCAGAGTGGGCACAGAGAGGGGGAACAGGGAGGGGCTTAGATAACATGAGAGGGGCCACCTGTTAGTGACATCATCACCACACTGGGAACGAGGCTCCTTGTGTTTATTCATTCTGCACTGAAAAACACTGGCCCCCACTATGCCACATTTATATAAGTAGAGCAAGCGATATATTCATTAGTAACTATATATGCACCTATACACACAGGGACTGGTTGAGACTGTCCTGATAATCTACAATGAGACCACTGTACATGACATACTGGAAGAAAAACATTCTGTATTGGCTAGAAATGTAGCCCTGTCTGAGCCTGTCCTGATACTCAACAGTCAGGTCACTGTACAACATGGGATTGTCTAAACCAGTCCTGATAATCAGCAGTCAGGTCATTGTACAACATGGGATTGTCTAAACCAGTTCTGATAATCAGCAGTCAGGTCACTGTACAACATGGGATTGTCTAAACTAGTCCTGATAAGCAACAGTCAGGTCACTGTACAACATGAGATTGCCTAAGCCAGTCCTGATAAGCAACAGCCAGGTCACTGTACAACATGGGATTGTCTAAGCCAGTCCTGATAATCAGCAGTCAGGTCACTGTACAACATAAGATTGTCTGAGCCTGTCCTGATAATCAGCAGTCAGGTCACTGTACAACATAAGATTGTCTGAGCCTGTCCTGATAATCAGCAGGCAGGTCAGTGTACAACATGGGATTGTCTAAGCCAGTCCTGATAATCAGCAGTCAGGTCAGTGTACAACATGGGATTGTCTAAGCCAGTCCTGATAATCAGCAGTCAGGTTACTGTGCATGAAACAGGAACACAAGGCAACCTGTGCCAGTCCTGATTCTCTGCAGCAATAAAGAAATTTGAGTCATGCCTGTGTATGAAAGTTGAGCCTGTCCCAATAACCTTCAAGGTTGATATCACTGTACATGAGGCTGCAGCTCTGTGCCTGTCCCATGTGCCTGCCATTGGGTCACCCTACAGAGGGCACAAGGTCCTGCCTAAGCCTGTCCCAATAAACTTCAGCCAAACATCTCTACATCACACTCTACATTACACTCTACATCACACTCTACATCACACTATCCCTGCCATTGTATGTGGCACAGGAGAAGCATCTGTCCCAGTTTTGCATGGGCCTGTCCTGATCGTGCTGCCAAGGAAATGTGCTAAAACTACAGCAGACGCTGATTTTCAGGACAGGCCCAGGCAGATCGTCCCCATAAAGGAAAGGTGCAGCTGCTGTTGGTGAAGGAGATGGAGATGTGCCAGAGGGAAGGAGCCTGTCCCGTGTGAGCCAGTCCCGATACAGTGCAGACAGGGGGAGGTCACTGAGCAGCAGGTGGAACAAAGCAGCGGATAGGGGAGTAGCTAGAGACCCCCCCCCCCAGCAGCCCGTGAGCCTGTCCTGTTATTAGATGTGAAACACTAGAGACCAGCCCTGGCTGTACCCGCTCTTGTGGCGACACATTAACATCGCAGTGAATCGGGACTGGTTCTGCCTGTCTGTTTATTAGGGGCCCTCCTCCCTTCTTCTTGTTTTTATCCCCCAGACTGGCCGGACACTCACCGAAGCTTCTCCTGTGCTTAAATGGCCGTTCTGATGGCATCCTGACAACTGTCAGTCCCAGATAGTAGCACTCAGCCCGGCTCTCCCTCTCTTAGTCTCTTAGTCTCTCTGTCTCTCTCTCTGTCTCTGGCTTCTGCTCGTCCCTTTGTGTCTCTCTCTCCCCAGTCTCTGCTCACTCTGTGCGGATACAATATAACTGCATGACGTCACGAATCAGCTCAAGCTTAACCATAACTAAGCAAAGACTGCCCTCTGCTGGTCACGCTGGGTAACTACAGCCCCCCTTTGAAAGCGCACGTTGCAGCTGTTCTTTCCTGCGTTCTCTGTTCTGTTTGTGTTCCACGTGAGCCAGTGATAGTTACAGCCAGGGCTACAATGTGTCACATAAATAGCGAGTGTGTAATTATATAGACTAATACTAAATAGGACATGCATGTGGTGGTATAGCCTATTTTGTTCTATGTTCAACGGTGAACCAGAAGCCTCGTTAGCGCAGTAGGTAGCGCGTCAGTCTCATAATCTGAAGGTCGTGAGTTCGATCCTCACACGGGGCACTGTCTTTTATTTTGCACTGGAATAATATTGGTTACATTTATAAAACAGTAGAATCCATTTTAAGCCAAAGTAATAAAAGGCTTTCCATGTAGAAGCTTTGAGTTGGTGCATTATTAAAGGAGAAATAAACCGCTCCATAAAGGGGTTGTCGACCTTTAAAATACACTTTTTATATCATGTACAGAATGCAATTGGTTTTCATTTTTTTTATTATTTAAGGTTATTTAATTTTTTATTACTTTTGTAGACTTAGAGAGCATTTGTTTTTAGGTGGGGTCAGTGACCCCCATTTGAAATCTGGAAACAGTCAGAAGAAAAGGCAAATAATTCAAAAATTATAAAAAAAAAGACCAATTGAAAAGTTTCTTTGAGTTAGCCATTCTATAAGATACAAAAAGTTAACTTAAAAGTGAACCACCCCTTTGAGAGAAAGCCTCCATCCTCTTCTCTCCATTGCCCTCCCCCCCTCTGCATAGTCCATTACTTGAAAAAAGTGTCCCTGGCATTAACATTGACATATCCATGCAGAGTAGTGCAGCGGAGCTCATGGACGCCATCTTTGGATCCTATTCTTTTCGTATGCCAATTTAGCCATGAATTTGAGCTCCGCTGCGCTACTCTGCATGGATATGTCAATGTTAATGCCAAAGACACTTTTTTCAAGTAATGGATTATGTGGGGAGGAAGCAGGACGGGGGCCAATAGAGGGAAGGGGAGTTTAGTTCCCCTTTAAAGAGCTGGTAATATACTTCCTCTGCTTTGGTGAAGTCCATTGAATTGTACAGGCAAAAACAGCGGCATAGGTAAAAGTTACTAGCCTCCCAAAAACAACATTTACGAATGTGGCAGGTGCCTTGGTGCAACAGAAGTGGGGTACACAACTGGGAGGGTGACCTAAGAAAGTGCTGTCCAACTTATGTGGTACCGAGGGCTGGAATTTTTCTGGCCTATGCAATGGAGGGCAAATAAAGGAAGCCAGTGTTGACCACTCCCTGTTTTTAAAACACAACCACTTTAAGCCACACCCATGTTACCACAAGAACTTTTAAGACCATGTTCTCATCGTAGATAACACAGCACCCCCCCCCCCCAGCACATGATTAAACACTTTAGTGGCCCCTAACAAAAACAAACCCCCAGAGCAAACCCTACCAGGCCTATGTTCCACAGGCAGAGTATGGAACACACAGGGAGCATAGGGCAGGCAGAGTATGACACACACACACAGGCCCAGATTTGTGGAAAGGCCACCTGGGCCCTGGCCTACAGCGGCAGGATTTTAGGGGGGCGGCATGCTGCCCAACCACACCTACATTGGTTCAAAAAAACTGGGGATGTGCTGGAGATATGATCATTTTTTAAATTTCCCATGCATCAATCCCCAATGATAATGAAAATTTTCACGAGTAAAGGGGGGTAACAGGGGCGAAGAACGACAGTGGGCCTAGGGGCACCCACTATGTAAATCTGGCCCTGCACACACAGGGAGCATAGGGCAGGCAGTGTATGACACACACAGGGAGCATAGGGCAGGCAGAGTATGAAACACAGGGAGCATAGGGCAGGCAGAGTATGGCTATAATGATGTGTGGGATCCATGGATTTACCCGCAGGTTCGGGCTGACCACGCACCCTGATTTGCCACCGGCTTCCTTTTTTATAGACACGCACCTGCTTGCCTCGTCCCTTTTGGGACATCATCGGTGGGGTGGGTTCGGGTCTATAAAAGGAACCCGGGCTGAGGGAGGGTGAGTTAGGGTCGGGTGCGGGTGGGATTTTATCACTACTGTGCTACATACAGTGACACAGTGCTGGTGCCCCTCCAGCAGTTTGTATGAGTGAACAGGTGAACAATGTGGGCAGTTTCATTCTGGGACTGAGGTGTGAACAGTACAAGTTTTAGGGGTGTGAACAATAGAGGGGTTACTAGTGTGAACAATGCAGGATTTTATTGTCTGAATTTGAGATATAAACAATACAGGGGCCAGTTAATCTCAGCACCGATACTTTTAAATTGAAACAAGGTAAGCAATCACAGCAGGCAGAAGTTCAAATGGGGGGCCATACAAGGAGGGGGCCCTGTGGTTGCCATTTGGATAGCACTGATCTAAGGGAAAGGGTGAGACTGGAGGACAGCTGGAGTGTTGTGCAAATCAGAATGGGACGTGGAACAAACAGCTAGGGAAGTTAGAGCAAGTGTGTGGGGAGGGTATGAAGTGTGGAGGGTAGAAGTAGGGCAACGGGCCATGCACATGAATTATAAGTAGCACTGGGCCCTCCCGCAAACAAATTTTCGGAGGGGTGTGACCAAAATTCTCAACCCTAACCAGAGCCACCTGCCCACCCTCCTGGCTACTCACATTCATAGCTCCAGCCAGCTCTTAGCTAAAAGAGTGACTGGGGAGTTGAGATTATTATACTACAGACAAAGCAGACCCCACCGTTCTGGGCCCCCTATTTCTCATGACCGCTTCTTCTATAGTTAAACCACTGGGCACATTACTACTTGGCCTGGCTCTGACTGGGCTAAAGACTTTCATAAACATGTATTCACTGCACGTAAGTCAGTGCCCAATCAGACCCCCTATACCTCCCGTGCCCCCAGTAGTCGCAGAGTTTGCTGTCTCTATAGTCATGTCTCTGGGCAACATGGGTAAGTCCTGTATAATCAACACAAGATTGGCGTGTGGGCCATACCACAACCTGCAGTAGGGGTGTGTTTGGTACTTCACTTCAACAATTTACTTTTTGAGTGGATTGCAGGCTGAGGAGCAACATTACTGTCCCTCTCATGATATCACAGCTGGTGAGTCAGACACAGGTATATAAGCGATGGCAGCATGTTCAAGTCTGGATTGGATAAGTGTTGTTAGGGTTGGTGCAGGTCAATTGTACTAGCATGGCTTATTGCATACTGAATGTACCATGGTTTACACTGCAGGGGCTGAGCTATTTATTAAAGCTAGTCCCACACTGGGCTGAATTCTTGGGGTTATCTGAGGGCAGAGGAATAGTATAAAGACTTTGGCTAATGCCAAGCAACTGGGATTAGAAATGAAACTTGTCACGGAGGAGAAACAGCAAAATACATAAATGCATAAAAATGAACTGAAATTGAGCTGCTTTGGGGAGAAATATGCAAACGCCAGAGCTGATTTGCCATTACTGGGAATTATTAGGCTGGTATTCTCTGAGCTTGTATATTTAGCATAAAGTTCTATTTCCCACATGCTGCAGATCTTTATGCCAAAAAGTCCCGGATCCATATAACGATTTTATACTGAAAAGTGCATATGAGATGGCAAAGGAGAAGCCATTTCAGGATTTTTAAGGGTTAGTTTTACATCTGGAGCTTAAGGGCATTGGAACATGAGTTTGGATTGTCCTACCACTTTGTATCAGAATGAGGCTGGGGGTATTATACATGAACGTGACCCAGCTTTTATCCTGCCATGTCTTCTGGGGGCATTATACACAATACATAATCTTGTTTTCTTAGCCACCCTATCAAATACAAAATAACACCCTCTTCCTTTATCCTGGTGTATTATAAAAAGCATACTGTAAATACCCCATGTATTCCTCAATAAATGAGAACTAAAGCTGAACAAAGAATTTGGAAGTCTGTAGCAGCCCAAGGCAACCACTGCCCGTTAGCAGGGATGATCTGTAAATCAATAAATGCCCCAGTAGCTCCACGTCTTCTTTTCCGCTGATTCACTGCACATGCTCTGTACTGCTCTATGTTACCTGAGCTCAGTCTTAAAGGAGACCTTTTGTGTAGAAAATAAGAAGTACCAGTGTGTTATACTCATTTAGATATAGAAGAATTGTGCTTAAAAAAGTATTGTTTCCGGCTGATTTATTGAATATTTCTGCAAAACCCCTAATAATCCCTCCCTTCTCTTCCACTTCCTGAATTCCCAGGCTGTGCAGGGACGATGCCAGCGGATCTCAGCTCACTGCATTGTAGGACTGGAACCAATCAGCAGCCAGCAGGACCTGATAGGGAACGGAAGCCTGTCTGCTTGTGTGACTGCAGGGCTGTGATTGGCTGTCCCCCTACTACTGTGCTTTTGGCAGGGACTGTTAGAACACGCCTACCCCTCATTTGAAACAGGTACCAGTGAACATCTATAGGGAGCTCTAATAAAGGGGCTATTTTTAAAGACAATATTATTTTTTACCACCATGTAAAGCAACACCATATATGACTCATAACTGCCTACAAAATTAGGGTTTTTTCATTTATCCTATATGTCTCCTTTAAAAGACTGTAAACAGCCCTTTAGCATTAATATCTATAATTATATACATAATTAAAAAGTCACAACACAATAACACAGGTATAATTAGCAATTTAATCAGATTCCCATTATAATGCAGTTCAGTAATCCGTGAATTCTGTATCATGAATTTAAAAACCATCCCCTGTAGCATCAGCTTCAATAACAGCTCTGCACACTGAGCATGTGCAGTGTCACTGACCCTCAAGAGATGGCCAACAAGATCCAAAATGGATATCCGGGTTGGTACAGTAAAATGTAGAACTGCTGTGGTCTGCATGCTCCATTATTAAAATAGCTCAGACACCATGCTTAAAGCACCAGTAACATAACTCAAAAAAAACCCCACCAAGACACATTTAACTTTAAATTCGCAAAGTCTTTATAAAGATATATTCTCCGGTTCTGCTCCTCTTCAGAAACGGCGCCGATCCATCGTGTGGCGCTCGATTTCGCCTCTCTGGCTATCTCCTATAGAAGGAAGAGTGGAGAAATTGAGCGCCACACGATGGATCGTCGCCCTGTCACCCTTTCTGAAGAGGAGCGCAAGAGGAGAATCGTTAAGTTGTTTTTTAATAAAGATTTTCTGAAGAGGAGCGCAAGAGGAGAATCGTTAAGTTGTTTTTTAATAAAGACTTTGCAAATTTAAAGTTAAATGTGTCTTGGTGGTTTTTTTCCGTTATGTAGAAACGTTTTTTTGTTACAGGTCCTTTAAAACAATAACCATGTGATTATACTAGGGATGCTCCTAATCCAGGATTCGGCCTTTTCATCAGGATTCAGATTCGGGCCGAATCTTTGTGCCTGGCTGAACCAAATCCGAATTTGCATATGTAAATTAGGGGAGGTAGGGAAATCATGTGACTTTCGTTACAAAAAAATATTTTTTTCTACTTTTTCCTTTCCTGCTCCTAATTTGCCTATGCAAATTAGGATTCGGTATTCGGCCAAAGCTTTCACCAAGGATTCGGCCGAATCCAAAATTGTGGATTCGGTGCATCCCTAGATTATTCTCTCCTCTGATTGGATACTTTTTTCAAAATCTAAATGAACCCTTTTTCCCCCCATTGCTTTGATAAATATTACACACTGGTTAAGGCATAAATACAAGGTTTTCCATGACCTTTGTCAGTAACCCTCTGCAACAGGAACCCATTTAGAAGGGTTTCTCATAAAAAGACAAGAGAGAATATTACCGTGGTTATCTGATGGGAATTTTTAATAACAAATGAATAATAAGGGGTTCAGTTTATATTGTATATGGAAAAGCAATAAAGTAATAATACAGGGCTGGGTTAGTACATAACCAATAGAAGCTTTTCTTCTTGGATGGTGAAACGGCCCAGGAAACATGTTGTGTTCTTGGTCGCTTGTATCGATGCCAAACTTTGCAGTCAAAGGACTTGAGATAAATAGTACATGTATAACAAAACTGGGGGGAAATGTACTGGAAATGGGCTTATTCAGTCGGCTGCTGAATCACAACAAGGAAATAGTCTTTTTCTGTCAAAGAAAAAAGAGAAAAGTCACCGTAGAACCAGGATTGATCTCATTCAATTGAAACTTCAGTAAAAAATGTCAATAATCTGAATGATCGTCTTCTATTTCTACTTGCCTTACTCCAAAGTGGAATTTACAATCCTACCAGTAAATAGGGTCACTGACCCACCTCATCCAGACACTAAACTGAGATGCTCAGAGTCGTGGAGTCGGGAGCAATTTTGGGGATCTGGAGATGTACTTGATCCAAACGAATATTTATATAATCCTTATTGGAAGCGAAACAAGTCTATTGGGTTTATTTAATGTTCACATAATTTTCTAGTAGACTTAAGGTATGAAGATCCAAATGAAAACATCCATTATCTGGAAAATTCATTTTGGATTGTATTTAGCAGCTATTCTGCAGCTATATGCCAAGTTGTTTTAGGGTTTCCATTTTTTTTTTTTGGTTTATATAGTTTAACTTTGATTTTGGTTTAGAATTACCAAGGGATATGGTTTATATTTTTGAGCTTTGGCAGTGATCTATGTTGTGTACTTAACTTCTTTCAATCAACATGGGAAATACATTAGTATATTAAAGGAACAGTAACACCAAAAAATAAAAGCGTTTTAAAGTATACATATATGATACTATTGCCCTGCACTGGTAAAACGGGTGTGTTTGCATCAGAAGCACAACTATAGATTATATCAGGGGTGTCCAAACTGCGGCCCAGGATGGATATGAATGCGGCCCAGCTTCAAACAAACGGTTCCCAAGGAAACATCATGTCGCAAAGGATATGGCCCCCGTCCTAATGGACCCACCCGCTGTCTCTACTTGGCACCTTGCATTGGCAATTCAGCTTGTTGTTCCCGTTGCGCTCCAGTAGTGCGCATGTCTGACTTTGCCCTCTTCACTTTCCTTTTTTCATGCATGGCAAAAATATAAATTACATATATTTGACAGTGTATGTAAAAGGAGAGAGACAAGGAAGGGAATGGGGGGGAAGAAAGAAATTAAAAAATAAAGGTATGGAAATAGGAGAAAACAAGAGAGTAAATATAACACTATGTACTACTAAGTCCAGACACATTAACCACCTCAGTCTGTCATCTTGTTAGGAACAGGCTTACTATGCCAGGTTGTAACAATGTGGTGACCTATGGAGTAGGGAGGATGGGGGACTCCGCCCATTGTCCAGTTAGTAATAATAATATAATAATAAGTCTATTTAATATGCAGGTGTCCCATATTCCAGTGTATAGCTCCATCTGGTTATCCAACTGGTATTTTAGTTATGTTCTTTACTTTTACAAATCAAAAGTGTTTTTGTATTTCATGTGTGGCTTCAGACAATTTTTCTTTTTCCAATGTGGCCCAGGGAAGACAAAAGGTTGGACACCCCTGGTTTATATAAATAAGCTGCTGTGTAGCCATGGGGACAGCCATTCAAGCTGGAGAAAAGAAGAAAAGGCACAGAAGGCATGGCAGCTCATGATCCAAAGCATACCACATCATCTATAAAACATGGCAGAGGCAGTGTGATGGCTTGGGTGTGAATGGCTGCCAGTAGCACTGGGACACTAGTGTTTATTGATGATGTGACACAGGACAGAAGCAGCCGAATTAATTCTGAGCTGTTCAGAGGCACTGTCTGCTCAAATCCAGCTAAATGCAGTCAAATTGATTGGGAGGTGTTTCATAGTGACCCAAAACATACAGCCAAACAACCCTGGAGTTTATTAAAGCAAAGCAGTGGAATATTCTTGAATGGCCAAGTCAGTCACCTGATCTAAACCCAAATGAGCTGCATTTCACTTGTTGAAGACTAAACTTCAGACAGAAAGCCCAAAAACAAACATCAACTGAAAGCCGCTGCCGTAAATGCCTGGCAAAGCATTAAAAAGGAGGAAACCCAGAATCTGGTGATGTCCATGAATTCAAGACTTCAGGCTGTCACTGCCAGCAAAGGGTTTTCAACCAAGTATTAGAAATAAACATTTTATTTTCAGTTTTTTAATTTGTCCAATTACTTTTGAGCCCATGAAATGAAGTGATTGTGTTAAAAAAAAGTTTAGTTCCTCACATTTTTATGCAATCTTTTTGTTCAACCCACTGAATTAAAGCTATTGCACAGCCTATTTACTAAGTTTTTATTTTTACAGTGAACTGCTCCTTCTATATGTGCCCCAGCCTAATGCAGCCCAGAGCTTCAGTCACCCCTGATGTAACTCATTGTAACCACTGAGCAATTATGAATTCATTGTCAAGTGAAGTCAGAATAATGGCTGGGCCTAGGGCACAAATAAGCACTCACCCCAAATCTCATTCTAACTGACCTTCAGTCTGGTCCCTTAGCTCATAACAAGGTTACTGATATATAGAAACATTGGGGTAACAGTCATCCTGCTATAGTTCCAGGGGTACCCAGGGCACAAATAAACACTCACCCCAAATCTCACCCTAACTGGCCTTCGGGTTGGGTCCCCTCAGCTCATAACAAGGTTCCAGATATAGAGATGTAGCACTGAACAAAAACCTGTGTTACCTGGTGCAATCATAATTTCATTTTTCTTAGATCGGATTCGGAGGAAAGTTAAATCGTTCTGAGCGTCGATATCCCGAACTGAGCAGCGCGCTTTCAATACAAGCTGGTGCATGAGGCCGGCATACTGCACTGTGGTCTGATTATCCATTGTGCTCTTAATTGGAATTCCTATGGGATTGGAGAAATACATTTAACTTGGAAACACGGTTATCTGTGTATTCATTAGGAAACAGAACTTAGGAAAGGAGACAAAAATACATTCTATGGCATGTGAGTAAACACAGTGATTGGATGGTCCGTAGGTACCCTAATTTGGACAATTGGCCCCTACTACCTCCTGCGGAAAAAACAATCCATGGTAATGTCACATCAGGTTTACATGGTACTCAGGATTAAAGTTAAAGGGATACTGCCATGGGAAAAAAATTTTGCTCCAGCAGATTTCTGCACTTAAATCAATTTCTCAAAAGAGCAAACAGATTCTTTTATATTTAATTTTGAAATCGGACATGGGGCTAGACATAGTCAGTTTCCCAGCTGCCCCCAGTCATGTGACTTGTGCCTGGCCTGAGATGGCTGCCTACACACCAGTATTACAACTAAAAAAAATTTTTGATTCAAGTTGCTGATTTCCAGCTCCCAGCATCCTCAGTAAGGTACCAGACTGGCAGATCAGCATCAGAAAAGGACCAGGCTGGAGACCTCAAGCCTCCAGAGTCTATAAGCCTTAAAACAGGCCAGCCTTAACCCTATAATAGGCTTTAGAGTGCATTGGACCAAAACCACAGGGCACAATACTTGCATATAACACATCCACTCACCTTCAGAGTTCACAATTATGATCCCCTGCACACCCTTCTGGCCCTGGATCCGTTTCAGAGTCTCTTCCACATCTGCCTGTGTTGGGAACAATATTCACTTCATCAAACAGGGCAAAAAGTAATTTCGCTGCAGTGATGGATAGAGAATTCATGGGAGAGTACTGGGCATACCAGCCTGGAGGGAAACTGGCAAGGAGAGCAGGGAAATAACTCAGAGGCATGCACACCAGGGATGGGAATATGAGAGGTATGATAAGCACCAGTGTTGTGTGGTTCTGAAGATTGGGCAGGTTTAAATCAGCAGTTTATGAACTAAACTTTATCCTTAGCCCCACCCTGCCCAAGACAGCTTTCTCCAATTACCCCATCCCTCTGGCCGCTGTTGGCTTATTTTTAGGGATGCACCGAATCCGCTATTTTGGCCGAACCGGGAAACTTTCATGAAACATTCATCCAAATACTAAATGGAATCCGAACCTTAATTTGCATATGCCCATTAGAGCAAGGAACGCTTTCTGGTTTGTGTGATGAAAAGTAATATCATTTTGCTGAATCCTGCTAAAAAAGGCTGAATCCTGGATTTGGTGCACACCTACTTATGTATATACAGCAGTGACACCACAGAGGGGCGGGCATGGCTACATAAGGTTTAGAGATGTGCGGGGGGCCTGAAGCCTGCAGGTCCGGGCGACTTCTGCACCATGACCTTGGGCAAGTTCGGGCTGAACCCTAGCCTCTGTTTCTTCCGGCCATGGCCTTTATCTGCCCCACTTGTGCCTCTGTGACTTTTTATATACCTGTGCAGGCCCCTCCCCTTCTGTGATGTCACAGGGCAGATATATAAAGAGGGGAGCTGGTTAGGGTCAGGTGTGGGTGTTGCTATCGGTTAGGGTCAGGTGCAGGCTGAATTTTAGTAGCCCAACATATTAATAATAAAGATGGCACGCCGGGGCGGGTTTTGGGTTGGACACAGGCTCATACTAATTTGTCACTAATAATAGGCACGTTTGCACATACAGTAAGCAGTTATAAAGGAAACAATGTTGTAAAACCAAGAAAATAAAATTCAAATGTTTATTAGGAGCTGATTTGTTCCCTGATTTAAGGCATGGTCCTGAGACAGCTATGCCTCTTGTATGGGTGAGAGGGAAGTCTCATGTATTGCCCTTTACTCCTCTAACTCCCAGCAACCCCAGCCAAACAGGATAATTAACCCCTGCAGTCAGGGCTGGAACTAGGGGTAGGCAGAAGAGGCACGTGACTAGGGCGCAAAGATTGGGGGCGCCAGGCAGTACCTCATAAGCAGCCTACCCCTAGCCGGCCACTGAAAAAAGTTAAGTGGGTGCCGCTCTCTAACGAAAGTTAACTCAGGCACGACCGCGCCCTCATTTGCGCATGACCGTCGGGGGCGGGGCACAACGTTGCCTGGGACGCCCGTCGCACCCTTTCCTCCAGCAGCGCAATAGCAGCACCAAACAAAAGCCAATCACAAGGCGGGCCTGTGACGTCATCCGCGCGCCCAGCACCCACCTAGCAACACCACGTCGGGGCCTGTGAGTGGAACGCAGAGATCCCTTCTCTTCATTACCGTCACAGCCCAGGCCGCGGCTCCCTTTCCTGTCACGCCAGGCACATCCCGGTGCCACTGTCAATCTCCGTATACACAAAACCTTACTCACCATATCTCAGCCTGCAACGTCCGCCTTATTCTAGCTATTAGGCCTTAGTGAGCATGCGCGGAAATCTTTCGGCGTCCCCAGCCTGGAGTTTTAGATCAGCCAATCAAAAATCAGTAGGGAGGCGGAGGAATACAAAGACGTCGCTAATAGAGACCTACGGTGTCCTGTTTGATTCAATCTCCTGCTCTTTCACTTTCAATCTACCAGGCTAGAGGGCCATAAATCCCAGATACTTCTGAAGTCACTAGTTCAGACCCAGGCAGTATGATAGCCTCCACCAAACACACAGACAATGGGAATGGCACTTATGTTTCCTACTGTCCTCACTGTCAGCAGGGCAAGAGAATTATTATGGGCTTAGCACCAGTTGCGCACCACTATTTTACAAGCGATTTGGGCTGTCTTTCACTCTACATGGGGAGGCAACAGCTGGTCCAGATTTTGCACTTACTGTACGCACACCCGGTACGCAACACGGAAGTGCCCGCTGGTGCCTTAGGCGCCATTTTTCTAAGGCGCACGTCTCCACCATATCGGAGAGGGGAGGGGCCATTCTTCGCACTCTCCATTGTGCACCCAGGAAGCTACTTCCCATTAATTCTGGAGGAGGTTCCATTACTAGCAGACTCACCATGCTGGGCAGAGCTCTTCCCCAGCTTCTCTGCAGCTCAGCCCCCCCCCCCCGCTTTTTTATTAGAACACAACGGGGCAGTACTCTTGACACAGAGGGGTTTTTAGCTATTGCCACAGGGCAGCAGGCTTTGTAATTACTGCCTTATCAGGCTTCTACTCTCCTCCAAGGCAGTACCCTTGGGAGGCATTTTTAGTTTATTTATATATATATATATAACCTACATTATATATATTGTTAACTTAATTCCTTTCTAACAGATACAGCTTGTGTACACCATGTCTGCAGGTACAGGTGATAACCTTTTTTCCAGGCCAGCAACTACTGCATCGGTTAATTATTTAGCTTGTGCCAAATGCCGCAAACGCCTGCCATCTGGTCACAAGGACCCTCTGTGTTCCACGTGCAAGCCACTTGAGGCCGTTTAGGAAACTTCAGAACTCCGTCCTCAGGTAAGCCAAGCCTCCTATGAGTACCCATCAAGCCAGCCCCGGGACTCCATCCCCCTGGACCCCCCCCCCCCCATAATTGACATCTTCAGCTTGCCGTTGGCATTCCTAAATTGGCTCTTTCCCTTGAATTGGCTCTCTCCCTTGATGATCCTTTTCCACAGGATCTAACGGAAAACTTCCCCACCTTCAGTGGATGCGCCTGTCTCTCGACTGTCTAAGGACACTGCCTTACCAGTTCCTGATGCAGCCTCCTTCAAGGACTCCATGTACAGGAAGCTTGAGGGCATTCTATGTTCCCTCTTCTCTGCTTCAGGTACCTCCCTCCGGGCTGTTATAGCCAATCTTGGCTCCTTATCCCAAGCGATTGCCACAGGGGTCCCCCTGAAGAACTCGCTCATTTGGCCTCGCAAATAAAGGAGGATAATGACTACCTATGTGAAGCCTCCCTCAATGCACTAAAGGTGATTAGCAGAACTTCAGCCAATTTCACTTGTCGGTAGCGGCTCGCAGATCTCTCTGGATGAAGCTGTGGACCACGGACTTGTCTTCAAAAAAGACTCTCACCTCAATTCTATTCAAGGGAAAACTTCAAGATCATCAGCCAGACCACCGGGGGTAAGAGTACTCTACTGCCACAACCAAAATCTCGCCCCTCCTTTCATCTGAACCGTTTTTTTCCCGCGGCTCCCAGCACAAGGGCGCAAGATCGTCTCCTCCCCAACTCTCCACCATCGGCAGAGGATGCTTCAGTGGAAAGTCGAGGCCATTCTGGCAGTCCCACAAGCCGCCCAGCAAGCCCACGTCTGCATGACTCGCCCCTTCTTCCCTCCGGCGACTCAGTCGTAGGGGGGAGACTAAGCAGGTTTGCCGACTCCTGGAAGAATCTGACTCAAGACACCTGGGTACACGAGGTAGTGAGTCAGTTCACTTCTCTCCCGCCCCGCCAGTTCTTCATGTCCAGATATCCTCAGGGGAATCAACAAGGCTCAGGCGCTGCACAATGCAATCGACAAGCTTATCTGTTCACAGGTCATCATCTCTGTTCCGACTGAGGAAAGATTCCGAGGCTATTACTCGAACTTGTTTGTAGTTCCCAAGAAGGATGGATCTGTTCTGCCAATCCTGGACCTCAAGGAACTCAATACATTCATTCGACCGCAATGGTTCAAGATGGAATCCCTCAGGTCTGTCTTGCAGCCATGTCCCCAGGCCCATTCCTGGTTTCTGTGGACATAAAGGACACCTACCTTCATGTCCCAATTTCCGTCCCCATCAGAGATTCTTGCGATTGCCTTCCAAAATCGCCACTTCCAATTCATGGCCCTTCCCTTCGGCCTGACTTTGACCCCTGGTGTCTTTACCAAGATCATGTCGGTGGCCATTGCTCTAATCCGCACCAGGAGGATCTCCATAACTCCTTATCTGGACGATCTCCTGATCAAGGCACCTTCCTTCGCAGTAGCCCAGCAGGCGTTGCACTTCACTATGGTTCGGTTACAGGAGTTGGGTTGGTTCATCAACCTGGACAAGTCCTCGTTAACCCTCGAGCCAATGCATGGTCTTCCTCGGAATGCAGTTCAACACCCAGACACAAACTGTCCCAGCGACAAGGTCCAGTATCAATGGACCTTCATGCGGTCTGTCCTCTCGAAGTCACCGCGATATTCTACATGAAGGTGTTGGAAGTCATGGTTTTGATGATAGAAGCAGTTCCCTTTCGCTCAGCATCACCTCAGGGAGCTTCATTGTAATATTCTTGCGGCCTGGATGCGCAAATCCCTTCTCCTGGAATTTTGTCTATCCCGCAGGACTCGAGTCTCTCTTCTCTGCTGGATGCAAACCAGTCACCTGACCAGGGGCAGACCCCTAGAGGATCCACAATGGTGACTGCTCACCACAGATGCAAGCCTCTCTGGTTGGGGAGCAGTGCTGGAGGGTTGGTCAGCGCTGAGTCGCTGGTCTCTATCGGAATGACGTCTTCACATCAACCTTCTCAAGATACGGGCAAACCGACTCGCCTGTCAGCCATCTTCATTCCAGGTCTTTTAAACTGGGAAGCAGATTATCTCAGCAGACAAAGCCTAGATCCCGGTGACTGGTCTCTAAAGGACGACATCTTCCACAAGATCACTCAAAGATGGGGGATGCCAGAGGTCGATCATGTCACAATCGAAAAGTTCCTCTCTTCTTCTGCAAGGTCCAGGGATCCTCTGGCACTGGCGGCAGACGCCCTCACCTATCCCTGAGACTTCCATCTTGCATATGCCTTCCCTCCTCTTCTTCTCATTCCAAGAAAGATCAAGAAGCTTCAGAGAGAACACACTACTCTCATCCTCATAGCTCCAAGATGGCCCCGTCAATCCTGGGTCTCGGATCTAGTACATCTCTCAGTAGAGGGACCTTGGACTCTGCCTCTCATCCCGGACCTTCTCTCTCAGGGTCCAATCCTTCACCCTTGTCCTGCCAATCTCAATTTGATGGCATGGCTACTGAAACCGATATCCTGAGACGGAAGGGGTTCTCTGACACAGTCATTCCACCATGCATACAGCCTGTAAACCGATCCCTGCCAAGACGTACCATACGGTCAGGTCCACTTACCATTGGTGGTGCCAACATAACGGTTTAAATTCACTGAAGTTTTCAACTCCGCACCTTCTGGCCTTTATACAGGATGGACTGTCCTTGGACATGTCCCTCGGGTCACGGAAATCTCAGTTTTCGGCACTTTCCATCCTGTTGCAAAGATGTCTCGCCTTGCTCCCCGATGTTAAGATTTTTCTTCAGGGAGTGGCCCCCATAAAGGCCTAGGTACGTTCACTGGTGCCCAATTGGGACTTAACCCTAGTCCTACGTGGCCTGCAACGTGCTCCCTTTGAGCCCATGGATTCCATTCCGCTTCAGTGACTCACATGGAAAACCGTTTTTCTGCAGGCTATTGCCTCAGCACGGAGAGTATCTGAGATCTCTGCCCTCTCTTGTAGGTCTCCTCTGTTGACCTTCCACAACAACAGGGCAGTACTTCATACTTCTCCCTCTTTTCTTCCCAAGGGGGTTTCCACTTTCCACCTCAACCAGGAAATTAAAATTCCTACCTTCTGCCCATCCCTCCAATGTGAAGGAAGCAGCACTGCACACCCTCGACCCCGTTAGGACCCTCAAGTTTTACCTGCACCGGGTCGAGGACATCAGTCAATTGGACTGCTTGTTTATCCTTCCCTCAGGCCCTCTCAGGGGCACACCAGCTACTAAGACTACCATATGCCGCTGGATAAAACAGGCCATCCAGAGATCCTATTCATCACAGGGTCAGGTTTCCCCAGACTCAATCAGGGCACATTCCACCAGAGGAATGAGTGCCTCTTGGGCTTTTCGAAACCAAGCCTCAGCGGAACAATTGGCTGCAACGTGGACTTCAGTCCATACTTTTGCCAAATTTTACCAGTTAGGCACCTTTGCGGCATGTGACACCCACTACGGCAGGATGGTACTTCAGGCTGCAGTGGCTGGTTCCACGTAGGCCTCTACTTCCCGCTATTGATTCAGGGGTACATCCCCACTGTCCCTGTGTCCCCCAAGCAGACCTGGAGAAAAGGATATTTTTCTATCCAGGTAGGGAAACCCTGTGTCCCCCAAGTGACTGAAGAGAAAGAGATTTAATGAGGAGTACACAAAATCTCCTTTTGTCATTGAACCTACAACACACTGATCAAAGACAAAGATTTACAGGAGCTGCTGGGGGTTGTAGTTTAAAGGGAACATATACCATTATTTTTCATAGTGCATTAAAGGGGTGTTTCACCTTTATGTTAACTTTTAGTATGTTATAGAATGGCCAATTCTAAGCAACTTTTCAATTGGTCTTCATTATTTGTTTTTTTTTATAGTTTATGAATTATATGCCTTATTCTCCTGACTTTTTCCAGCTTTCATCCCCAGTGCTGCCCGAAATAAGATTTATCAAGGGTCGAGGTGAAGTTTCGAAGTGAAAAACTTCGAATTTCGAGCTATTTTTTGTGTACTTCGACTAGGGAATAGTCATACTTCGATTCGAAGTTGAAAAAACGTCGAAATTCGAAGGTCAAATTAAACTTTGACCGTTCGCCACCTAAAAGCGGGCAAAGTGCTATTTTAGCCTATGGGGGACCTCCTAGAACCTGTATGGAGGATAATGCTTTTGTTGTTGTCCTCATAAGAAAAAAAAAAAGATCTGTCCATCTAGCTAGCACTAAGTAACACTAGTACTGGGGGCAGGACTTAGGCTGCTACAGTTGAGTTCTGATTGTCACTCAAAGTTATGACCGCTTCCTGAGGGAGAACGTAAGGACACGACCAGCTCTCATTACAGCCAAGACACAGAGAAAAAAGGATGTCTCTGCAGCTCTAGTATACAGTTACATTTGTAGCTGGTAAAACATTTTTTAAAGTGTTTTTTTTACAGACGCACTATACATTTTACAGTAAGGGGAATATACTGCCAAAAGATGAGCATGATGCAAAATGTCTCCTTTAACAACAGCTAAAATGACACGTAAAACCATCGTACTTTGTTAAAATAAAAGTCACATTTGCCTGGGACCCCCCCACCAAAGATAGCCCTGACTGTGACACAGTTTAGAAATCCAAGTGGCAAGTCTGGTTCGTTCTCCATATTCAGGAGCCAAGCAGAATGTCCAGAAGGATTTCTATCCCAGCATTGCATTAGGAAGTGCCAGTGATTTCCAATGAGGAAGAAGCTGTCTGGGTCTGAATTCCAACTCGGGAGAGACCATTGTCAGAGATCGGTTTTGCTTCCATAGAGAAAGAGAGGGAAAGACTCCTCTGTCTCCTTCCACCTTGTGTGGGATGCTTAGGAAAGCTGCCAGACTTCACTGCCTTTTAAAATAGGCTAACCATGCCCCCAACATTAATCCTTTCAGTGCTGGAAAGGTTTTTTTTTTTTTTTTAAATTCTACAGAATTTTGTGTATGTTTATTAACATGCACTATACAATTTGCCTTTGTGGTTTTTATTGTCTTACAGGATGTGTTTATGGATCTGTTCGTGAGCGCAAACAGATTTTAAATGGAACTTGTCACCTTCATCATAACAATCAGGTTTTGCACTATGACAAGAAACCACAAAGACCCAGGACTGTGGTGTTAATACAAATGGCCTGTAGATGTCACTGTGCATACTTTGACAGCTTAAAAGTGAAAGTGACTGTTGTGTAATGACTGCATGAGTCTCTGCTAATAAAGCACTGTTATACTCTACTCATCCTCGGCTACCCAAAACTTAACAGATTGATGACGAGATGGATCTTCTACCTCTGCAGCAGCCTGCACCTTTTCTTCCAAACCCTGGTGAGCCTACCATACCTTTAACTGCCTGGATCCGTATGTTTGAAAATTACATTATTGCTGCTGACCAAGGGGAGATTTCTGCTGCTAGAAAGCGTGCTTTACTTATTCACTGCCTGGGAGCATAGGGACAGCGTATATTCTATACATTACCATTACGTGATGATACTTGAACTGAAACTGCTCTTACTGCTATAAAGAACTTTTTCGTGCCAAGAGTAAATGTGGTTGCTGAAAGACATAAATTCCGCCAACGTGGACAACTTAATGGCGAATCCACAGAACAATTTGTAGCAGCTTTGAGAGAGCTGGTTGTTACCTGTGAGTTTGGGAATCTAACAGAAAAAAAACACTCACCTTGCCTTAGAGAGAGACTGCTCCTAGAGCAGGATTTAACCCTTGCAAAGGCTATTACAGTTGCTAGCCAAATTGAAACAGCAGTGGCAGAGGCTAAAACTCTCAGTCAGGGAACTGCTGGGAATGTACAGATTGTGAATTCAACACTGTGGCCTAATAATGCACAGTCACAGACAAAATAGACTGCAAAACCGTGCAGCAAATACAAATAAAAAAAATACTGCTTTCACTGTGGTTCAACACAACACACTGCAAATCATGTTACATGTCCTGCAAAAGCTAAACGGTGCCGCAAATGCACAAAAGTAGAACATTTTGAGATCTGCCGTAGTTCTGCTAAAGATGTTCATGAAGTCACTACTACAAATGTATTAAGTGTGGATAAAGCTGGAACATTTATTCCAGACAAGTTTATATACACTGTCAGTGTCAGTACTGCTTCTGCTGACAAGGGACACTCAATTAACCTGATGCTTGATACAGGTTCAGCTGTTTCTATACTACCAAAGGATATTTTCTTGAAATACTTTGCAAAAGATCCACTTGTAGTACCTGCCCTGAAACTGGTCAGTTACTTAAAGAATCCAATCCCTGTGCTTGGTTGCTTGCCAGTGACTGTACAATTTGAATCAAATACTGCAAAATGTGACTTTTACATTGTGAATAAGGGTACTGCTATACTTGGAAGGGATCTCTTTGCTGCATTAAACCAACAATTAGTTGATGGTCTCATTAGTACAGCTTCAAAGCAGTGCAGGACCTCGCACACCCTGCAGAATGAAAGAGACGCCTGGTGCACAAGGGTAGAGGTAAATTTGTGGATAAAGGGTATAATAAAAGTGAACTACTACAGACAAAAGAGAAAGTAGCAGGGATTCCTCGGAAAGATACCCTTAAGTACCCTTAGAAGTGTAAAAAAAAATAGGAGTTAATAGCACAAGGATCCCTTTTATTTCTACCTTTAAACAAATTCTGCTGACTGTAAGAAAATAGTTTTTAAAATACTGGGGATTACTACAAGCTGATCCTAAAATTGGACATTTATTTCATCTTCCCCCAGTATTTTCGTATCAAGGAGGTAGAAACATTGGGGATCTTATCAAACCACGATCCACTCAAAAAAGAGATCTACATTTAATAACCAATACTAAGGGCACCTTTCCCTGCAGACAATGCGGACACTGTAATGGCATTATTGCTGGAGATGTGGGGGCCCATTTACTTAGTTCGAGTGAAGGAATAGAGGAAAAAAAGTTTGAATTACGAATGGTCAAATATGGCTACTTCGACCACCGAATGGGCTACTTCGCCCTTGTCTACGACCTTCAAATCAAACGATTCGAACTAAAAATCGTTTGACTATTCGACCATTCGATAGTCGAGGTATTGTCTCTTCGACCCCCTAGTTCGCCACCTAAAACCTACCGAGGCCAATGTTAGACTACGGGGAAGGTCCCTATAGGCTTCCTAACAATTTCCTTCAATCGATGGATTAAAATCCTTCGATCGTAGGAATAGCGGTAAATCCTTCGACTTCGATGTCGAAGGATTTTACTTCGACGGTCGACTATTCGACCCCAGGTAAATGTGCCCCGTAGTGGTGCACCCATCACAAGGGACCAAACATCAGATTAATTGCTTTTCCACTTGTGACAGTCAGAACGTTATATATTGTATCAAATGCCCGTGTGTTAAATCCTATGTAGGCCAAACCACAAGACCGATCAAAACTCGTTTAAATGAACTGAAATGAATGATGATACGCAACTTCAAACCAGAGAAAGTTAGTGAGGTTAAGGAAAAGGGTAAAACAAAAAAAAAAAAGAGACATTGCTAGCTAAGTATTTTTTTTACTCAAGGCCATCAGGTGTCACAAGTGAGATGGCAGATATTAGAGAAAGTAACTGCTAGGCAAGGACATTAAAAGGCTACTACTCCAAAGAGTTATTGGATCTGGCTTCTTCAGTCCCGTGATCCGAAGGGTCTTAATGAATATTTTAATATGTCTTGCTTTTTATAGATTTTTTTTGATAGGAGGTTATTAAAAACATTTCTTTTCTTTTACAGATGACCACTACATGTTCACCGTGTTTTTCTTTATTAGGGTCAGCTACTCCTTGCTCCTGTTCTCCCTGTATAGGGTAAGACTAAATTTATATAAATACCCATGATGGATTAAGTCAATTGAGTTGCAGATACATTACTTAATTTAAACAGCTTTAGGAGTTGGGGTATGGGATATACATATGTTTGTATAAATTGGTGAAATTATTGTATTCTATTACACTGTATCACACAGCATTGATATTTACTGTATTAATATATTAAACTTTGTATCATTTTAAGCAATTTCTAAGTTTTTTTTAAAAGGGTATTTTTATGTTGTTTTTTCACTCGAACGGATTGGACAAGCAATTATGACATTAATTTAATGATTTATTTTTCTGGATTCGTATGCTTGACAAAGGGGTTTTATTCCCCCGAAACTTTGCATTTGCACTCCGCTTTGAAATAAAATTGGAAGATTTCCTGCAGCCCTGTGTGCCACCAGATTTTTTCTTGTTGTACCTCATTACTACAGCACCAGTGCCTGCCACACAGCCAGTGTCTAAAATTTCACCACAAAGCAACACTTCACTGGGTTGTGCAAAGAACTTTGTACACAAAGTTAAGTTGAGACCAGATGTAAAACCAGTACGCCAGAAATTGAGGCGATTGCCCTACTGTATAAGGGAGACTGTCTCACAGGAACTAAAGAAACTGGTAGAGCAAGATGTGATTGAAAAATCAGAATCCTCTGAATGGGTTTCACCAATTGTTGTAACAACTGGAGGTATTCGATTGTGTGTTGATCTCCGTGAACCAAATAAAGCAGTTGCCACACATAGAGGAAATATTTTCGAACTCAGAGGAGCAAAATTCTTTTCTACTCTGGATCTTCAGAGTGCTTATCAAGTATTACTGCATGAGGAAAGTAGAGACCTCACTGCTTTTTTCACCCATGATGGTTTGTTTTGGTTCAAGCTTGTACCTTATGGACTGGCTTCAGCACCGAGTTGTTTTCAAAGATTGATGTCTTCAATACTCCATGGCATACCTGGTGTAGAATGCTACTTGGATTATATAATTGTCTACATTCCAACTATGGATCTTCATGACAAGTACCTAGAAAAGGTTCTGAAACGCATTGATTCTGCAGGACTGAAACTGAACCTTTCCAAATGCCACTTCAGACAAACTCAGCTGTCATTTCTGGGTCATATAATCTCACAAGATGGATTACTGCCTGACCCTGACCATGTCAACGCTGTTACACAAGCATCTCCTCCAACTGATTTCCAGACCTTACAAAGCTTTCTTAGGTCTTACTTCATGGTATTCTAAGTTTATTCCCAACTATACTTCAGTTGTGGAGCCACTTAGAGCACTACTACATGGAACTTTAAGTCTGCTCATCATAGCTTTGAAATAGTGCAACAGCTAATTGTGAACAGTCCAGCGCTAGCTTTATTTGATCCTGCACTACCCACTATGGTTACTACAGATGCTTCAGACTATGGCATTGGTGCAGTTTTCACACAGATCCATGCTGACCATACAGAAAAAACTGTTCCATTTGCATCCAGAACACTAACAGAGACAGAGTGCAAGTATTCCACTGTTGAAAAAGAAGCTCTAGCGTGTGTTTGGGCAACAGAAAAATGGAGAACCTACCTATGGAGTAGAGAATTTACCTTATGCACTGATCATAGCCCTTTAACTACACTGCTTACAACAAAGGGACTAGGAAGAGCTGGAATGCGTATAGCTAGATGGTCAGCAAGGCTACTGAATTTCAACTACAACATGCAATACAAACCAGGTTTGAAAAATGTTACTGCTGATTGTTTGTCACGTTTACCTTTACCTGCAGCTTCTGATACACTGGATGAGGACATAGAAGTTGTAGCATTGACTGATTTACGATCATCTACAGTTACATCTGCTGATTTTAAGCAAGCTTGCCTCACATGTCCCAATTCAAGTAAAATTACGGGACATCTTACAAAGCAAATGGCCAAATGCTGAGAAGAAACTCAGTCCTGATCTTCAACCTTACTACAGGATTAGACACGAACTGTCCTTAGTAGATGGCTATGTTGCCCGTGGAGCTCATCGTTTACTGGTACCAGAGACCTTGCGAGAAAAGCTCATACAAATTGCACGAGAGTCATCAAGGAATTGTACGTATAAAACAAAAACTACAAGAACTATACTGGTGGCCAGCAATGGATGCTGATGTGGTAACTGCCATTCATTCTTGTGTTACTTGTCCGAATCATGACAAAACAGCTATCACAAATACACCACCACTTCAGCCAGTACCATTCAGATTCAGCATGGGAAAAACTTGCTCTTGATATTGTCGGCCCTTTTACAGATGCTCCTATAGATTGTAGATTTACTATAACCTTACATTGCATTTGTTACAGTAATAACATTTCGGTCTACAGTCTTCAGCAGAGAAGGTAATCCAAAGGAGTTAATATCAGACAACGGACCACAGTTTGTCTCATATGAGTTTGAATCCTTTCTGAGAGAGAGTAATATTGTGCATAGGAAATCTTCAGTGTATTATCCACAAGCAAATGGAGAAATAGAGCGATTCAACAGAAATCCGAAAGAAGCACTACAGACAGCAAATCTTACTGGGAAATCTTGGAAAGTATTTATAACAGAGTTCCTACATAACTACAGAGAGCAACGTTCTACAACCCAATCATCTTCTGCTGAATTATTACATGGCAGACAAATGCGCACTAAGTTACATGTTGCAGACATCAAACTTCCACAAAATACTGTGCCTACGAAATAATCTGCTGCTGACATTGTGAAGCGTCAACGAGCTAAATGCAAGGCTTATACTGACAGAAAACGTGGTGGAGAAGTACACTTTCGGCCTGGATCTTTAGTCAGAATTAAGAAACCAGGAATACTTTAACAAGGACAATCTAAATTTACTACACCACGTACTGAGAGAATCCGAAAACTACCTGCATGGACCCAGGACTATGTTATGTGAATAATGTATATTATTGCTTTAAGATGCATTGTTGTTGTTTATTACATTTGCCCAAATGCTTTCCTATAGGGGGGATATGTGGTATTTATACAAATGGCCTCTAGATGTCACTGTGTCCAGACTTATACTGTGCATACTTCCTGACAGCTTAAAAGTGAAAGTGACTTGTGTAATGGCTGCAAGAGAGCCTGCTAATAAAGCACTGTTATACTCTACTCATCCTCCGCTACCCAAAACATAAGGACGAACAAGGGAAATTGCCCTATTCTGTGTGCTGTCATTATGTTTGCAGTAATATTATATTGCAGTGCAGGACTCCTTTGTTTGCAGCCATTCTCTGCTCCCACCCCTTTAGTTTTGCAATTCGGTTATTTTCCATTCAAGTCACTGGGGGAGTCCGATCACCAGCCGAAGAACAATAGTGACTTCTATGCAAAACCTAAAATCACATTTTAATAAATTCCCAGACACAAACGCAAATGTAATAAATAGTGTTAAGAAATGTTCTGAGCCATAAATGTCAAATAGGGAAGTCAGCAAATTCAGTTTATTTTTATACATTTATTTTGTCAAGATTCTTTTTGTTTTTTTTCCAACAATTAATTGCAGATTTAATGCAAGATGTGCAACAAAAGGGTCAAGGGAGAAAGAGACAGAAGAATGGTTGTCTTATCTTGTGGACAGTGTGCAGATAACCGCTTGGCTGCAAGAGATTCCCTGGCAACAACACAGTTAAAAAGATTAAGGAAAGGAAGAAACAAAACCCTGCCCCCTTTGGAAAAAACAAAAAATATATATTTATATATATATATTTATACTATATACACAAAATTAGAACTTCTTTTTAAGTCAATCATAAAAATATTGTCGGAGTCTGCCCTATAGAACTAGGGAGAAATCCAAATTAATTATAGTTATTACTTACTGTTAAAAAATAAGGGAACGAAGAGCCTTTTTAAATCATTTACAGATGTTTTTTTTGCCTACCATAATTAACCCACATTCCCTTCGGTTTAAGGTGTTCACCTGATCCTACAGGGGATAAAATAGGTAGAAAAAAAACGGAAGTATCACATGATTGTATAAAGACAAAAAAATCTGTTGCGTTTAATAATTTAGTTTTTTTTATATATATCTCTGTAAAAATCTGTTAGATGCAATCTCTGGGTTGGGCTTTGTGCAACGAGGAGGACACAGAACAGGTAGTCAAAGACTAGGCAGCTTCATTTGTAGAATACGGCAGGATTTATGGGAATGGAGGATTCAGACTGGCTGAAACGCTCGTCGTATCACGTGATTCATCTTTGCTTACCGTCACAGCTTGCCGCAATGCAACTAGTTCATTGTTAAAGGGAAACTATTACGAAAATGTAATATTAGCTTCATCATACGGAAATAAACTTTCTAAATACAATCAATTAAAAATTCTGGACTGTTTCTGAAAAAATCAAGTTTATCTTCACTATTCCTCTCTCAGCCTCTGTTTCTCTTCATTCTGTCTTCATGCAGCAGTTGGGTGTCAGATACTATCATTTACAGTGAGATCCAATATATCTTATAGGGGGGCTTCTTTTGCCTAGAAGATGTATTAGAGCTCCCTCTATTAAAATCACCAGACATCATGTCTCGCTACATGCAAGATTTGTGCAAAAGGCAGTTATTTTGTTTGATTTTTTTGTACTGGAATCAGATATTTGAGTGAGCTCTAATACATCTTTTAGGCAGGGCCGTATTTATATATAAGCCCATGAGGGGCACGATTTTGGGAGAGGGCATATTTTTCCATTTCCATAAGAAATCCGGTGATGGAGCTGAGGGGGTCCAAAGAACACTGCACACGTGATGTAGGGCCATGTTTAAGTCCGATGCCTAGGATGGCATCGGACCTAAATAAAGCCCTGCTTCTAGGCAAAAGGAGCCCCCCTATAAGATATATTGGATCTAACTGTCAATGATTATCTGACACCCAACTGCAGCATGAAGACAGAATGAAGAGAAACAGATGCTGAGAGGAATAGTGAACATGATTTCAGAAACGGTACAATTTTCTAATTGATCGTATTTAGAAATTTTCTTATTTCAGTATGATGAAGCTTATATTAAATTCCCATTTTCGCGATAGTTCCCCTTTAAGCAGTCATTGGATGTGATCGGCTTTGATAAGGTTTAGCAGTTCATGTATCAGTTTCTGGAGAGGACAGGTCTATATCTGAACTAGATAAATGCAGCACTTTTTAACAAGGAACATGACATTCACAAGGGTAAAAAATGGGAATTGTGCCTTTCAATATAGAGCATTTGTCAGCCTGAGCTGTGAAATGGTCTGGAAATTACCCAACATTCAGTTTCACATTCCCACAAATAGTGGGAACCTTAGCATTAACAGCTAAAATACTTCACAATTCTGATATAGGAGCCCAGATTTGAGCTGCAGCCAAGTTCCATCCATGTTATGCACAGGCCTCATGCTCTATCTACTGCTGTGCTTTTATTTTGTATTCTTAATTTATAAAGAGTCTCTTTAAGCAAGTTGTTCATCTTTGAGTTAACTTTTAGTATGACGTAGAGAGTGATATTCTGAGACAATTTGCTATTGGTTTTTATTTTTTAATATTTGTGGTTTTTGAGTTATTTGCCTTTTTATTCAGCATCTCTGTCAGCAATCTGGTTGAGAGGATCCCCTTGGCAACCATGCACTGATTTGCATAAGAGACTGCAATATTAATAGGATAGGGCCTGAATAGAAAGATGAGTTGCAATAACAATACAGTTGTAGCCTTATAGATCTTTTGTTTTTAAATGGGGTCCCCCATTTAAAAGCTGGAAAGCGTTAGAAAAAAAAAAAAGGAGGTAAATAATTCAAAAGTTATAAAAAAATAAAATAATAAAGACCAATTGAAATGTTGCCGTTCTAGAACATGCTAAAAGTTAACTTAAAGGTGAACCACCCCTTTATGGAAACCACAGTCATTTATCTAGGACTAACAAGAGGGACATATAACCTAATTTTTGTTGCTCCTGTTGGGTGGATAGATGACATCCAAAAGATAAATGGTTACTCGTTGGTTTCAGAATCTAGCCCTGCCCAATTTAACGCAGTTAGACAAAAATCTCCCACTAAAAAGGCAGTGAGATCTTAGGGACACCTCGGGTCACTGAAATCCAACTATCAGAGATCCAAACAGTGGCTTGATGAATGGTACCAGATTTTAAAAAAAACATAAAACACAACAAGCACAATCAGAGCTAAGGGTATTTCCAAACTGGTGTTATCAATGATGAATCTTTTCCAGCTGTTTCCTTTAGGAGTTGGAGAAATGAACTATTCATTGGGACTTATATCAAAGGACACTATCCTGAAGTACTTAATAAATATGGCTATATACAGCTCAATGGGTGATGTCCTCTGAAATAACATTTCTTAGTGAATGCAGCTTTTCCAGCTGCAATCCACTCACCCCTAATATGACAAGGCCTGATGCCCCACAGCAATGCTGGGACACTAAAAGATGGTATTATGGAAGAAGACAGAATGTAAAATTCGGGTAGCCATTTGCTTTTTCAGCACACAGTCTGCTTAGCAGATACCTAGTGAGGAGCAAGGTTAACCCCTGCAGACTTCAGGCTACTCCGAAGAGAGAGTTCCACTGATATCACTGGTGGAGGTTACAGACAGCATTGTCATTTATGAGTCCTTGCAGAATTTAGGGCCAAAGGAAGTTAACAGAGGGTTCTCCATGCTAAGGATAGTGGGAAGTGCCCGAGCTTGCATGGTGTTGCAGATGCACTTTTCTCCTGCCATAGACACTGGTCATTTACTCCTGTCCAAAACCTTCTGTCTCCTCTATAGCAAACAGTAGTTTCTCTTTCAGCTGTTCATAGCTTTTGTAGGGTGGAAGATCCAGACGGTTAAAGCTGGAAATAAGGAGAAATATTTGCTTTATTGAGCAATGCAGCTTGTTCAATCTTGTTATCAGATCTGCCAATACCTTAGGAATACATTAGAACTATGGGCACACACTTCAAAAGAAAAAAAAAAGGAAGGAAACTAAAACAGACTGGAATGAAAACAGAAAAATGAGAAATGGGCAGGTACTGAGAAAACATGGAAATACAACAGGAATAAAGCAGATTCAGTGGTTGTTTTTGGCACAATATTAAATCTGTGACTTTGCCTGTTGCAACTTGAAATCATATGGATGAGTCCTAAGTAGAACATTCCATCACGTGATGGAATGTACACTTTAGGACTCATCCATAGGTTTTCAAATTGCAACAGGCAAAGTCACAGATTTAATTGCGGCAAAAACAACCATTCAAAAGACATTGGCATGTCCTACTTACCATGTATGACTTCTGGGAAGCCAGTTTTCCTTGCCAACCTTCTCAATACAGAATTTCTGAGGCCCGTTGCTTCCTGTGAAATAGAAATTAAGACATTAGAGACAGAGTCCAAACATATAAAAATGCCTATACTAACATGGCCCTCACAAGTGTAGTGTTACATACCCATTAGATCAGCGAATCCCCCAACAGGTAACCTACAGGTGCCGGTCACAAACTGCAGAAGTCTCATTCTCTTCTCATTATCAATTTCTTTTACAAACTGGGAAACGACATTTGCCAAGGATTATTAATTACAAGAAGAAGAAAAATCAGAAAAAGAGAGCAACATAGCAAATGTGGCATAGTAAAAGAGCAGAAGGGCTCTGCCAAAATGGAGAAGGCTGTGCAGTCTACTACACACAGCAGAATGAATTACAGCTCAGCACAGAAAAACTCATCCACTTTTAATACATATGGGATTTTTAACAGCATATCGATAAATGGGTGAAAGATCAATTTCACCATTTGATATAAATCCTTTAAAAAAAATAGTAAGTGGGTGAGTTCTAATTTCACACTTTGATACATCTGCCCCATTAAGTTTACATGTAGAAGGACAAGCTCTTATACCTGCCAGAACCAAATGATCAGCTTGCTGGTCTTGGTATAGTGCCTGTAGATGGTGTTACGCTGCCAGTCATTCAGATCAATTTCCTGCATCCCACACAGAAGCACCTGAAGAGAGACACGACTTTGAGCTTCACTAGAGAGTACTGCTTATACAATCTGTGCTACTGAAGAGCTAATGCCATGTAGAGACATGACTACATCAATCTGGACTTTTGTACGCTTACCTCTAACTCCTTGGCATCAAAATATTGCAAGTATTGTTGAGGGAGAATCTCATTGAAACCCTCAAAGAAAGCCTGTGTCTGTTCTTCTACTCCCCGGGAGAGTCTCCACTCTGCAACTAACCTATAGCAAAGTGATAATTGTCTCGCATGTTAGAAATCAGGACAAGATAAATAACAAACAATAACATTTATTTCTAGAAGAGGGACAAAATTGAAGATATGTTATATACAAGGAAAGCTTAGGTCAGCAGTTGCCTTTAGATGAATCTCTCTGCAAGTACCGTTACTAGCTAGGAAGTGTTCTACTATGTATGTCCAACAGCAGTAACTGACATGGTATAAATGATATCAGCACATGGTTATAACCAAGACTGACCAATTTCTGCACCGCTGCCACCTATGCATAAATAAAGCATGGAAAGAGCACGGGGGGGGGTGTTTAAGTACCGTATATATTCTTCCTTGTTCTCTTCTGTCACTTGGATGTTACTGCCTTCAGGTTTCAGATCATGGCTTTTGACTTCCCCCAAAATTTCTTTGTCCACTGAAAAAAACATCTCTAGGCCACACTCCTCAATGTTGTTGTCCCTGTGACAAACACAATGATTATTTGAGCATATGTTCTGCCATAAAATCATATGTCCAGGAGAAAAAAAATATATTGAAAAGTTATACGATGCTTCCGAATGAAGGAGCCTTATCTGCATTCATCTGTATCATTTATTAGTCCAAGAAAAGAAGGGGAGTTATTGATAAAGCATTTACTTTTTAATTTATACAAACCAGGCATCTTCTTTTAATGACATTTGCTCATATCATATACACCATATATATATTATCTAAAAGAATCCAAATATTGCCCATAAATGTTTTTTCCACAAAAACAAAATCAAGTTAGAAATGTTACGTCATGCCACTTACTTTATCCACATGAGTGAATTGTAGAATTCAGGATCCACTGATTCCAGATCTTTTAGTCCCACCAGTTTATTTAAGATTCGTTTGTAAAAAGGCAAAGAGAAGCCTGTGTCTATAAATTTGCCATGGAACAGGGCCTGAGATGAAGGAAGAGGTGTGGTATAAGCAATAGTCTGAATCTTTGACTGTCAGATTAGTCTGTGTTTATGGAACATATAATAAAACAACTATACAAAGAATTAATGTAAACGCTGTGCAGACATATGTACGGAACGCAATTTTGTTGGATATATTTGAAAGTTTAACTATAAGTGAGCAATCGAGTGAAACCATTGTTGAACTCACCATGGCTATAAACCTGCCAATGAAACGGAAGTAGCGGAGATGGTCTGGGTTAATGTAGGAAGCAGGGTTGATCTGTAGACAGTAGTTATCCTTCCCGGCGTATTCAAATAGGCAGTACATGGGATTCATTACTTCATGGGACAGGAGGAAGAACCACTCCCTGAGGAATATGCACAGCAAATGAGAGCATGCTCACAAGCAGCAAACACAAGGTTGGCGCGCACACACACACACACACACACACACACACTACCTTGCCACTCCTCCGTAATCCAACCCCTCTTCCCCAGGGATGATAATCCACAGTCTTCTTCTGAGATCTTGTGGGTTGAAACTCATTATCTAATGAAAGCAAATTTAAAGATATACATATAGCTGGTATTGTGAGCTATACTTCTAGGCAGAGGATAAGTACTGCATCATAGTAACTATATCCAATGTTTGTATTGCCAATTTCTCTTTTAAGTTGCTTGCGGAACAAGCAAAGGGCAACAATATATTGCATGTTCAGTATCTGTTTGACATGATTATTTTTTCTTTCAGTTGAGATGTGTCATTATTTGTAAACTCTTGGACCTAATTTCCTGTCCTGCTGCAAACACTACTCACTAATGATGAGACCGACTGACAGCCAATAGAAACAATGAACTACTCACAAACATCATTGCCGGGGAACAAACATTTGAATTTAAGGAAATAAACAAAGAAGAAAGGGTCCAACAACAACTAATGGAAGTGCACTGCCCTGAGCCTTCAGCAAAGGGGAGCGGTCACAACCAGGATTTAGTAGAGCAGGCACCTTAAATTAAGGCAATCTTCCCCAGGCAGTAGAATTCAGTGAAAATATTTATTATGTCATTAGCCTTATGCGTTTTGTGTTACACACGCTTAGGGGCAGATTTATCAAGGGTCGAAGTGAATTTAAGGGAATTTTCGAAGTTAAAAAATTTGAAGTAATTTTTTTGGATACTTCGACCATCGAATAGGATACTAAGACTTCGAATTCGATTTGTAGTAAAATCGTCCGAATATTTGACCATTCGATAATCGAAGTACTGTCTCTTTAAAAAAGCTTTGAAGTGCTATGTTAGCCTACGGGGACCTTCTAGAGCATTTTTCTAAGTTTTTTGAAGTCGAAGAAAAATTGTTCGATCGATGGATGAAATCGTTCGAAACTAAGGATTTCATTGTTCGGTCGAACGATTTTACTTCGACCGCAAATGGCCAAATTTGATGTAAAAAAACGTCAACTTCGATATTCGAAGTCGAAGTATTCAAATTCAATGGTCGAATTTCAAAGCTTTTTCTACTTCGAAATTCGACCCTTGATAAATCTGCCCCCAAGTCATAGGCTGGATGTAAACATAACAAACCACAGTATTTAAACACAAATGCACAAATCCGATGTTAAATCAAAAAGAAAATATTTTTTATTTTTAAGTTGCATCCATTTTTATGTTGATATATTGTTTATTTGTTCATGGACATGCATGTTTTGATTTAATAGCAGGCTTAAGGTGTATAAAGATGGCACCCACTACCTTCTATGGGTGTGGTTACTGCCTAAATAATATGTATGTTCTTAATTGATGATGTCAGTGGATTGGTTAATTGTTTGATTGGAAATGTAATCGGATTGGTGCATTTGTATTTAAATACTGTGGTTTACATCTAGCCTATGACTATGTATAATACAAAATGCGTAAGGCTAATGATGACAAATATTTTACCATAAATTCTACTGCCTTGGGAAGATTGCCATTATTTAAGTGCCTGCTCTACTAAATCCTGATTTGAATTTTAGGGAGCACACTAATAATTGTGCTTTCTTGTTATTTAGCTTTTTTTGTGAAGATTAAAAAAAAGCATAAACTACAGTATGGGTGCATATTAAAGGAACACTTTCATTACACTACATTTTACTAACTATAAGTAACGAGGACTGGAATGTATAAAGCTAATAAAATTTACCTATACACATACCTATAAACATACATACAGTACATACATGTATTTTGCACATTTAAGGCACTATTGAGGCATGAATTAACTTGTTTTTAAATCCAACTTTAGTGCCTTTTTGGCTTGGGTATTTACAATATGCACGATTTGTCTTTTAATCTCATTTTGGTGCCTTTTTCATTTTGGCCTGGGTATTTACAATTTGCACTATTTGTCTTTTAATCTCATTTTGGTGCCTTTATCATTTTGACCTGGGTATTTACAATTTGCACTATTTGTCTTTTAATCTCATTTTGGTGCCTTTTTCATTTTGGCCTGGGTATTTACAACTTGCACTATTTGTTATGCTTGATAAAAAGGATATAGGGTGGCATTCTGTGATGCTTTTGACATTTACATAATTCAGTTTATTTTTCTTAATACAATCTACATATTTTTCCAACACAAAATCTAGAAAAATAATAAACACCTACTTGCTGAAATGAGTCTTCAAAAAGCGTTTTCCTGTTCACAGTGATCTTGACATGCTGAGGCATGTAAAGTTGCTGGAAAGTAAGAACAATGTTTATTAGTACACAATGAATGAAACATACACTACAGTATATAGTAAATAGACTATAATGGAAACAGAAGGCTGTTGAAGGAGTTTATATACTTTTTCATCTGATCTGAATATTAAGGCATTATCTTTGTGGCCTGGTACTGGAACCACTGGTACATATTATTCTATGGTACAATGAAGTCTACTCAATATGTGTGTATAGACTCCCCCATGAAGGAGGCAAAGAAATAAAAGCCACCTGTACATGCATGCAGAGGATCTTTGGGGGACATGTTGCTTTGAGAACCGTCAGTAATATTTACCTGGCACCAAAATTTGAAGTACTGAACCTTAGCTTTAAAATCCCTTACATAGGCGATATGAGGTCCATTGTCCCTGTGAGCAGAAAATGAAAACATAAATGAAAGGTTATTGCTTTACACACAATAGTGGCACTGTTCTATGGCTTTGTCGTTGGCGAGTAACACTAGCAGTCACACAGTGAACCAAACAAAAACTATGAAGTAAACACATAGAACTCCCATTTTAAATCCATACTCCTTTTTCTTGAGTTTAATCAAGAATTTTAGGATTCAGACTAATACGAAAGCTCAAATCAATGAGCCTATGATTAAGTGTTTGTAACACGAAACGCATAAGGCAGAGGACAATAAATCTTTTCTACTTGATCTTAACCATCTGATGGAAGATTGCCTTTATTTGAGTGCCTGCTCCAGATTTTCTCATAACACGAAATCAACCACAAAAGTTTTGTCCGAAACCCAAACCAAATAAGCAAACCTCCACCACCCAAATAAATAAAATAAATCAACTCTTAGCATGCAAAAAAAAAAAGTCATCAACTTCAGTTGTGACATGGTCTAACGTCAAATGATATTTAGGGTTTGGATTCAGTTGGTCTACTACTTAGGATTCATAATCAGCAATTTAAAAAAAATCAGATTCAAGGCATTTAAGAAAAGAACCACTGTGGGTATCATCAGATTTCTACTCACAGAGCTGATTTGCCAGTCCGAGGATCAATATAGGTTGTGGTTTTCCTGTTGTGATCCACAAAATATGGGATGCCATCTACTGTAAACCTCATTTCCCAACCCTCTGGCAAAGGCTTCTCGTTCATTTGTCTGGAGAAAACAGATACATGTTGAAGGTGGGTACAAATACAAAAGAGAGTATGTAATTGTCTTTATGGCAGTGGTTGACCTACTGCGGGGCTCACCCACTGAGAGGAACCTAAAGGACATTTTGTGAGGTTTGGGGATGAATCTCTCCTAGACACACCCTGAATGTCAATTAGTTAAGATTTGTGATGTCAAACAGTTATATACCGTCAGATACCTTGGAACTATGGCTCATACATCAATGTTTTATATCAAACATTGACATGAGCTCTGGGGTAGGAGGCCTGGACAATATTACACACCTAAGGGGAAAGCCATTACCTTTTGACACAAGAATAATACATCACAGAGCCTAAAGAAACTTTCCCAGCGATTCATACTTAGGGGGTGCTTGGTATGTATATGTACTTACCCCTGATTTCTTGGGTCCTCCCACTGGGTGGCCCGTGTTGTGTGATTAACAAAATATACTCTGCCATTTCCATCCATCCGCTTTTCTACAAGAATCAAACTAAAAATTATTTTCATTTCAGGAAGCTCATGCTCTGCATGTTTGCCCACTAACACTTTAAATAAAAACACAGCTTCAGTTTATTAAACATTGATATCCATTACACATAAATGGAAGGATAACTATTTGTACAAAGATGTGAAGTCAATGAGCAGTTCCACAAATCCATAAGACAAAGAAAATTAATTTATACAAAACACAGACCCCCATATTATAACAATAATATACAAGAGCCATGAATACCCTGCCATAGAATATTATGAAAGGAGAGGGAAACTGGATCTGTTACTTATCTGACAAACAAAATGCACAGTAAAAAACAGTGAAACCCATTCTCCATCAATATCACCAGTACTAGACATCAGTGCTGCTATAATTTCAATAAAAATGCTGCACTATACATAGAATTCAAGCTATTAAGCAAGACTTTGCTATGAGGGAAGCAGAGACAGTCACCTAAGTACCAGGAAATACACTTCCCCGCGAGTATAAAATATGACTGAATGTGACTATAGAGGGGCTCCAATTTAGACTGTACAGGGCCCTCCAATAGGTCTTCCCAACTGATTTTTGGTCAATGGCCCTAGGGCCTATGAACGGATCACCCACTGGGGTCTGTGGAGACCAGTTGGACCGCATCAGCTCAGTATGTGGGTGGACAAATCAGGCTCACAACCATTCATTTAGAGATCTCAGCAAACAAGTGGATCTAGCCTTCCATAGGCACCTTGAAGAGTAGACAAGTTAGTACACAAAGTATTCAATGGTGAAGAGATAATACACTTACCCCATCCAACCGGTAATGGCCCTAATGGGTCATACTCTTTGTTCTGGGCTCCAGGTTCCTGTGTCTAAAATAAAAGAAATACAATTATAACCTAAAGGATAGAATGTCTAAATTATGAGTTACTGGTGTAGCGAAACATAAAGGGGGGAATTCACAAAAGTGTCGGGAACGAAAAAATGTCTTTAAAATGTTGTAGAAAGTGTCGTAGCAACAGCCGACAAATTCACAGAGCATTTCTCCGCCAATTTTCCGACATGTGCGACACTTTTGAATTAGTGTCGTTAAAAGTGGGCGTGTTTTTTTCGGCGCCACTTTTCCCTACATTTTTATGAATTACTGGTAAACTCATTTTTTTTACCGACAATTTTTCAGACACTTTAGGCTCTCCAAAATGAAAATGTCAGACAAATTGTCGTTTAAAAAGTCTTGGTAAATGTCGTTTGTACGATGAAAAGATATACGACATTTTAGAAAATTGTCGGACTTACGAGACATTCAGAGATGGTAACATCTGCCTTTGTGAATTTGCCGTTCATACGACATTTTACAAATTTGTCGACCGCCACTTCTGGGTTACTTTTTTTACCAACACTTTTGTGAATTCCCCCCAAAGTGTTGCAAAGTCTAGTAGCTTACAGCAACCAAGCAAATATTTTCCTGCTGCTATGGGTTAGCAGATGTAGTGCAAACTTGCAATTTTCATAACAGTACCCTAGAAAAGACTAATGATTCATACTAACCGCATAAATGAACCTTTGGTTGAACTGTTGCATGGCACCTTCCAGCTGGTTACGCTGGAGTTGCCACTGCTCATAATTCCGCACAGATTCCAGAGTGGGCCGCTGCCATGTAGTGGTCCTGGTTATATGATCCACATAATAGATCCGACTCATGTTGTCCACTCGACGTTCCCATCTGTGGATAAAGAATTGAACACTCACATATACCATGTACATAGACACTAAAATCACATACCTACACACTACACGTGCAGCTTATATACTCGTATATTACATACAGTTGGAATATTAAGAGATCTGCCCTACAGAGCATTGATTGGGGCATTAGGTTTTCAGCTAAAACACAGAACAGAAATGGTTGTCCTTTAAAATGATATTAAATCATTACTGTTCTCAATTTATTCCCTTAAGGACTAAACGTAGAAGCTCTAAGAATCATCCTGTGTGGCTTAATACAGAAGTAAAGAAGTTAATGGGAAAGAAGAGAAAGGCATTTAAAAACTACAAATCTGTAGGGATAGAAGCTGCATTTAATGAATATAAACACTGTAATAAATGTTGTAAATCAGCAATCTGGAAGGCTAAGAAAAGAAATGAAGAGTTAATTGCGGTGGAGGTGAAAACTAACCCTAAAAAGTTTTTTAAATATATTAATAGTAAAAAGATGCAGGTTGAGAGTGTTGCTCCATTAAATAATGGTACCAGTATGGTTGTAACAGATACAGATAAGGCAAATGTGTTAAATCAGTTCTTTTCTTCAGTGTATACAATAGAGGAGTCTGGGTTCACAGGCTCACTTAATAACTGCACGAATGGTTCAGCTCAATCTAGTCAGTGGCTGACTCAGGATATGATTCAAAAAGCTTTAATACAAATTAATGTAAACAAGGCTCCAGGGCCTAATGGCATACACCCCCGGGTTCTAAGAGAGCTTAGTTCAGTTTTAGACCAGCCCTTATTTCTGATTTTCTCAGATTCACTGTCATCTGGTATGGTGCCTATGGATTGGAGAAAAGCTGATGTTATTCCAATATTTAAAAAGGGATTACGATCTCAGCCTGGCAATTATAGGCCAGTAAGCTTGACATCTGTGGTGGGCAGATTATTTGAAGGCTTGTTAAGGGATCACATTCAAAATTTTGTCCTAATGAATGGCATTATGAGCAACAATCAGCATGGCTTTATGAAGGATAGGTCATGTCAGACGAATTTGATTGCATTTTATGATGTGGTAAGTAAGATTCTGGATAGTGGGGGGCAGTAGATGTGATCTATTTGGATTTCGCCAAAGCGTTTGATACTGTGCCCCACAAACGACTGCTTTCTAAACTAAGGTCTGTTGGGCTTAATGAAGTCATTTGCACATGGATAAGAAACTGGCTACAGGATCGGGTACAGAGGGTAGTTGTTAATGGTACATTCTCTACTTGGAGTAAGGTTCTTAGTGGGGTCCCCCAGGGCTCAGTATTGGGTCCACTTTTATTTAACTTGTTCATTAATGACTTAGGGGAGGGTGTTGTAAGTAATGTATCAGTGTTTGCAGATGACACAAAATTATCCAGCCCAATTAATTCCATCCAGGATGTAGCATCCTTGCAACATGATCTTGACAAACTGGCAATCTGGGCAGCTAAGTGGCAAATGAGATTCAATGTTGATAAATGTAAAGTCATGCACCTGGGATGTAAAAATATCCAAGCCACTTATACCCTTAATGGGACTGCACTAGGTAAATCCATTATGGAAAAGGACCTTGGAGTCCTTGTAGATGATAAACTTGGCTGTAGCAAGCAATGCCAGTCAGCAGCATCAAGGGCAAATAAGGTCTTGAGCTGTATTAAAAGGGGCATAGAGTCAAGGGAGGAGGGGGTCATTCTTCCACTGTATAGAGCACTTGTAAGGCCTCATCTAGAATATGCCGTACAGTTTTGGTCTCCATCACTCAAACAGGACATTATTGTATTAGAGATGGTACAGAGAAGGGCAACTAAGCTGGTAAAAGGTATTGAAAATCTTAGCTATGAGGAAAGACTGGCCAAATTGGGGATGTTCACGCTGGAGAAGAGGCGCTTAAGGGGTGATATGATGACTATGTATAAATATATAAGGGGATCATATAATAATCTCTCTAATGCTTTATTTACCAGTAGGTCTTTCCAGCTGACACGAGGTCACCCATTCCGATTAGAAGAAAAGAGGTTCCGCCTAAATATTCGGAAGGGGTTTTTTACAGTGAGAGCTGTGAAGATGTGGAATTCTCTCCCTGAATCAGTTGTACAGACTGATACATTAGATAGCTTTAAGAAGGGGTTGGATGGCTTTTTAGCAAGTAAGGGAATACAGAGTTATGGGAAATAGCTCATAGTCCAAGTTGATCCAGGGACTAGTCCGATTGCCATTTTGGAGTCAGGAAGGAATTTTTCCCCCTCTTAAGGCAAATTGGAGAGGCTTCAGATGGGTTTTTTGCCTTCCTCTGGATCAATTGGCAGATAGGTAGTTAATTAAAAAAAAAAAAAAAAAAAAAAAAAAAAAGGTTGAACTCGATGGACGTGTCTTTTTTCAACCTTACTTACTATGTTACTATGTAGATCAGCAACATAATATCCTAGATATATTCAGCTGCACCCGGGCAGCTACAGATTATGTTTGAAGCAATGCGAGAGGACAGTTCCAAGCTGGTTAATTGTGCATAAGGAACAAATGAGTATACTGGTGGAAACTGGAAAGAGTTAGAAAGACAGGGCTCTAAAGATAATGCTGGACTTTCCACCCATTTTCATTGTACTCACCCAGGAGGAAGGGGTTCCGGCCTGTCCCATGTTGTTCTTTTTGCCACATGATCCACATAATAAACACGTCCTTGCTGATCCACCCGCTGTTCCCATCTACAGGGTGACAATGCTTTATACCATTAATAATATATTTCTAGTTACTTATAAGACACACATTTTTCTCTACCCTTATTTCACAAATATTATTGATGTAAAAATAAAAAAATCTCAGCAAACAATATAAATCTGTAATCCCTTCTATTACTTCATATAATCTTCCATACATCTTTTTTCTATTGCTCCATATAACTCTTCAGACTGCTCCATATAACGTCTCAATATAACCCTCCCTTTAACTCCTCCATACAACTCTCCTAAAAACTCCCTTCATATATAACCCTCCCTATAACTCCTCCTATTGCTCTATGTAACCCTCCCTATAACTCCTCCTATTGCTCTATGTAACCCTCCCTATAACTCCTCCTATTGCTCTATGTAACCCTCCCTATAACTCCTCCTATTGCCCCATATAACCCTCCCTATTACTCTTCCTATTGTTCCACATAACCCTCCCTATTACTCCTCCAATTGCTCCATATAACCCTCTCTATAATTCCTCCTATTGCTCCATATAACCCTCCCTATAACTCCTCCTATTGCTCCATAGAAACCTCCCTTTAACTCCTCCTATTGCATCCAACTCTACCTATGATTCCTTCTTTTGCTCTATATTCCTACATATAACTGCACATCTAATCTGATCAGATTTTTTTATATTCAATTTTGAAATCTGACATGGGGCTAGACATTTTGTCAATTTCCCAGCTGCCCCTGGTCATGTGACTTGTGGCTGCACTTTAGAAGAGAAATGCTTTCTGGCAGGCTGCTGTTTTTCCTTCTCAATGTAACTGAATGTGTCTCAGTGGGACATGGTTTTTTACTATTGAGTGTTGTTCTCAGATCTACCAGGCAGCTGTTATCTTGTGTTAGGGAGCTATCTGGTTACCTTCCCATTGTTCTTTTGTTTGGCTGCTGGGGGGGGGGGGGAAGGGAGGGGGATGATATCACTCCAACTTGAAGTACAGCAGTAAAGAGTGATTGACGTTTATCAGAGCACAAGTCACATGACTTGGGGCAGCTGGGAAATTGACAATATGTCTCGTCCCATGTCAGATTTCAAAATTGAATATAAAAAAATCTGTTTGCTCTTTTGAGAAATTGATTTCAGTGCAGAATTCTGCTGGAGCAGCACTATTAACGGATTCATTTTGGAAAAAAAAAATTTCCCAAGACAGTATCCCTTTAAGACTTCCCCTTAGAACAACACACAGTCTTCATTCTCAGTATAAATACCCAGTGGGCAGAGGTCCTTGGCCGACTAGTCCCATTCTCTGTCCATCAATGTTGATAGGAGCTATTTGCCTAGAAACAGGAGGCGTGCTGGATGGTGCTTCGGCTTCAGGTATGGAAGCAATAGAAGGAGTGGGCAACAATTCAGCTTCTGGTTGGGAGCAAGTTTCATTGATAGCAGGAGCTGGGGGGGGGAGAAAAAAACAGCAGATATTTTATCTTTTGTCATTACTCAGCACATAGTAATCCAGATTTATAGGAAGAAATAACATAGCAATACTATACAGCAAACAGAAATTGGTGGAATCTTACCTATACTAGATAACCTGCGAGGTGTGGGTGGAGGGGGCCTTGATGGTCTAGGAGGTCTGCTGGATTTGAAACCTCCATTGGCTAGGGAAGGGGAGCTTGTGCCATTGGTGGTTCTGCTGTCAGTGGAATTTGTTCCATTTGCTGTGTCAGCACTGTGAAATACATAAATATACATTTAAACTAGTTTACCTCCAATATAAGCAATGCTTGTATATTCCTGTAATTGTCTACGATGTAAAGCACTATCACAGTGTTTGTCTGTATTTGAGCTTTGTCTGCCACTGGCACATTTTTCTGGCTTAATCCACGATGGATCAGAGCAGATTGATATTTTCTCTGTCTTGTGTGTCTCGTGTAGCCTAAGACCGAAATATTAACGTGATGAAGAGAAGTAATAAAGCATGGCTGCAGCAGAATATTTATCCCTCATCTTAGCAGTCCTGCCAGAATGGATGATCTCTTTAAAGACTGCTTAAATCCTTCTTCAGTTTATAAATGGCTCCTTGGAGATAATGGTCTCACTCCAGAGACTTGCAATGAAATCTTGTATACATGACACTAGTAATAGGAGTAATACAACATTTATATGGAGGCAATTAATGTTAAAGGGTGAAAAGAAATAAGTGAGTCTATGGCATAGTATTATACTAAAGATGTCTGTATAGCAAGCAAAGCAAAAAGGCTCAGGGCCCAATTACAAATGAAAGCACCAGAGTATTTTAAAGCAGATAAGCAGAGCCAGGCACATATATCGTATTGGTGTGAATATGACAGATAACAAAGGTGCAGGAGCATGTGCTGGTCACGCTAGAGATTCCAGTACAGTCTCTCACCTTACAGGCTGTGTTTCAATTTGCATTGCAGAATTATCTGTTGAACCTACAAAAGAAAATAAAAATTAAAAACCATATTTCTAGCATTTGTCCCTTTTATGTAGGACAACTTTGTATTTAAATTATTTGCAGGGGTACCTGACAGACTAAGAGACTAAGATTTTATTCAACATCATCCACATTTCACCCATACATCCCTTGGTAATCAGTGGGATGCTTGCAGTATATAGGTTAGATATAGTACAACTGTTCAGCAGAGACTGGATTTAAAGGGGATGTAAAGGCAAAAAAATAAAATCCAATTTCTACTTTCTTTAATGAAAAAGAAATCTATCTCCAATATATTTTAATTGCAAAATGTGTACTGTTTTTATAAGACACCTGATTGTATGCAGTGAAATTGCACCTTTCATTTTACTTGCTCTACTGCAGATAGGAAACTTCAGATGGTCCCCAACTGCTCTGCAGGGAAACAATCATACTTTCAAATGGCAGGGGGAACCGTCCCCCACCTTCCTAGCCGTGCAGAACTCTAATAGCTCTGTTTGTTTCCCTGTAGAGCAGACGGCGACTGTGTAGAGATTTGTATTGGATTTTATTTTTGCCTTTATATCCCCTTTAAAGTTTCCAGCTCCAGTGGCAGGGACAAAGATCATGGGGACAGATTTAAACAGATAAAATGGGATTCTTATTGAAGGATTATTTTGCTGCAGCCACTGGTTCTGCAGAGTTGGAGAAAGTTTGTATAAAAACTATAAATTCCCAAATAGAAAATTTACAAGTTTCTGATTGCTTTGATTTGTAATAAGTGACTTCATTTTTATTTATTTTTATGAATTAATTGGGGGTCCTGGTAGGCCAGGTTTTTTTTATATAAGGAGTAATAAATTATATCTATCTATTTATCTATCTATATCTTTGAGAATGGTCCCAGGAGGGACCGAAACGTCGGATTGTAATGTAAAAATAAAAGCTGTTCCACTTTGAAACAACAAGGAGAGTGCGGATCTTTTATTCCTTATACCTACAACATTGATCAAGCACCTCCAACCAGCTAACGTCAGAGGTGCGGGCACTCCAGGAAAAGTATATATATTATATATTATATATATATATATATATATATATATATATATATATATATATATATATATATATATATATATATATATATATATATATATATATATATATATATATATATATAACTCAGTTTTTTAATTACACCTTTTATTTATTTATATAACACAAGCAATAGGTATCATAGGAAGAATACACTCACGGGATTCCCTTCCTGCAGTAACAGAACGCTCTGGCACACCTGAACAAGTGTAAGTGATCATTTATCAACTCATATCTGTGGTTTCATCATAAAATTATTCAGCACCTCAAGCTGCCTCATAAGTTCAGAATTAGTGGTGCTAGAATACCCACTGGGGCCCAGAAATGCCAGGGTATGACAGTCCCATGGATGGGGCCACATTTAGTGCAATTAGAAGTGTTTTGCCAAGTGCATTCTGAGCATTGTGGTGTGTACACAATTTTTAACAACAAAAAAATAATGAATATAAACAATACAAGCTATGTGCCCCATTAATTAGATTAGAGAATCTTCTCTCATACATCATCTCATGAAAACTCCATGGAATCCCAAGTGTTTTTGCTAGGGAAGAACAAAATCCCAGCACTTTCTGAAGAATCTGGAGTTGTTCAAAACCAAATTTGCAAATGTTTTAATCTTTTGAGATGTGATTTTGACACAGTTTTTGTGTGTTTTTGGGGTGTTTTTTTTCATAAGAAATACAAATTTCGGTAGGTTTTAGATGGCGAGATGTTTATGGTTTGAAAAAACACAAATCATAAAATCTGCCTTTACAGACCACTTTAAAGGAGAAGGAAAGCTCCAAGACAGTCTATTGCCAATAGAATAGCCACAATAGTGCAAGCTAGAACTCTATATTTATTCTGCAGAATGCTTTACCATACCTGAGTAAACAGCTCTAGACACTGTCTCTGTTTGTTTAGGATAGAAGCTGCCATATAATCTTGGTGCGACATCACTTCCTGCCTGAGTCTCTCCCTGCTCACTAACAGCTCTGAGCTCAGATTACAGTAGGGATGGGAGGAGGGAGGGGGAGAGGAGCAAACTGAGCATGCTCAAGGCCGTGCCCTGGAGGTTTAAGATGAAAACAGGAAGTCTGATACAGAAGCCCATGTATACACAATAAAAGCAAAGAAATGTGGTGTTTCTTTTGACAGAGGACTCAGAGCAGCATTACTTTGAGGGTTTACTGGTGTATTTATATAGACCTTTCTGATAAAGCTTACTTAATTTTAGCCTTTCCTTCTCCTTTAAATGGAGGGGCGGGGGATTTAGAAGCTATGGGAACGGATTCTGCTTGTTGGGTCTACATGCTTGGCATCCAACTCGTATTAACCAAACACGTAGCTCATGAATGCATGGCTATTACAGGGTTAAAAATAGATGAAAAAGCAACAAACTGAAGAATTAGAATTCTTAAGCACCGTATTTACATTAACCTTTAAATATTCGGGTATAAGCTGCTCTCACCTGATGAGATGGCTGGATCTCCATTTGCTAAGAGCTCTGGGTCGACCTGCATCCCATCCAAGCACACAGACAGGTCGCCCACTGTCTCCCTCTCACTTAAGAGCTGCATGTTCACAATGACTTCTTCTACTGCAAAATGAAAATAAAAAAATATAAACTCAAATAAACAAATTAGTTCAAAGGCGACTATACCCTAAAATTTGACTACAGAATTGTACTTTGTACAGAGGAAAACATAACCTGCAATCATTTTATCTTACCCCTCTGTACAGGCTAAATGGAATACTGCTATGCTTGCAGTATTCCATTACTGTGGAGTCATTAGATCTCCCTCAATTTTGGGCTGCTAGGCCACACACTAACTACCTTCTGCAAGATGGTTTTAACATATCAGGCAAGACCCCCTGTTGTTCCTGCTTCCCCTTAGAACTTTAAACAGCACTGAATAAAAACCATTTCACACAGATGATGTAAACTCTGTCAGGTACCGACTACTTAATCCTGAATGTCTGGCTGTATAAGTAATTAACAACTTTTACTTATTATAGACTTGCTAAAATAGATTCTATGCAAATTAGCAGAGAATGTAACACACAGAAGATAAGAAACAATGCCCCAATGTGTCAGAATGGCCAGTGAAAATCTCTCTCCAGAAATGAGGGCATCATGGGAGAAGCAGATCAGCTGTGTGCACGGTTCACAAGATCAGATGTAGAAGGAGTTGAGAGAACAAGGAGTTATACTTACACTTCATATGGTTAGACAGTAGAGTTTCATGCATGTTGAGTGATGCACTTCCAATGAGAGCATCAGATTTCAATGTCTGGTGGCTCCAAACACGGAAATTTAACACACTAAATGGGGTAACGATGCTGTAATGAAAGCAAAGAGCAAGCCTGTCAATCACAATACAGTACAAGTACTTAAGATGTATTTTAATATTTAGCAGTGTATCTTCTTTAATATACTCTTTAATAAACAATCCACCATCAAGGGGCATCTTGTGGACAATGCAGATTACCCCCGGGTACAAACACTTACACAGTGAGTGGCTGTTTCCATTTGGGGCTGTGAGTTTTATTTTTTGTTTCTGTTTTCTTGGATTGTCCATCCACTGACAGCTCCACGTATGGACTTGGACCAAACCAGTTTTTACGGTTGTCCTTTAACTTAGCGGATATAACTGGGCAGAGATGAGAGAAAAGGACAGCGAGTTAATGGTGGGCCAAGCTGACCCCGGGGCAGTTTATTATGAGGTAGCATTGTTTATGTGTTGTGCAGTGGAACCTTCTAACAAATAAATTATTTTTTACTATCATGTAGATTTTTCCATGTATCTATATAACGACTGCACAGACAATTTATTATCTCTTCATATGGAAGCATTAAAGTGTGGTGACTTAAGGAAAAAAAGAAAAAAAAACAAGACATAACCTATGAGAAGCTAGTGTACTGTTGCAAGATATATTTGTCATTTCCCAATGTATGTATTGACTAAATACAAACAGGATCTTGGGGCATATTTAAATTTGATGTCACATGCATTTCATTTGGTGTCATACGGTATGTTTGTTGTATCTAGAGAGCATGTTAAGTTAGGGTTTCTAAGCCGTTTCTAAATATGAAAGTTGTTGATGTAGAATATGCTGTAATATTTACCGACAGGTCTGTCTGTGTGGCTGGAACTCCCGTTATTTAAAGGAACAGTGCATATATAAAAATTGGGTAAATAAGAGAGAAGATAGTAGAATACCCAGGCAGTGGCTGCCCCAGGCACAACAGAAACCAGGGATTATAAATATGGAGTTATAGTGCATTAAAACATTAAAGGAATTATTCTGAATAAAAATAAAAACTGGGTAAATAGGCTGTAGTGTCCAGTCACTCCTTTATTCATTACATATTTGGCTAACTAACTATATTAGAAACATTTTTTATTTTGACAGCCTATTTACCCAGTTTTTATTTTTATACTAAATAATTCCTTTAATGTTTTAATGCACTATAACTCCATATTTATAATCCCCGGTTCCTGTTGTGCCTCGGGCAGCCACTGCCTGGGTATTCTACTATCTTCATCTGGCTTTGGATTACATAGCACAGTTGCTGACCAGACATCCCTTTCTATTAGCATGCCATCATGATTTATTCTCCTCCCATGTAAATGATGCAGGTGTACACTTTTAAATCATATATCAGCCCAAAATAACATAACTAATGCCCTTCTGTACTCAGTTTCCCATTCTGCTGTTCAGCCTAAGCCTGAAACATGAAAGATCACATCCTACCTTTTTTTTTGTAACAAACTGCCAGCACCTTGGGAACTGTTGCTGTCTAGGTGCTTCCGAGCTGGGCACTTGTCCAAGTATTTACATTGCAGATTCCTGATAATCTCAGTATATACCAGTTCTATGCTTAGTAGGAGTATTGTTATGTGGCACTGAGCAATCATCCTACAATCAACTTGTCTGCGGTCATAATCCCCAACAAGGGTAGACAACTGCCAGAATGTACTGACTTTGTTTGTTCTTGGTTATCTATCATTTGACACTTTCATTGATTCTAGGGATGCACCTAATCCAGGATTCGGTTCGGGATTCTGCCTTTTTTCAGCAGGATTCAGATTCGGCCGAATCCTTCTGCCCGGCCGAACTGAATCCTAATTTACATATGCAAATTAGGGGCGGGATGGAAATCTCGTGACTTTTTAATCACAAAACAAGGAAGTAAAAAATGTTTTCCCCTTCCCACCCCTAATTTGCATATGTAAATTAGGATTCGGATTCGGCTCGGTATTCGGACAAATCTTTCGCGAAGGATTCGGTGGTTAGGCTGAATCCAAAATAGTGGATTTGGTGCATCCCTAATTTATTCAACTATGAGCATTACTAGAAAAGAAGTAAGAAGCGTGACTGTAGTTCACATGCATAACGTAAACTCTCTACTTGAAGGAGGGTCTCTTCTGTGGTAAGAGCTTTTGTGGCAATAGCAATGCATTGGAGATAATGAAACCTTTAGTACCACCTACCTATAACCTGAAGCTGTGATTTCATAGTGAAGCCATTAACTGCTCCTGATCTTGAACCACTGCCATCCATTTCCTCTGCTCAACGTTATGCCTGCAGAACCACAGAAAGAACACGTAAGGAATATCAGGATGGCATACCAATAACATTTTCATGCCAAAATGCACATAACATCAGTAACAGTCACTCTCTTCCAAACACAACAGAACCAAATACAGAAGTACTTAACAGCCAAATCCCCTCAAAAACAATATATCTGAATAGCTGATCCCTCTCATACACAAAAGTAACAATAAACCAAGCAACAGACAGTCACCTAGATCAATTTATTCCTTTGTATCCAAAAGTCGCTTTCTTCCAAATACTGCAAAAACATTAAAAAATGAATACAAAAAAATAGATATTAGCCCTATTCTCCCATTCTCCATAGGATTACATAAGCACACAAGACTGTTTTAGGCATTTATTTATAACATTCTCATTTACGAATGTATTTCACGTGTTAAACAGTGACACTAGTATCTGCTATCTCACAGGCACATTCATGTGCAAGAGTCTAGTATCCCCACTGCTTTATAGGCCCCATCTCTCCCTACTATACCTGCTATTCCACAGTCACAGTCCCTTCCCAGAGACTATTATCCCACTGCTACTATAGGCACCATCTCTCCCTACTATACCTGCTATGTGCTATCCCACACCCATAATCTCTTCCCAGAAGAAGTCCCCACTGACAAATGAACTGCCTGTACACTGACAATTATGGCGTATGTTGAGCGTTCTCATGCTTTGTTTACAAATTCCAATATGTAGGTCCATGTGAGCGGTGCCTATGATTATGAGTGGAAGAGCCCTAAGGGCAGCAATACCTGCATGGTAACCACTCAAGGTAACAGTGTGCAACAATCAAAGATGAGCTTGCAAAGTCAACTAAATATTTGTCTTTTCCAAATCAGACACGCAAGTACAGCAGAAAACAGAAGTATAAGTCTAACAATAAGCAATGGAGACAGAAAGGAGGCATTCCTACCTGGCAGCATATACTGCTCCTGGTAGGGTTCCAACCGAGCAACTTTTGCCTGAAATCTGTTTGATGGAAAAGCCCAAGTGAGCAAATAACCAGGAAAAAGCAACAGTTTATCATGATACAGTACCAGTGCAATATTGACAAAACACTAGTGGAATCACGTGCACCATGAATGAACTGCTCTGGAGGTAAAACAAGGATCGGAATGTAACACTGAATAATGGTACATATTACTGGGGACTCGTATCTCTTGTTTTGCCTGCAACATTCAGTGTCTGTAGTGTAGGGTTGAGACAAAGGGAAGGACCAGAATAAAAAACGGAGCTGTATTCCAAGTAAGAACATGGTAGGTCATAACATCAATAGATAGGACATCTGATCCCCCTCCAGGGACACCCAATCATTTATTTATGCCACTGCTTGGTGCGATTGCTTGAACAAGGGATAGCTCACTCCCTCTGTGTATTTTATCTAGTAGCCCCAATCAAGTATTTGAGGGAAAAAAATTATACTTACCATTTTCAGTGGCCCTATGTTTTCTCCCCTATTTCCTCCAGTCCTGCACCCACTCAGAGTGGAGTCTAAACATGTTTAACTGGCCACATGAATGACACAGGAGGGGAAGTGAATGCGTAGCCCTAACTTGCATTTACATAATTAAAAAAGGAAGAAAATTTCAGTTAAAGTTTAGCTTGCTGCTAATATTTTATTTACGACAATAGCACGGACAATACTTTAAGTCTATGGACAGCCCATAAAGAATGTTCTGAGATGTGGATTGTTTATGGTGCCTGTATCACAGAACAAGAAAACCTGGATCTACTGGTGGAGCGTGACTGCCCAACCTCATGCACGTCAGGTTTTTTGTCGTCAGTGGTAATAGATAAGTACATTCCATCAGACTGAAATAGAGGTAAATGTCAATTGCTGCTCTGCTCGGTGTGGCCACATACAAAGACATTCTGATGTGCAAACCATTAGCTTACCAGCCCAAGCAGGCCAGCAAAAGAAATAGGAAAACAAAACGGGAAAAATTAGATAATTGGGAGTTAGGAATAGCCAGCTGTATCCCACCATAAAGCCGGGTATGAACAACTTGTGTTAGTTACTATGTAGCCAGCAAGTGACAATGATTTCCTGCAGTAAAAATAACTGTTACTAAAAAATGCCAACATGAATATACAACATATGGATGCTGGACAAACAAACATTGCAAATGCCCATGTAAAAGAAAAATCCTAGCATGAATAGATAAGTTCCCATCTGTCATACAGCTGACAAAGCATTCTCTATGGGGCAAAGTACACTTCCTCAGATATTAGAATTTAAAGTGCACTGCATTAAGCTGTGCCAAGCACTCGTTTTACCATATCTACTACTACCTAATCTTTAGGCCTTGTAGCTAAATCAGAAGAGAAATGTGTAAATGCAGAGTTCAAAGGACAAGTGATTGCACTGCAGCGTTCTACCAGAAGTTTATCCATTCACTAAGGGGATTTTCCCAGAATACCAATGATGGGCCTGTCTGACCAATCTCTGATCAAAAGTTGGCCAGGTTTGATTTTCTTGTCCATTGAGCATTAACAACAGCATTAACAACACTGATGTGGCCTTCACCCCACAGGTCTGTAGGCCCCCTCTGTAGAATCTGATCATTGACCCCTCGACCAAAGATTGGTTCAGCAGAATTTGGCCCAGCACATGGGTGGCCAAAACCAACATGCTGGATATATCAGAACAGTGGTAATTTGTTGACAGAACAGACACATACAGTTAGGCCCATAAATATTTGGACAGAGACAACTTTTTCTAATTTTGGTTCTGTACATTACAACAATACATTTTAAATGAAACAACTCAGATGCAGTTGAACTGCAGACTTTCAGCTTTAATGCAGTGGGTTAAACAAAAAGATTGCATAAAAATGTGAGGAACTAAAGCCTTTTTTTTTTAACACAATCACTTCATTTCAGGGGCTCAAAAGTAATTGGACAATTGACTCAAAGGCCATTTCGTGGGTTATATCATTAATAAAAAAGATTTTTAAAAAAAAAAAAAAGATAAAAGCCCTGGATTTGATTTGAGGGGGGTGCTTGTATGTGGAAGATTTTGCTGTGAACAGACAACATGTGGTCAAAGGAGCTCTCCATGCAGGTGAAACAAGACATCCTTAAGCTGCAACACAAAGCAACCCAGGAGTTTATTAAAGCAAAGAAATGTTATATTGTTGAATGGCCAAGACAGTCACCTGATCTGAACCCAATTGAGCTGCATTTCACTTGTTGAAGACTAAACTTCGGAGACAAAGGCCCACAAACAAACATCAACTGAAAGCTGCTGCAGTAAAGGCCTGGCAAAGCATTAAAAAGGAGGAAACCCAGAATCTGGTGATGTCCATGAGTTCAAGACTTCAGGCTGTCCTTGCCACCAAGTATTAGAAATTACCATTTTATTTTCAGCTTTTTAATTTGTCTAATTACTTTTGAGCTCCTGAAGTGAAGTGATAAAATATAGTGGAGTGACTCCCAATCAGCTTACTGAAGACCCAGAAGATGGCTGCGTGGAACTCCGCTGCCTGAATCTGCTCAGAGGGGTAAGTATGAAGTATGGGCCATTTCCCCGGGGGGCAGTTAGGCTGGGGGGAGGAGGGAGGTCTACGTGGGGTGTGGGGGGGGGGACGGATTTTTTTTAATTACAGGGCTGAATTCTCCTTTAAGAAGCAGGGCTTTCTTGCCATGCCATCATGCCACTGTACTAGGCCAGAAGGCTTCAGCTGGTGTGTAACAGGATGCATTGCCTAGGATATTTCAGAAATAAGAAATGAACCCCAATAAAAGTGCAAGAGGTCCAGAAAGAGAAAATGATTACAATGCAAATTGTTTACTTACAACCGACTAAGTTTATTAACTTTCCAGCTAACAATAAAAGGTGAAGCTTTGGGGCTGCAATTTACACTGCATCCAATCAATTATTTAGCACCTGTGTTCATGAAAATCTTATGTATAAATAGCCATGTAGTGACCCTTGTTATTAGGGATGCACCAAATCCACTATATTGGAATACGGCCGAATACCAAATCTTTCATGAAACATTTGGCTGAATACGGAACCAAATCAGAGAAAAAACTAAAGAGAAAATTTAAAAAAAAAAAAAAAAAAAAAAGTCTCCTGATTTTTAGGATTTGCTTCAGCCAGGCACTTGGATTTGGATGAATCCAAATTCCGCTGAAAAAGGCAGAATCCTGAACGGAATCCTGGATTCGGTGCATTCCTACTTGGTAAATCTGCAACTTCAAAAAATCTACATAAGATGCTGTCTTTCTATGCAGAGGTGAAGGCAAACATTACATATAAGCACTGTGCACCAGAATGCTATGAGTGTGTGTATATGAGAAATAAAGCATGAATGCCCATATCACCCAATCTATATAACTGGTTTCCTACACACCCAGAACATATAGTAGCTATACCTATGTGAACAAGTGCAGGTGGCCAACATGCTGCGACTGTCCTGTTGTAATGGAGATGTGTGGGGCACGTCAAAGAAATTGGAACTAGAAAAGCTTTTAATTTATAATGAGAAAGTGAAAGAAGGAGCAGGACATCCTCTCTTGCATGAAAATGAAATGAAAAGTCGCTCTGTAGAAGGAAACAGAATTTGCCATCCTCTAAAAGCACTGTCCAAGTTTCTCCATACAGTGGACCAGTAACCCAATAACCCAATATAGGTCATATGCGCGAGTATCCCCATTAAATATCAATTCATATTGGGATAGAGCTCATGCCGATTATAGCAGACCTTGAAGAGCCACTCTATGGGGCACATTTACTAAGGTTCGAAGTGAATTCAAAGTGAATATTCAAATTTGAATTTCAAAGTAATTCTTGGGTACTGCGATCATCGAATAGGCCAAATTCGATATGAAGTGAAAATGCTTTGACTATTCGATAATCGAAGTACTGTCTCTTTAAAAAACTTCGACACTTCGCCAACTTAAACCTGTCGAATTGCTTTGTTAGCCTATGCGGACCTCCTTGAACATATAGCCAACATTTGGCTAAGTTTTCAGAAGTCGAAGTGAAATCGTTCGATTCGAAGTACGATCTTAAAAAGCCTACGAATTTGACTTCGAATGTCGAACTAGACTATTCGATGGACGAATTTTGAAGCTTTTTGCACTTTGAAATTCGACCCCTGATAAATGTGCCCCTAGGTGTATTGAGTTTTCAGTCTTGCCCCCCCCCCAATCTCCATTAGTATCAAGATTTCTGTAAACAAGCTCCCCAATAGCACATTACTATATAAAGACACATTGGAGGAACAGAAATTAGGGGAATGGTCCTTAAACTGTACTGGCTGAGGATGCCCGTCTGAATAACATATATGGGTAGAATACCTTTTTCTTATTTAGATGCTCCTGAAAGCCCATCTTGAAGGTGGTGCAGAGCAAGATTTTTATATCTTCTGATAGAGAAGCATTCTCATATGTTTGCATGGTATGTATGCAATGGATTTGGCAAAACCCTTAGCCTCAAAGGTGGGACTGAACTGAAACCAGAGTCTGAAGATCTTGCTTAGGGGATAGCCCTGGAAATCATCTGAAGGGCAAAAGTCTCAGCTTCACATGCTCACATTTAGAATAACACCTCAGCTGTTATACATAGGGACATAAGGACTCTAGTCAGTCAGCCCTGAGCACTCCAGGTCAGAAGTCTTGTTACAGACATACCATGTTGGATGACTCCTTGCACAAACAAACTTGTTTATCGGTTAAGCAGGAATTCCATGCTTCGTGATTATTCAAACATCCAAGCGTTAAAGAATGGAATTTTTAGAAAACAAAAGCCAAAGCTTATCAGACCTAAGGTTTATAGCAACAAATTGAAACATTGTTCCACAGACTTTGTTTCTTCCAATAGCTTCCAATAAAGTACAGGTCTAAAATAATGCTGCTCATATAATTGCCAATTCCCTGCCAAGCTTATTGCGTATCATAGGAGAATCAGATTGTGGCTTCATCCAACACTTATATGCAAGGAATTAAAACCTGTCAGACTGGATGCCTGCGTGATATACAGCAGTGATTCCCAACCAGTTACTCTCCAACCCCTTGGATGTTGATCTCAAGATCCTCAAAGCAAAGGCTTATTTTTGAATTCCAGGTTTGGAGGCAAGTTTTAATTGCATAAAAAACAAGTATAGTGCTAAGTAGAGCTGCCAGTCCACATACGGGCTACCAAATAACCAATCACAGACCATGCTTGCGTTGCGGCCCAACTCTTTTTACATTTGAATGTGGCTCACAGGTAAAAAAAAGTTGGGGACACCTGATATACAGTATATCGACCTGCTTCAGTCAAAAATCACTACTCAAAATAGCCATTATTGCTTCTCAATCTAAACTCTCACACAAAATGGGAAGCATACAGTAGCCTTAAATATAGATTACTGAAAACACATTACAAAATGGACTAGCATTACTCTAAATGATGTTCAGAAGGCACAGCTCTCCTCTAACCCTACTTGCATTGATGCATATGCAGCAGTTAATGGACATACGTCTGAAGTTGTTGAACGGTTTTTGTGAGTTTTCTATAGATTCCTTTACACGTAGTATACAAGTGATCTGTTGCTGCCTCATCAGAATTGTCTTTTTTAGGTTTCTGAATTCACCTACTGAAACACTTCAAAAATAAAGCAAATAAATACATGCAACTTAAGCTCCCCATAGACGCAAAGATTTTTCTTGCCAAATGACCGATTTTAGCAAAGTCCAACCAATCCTTCGAAATTATTGTGAAGTTAGTGGGATTCGAACGATCGTACATCTTACGATTTGTCGGCCAACATCTGTCAGAAAATTAATCGGCCAGGTTAAAAAATCCCAGTGCAATCCATCTATGTTTGCAGGGCCAAGCAGGCAGCTACCCTTTGTTTTCCTTGCAAATGGTCTTTTTAGATGATGGACAATTCGTACGATTGTTTCGAGATAATCGTGTTCTCATGATGAAGATCGGATCTTTTAAAAATCTTAACATCTATGGCCATCTTAAGATCTAAAGATGATCTTTCTTTTATAGGAAAACCCTTCGAAACAAAGTGAAAAGTGATTTACGTGACAATTGCACTAATCCCCGCTCAATGAAATTACACACCACAACTCTACAGCTGTGTCTATAGGCATGCTTACTATCTAGATCTGACTAATGGCACATTCCAGCAATGATTTAAAGGGGATGTTCACCTTTAAATTATCTTTTAGTATGATGTAGAGTGATAATTTGCAATTGGTTTTTGTTTTTTATTTGTGGGTTTTGAGTTATTTAGCTCTTTATTAAGCAGCTTTCCAGTTTGCAATTTCAGCAATCTGGTTGCTAGGGTCCATATTACTATATCAACTATGCATTGATTTCAATAAAAGACTGGAGTATGAATAGTGGAGGGCCTGAATAGAAAGAGGAGTAATAAAAAGCAGCAATAACAATACATTTATTGATTAGCATTGGCAATTCTATAACATAATAAAAGATAACAAAGGTGAACCACCCTTTTAAAAGACATTCTCTACATAGAACCATACAGGCAATTCACTTTTTCCAGATACCTGTACAAAATTACTGAAACTGATGATACATTTTATAAAGATAGCAGTACATACATTCATGTTTCAGGACTAACATGGGTGGAGGCAGAAGTGCTCTAGAAATGACATTTACTTCCTGTTATATTTGGCATTAAACCACCAGGCAATAAAATATTAATCTGTGTACAAATTGTGATTAAAGCTACTGCTACTAGTGATACAGCCTTTGTACAACATAAGTCCTATACAGTTGCATGCCCCCAGACAGAAGAACGTACAGAAATTTTCCTTTATGCTACATGTCTATACTTGTCAGAAGCAAACTACATGCCATCACTGTTAAAATATTTTAAATGCTATTTATTTCCCTTTCCTAATGTTCATAATATTAGTAGTAGTATTGTACTATTATGTTGAACTCTGTACATAACAAATGCTAACAATAATATAATCAAAACAAAATATAATTTAAAAAACAACAACAAAGAACCGTTCAACTTCTGAGAGGTGAACCTATCACAGCAGCAGATAGAATGGAGTAAAATAACAAGAGCCATAAATAACCTAGAGAATGAATCTTTATATACAGTGAGTGCATAGTGAGGTCATTATCACAAGACTTATTGAATACTGTGTATTATAAAAACTAACCTACCTATTGTAAAAATAATGCAGCAACTTCTTATACCTTTATAGTTTAAAGTAGGGGGTACATTATCCCTTATAATACATGAGTGATACTCAGGGGCACATTTACTATTGGTTGAATATCGAATCGACCCTCGAAGTAAAATCCTTCGACTTCGAATATCGAAGTCGAAGGATTTACCGCAAATGCTTTGATCGAATGATCGAAGGAAAAAACGATTGACCGAACGATTAAATCCTTCGAATCGAACGATTCGAAGGATTTTAATACATCAATCGAACGATTTTCCTTCTATCAAAAAAAGCTTAGAAAGCTTATGGGGGAAGGTCCCCATAGGCTAACATTGGTGCTCGGTAGGTTTTAGGTGGCGAAGTAGGTAGTCAGTTTTTTTTTAAAGAGACAGTGCTTCGACTATCGAATGGTCGAATAGTCGAACGGTTTTTAGTTCGAATCGTTCAATTTGAAGTCGTAGTCGAAGGAGCCAATTTGAATTTCGAAGTTTTTTTTTTGGCAACTTCGACCATCATATTTTTCATTCTAATCCTTCACTCGAGCCAAGTAAATGTGCCCCTCAGAGTTCCCTGTAAAACTCAGCCTGCAGCCAACTGACTAAGTACAAAATAATTGTAATACAGCGGGCCTTGTCGTATCGCTTGCAAACACATAGTGCATTGTTGACACCAGTACACAGGCAAGGCACAAGGTTGAAAACAGAAGAAACATCAGGTGTCATGGCATCAAACAAATGAATCAATATGAAAAACACCAAATAAGACAGGGCAGAGATTAGCATTAGCCTAGCAACCATGCTTGATTTGAATAAGAGACTGGAATACAAAGAAGAAGACCTGAATAGAAAGATGATTACTAAAAAAAGTAGCAATAACAATACATTTGCAGACTTGCAGAGCATTTGTTTTTTAGATGGGGTCACTGACCCCCATTTCAAAGCTGGAAAGAGTGAAAATGATAAATAATGAAGATCAATTGAAAAGTTGCTTAGAATTGGCCTTTCTATAACATACTAAAAGTTAACCTAAAGGGGTGGTTCACCTTCAAACTAGTTGTTTTCAGATAGATCACCAGAAATAACTTTTTCTAATGACGTTCTATTTTCGGTGTGTCACAATTTTTCTAATATTGAAGTGTTTTCACCTTCTGAAGCAGCTCTGGGAGGTGGGGTCGCCGACCCTGTAACCCAGATTTTCCCCAACCTTTTGAACATGTGAGCAACATTCAGAAGTAAAAGGAGCTGTGAAGCAACACAAGCATGAAAAATGTTCTTGGGGTGCCAAATAAGTGCTGTGATTGGCCATTTGGTAGTCTCTATGTAGATTGTTAACCTACATTAAGGCTCTGTTTGGCAGTGCAAACAAAACTTGCCTCCAAGCCTGGTATTCAAAAACAAACGCCTGCTTTGAGGTCACTGGGAGAAACATCCAAGTAAGCTATTCTAAATGGATACATTTAGTTGATACATTTCTTATCTTTGTCCCTGCTGAGCAGAATCTCTGGGTTTCATTACAGGCAGATGTTAGAATTGATACAATAGTAACATACTCCAGAGATGCTGCTGAGAAATGTATCAACTCAATGTTGCAAAATTGTAACAGTTTAAAGTCTGCGCCTGAATTACTGAGCTGCCAGTGAAACCCGAGAGACACGAACATTGAATTTTGTAAAAACAGTAAAAAATAAATAATGGAAAGTAATTGAAAAAAGTCTATTTCTGTGGAACAATCTAAAAACAACTGCATTGAAAAAAGTGTTTGGAAGGTGAATAACCCCTTTAAACGTGAACCACCCCTTTAAGCAATCAGGTTGCTAGGGTACAAATGACCTGAACAGAAGGAGGAGTAATTAAAAGTAGCAATAATAAATGTGTAGCCTTACAGAGACTTTGTAAATGGGCTCAGTAACCCCCATTGGAAAGAGTCAGAAGAAAAAGGCAAATCAAAAATAAAATAAAAAAATAAATAACAAATACCAATTGAAAGGTTGCCAAGAATTGGCCATTCTATAACATACTAAACGTTAACTTAAAGGTGAACAACACTGTTTTTCCCCGGGGGTTTAAAGTTAAAATGTCCAGCACAATGTGGCACTGATTACCTTGAATGCATATTACTCTACTGTACAACTCTGTGCTGGTAATAAATAAACGTTTTAAAAAAAAAAAAAAAAGGTGAACAACACATTTAGGTGCATACTTATCAAGGGTCGAATTTCGAATTGAAAAAATTTCGTAATTTTAATTCAAAAAGTCCAACCAGTCGAAGTTTTTTTTTTTTTGTCGAATAAGTTCGTTTTCGATCGAATAGGTCCATATTGGGTTGAATTCAAATCGTACAAATCAAAGGAATAGCGCATTGGTAGATTTTCCAAAGTCCACCAATTTAGATGGAGAACGGTTGAAGTCAAATTTTTAAAGAGAGTGTACATGATAAATTTCGATATTCAAATTTTTTTCGAATTTGGACTATTGCCTAGTCGAAGTACACAAAAAATAGTTTGAAATTCAAATTTTTTTCATTCGAAAATTCACCTCGACCTTTGATAAATCTGCCCCTGGAGAGAAAAAAATTATTTCCCAACATGTCACCTGCATCTGCCAAGTTCTGTTCAGTTTTGCTGACAGTGTCAAAGAGATAATGTGTTCCAAAAGTGAAAATAAATGTGTCAGTTTCATTTCTTCATTAAGAGGATTGATAGTACAATGCATTACTCACAAGTAAATATCCCATTCTCGTGTGTACAGCCAGGGAGGTCCATTTATGCAAGAGAGAAACTGTTCCCTGAAATTCAGTAACTTTTTTTGGGCAGGGCCCGCTTTTCCCTTTTGTATCAGTTATTGTTGCTATGAATGTAAATCTGTATGTTCAGTGCATACGCCCACTGATTGTACAGTGTTGCGGAATATGTTTGCACTTTTTAGATACGTGTTAATAATAGCTCCTTAGTGACTTCTAATATCCTTTTTTTTTTATTCAAAGAAGAGTTGTATACTCCCCCTTACAACATCGCACAAATCCGAGCATTCCAACAGCTATGGAGCAACGTGTTAAAGAAGAGACAAAGTATCATCATACAATTATCTGGAAAACATCACACAAGACACTTTCCGATATTACAAAGGCACGGCAGACATGAATTGTATTTTTTTTTTTGACATCACACAAATGGAAAATCTTTGCCATGATCCACATGATGCAATGCTCTGAAGTAAACAGCCCCCCAAAAAACTCCCACATTTAGCAAAGCTGCCTTTTTGGTGGAGACACTAGCACACAACTAAATTGTAACATAAAGAGTAATAAATTACAACTGAAAATAAAAACAGATCTACAACAATGTAACAGACACAGCAATAAAATATATACAGTAAAACGGAGTGACCCTAAAGCACTCCATATATATATTTGATGCTTGCTATACAGCAGTGATGTGTGGGTCCGGAAAAAACTCAAACTGCAAAATGTTTCCATTGGAGGACCCGCAGCCAACCCATACTCTCATTGGCTCGCTCTTTGTGCACCTCTGTTTCCAAGACAATGGAGAACTGGACTTCCCGCGTCTGTCCCGCACCCAACCCTAAACTGCAATGGTTGGTCACATATCAACTCTAACCCGCCCAACTGGTGGTCAACTTGCAGATCACCATGGGTTGTGGAACAACTTGCACTACTGTATTGTGTGACTGGAATTAGAATTAGCTGATAACATCCATGTTAGAACTCTTAAGGTGGCCATACATTGAAAGAACCACTGGTGTGGAGAAGTTGCCAATAAGCAGATCTTTTGCCAAAATGTCCACCTTGGAGAGGGTGATTTTGGGCAGTGTGATTGGAACACAATGACAATAATGCAGGCCGGTGATGCAGTACTCACCTTGACTGAATTTTTAAACCAGTCAGACCAATATCTTACAAGCCCTTATGCTGTCCATAGGCACAAAGATCTGACTGTACGAATCTCCATTTCATGCGATTTTCATACGACCGTGTATGTAGGGTCCCAACATCAACATTTTCCGTGCCATGGCGAACGGTCGTTCAGACAGGTTAGAAAATTTCTGTCGGCTACCGATAATATCTCTGCATGTATTGCCTATCTGGCGATATCAGTGGGTCACCAGCTTTGTTGGACATAACTTTGTACGATTGCTGTCAGGGGCAGAACATCGGCTGATCTGTTCTTTTAATACTTTATTTGATCTGAATGGTTAGTGGCAGGTCAGGAGACAGCACCAAACAATTGTTCGCCTGATGTGTAGGTAAATCTGTACATCTATGGCCAATTTAACACCGGCAGATAAACTTGCCAACTTGGTCTGAAGGGGCTGAATCTGCAGCTTAAAGGCCCCCATACACGGCTCGATAAAAGCTGCCGACAGACCCCTGTGTGTGGGGCTATCCGACGGTCGTCTCAGGTCGATATCTGGCCGAAAGTCGCATCTGTTCGTTGAGTGATCCAACCCCCATATTGCCTCCATGCTGATCTGATCATTGGGCCCTAGGGCCCACGATCGAATGAACCCGATATCGCCCACCTCAATGAGTGGATCTACCTGTGTATAGTCACCTTATGGGAGGAACTTCAAGGAGCGATCAGACGCGCTGCGCAAAAATACAGGCGTCAAATTGGATGCCACGGAAATAAGGTAAATGAATGCATTGTTGGATGGTGTTGCAGCGTTGATCCGACGTGTCATGACTGTCAGATGCAGACGCAGCGTGCGCTGGATCTCGTAGAGATTGTCCGTATACTCCTACCCTAAGGGTAGTGACAGACAGGGTGATTAGTCGCCCAGTGACTATGTAAGTATTAGAAGGGATACTATGTTTCTAAATTTAATAAACAGAAATGTTTCATGAACACAAATATTGACAACAAACAGACAAATAGTTTGCCCTCATCAGAATGTTTTTTTGTGCCCAATAATAACCCTATAAAAACAGTTAGGGTGCTGTGTAATGTAAGGGACCATAGCACCCATATCTTGGGTTTTCACGCAGAGGCCAGTGGTTAACAAGACACCTCTACGACACAAACACCCACAGCATTGGTACAAAACCTGTTGAGCGGACCATAGCAGTGGGTGGGGCAGAAAAGGCACTACAATAATGGACAGCTAGAAGAGATGCCCCTAGAAGCCCAGCTTGAAGGTCAGTGAGAGTGAGAATTGGGGTGAATGTTTATATGATGCCCTTGATGGCCGATACAATGATAATTACAGAGGCCTGTGGCATTGTTAAGGTGGCCATAGACTAGGGATGCACCGAAACCACTATTTTGGATTTGGCCGAACCTCTGAATCCTTTGTGAAAGATTTGGCCGAATAACGAACCAAAGGGTTGGGAAGGGGAAAAAGATTTTACTTCCTTGTTTTGTGATGAAAAGTCACGCAAATTTCCCTCCCCACCCCCAATTTGCATATGCAAATTGGGATTACGATCGGCCAGGCAGAAGGATTCGGCCGAATCCGAATCCTGCTGAAAAAGGCCGAATCCCGAACCGAATCCTGGATTTACCTACCACAGACTCCAAGATCCGCTCGCCAAACAAGCGGATCTTTCCTCGATATGCCACTAACAGCAGTGCTATATCGGGGTAATCCGAACGTTCGGCCGAAAGATCGGATGGGGTTTCTGACGAGTAGGGATGCCCCCATACACGGCCAGATAAGCTGTCAAATTGGTCTAAACGACTGATATCGGCAGTTTTATCTGCCCGTGTATGGCCACTTTTACGAGTTAAACGTTGGGCCACAAATAATGGGGGCTTGGTCATTAAAAGTCTATTCAAGTGATTATACAATTAATTCTATATGATCCTGTCCCTAAGTACTTGACACTTACCAATGGATTGTTCAGCAGGTAGAATGTCCCCTTAAGTATAAGGGCAAACTGGGCATGAGCAGATGTCAGAATGTGCCCAAGGTAAGCAACTAATAGATTGTAGCACAAGAGACATGAGTGTATCAGCTGAGCAATCAACATACGTATAAAGTTTCCCTACACAAGGACACTACACAGGGGTGGGTTACTGTACACTTGCCAATAGTACACAACACAAGGCGTGACAGTAAAGTAGAAGCTAAAAATAACAATAAGCTTCTGTAGCCACAAATGTAACAGCCACACTGGGCCCATAAAGCCACACTGCCGGTATAATCAACGCAACACAACTACACCACCAGCAAGTAGAACCCGCACATCTTCAGCGGAGGCGAAACGTGACCTCGCACATTTACCTGCTTTTGCGTTACTTACCGAGCCAGGGAGAAGGCCTGTCACAGCCGGAGACGGAAACAAACTGACACCCCTCTCCAAAACCACTCTCGCTCCTCCACCCCCTGTAAAAAATGGCAACTGCCGGTGAAGGGAGGAAACGGCAAGTAGGATAAAAAAAAAACTACGCATGCGCAACAGGCTAAGGCGGTGCAGTTTATCACGGGACAATAAAGCTTGTTCGCGGAAGCTTAAAGAAAAAACGAGTGCGCTTGCGTACAGTCTAATCTGTGGGCGCATGCGCTTTAGTTGATACTATTCTTGTAGTGAAGACACGAACTGTGTTTCCGATTTAGCAGACGAAATCTTTCGTAGAAATAATCAGTAAATAATAAGCTTTTGCTATTATAGAACTGAAATAATATAGGTTGTGTACTGCCTTTTATTATTTACATTTCTTGACTGGACCATCCTTTTCCAGAGCATTCCTCTGATAGTGACAACATACATACCTCCCAACAGTTTGGAAATAAAAAGAGGGACAAAAAAGTTGTTGCGCCCCTAATTACCATGTTCATTTTACAAAATTTGGCAGGTTATTACAGTTTGAACACATTTCTGTGTTTTTTTTCCCCACTTATTACACTTTTGCTAATGAAGGTTAATTGCCCTTTAAGATGTGAGTCTAACTTTTCCAAAGGGACCTGTTATCTTATATTGTTACTTATTTGCGTATCTGAAATTGTTACAAAAGTGCATCTGGTGGCTGTTCTGGGCTCTCTGCCAAAAGCCAAATAAAGTAGAAACATTGTTTCTTTTTCTGGCTGTTCAGTGCAGAGAAAAACGGGACTTTTCAGTACAAACGAATGACTGCGGGTTGAGCTGTCAAAAGAGGGACTGTCCCTCTAAACATGGGACAGTAGGGAGGTATGCATCAAGCTGATCACCTTGTGAGTCAGTCCATTTAGTTTAGTGCACAAGGCCACCATCTTGGGGGTAGTGTTGTCCCGGCCTAGGCCTAAAACCGGGGGGTCTGCTGTGCTCAACTTTTCGAAATAGCCAGAACCCCCTTGACCCCAGCAAAGTCGTGCTGAAGAGCTAGGGTTGCCACCTGGCTAGTATTATACCGGCCTGGTCAGTGAAAATGATGGTTGATCCCAATGTTATTAATAGGGAAAAAAGGTAAATATATAGGAAGGCCGGTATTTATTTCCAGAAAAGGTGGCAACCCTTTGAAGAGCGAACAGAGCCAAAGCCACGAACAGAGCTGAACCTGCAAAAAGACCCGAAGTTGAAGTCCTGAAGCCGTGAAAAGACCTGAAGCCAAGGAAAGGAGCCGAAGTTAAAGTCCTGAAGCTGAGAAAAGACCCCAAGCCACGAAAGGAGCCTAAGTAGAAGTCCGAAGCCACGAAAGGAGCCGAAACTTAGGACCCGAAGCCACGAGTTCAGTTCTACTAAACACTAATGTTTTTTTTTTAATTTTATTAAACCCCTGGGCACCAATGTATTATTTTAATTAGGGATTCACCAAATCCAGGAATCGGTTCAGGATTCGGCCTTTTTCAGCAGGATTCGGGCAAATCTTTCTGCCCGGCCAAACCAAATTCTAATTTGCATATGCAAATTAGGGGCGGGTAGGGAAATCGCATGACTTTTTGTCACAAAACAAGGAAGTACATTTTTTTCCCTTCCCATCCCTAATTTGCATATGCAAATTAGGATTTGGTTCGGTATTCGGCCGAATCTTTCGCGAAGGATTCAGGGGTTCGGCCAGGGCCGCTCCGGCCATGAGGCAAGGTGAGAATCTTGCCTCAGGCGGCACGGAGCGGCCAGTTACCAGGGGCGGCAAAAAGCCGCCTCTAGTAACTTTAAGAGCCGAATTTCCGTTTTTTAAAACGGAAATTCGGCTCTTCTAGCGCAGCGAGCGCAATAGCGCTCACTGCACTAGCGATGCGGCCCCTCCTCCACCCGCTCCGACGCTGGTAGTTAGAAGAGCGGAGCAGGAGGAGGGGCGGCATTGGGGCTGCTGCCTCAGGCGGCAGCAGCCCCTGAAACGTGCCTGGGTTCGGCCAAATCCAAAATAGTGGATCCCTAATTTAAATACACTATAGGTCCCTGCCACCAATGTTTTTTTTTATTTTAAATATTCTCTGGGGCCCCTATGTTTCTTTTTAACTTGTAAGGGGGCCATGGCCACCAATGTTTTTTTAAAAAAACTTTTATGGGAGGCGCTGGCACTGTTTTTTTAAATTATAGGGGCCCCTGACCACCAGGGAACCCTGGCGCCAATAGCGGTGTCCCGGTCATGAATTTCTTTTTTAACTTGTAGGGGGGCCCTGGCACCAATGGTTTTCTTTTTTAACTTATAAGTGGGCCCTGAGCATCAATGGCTTTTTTTGGTGCAATTTCACTCTATAAATTTACCGAAACACTGTGTCACGGATTCAGGACTTCAACTTTAGGTCTTTTCCTGACTTTGGCTTCAGCTCCATTCTGGTCTTTGATGCTTCTGATCTCTTTGTTGCTTTGGGTCTTCAGCGCTTTGTTTTTTTTTTTTTTGCGGCTTTGGCTCTGTTCGCAGCTTTGGGTCTGCAGAACTTTGGATCTTTGGGACTTCAGATCTTTGGCTCTTCAGGACTTCAGCGGTTTTTCGATGTCAGTGGGGGCTAGTTCAAAAAGTACAGCACAGCCGGTCCCCTTTTAGACCCAGTACAAATGTACCCCCTGTGTCCACCTGATGGCGACCATGCTCTTACCCATTGCAACAGCAAAACACATTTCCCATATATTCCACTACTACTGTTATTAACTCCCCCCCCAAACAAAACAATAAATAATGATTTAAGCTTAGTATTTAAGTTAAAAGTCCTGTATTTGCAGAAAAATTGCGTATGTGGAAAATGTCGAGACATAAGGGGGGGACCATTGCATATGGGAAAAATGTTGCGACTTAAGGGGGGACCATCGCATATGTGTAAAACGTCGAGACATAAGGGGGGACCATTGCATATATGAAAAAGGTTGAGACGTAAGTGGGTTTATTGCGTATGTGAAAAATGTTGAGACGTAAGGGAGGGACTGTTGCTTGTGTGTAAAATGTCAATAAATGTCATGATGTAAGGGGGGGGCCATTGTGTATGTGAAAAATTTTGAGATGTAAGGGGAACCATTGCGTATTTGACAAAATGTAAAGACGTAATGTCTTGTGTATGTCAAAAATGAGGTGACATAAGGGGGGACCATTGTGTATGCATTATGAGCAGCAATCAGCATGGCTTTATTAAGGATAGGTCATGTCAGACAAATTTGATTGCTTTTTATGATGAGGTAAATAAGATGTTGGAGAGTGTGGGGGGGGCAGTAGATGTGATCTATTTGAATTTTGCCAAAGTGTTTGATACCGTGCCCCACAAATGACTGCTTTCTAAACTCTGTTGGCGTGGTTGTTAATGGTACATTGTCTACTTGGAGTATGGTTTTTAGTGGGGTCCCTCAGGATCCACTTTTATTTAACTTGTTCATTAATGACTTAGGGGAGGGTATTGTAAGTAAGGTATCAGTGTTTGCAGATGACACAAAACAATCCAGCCCAATTCCATCCAGGATGCGGCATCCTTGCAACACGATCTTGACAAACTGGCAATCTGGGCAGCTAAGTGGCAAATGAGATTCAATGTTGGTAAATGTTTAGTCATGCACCTGGAGAAATATCCAAGCCACTTATACCTTTAATGGGACTGCACTAGGCAAATCCATTATGGAAAAGGACCTTGGAGTCCTGGTAGATGATAAACTTGGCTGTAGTAAACAATGTCAATCAGCGGCATCAAAGGCAAATAAGGTCTTGAGTTGTATTAAAAGTAGCATTGATTCACAGGAGGAGAGGGTCATTCTGGGTGTCAGCTGGAGCTGAAACACCTCATGTACTATTAGTGCATGGGTCAGACCAAACAATTGTTATTTAGATAAGGCAAAGACCACTAACATGCCATAAAGTTAGAATGGCACTTATCCTTGAATGTTCAGCATCAATGTTCCCTCTAATTCCTTCTTGGCTATGTGGCCAAATAAAATTCTTTTGTGTGCACGTTTTAAACTTGTGTGAGCAGTTTTTTAAAAACGTTGTGCTCAGGTCAGAAGTGATACAAAATGTTGAGTTTTCACACAAAATTCTTTGTGCTCTCCACAATTTGTTGTGTGTGCTGGCTTCATAATTTGTGAACGCATATTCAAACGCACACCTTAGAGCACTGATCCCCAACCAGTGGCTCATGAGCATCATGTTGTTCTCCAACCCTTTGGATGTTACTCCCAGTAACCTTAAAGTAGGTGCTTCTTTTTGAATTCTTTAATTAAAGTAGAAGTACAGCTTAACTAATGAAGTAGGTAGAAATGTTGTACATGTTGTTGTTTTGTGCTTCTGTACCAGCCCAAGGCAACCACAGCCCTTTAGCAGTAAAGATCTGTGTCTCCAAAGATGCCCCAGTAGCTCCCCATGTTCTTTTCTGCTGATTCACTGCACATGCTCTGTGCTGCTGTCACTTACTGAGCTGAGACCCACTCACAATATACAGTACACATAGAATAGAAATGTCACAATATAAGGCTGATTAGTAATTAATACAGATAATGACACATGACAGCACAGAAACCAGTGCAATTAGCATCAGAATTTAATAATCAGCCCTGTAACATCAGCTTATATTACAGGCCAACCTTATTTTCAGCTTGATAATTTGCGACAACCCCTAAATTTAGCTTTTCAACAGCTGCTCAGAGCCCACTGAGCGTGTGAGTGTCGCGGACACTTTCCAAGATGGTGACCCCCTGTGACAAGTTTGAAGTCCTGGATCATTGCTGCTATTGACAAGCTGAAACGTTAGGCCGGTGCAATAAGTTCAGTATATCATACCTCCCAACAAGTAAAAAAAAATTTTCCCGCACGTAGCGCAGCAATTTTTTTTGATCACACCCCTTTCTGTGGCTACACCCCCTAATTACCATGTTTGTTTTACAAAATTTGGCAGGTTATGAAAGTTTGAAAATATTTCTCCTTATCTAAACTGTGTTTTTGTGTCTCAAAATTGTTACAAAGTATCTTATTTGCACCTGTTAGCTGTTCTGGGCTCTCTGCTAAAAGCCAATTAAGTGAGAAACTTTGTTTCTTTTTCTGGCTGTTCAGTGCATAGAAAATAGGGACTTTCCAGTACAAATGAGGGACTGCAGTTGAGGTGTCAAAAGAGGGACTGTCCCTCCGAAAAAGGGACAGTTGGGAGGTATTCATAACCATATTCATTTTCATGGTTTACTTCTATTTGAAAGGTCAAGCTTTGATTGCATAAGAAGCATGTGTACTGCCAGAGTCTCCTGTATATAGCTTGACTCCAGTTCTTGTACACTTTAAGTCCACAGTATCTGTAGCCAATCACAGTCTATATTTTGCACCTCCAGGAACTTTGAGGATGTTTATGCTGCTCTCCAACATTTTTTTACATTTGAATGTGGCTCACAGGTAAAATAAAGTTTGGGGGGAACCCCTGCCTTACAGAGAACATTGCTGATTGCTCTTCACCCATAATGCACGAAGCTCGGGTCAACGCTTGGTTAATAATGATTAATTATCAGACAAGCACCAGATTGCCAGCAACCTTTGCCCACACGCTGCATTGCGTCATCCGCTGCCAAAGTTCACTCTATAAAGGCCAATTGCAGCCTGAAGTAATGAGACGCCATTCATTCGCCGGACACGCCCCATTTGTGTATGATTGGCTGATCTGCTTAGCTGTCAAGCGGCGGGGAAGCCGGTGATACGAGGCAGTTGTGTTGCGCTCCGCCCCTTTACCGCCCTATAAGGTGTAGAGCGGGTTATTCTTAAAGGGGAAGCGGCAGCCCGCCCACTCTTCTTCTCCTGGCTCTCAACGTGAGATCTCCCTCCTCTTCACCATGTCTGACAAACTGTCCTACAAAGTCGGTAAGGAGGGAAAATCCTGGGCGGATCGTCCTATTACAACTTGACGGAAGGGGTCTGGATGCTGATTGATTGTTATTAGGTGTATCAGTGCACAGCCTGCCTCCTGTAATTGCCCCATGCATGGCCAGACCATAGACACTGTGCAGGGGTTAGTGATGTAACTATGCCAGCTATTACACGTGTAGGCACCTTGTTTTCCAACAGGACACTATGCATGGACAGGGGGGGGGGCATTTAAATGGTATTGCCCAGGCTCCATGTATGGCACAGCACAGTGGATGATTGGTATATAAGGGGCATATATTATACAGCTTAGAGAATGGCACTCAAGGGGTAGGAATGAATGAGGCACATGTCAGTTGTTGCCCTTATTAATGGCACAGAGCAGTGGTGAATGATATGCAGGGGGGTAGATATTGTCTCTCAATGCCTGACACAGGGGCTGATTGGTTGTGTTGGAAGGGCAGATGCTGCTCAGACTGATCATTTACACAGGGTCAAGGGGCTGGTAAACATCTTACATTGTTGTTTGATCTTGCCTTGTCTTATCTATGAGTGTGGCACAGGACATAAGCAGTTTATTGTTAGTACATGGTTAATGGGATTATCTCCTCCAAATCTGCCCTTCTATATGACAAAGTGCATGGGGGATATTTGTTACTGATTTATAATGCATGTAGTTATCATTTAATTTTGTCGGTATTTTTAATTGAATTAATAAGAACTCAGTTGAAAGTCTGTATTGCCTCTTCTACTGACAGCAAACCTTCAATAAACGTAATTTATATCTGCTGACGTAGTGCAGTTGCGCTTGCATAATAGAATTGTTCTACACACTTCCATGTGCTTTATGTAACTGTCTCCTGTACTTCTCTGTAGCACTCGGTGCCCCCGGGCCACATCTACTTAAATGAAGCATGGCTTTTGCTTTTCTAAGTTCTTTTGCCCAGATCAGCAAAGTCAGGGCTGCTGGGATTTGTAGTTCAGTGAGGGAGGTGCAGTGCTGTTGTGGAGGGGTTGGCGGAACTACAAGTTCCAGCTGTCAGTGCACCATGGCTGTTTCAGTTACCTGCCACATGTTGTAACAGGCGATTTGAAGGGTTTCATGGAGCAGACGGAAGATCATGCAGCACATAAAAGCTGTTCTGAGTAGAAGTGCTTCTGTCTGCAAGGTCTTTTGGACAGGTTTTGTTTTGGGAGTGCAGCATTGGCCTTGATTTATTTTAATAGCTTTGATTGTACATTTGTGTTGTGTACAGAGGATGTTGCTACAATGAATAGGGATTTGCTTGTTAATGTCCTTGTTAATCAGTAGATTTATGAATAATAAACGCAGGCACAGCCATAGCCGATGAATGAAAAATTAAAGTTCTGGGAACGGTGTCATTCCTTCAACATGTTTTGGGGCTATAGCCCCCCCCCCCCCACTAGTCAAAATGGAGCACCATACATTTCCAAATTGTAAAGGTATTTCATATTTGTTAATAATCTTTTTCCCGATTACAGGAAGGAAAGTAGGTTCTGGTGGAGGGATACAACGTATGTACTTGACCTGTAAAGCAGAATGCTTAAGGCCTAGGCTTTTCCAGATAAGGGATCTTTCCGTAATTTGGATCTCTGTACCTTAAGTCTACTAAAAAAATAATTTAAAACTGTAATTAAACCCAATAGGAATGTTTTGTCTCCAAAAAGGATTAATATTATCTTAGTTTGGATCAAGTACAAGGTATTGTTTTATTATTCCAGAGAAAAAGGAATACTTTTTGAAAATGTGAATTATTTGGAGAAAATGAAGCCTATGGGAGACAGCATTTTCTGTAATTTTCAGCTTTCTGGAAAAGAGGTTTACAAAAATAGATCCCATACCTGTACTGTTTTTGCCCAGGTTGGTGTGTAGGTCCCAATTAAATGTAGTAGAAGCTCCATTTTTACTTTCCTCAGGGGACCAGAAAAAATGGGTGTGAATTGTGGCAAAAGCAAAAATCAGGGGTTGCAAAATTGAGCTTACACTGTACATCCTGAATTGCTTTTTCTGCATGAGACTTGATGGAAGGCGCTTAAAAAAAAATGCGTACTCTCCAGCGGGTTTCAACACATGTTTAGTTATTGTGTGGAAACCCTGATGGGAATTTTACAACCTGTTCTTCCATATCACATTTATTTTGGCTGTTCAGGGTAATATTTAAATATTTACCAACTCTACTTAATAAAAATGTTCAGCAGCATAGTGCTTTTTTCAATATTAAGAGAAAAAAATATAGTGTCACTTGACAAAGAGCTGTTGGGCTCGAATCATGTGCTAACGAATAAATCACTTTGAGCAGTTTATTTTCCTACAGGCCATTCCTTCTTTCTCCTAGTTTGTATTTCACATTACTCACATAATGACTCCCTGTATGATTCTAAAGGCGGCCATACATGGGCAGATTAAAGCTGATGACATTGGTCCTTTAGACCAATTCAGCAGCTTATCTGCCCGTGTGTGGGGCATTCCGATGGGTCTCCCCGATCAATATTTGGCCTAAATTCAAACCGATATTGATCGGGCAGGTTTGATTTTTTTTTTTTTTTCTTTATCCCATTGGCGCCCAATACCTCAGTTGTAATCCCATCGTTTGGCCCTAGGGCTATATTGCCCTGCCTTTGGTGGGCATATCTGGTTAAGATCTGCTTGTTTGGTGACCTTGCCAAACTTGAGTCTGCAAATGTTGCAAGACCACAACTCCCATAATTCTTCAAGCTGGCCAGAGATAGGTTCCATTGTTCCTTATGATGCAGTCCCTATAAGAAGCAACGAAATCTGTGTTCCATCTGCTACAAGTAGCACCTACAAATCTCTTGATACCTCTCTTGTATCTCGTGATACAAACACTGATCAGGATCATTGACTAGATGGCACAATCCAAATATTTTATTTGTGATCTCCATAAAACATTCTTTCTCCAGTCTGTGACATATGGAGAAGATTCCTGCTAAGAAAAGTGGTATGGCATCTCTTACTTTGTTCATTTGGGTTCTGAGGCCCCACTGTTTATTCATAGGGCGTATTACATAGAGTAGGTTCTTCTCTTCCAGGTCCTGTTATACAGGTGTATTGCCTTATGTATCTTGGATAAACAACAATGTTTAGTCCATGGAAAATAACTTGAGCAGTGAGTTCTGTCTACATAGTTACAACCATTGTAGCTGAGGTTGGGAAAAGACACACATATATGACCCATATCTCTTTAGATTACAGCTTCTAAGTGTTAATATCAGTAACCTTTGAATTTCTTTTGCTAAAAGGCATCCAACCCTTTCTTAAAAATATCTACTGAATTAGCTATACTTATCAGTGCACAGTGTGTACCGAGTCCCCTAGAAACCAGAGAATAATTTTGAAACCTAAATAAAGGGAGGGCATGAAAAGAAAGATAAGCAACAATAACACAGAATCCTCATAATCTGTTTGGTAATTTGGATCAGTGGCACTGACAACCAGACTGCATTTATAAATTGCAGGCAGGAAAGAGGCAGAATGTGAAGGATAATAAATGAATTGAAATTCAAAATAAATAATGAAGACCGACTAAAATGTTGCTTAGGATATGACCATTTATAACATACTAGAAAGGTGAAATTCCCTTTATGTACTGTACATCGTATAAGATATAATGTAATGGCAGGAACCTATCCAGGTATGGTACCTGCCATCCAGAATGCCGAGACGTGGGGTTTTCCGGTTAAAGAATCATTTTGTAATTTGGATCTAGATACCCTAAGTCTACTAAAAATTTATTTAAAACTGTAATAAAACCCGATAGGACCGTTTTGCCTCCAAAAAATATTAATTATATCTTAGTTGGGATCAAGTACAAGGTACTGTTTTTATTATTACAGAGAGAAAAAGGAAATCATTTTTAAAAATTTGAATTATTTGATTAAAATGGAGTCTATGGGAGATTGCCTTTAATTTGGAAGTTTCTGGATAACTGATCAGATACCTGTACTCTGAAAAGCAGCAATGTAAAAATAAGGACAATTTGTGTTGATGGGGTTGTTCACCTTCCAATACTTTTTTCATTTTCACCAGAATAAAATATTTTTTTTTGTGTATGACTGTTCGAATTGATACAATCGTTGCTAACATTCCAAAAATGCTGCTGAGAAATGTATCAACTAAGGGGCACATTTACTTAGCTCGAGTGAAGGATTAGAATGAAAAATACTTTGAATTTCGAAGTATTTTTTTTGGCTACTTTGACCATCGAATTGGCTACTTCGACCTTCGACTACGACTTCGAATTGAACGACTTTGACTATTCGACCATTCGATAGTCGAAGTACGGTCTCTTTAAAAAAAAAAACTTCGACCACCTACTTCACCACCTAAAACGTACCGAGCACCAATGTTAGCCTATGGGGAAGGTCCCCCCACATGATTGAGTTGCAGTAGGAAGAAAGTTGAGCTAGCCACTAATAAGCCATTTATATATCTAAAACAGGCCTGCGTGTATAAATCCATGATACACAAAGCTATATGTGTTGCACAGTCATTGAGACCGCAACAAGACCCATGTTGAGTACGTTTAACGATGCAATGTAAATTCCAACGTTGTATGGAAATGTCTTCATCCTGCTAATTTAGGTCACAGTTTATTTTAATTGTGCAGAGCTAATGGGCTATGGGTTATATTTACTACTTCTCTGGTAACCGGAAAGGAGAATCTGATTAGATGACTTCTCTGGAAAGGGGAGGATGTAGGATCAAGTACAAATTAAAACTATTTTTATAAATCTATAAAACACAGTTTGGTCATTATTAAGCACACCGTAAATCATATCCTTGTGTGTTATTTGTTCTAATGTCAGAACTTAGCTTCTTATAACAAAGACATGTACGCATCTGGGCATATACTTTTGCCCCTGTTTTCTCTCATATGATCTACATGACCTGCTTTAAAAGCGCTCATGTGCCTTTATATGGTTACAAGACTCCTCTGTGCCTTCTAATATCCTTAACATTTATAATAGGGGTACATTATCCCTTATCATACACATAAAACATAAATATATTGTAAAATTCTAACTTTATAAATGGTACTTTGTGACCTTCAGAGGTCTTGACAGACCCTCCCCCCATCTTACACTTCCGCGTTCAAACCCTAAAGGTGGCCATAGACGCAAAGATCCGCTCGTTTGACGACATCACCAAACGAGCGGATCTTTTCCCCCGATAGGCCATTAACGAGCATGGCTATATCGGGGGTAATCTGAACGTTCGGCCGTATGGCCGAAACGATCCGATTACGATGCGCAATGGGCTCCGGTGGGATCGGTCGGGTCAAAATCAAACCTGTCCCATCGACCAAACGACTGATTTCCGCCGGACAAAAGATGTCGGCACTCTCCACACACGATTCGAAAATCGTACGAATCGAGGGATCTATGCGTCTATGGCCAGCGTAAGCCCTGCACCTTCATTGCCTCTGGCGTCTCTTCCTATCCAAACCCGCCTGAAGAAGTCCCTTCCTGAGCCCACCTCTTCAAATGTGTCTGTAAACTGTAAATGATGCCCTTATTTCTGGGCAGCACAGACTGCAGGACTCTACTTGGTGATATCACTTGTGTCATATGGTTTAACAATTGTAAGAAATAAATAAAGGCTATCCTTATTTTATAGTAGGGGGTGCATTATTCCTTCTATAAATAAAACAGGTGTATTTTGCTTCTGCTTTAGTTCTGATAATTTCAAAAGCCATCCAGCATTTGGACAGCTGTACCCTATCCAGGGTGTCTGCTGGTTTCAATGAAACAGGGAGGGGGTAATATTGTGAGTGGAATCTTTACTCACCACATATAGGAAGTGGCCCAGGTGCACCGCCCTGAGCCCACAGCTTGGGGAGCGGATAACCGTACATAAATCTAATGGCAGGCTCTCGAATAAAGGTGACCTTCCAACAAATTGTAGAAAAGATTTGTGGTGCCTTACGCATTTCGTTTTACAAACACTTAATCATGGGCCTATAATTAAGTGTTTGTAAGGCGGAGGACACTAAATCTTTTCTACTTGATTTCTACAAAAGCATAAGAGACTGAGATAGGAATAGGAGAGACCTGAATAGAAAGATGAGTATTAAAAAGTAACAATACATTTGTAGCCTTACAGAGTATTTGTTTAGATGGGGGCCAGTGAAAGCTGTAAAGAGTCAGAAGAAAAAGGCAAATAAATAAAAAACTATAAGAAAAAATGAAGACCAGTTGAGAGGTTTCTTAGAATTGGCCATACTGTACATACTAAAAGTTAACTCAAAAGGTGAACCACCCCTTTAATACTCTGTGCCCACAGTAAGGCATAAGGTATATACTCTTACACTTGATGACATGTGGATCTTTAATGGTATTTGTTATTTCCCATCAGCTGACATCAGCCTGGCCGACTGGGGCAGAAAGGCCATAGAGATTGCTGAGAATGAAATGCCTGGACTGATGAAGATGAGGGAGATGCACTCTGAATCCAAGCCTTTGAAAGGAGCCAGGATTGCGGGGTGCCTGCATATGACCCTTCAGACTGCTGTCCTTATTGAGACCCTGACTGCACTAGGAGCTGAGGTACTGCCTTCATGTCATACTATAGTGACCTCCTAGACCAGGGATCCCCAACCTGTAGAACCCGTGAGCAACATTCAGAAGTAAAAGGAGTTGGGGAGCATCCGTAGCATGAAAAATGTTGCTGGGTGCCAAATAAGGGCTGTGATTGGCCATTTAGTAGCCCCTATGTGGATTGTCAACCTACATTGAGGCTCTGTTTGGCAGTGCACCTGGTTTTTAAACAACCAAAACTTGCCTCCAAGCCTGGAATCTGAAAATCAGCACCTGCTTTGAGGCCATTGGGAGCAACATCCAAGGGGTTGGAGAGCAACATGTTGCTCACGAGCTACTGGTTGGGGATCACTGTCCTAGACCATAGCGGCCAATGGCTGCCCATTTGTTGCAGTGATTTAAATAGTGTGCTTGGATTTGTCCACAGTGACTTTGTTTTATCAGCTTGCATCATGTCTAGTTTAAAACTTTGCTAATGGGAGCAGTGCAATGTTGGTTCTTTATTCAGCATATCTCTGTGCCGGTTGAGCTGATACAACAACATCATCATCATCATCATTTATTTATATAACGCTGTCAAGATACGCAGTGCTTTTACATGACTTAATTGAAAGTATTTGTAAAGTGAATCATGAAATGCAGCTATGCCAAACTGACTGACCTTCCTAGCATAGTTTAATCTCCAAGGGAGGTCTACCAAGTTATGATTGAATTCTCCCAAATCAGTAGGGCTCGTACAATGGAGGTGGCAGAAAGATCCATTCTTCATTATTGGGCCTGTGGACATACTGCTGTTGAAGAGATGGACCACTTGATAAAAGCTGATTGGGAGCTTCCATGCTGATTTTATCAATTCTATACTGGTGACGGTGAAACCACATCTCTGTAACCCTTTTTTCATCTTCTGTAGGTGCAATGGTCCAGTTGCAACATCTTCTCTACACAGGATCACGCTGCTGCAGCCATTGCTAAAACTGGAGTCCCAGGTGGGTGCTTAGTGGGGTAATCCTGTTACCTGTCCCTTTGTGCAATTCTTAAGCTGGCCATAGATGCAAAGATCCGATCGTACGAATCATGGAACGATCAGACTTCCCAATCTCCCGACCTGCTAGTAACTATTCCGATCAAATAAAGTAGAAAAGAACAGATCAGCCGATGTTCTGCCCCTGACAGCAATAGTACGAAAGTTATGTCCGACAAAGCTAGTGACAGTCTCCCACTGAAAATCGTACGATCGGCAATACATGCAGAGATATTATCGTCAGCGGACAAATCTTTTAACCTCTTTTTCCGCCGGACGGAAATTGTCGGGACTCTCCACACACGGTCTGAAAATTGTACAAATCCTCGAATCGTACGATCAGATCTTTGCGTCTATGGGCAGCTTTATTGTGTTTCTGTGACTCCAAAATCCACTTAGACTGCAAACTATACTGGGCTTGGTAGGCTTGCTCTACTCTGTAGAATTGTAACAACATTATTATATGCTGCCATGGGTGTCCGCAGAGGGGGGCAGTTGCCCCACCCAAACTTCTCCAGCTAGTTCCAAGAAATTGTTTGTAAACTGAATTCCCAACAACACAACATTTTTTCTTCTTCCCACTCCAAGGCAAGCCTTGATTATGTTATGTCCTGCATTTTCATGAATAGGTTCATCTTCAGTGGAATGCTACCCTATGTAATATTAGCTTACTTGCCCCCCCCCCCAGAAAATTTTCTGCAGACACCCATGTATGATGCTTATAATAATATCCTGCAGTTGTAGGTAGGAAGAGTGGGGGATAGAAAGAGTAGCATGCTTGTGTAGCTTTATATAATGCTGCCTGTACTGTATTTGCAGTGCTGTATATTTTTACCATATAAACTGGAAAGACAAGTTCACCAAACTCGAACGTGCAAAATATAATTGTGATATGTACAGACACAGAGATACAGTTGGATGAGAGTACCTTTTTCATCGCACTTAAGGTGGCCATAGACGCACAGATAATATCGTACAAAACAAATTTTCATACGATATTCGATGCATGTATGGTGGAAAAAGAGCCTACCAATATCGGCAGAAGACTTGGATATCAGACGGCTCATTGATCGGGCTGGACGGAAAATTTTGATCGGGTGCCTTTGAAGGGACCTGAACATCGCCCATTGTTAGTGCTGAATCGTCAGATAGAGGTAGAATTCTATTGTTTCTATCTGTATATCGGACAATTCAGCTCTACACGTGTGTATTGAAACAAACAATCTTTTCCAAGAAAGATCGCAATTGTTACATCTATGGCCACCTTTATTCTTGGTATCAGACATAGTAGAGGGTAGTAAGTACAGCCAGTCATTGTGCTTGGTGTAGTGGCACATAAGTACCATGACTTAATCAGATCAAAAGTAGGTAAGAAGTGACGAGAGTGAGGTACAGATTTAAGAGAAGGGTTTTATCCGTTATCCCTTTCTTCACAGGACACCATAGTGAGGCTTTTTAGTATTTAGGCAGAATAGTACAAGGGAGCCCCAAGGCAGCATCAGGTTTATAAATATAAGGGAGACATGGACAGGTTTGAGTGGAAGATGGACCAGTTTTGCATTTTTTTGTTAGGTTTATTGGAGATTATTCCAGGAGGGGATAGTCAGGAGGCAGTTATATATCAGAAATTCAATCTGGCCTCTCAAAAAGAGCGGTGAACAGAGGGCAGAGTACAAAATCTTTAGGTACCCCCATGCTAGGGTGAACTGGAGGACCATAAGAAAGGTACAAGGATTTGCAGCTAGGGATGCACCGAATTTGGTATTCGGCCTTTTTCAGCAGAATCCTTCTACCCGGCCGAATCCGAATCCTAATTTGCATATGCAAATTAGGAGCGGGGAGGGAAATTGCGTGACTTTTTGTCAGAGAACAAGGAAGTAAAAATGTTTTCCCCTTCCCGCCCCTAATTTGCATATGCAAATTAGGGTTCGGTATTCGGCCGAATCTTTCACGTAGGATTCGGGGGTTCGGCCGAATCCAAAAAAGTGGATTCGGTGCATCCCTATTTGCAGCAGATCAAGATGGGGGGCAGTACTGCCTTACTGTATATTAATGTTGCCAATTCTCCAGCCTTTTACTATTGAAAATCTGCTGTCCCCGGGGTTCTTAAGAGTTTTATAAATAAGTTGGATCCTGTGCATGTATACATGATGCTCCTTATTCAGGAGAAAAATGCAGTTACTTTATAAGACCGAAAAAGTTCTCTTTTGATCAACAAACTTCCCAGTCAATGTTTGTACCCACAGTGTACGCCTGGAAGGGTGAGACTGACGAAGAGTACATTTGGTGCATTGAGCAGACCATTTACTTTAAAGATGGCAAACCCCTCAACATGATCCTGGATGACGGTGGAGACCTGACCAATCTGGTTCACTCTAAGTATCCCCAGCTACTGAAAGGTCAGCACCCAGAATCCTTTGAAGCTGTTTGCTCTAAAAGCATAAATTAATCGATATATATATAGATATACTGAAATTTGTGTATTATAATAAATAAAGTACCCCCAGTTGCAAAATATGAGGATATTAGAAGTTATCTCGGGGGTTCCATGATCTGTATAAAAACACTCAGCCTTCGGCCTCATGTATATGGTCATGAAACTCCTTGGTAACTTATAATATCCTTATATTTTACAAAAGGGGTACTTTATTCACTATATAAATATTTCTTAAAGGAGAATTCAGCCCTAACATTAAAAAAACCCCTACCCTACATAGACCTCCCTCCCTCCTCCCCCAGCCGGTGTTCCCCCGGGCAAATGCCCCTAACGATTTACTTACCCCTCGGTGAAGATTCAGGCATCGGCGTTCATGGGCGCCATCTACAGCCGCTTCAGAATGAGACCGGCACCTGCGCAGTTGGTGCAATTTTCTGACTCGTGACAACTGCGCATGCAACGAAACTCACGAAAATTGGCGAAGCGCCGCTCTCTTTCCAATGATAACCAAAGCGGCTGAAGATGGCGCCCTTGAACTCTGATGCCTGAATATGCACGAGGGGATAAGTAAAAAGATGGTACAGCCTGGGGTACGGGGTAGGGTTTTTTTTTTTAACGTTAGGTTTGAATTCTCCTTTAAGACGCATAGTAAATCCTCTCTGCCACAAGTCTTCAGCTTGTGAAGAGGCCCCCAATCATGGCTGTTCAGTGTTCTCTGGCTGAAAACATATTGAATCGCTGGTTCCATTGAACAGAATGCACTAAAGGTTAAATAGTCTTTACACTCCTTTTTTTTTTTTTTTTTTTTCCCCCCCTGTGAAGGAAGTTTAATTTGCCATTGAATTTTAAAACCATCCACAAGGGTGCAGCACTGAACCGTCTGCTGGATCTGCAATGTCTAATGTCTTTGTATTTAATGCAGGCATTAAAGGAATCTCTGAAGAGACCACCACTGGCGTTCACAACCTCTACAAAATGAAGTCCAGCGGAACACTGCAGGTGCCAGCCATTAATGTGAATGACTCTGTTACCAAGGTAAATCCCTGGGGGAAATGGGATAAATGTAAGAGTTCTCTTCAAACCAACCCCAGCCTCCACCTGATTTACACTTTTTTTTTTTTTTTTCTTAAATTAGAGCAAGTTTGATAACCTGTATGGATGCAGAGAATCGCTCATTGATGGTATTAAGCGAGCCACCGATGTAATGATTGCTGGCAAGGTAGCTGTTGTAGCTGGATATGGTGATGTCGGTAAAGGATGTGCACAAGCGCTAAGAGCCTTTGGAGCCCGTGTCATCATCACTGAAATTGATCCAATCAATGCACTTCAGGCTGCTATGGAAGGTTAGCTCATGTATACATATATACTGGTCTCAAACCAATGACAATGTTAGCCAGATAGAGTCTGACTTTACTCCAATAATCCATACCAAATATGTCAATGATCTGCCCACTGACATAAACTCTGCTACCACCAAACTCCTCAAAACCAGGTTTTGTCAAACACCAGTGCAGAATCAAGTCATCTTGCCTGTTTTAAAGAAGGGGAAGGTTAGGATAATCATTTGCTACATAGTAAAGAGAGGGGGGTGCTATTTGCTCATCTTGTATGAGCATATACTGAGCAATCTATAAAGGTTACTTGGATTATATGCCATAAATATTACAGAGACCAAAAAAATCAAAGACTCCTGCACTATTATAATTATGTCCTACTGAAATAGATAAACCAATATTGATTAGCCTACTATGAGACCAAAGTGTTCCATAAAACGTCACTGCATCTGTGAAATGAGTTCAACAGAACATGGCAGTGAGAAAGACAAGGGGGGGGGGGTTGGATAAAAGGAAATCTTAGATCTCTGTTACTATGCATTGGGCAAGTTGAGTGTAAATTGGGATTGCATTGTTGGTCCCTGGGATGAAATTTACCTTCTTTCATTCGTTAACTCCAGATTGTGGGCACTAGGTGGTGCTAAAGAGAAGCATTTCAGGATTACTCTAATCTTTTATATATGTGTGTATATATATATATATATATATATATATATATATATATATATATATATATATATATATATATATATATATATATATATATATATATATATATATATATATATATAATGAAACATGCATGTACATTCAATTTATGCATATTATTAAACATAAATGACTTGACTGGTCAACAGAATAAGTTAGCATGGCGTTGCCAATGTTCCTACATTGCAATGTCATTGCCCATGGAAAAGTAAATGTATCTACTTTGTTGCTGTTGTATGATGGGACAGAGCCTCACACAAACCAACAACTAATATCATTCAATAGTCCCTTATCTGCCTTCCCCGCCCCTGCATAGAGATGTACATGCCTCCTTACAATAGCATGTTCACATTTCACATCTAATTGGGTGTCTGATAATAAATCTGAAGTTTAGGGTCTCCAAGTAGAAAGTGATTACTCGCCACATAAGGGACGAGGCCCAGGTGCACCACCCTGAGCCCTCTGCACGGGGAGCGGACTAAACCGAAAAAACCTTTGGTACAAGCACTCAATGAAGCAAACTTCGCATTTGTGTCATAAACACTTAATCATAGGCTAATTGGGTGTCTGAACCTTGCCTTACTTTGATGTGTGATTGGCATCTCTGCTCTAATAGATTGACAGTGGGTTGTTGGAAATTAAAATTCTCAAACATTAAATTCTGATCTCTTTGCCCCCAGGATATGAAGTGACTACAATGGATGAAGCCAGCAAAGAAGGAAACATCTTTGTGACCACTACTGGATGTGCAGATATTGTAGAGGGCAGGTAAAAACAGTTTATATTCCATCAGTTACATTGGTCTATAAACACTGCATTGTAAGAAGTTAGGGGTACTCTTAATTTTCCTCTTTATGCCACACTTCCTTGACGGTGAGCAGTAGTTTAGTATAAAAGCATGGCACAGTATCTGAGACGAGCAAAACTTGGCTCAGTGTAATAGAGAAATATGCTTGCATTCAGCCTGGTGTGTGTTTGTTAACCAATTTTTATTTATTTTTAAAGACATTTTGAAAACATGAAAGATGATTCCATTGTCTGCAACATTGGGCATTTTGATATAGAACTGGATGTGAAATGGCTGAACGAAAATGCTGTCAAAAAAGTCAACATCAAACCACAGGTAATGCTGGATTTGTACCAATTCTCTGTACTCTCCACTAGTCTTTCCACTGTTTTATTATTAAATCAAGGCATTGTTCAAAAAAAGTGCCTGAAGCATCCTTGAGGTGGGTTCCTACAATGCCTCTCTCCCAGCGCTTACCTTTACCTGTGCCGGGGAGGTCAGGGGTGGCCACATCGCTAGTGTAGAGAGATCAATTTTTTCCCCCCACCTCATGTAACCCTCTCGGTGCTGCCCCTGTTCAAAAATATCTAAAACAAAGGGTTAACGGGGTTAATCTTGTTTCCATGCAGGTGGATCGATATCTGCTGAAGAACGGGCGGCACATCATTCTGCTTGCCGAGGGCCGTCTGGTGAATTTGGGGTGCGCCATGGGACACCCCAGCTTTGTCATGAGCAATTCTTTCACAAATCAGGTGATGGCTCAGATTGAGCTGTGGACCAACACTGACAAGTATCCTGTCGGCGTATATTTCCTGCCAAAGAAGGTGAGAGGGGATTATCTGGCTCTGTGGTGGCCATTTTGTTTTCTTTGTTGTTCGAGGCACCCAGTGAAGAACTCTAATCTGCAGCGAGGTGTCTCATAAGTAAACTGATTTTATGGGATGCCAGCCTACGGAGCTCTGATTAATGTGAAGAAGTGATTTACATTAATTCATCAGCCTAATGATTTATATTCTCATTTTATTGGCATTTTATTTTTATTCCGTTACCGTTCACAAGAGCAGGTGACGACACTTAAAGTGAAAACCAAAAAAAGTGAAATCATGCAGGTAGCCGCTTAATTGGGAGGCCCTCTAGCTCTGCAAGCACTGGGGAGTAGGGTAGAAAATTGGCCAGCATCTGGATCTTGTGTAGTAAAAACTCGAGTCATTAATCAGAAAACTCTAAAAGTCTTCAGATGTATCGCTTGAAGGGGAAAGCTTAAAGGAACGGGATTATGAAAACAATAATGGGATAGTCTTACCAGCTGTAGTCGGGGTCTATTTAGCTTGAGCAAATAAGTGGTCCATTTATTTTTTTTTTTCATGCAGAATAATATGCTCTGCATGTTAAGTGTGGGGGGCTTTCTGGATGAATCTGTTATTTTTTTAGGCTTATGATTAAAGGTGGCTGATGACCACAGAGCCTTTTTTTTTTTTTTTTTTTTTTCTTCCTCCCGGATGTTCAGTGAATGAATGGCAGATAGCTCTGAATTTGTGTGTCTAGAGAAAGAGCTGAACATAATGCCCATCATTGGCATGTTTACTGGCCAGGTCTGTTGTTCCTAAACCAACTCTCTGGTTCCCTGCAGATGGTCTTGCTGATTTGTGTTTAAATAGGGAGCAGCCTAGGAAATCCTAAGCTTAAACATCATCAGCGGTCATCATAAAGGAATCCAAATTTTATGGCTCTATTGTGATGTCTCTTTTGATCATGCCTCGCCTGTGCATCCATGGCACAGTCTAAAGATGTGTTTGTGTAGTTTTCTCTTTGAAGCTGATGAGTTATCCCCATATGCTCAGGTGTGTGGGGTGCCTATATAATGTGATTTATTAGCAGGCTGTGTTAATGGTTTCTACTTTAAAAAGAAACCCTGTGCCTGAGAGCGAACAACAACTTGATTGTTGAATGGAACGTTGTGCTAAGCCAGGGGTGTCCAAACTTTTTGCAACAAGGGACAGATTTGCTCGATACTGGCACGTAGTGATTCGCCGATCTCACATACCTCTTTAGTCTACTGTACGTCTTTTGAACCTTCAGCCCTAAAGAAGTATGCGAGATTGGCGCGTAAGTGTCTATTGTTAACACCTTCAGCACACAGGCAGCAGTATAGACCAAGTGGCAGATCATTGGTGCCCAAATATTATGGCTACGCTATTCCTGATTGCACTGTGCTGGGTGCCACATTATTATTAATTTCATGACAGAGGTTGCAGGCCGGTGTAAATTTGAAAATGAGCCGCAGTTGGCTTACGGGCCGGACTTTGGACATGCCTGTGCTAAGCCAAAGTGGTGAGCCTCATGCAGAGGTCACTGATATGTTCTTGGCAAGTCCAAACGGACTTTTCCTTGGTTGTGTCCCAATTGACCGATTAGAGCACAGCTTTCATAAATTTACGCAAAATAATTGACCAATGAGCAATCGACTTTCATAATTTATGCAAAAAAATTGGCCAATGAGAGCACAACTTTTATAATTTATGCAAAATTGACCATGAGAACACAGCTTACATAATTTATGCAAAATTATTGACCAATGAGGAATCAGCTTTAATAATTTATGCAAAACAATTGACCAATGAGAGCACAGCTTACATAATTTATTTGTGTCAGTGTAGCAGGACTTTAGGAAGGGCATTCCAGGCATTTGTCTTAACTCTAGAAAAACTATAGATAGAAGAACAATACTATAGTAGCTCTAATTATTCAGAATTTTAGGTAGATATAATTAATCCATTATTAACTGGTTACCTGCCACAGATTGTAGAATCTACAGCTGTAGTTGCTCAAGAGAGTTGAACTGTGTCTGCATCTCTTCTTAGATATCCCTCTTGTAGCGTTTTCCTCCATACTAATTGTTGTTTATTTTATCTGTGCAGTTGGATGAGGCTGTAGCTGCTGCTCACCTTGACAAGCTGGGAGTCAAGCTCACCAAGCTGACAGACAAACAAGCCAAGTATCTTGGGCTGGACAAGGAAGGTCCTTTTAAACCTGATCACTACAGATACTAAGGATCCACCAACCCAAAACCTGGAACATAAAACAAGAGAATTCTACATCCAAAGCAACCATTTCCCAGAGAGTATGGTCTCTCCTCCCAAAGCCTGGAATTTCCTGGCAAATTCAAGTCTTATTGAGTTGCTAAATCTGGTATATTTGGATCTGTATATGGGGTTTTCTCACCATAATGGGAAAAAATGTGCCTCTTTCTTCTGTAACTAGACTTTTCCTCACTACTACACCCTGTGAAGCCAATGAGTAATATGTGCAAGCAAAGGTCATGGCGTTGGGGTAGTTATAGTCCATCCGCTTTATTAGAACGGTTTTCTTAAGTTGGAAGCTCCAAACTGATACCTATCATCCTAAAGTGTCGCTCAACAAGATCAGTATGGATTGGAAGATTGATTTGCAATGTGCGGGTATCTACAGGTCTTTGCACAACTCCAGCCAAATTGTTCCTTTTTATTGGCTCTCCAGCTTTTTGTTGACTATATATTGTTTTTTTTCCCCCAAAGTGGATCCCTCAAAAGGCTTTGTTTTACCAATCTTCCTCCATGCTTTAACCAACATCTCCTAGTATTTGGTCTATCCTACCTTGGCCTGCTTGTCTTAAGAGCTTTTGTATTTCCTGATGTCTCTTTCCATTAGCCATTCCTGTAGCACTCTGATTATTGCAACAAGAACCTTAAACTTCTTCATTTTTCCAGTGGAAATGTGAACTTCAGCAACTCTACCTTATATTTAGGTCCAATCTTTTCCAACGTTGAACTTAAATGTTTGTCTCCAGTTTTCAGTGAATCGGCAATCTTCGGTAACCACAATAAAAAAAAAAATGAAAACAAGACTCCTTATTTGTAGTACAATATTTATAATGATATTCATTTTGGCTTAGAGGTATGGAATACAACAGACTTTGACTGATATTTGGTGACTAGAAATAGCCATGGTCTAATACCGAAGGTATGAGGAGCTAAACTGGGCCATTAACTAAATTCTCCACAGCAGGGGCAGTTCTCTCAGCATTCAAAGAGCCTGTATAAAGTGCCATAAAATAACAGAAAAGTTGCTGGCCTACATTAACCTTAAGCAAGGCCATGCTGCGCTAATGTAGTAAAACCTGTAGCAGTTGCCCAAGATATGACCCATCACCAAATTATGAAGCCCCAAGGGAGCATGTTGCATATTGGCATCAGCTATGTCACTCTTATAAATACTTACTTTTTTTGTAGGTAAGGCTTACTTGTCATTTTACTGTGGCTTGCTGTTTATGGACCAGACAAGTCTGGTTCTGTACTTTTGCCCATCTCCTTGCCTCTCGCCACTTGAGGAAGGAACCTTTTTTTTGGTTTTGAAAACCAAATGAAGCACAATTGGAGGAGAAAATGTTGTCATTTTGTATGGGGATGGACTTTCTCCTTGAATGGGAAAGGAGAAGTAAAACAATCATAACAATACATATTTAGATCTATTTATATATTGTTTTTGGTGATGGATTTGGTTTTGAAATTTCAGACCATAACCTACTGCTTACCAACCCTGGATTCCTCCTCCATTTTCTACACCACATTCGACTCCACCTCTTCCAACAAAATTGCAAAATGTCAGGGTGGTGAGATAACCTTAGGGAAAAGTGTTGGTGCCAGTGTGTCTCTCTGCCACTCACCTGTGTCTTGGTCTTCAGTTTCCTGGCTTGAACCATTTTCCACCCATTATTTTTGTGCTGGGAGTTTTCATGCAATAGCAAAACAGATTGCAAAAACATATTATAAATATTGGGCTGCTATCATAAAGCCTTGAGTATCTGACCTAAGATAACCCTATTATGTAACACCATAGCCCTGCATTTAATAAATGCTCCATGTCACAAAAATTGTCCATAAATAACTTGGTTGTGAAGTTTTTCCAAGAATTCAGGGAAAAAAATGGCTGCTCTTGCAGCTGGCAGCCAATTAAAGACTAAAGACCAATCAATCTACTGATGGTGGACATTGGTTGTTTAAACTGAAGAAAAGTCATTTGGAGGTCTTGTTGCCATACAATTTAGTTATATGGGTACCCCTATAATTCCTTTTAACAGTATAATGGAGTGTGGTATTGTTGCTTTGCAAAGAAGGAATTTATTACACAAATAAACATTGTTTTATTATATATTTGCACATGCATGTTGGGAATATTCCTGTCCACATCGTTCCCTGCGGTTTTGTTATGTCTTCAGAGTCTTCTATCCCTGTCATGCAATTGGCTTTCAAAGTAAAATATGAACTGCGTGTCCAGGTTTAGCTTCTCTAGAGACAACACAAGGTCTCATTGTTTGGGAGCAATATATATCAGATGCTCTGTTTTGTTTCCATGAGACCTTGCATAACCCTGGTTATTTACCAGTTTTTTTTTTTCAAATTTTCCAGCTGTATAAAGAGCCCAAAGCTCCACAAACACAAGTGAAACTCGTTCTCACTGTATGTTTTATGAGCATCTACATTTTTTCACTAGTGGACCAGTAAGCAGCTGAGGCATCTTGGCATATCCACCAATGCTAAGTTTTACTTTTTATTCTTACTCCATTTAATTTTTTATTTTATTACGTAAAACCATAAACAAGATTTACAGTTGCTCTGTACATTTTCTTCTAACATGAAGTGGAAACATAAAAAAAAAACATTTGTTAATGACCCAGTTACATGTCCTGCTTACTGTAAAAGATGGAAACTCCAGTAATCAGAAGAAAAGGAGTGAAAATTAAAAGAAAACAAAACTAAGAAACAAATGCATTATCAAAGTGTTTTTGTATCCATAGGACTGTGCCTGTTCATTATTATTATGTTAATAAAACAACCTGCTTAGGGCAAGACCATTTAGCCTTTATTTGTCTTGACCAGTAGTTCGGTTGACCTTGGTTAACCCACTGTCAATCCCCTGTATTGGATCCAGGGATTTCAAATTTTATTGAAAATCTCTAATTTGCCCTCAGCATGTTGGAGAGGTTGATGGGTACCATTTAGCCATTTAGACATCCTCTCTGGAACTAAATACCATCTAGTCATAACCTTCTGAGATGTATATTGTACCAACTTGCTAGGAAAACATTTGGCCTTATTGTGGAACATGTCAAGCCATGTGTTGTCCTCTAAATATGTAGATCAAGCTCCCATTGCCTAATGTTGTTCAGTTCTTTCATGGGTATTAGGTGGATTTAGGATTCGGAAATCTGAGATGGACCCTTTTATTGGGGAGGGAGTGTAAACATAACCATTCATAAACCATGGGATTGGATAGTTTATTCCCTGTTATTTGTAAAGGTTGTGACGTATCTGGGCATATGAAAGATTTCTGAATCAGGGATATGGTACTCCCATTTAAATTCTGATCATACACCTGTAATTTTTTCCTCCCAAAAATAAAAAAAATCATTGATATTAATATGAAAACACTTGAAATACAATTATCACATTATAGTGCCTATTTTTAAATCTGTATTCTAATGATATTCTCTGATGTTGAGTATTAGTTATAACACCGTGTTCCTATTCATAATATTGCGTATTGTTAAATTAGTCTGGTTTCTCCTAAATTTTGCTGATTGTTTTTTTTCTAAACTTCATGGGACAAAATACAACATCGGTTGACCATGGTTACTGCCCAAGAACTCACTGTCCTAGCTATTTGCAGCCTTTTGGTATTTGTGAAACAAGGCCAGCAATGAGCCTTCAGTGTTTTGAAGGCAACTAGAATCTCCATATGTTACAAGGACTCCTGCTTCAGTGGAATTCGAAATAGGATATAAGCCACTGTGACAGAATGTTCTGCTTAAAAACAGCTAGGATATCAGCCAATAAAGCAGAGCAGAATGGCTGCTTATAGCCGTTTCAGCTAGCATGTGTGCCATTGTGGCAAAATGTTCTGTTCTAGTGAATTTTAGCCACAAAACAGGATGGAACTACTGCATACATTGGGTTTTAGACAGAACCTATGACTGACCATAGTGAAAAAAGACAGCTAGAATCTCATCCATAAAACAGTACTGGTTTGTAAGAAAGGATGTAGACAAGTACACATCCATTAAAACACTTATTTAATAATATTTTTCAACACTTCTGAATGTTTTGTTTAAGTTGGCACAGGTTCAAAGCTTCCGTTGTTATATCCCAACTGGTCCTAATAAATAAATATTGCACTGATGAGTTCAGAATTTTAAATATTAAGATATTGTACCCTTTAATTATATGACAATGTGACCACTACCCACTAGACTAGAGAACATAGTAGAGACAGGGATCAGTACGAGTGTTCCAGTGTATGTGCAGATGCACATTAGGAATAAATACAGGTATGTCTATAACCTGTGCAAATCTGGTCTACTGGACATGGTTAGAAAAATAAAATGAATGGTAATACTTGAAGTTTAAAAGGGTATACAGGTATGGAACCTGTTATTCAGAATGCTTGGGACCTGGTGTTTTCTGGATAACAGATTTTTCCGTAATTTGGATCTTCATACCTTAAGTCTACTGGAAAATCATGTATACGTTAAATGAACCCATAGGCTGGTTTTGCTTCCAACTAGGGTTAGTTGCCCTGTATATCTTAGTTTGGATCAAGTACAAGGTACTGTTTTATTATTACAGATAAATGAAAATAATTTTGAAAAATTTGGATTATTTAGATAAATTGGAGTCTATTGGAGATAGCCTTTCAGTAATTTCGAGCTTTCCAGATAACGGGTTTACAGATAGCATATCACATACCTGTAGTGGGAGTTAACCAATCAAAATTATCTGTTACCTGCTTTAATTTTTGCTTCACAAACCAGCATGAGAAAAGTTTTTGGGCCAAGCGACCAATGACCAGGATGTGGACCTTGAAAGGGTAATTCACCCTTAAGTTAAAGGGGCTGTTCACCTTTGAGATAACTTTTAGTATGATGTAGAGAGTATATATTTTGAGACAATTTGCAATTGGTTTTCATTGTTTATTATCTGTGGTTTTTGAGTTATTTAGCTTTTTATTAAGCAGTTCTCCAGTTTTCAATTTCAGCAGTCTGGTTGCTAGGGTCCAAATTAACCTAGCAACTATACACTGATTTGAATAAGAGACTGGAATATGAATAGGAGAGGGCCTGAACAGAAGGATCAGTAATTAAAAGTAACAATAACAATACATTTGGAGCCTTATATAGCATTGGTTTTTTAGAAGGGAGTCAGCGACGACCATTTGAAAGCTGCAAAGAGTCAGAAGAAAAAGGCAAATAACTATAAAACTATAAAAAATAATGAAAACCAATTGCTTAGAATTGGCCATTCTATAACATAATAAAAGTTACCTTAAAGGTGAACCACCCCTTTAATATACATTTGCTAAAAATAAGCACAATATTTATTTTTTTCATTGGGAGGGGCAGATTTATCAAGGGGCAAAGTGAATTCGAGGGAATTTTCGAAGTAAAAAAATTCGAAATTCAAAGTAATTTCTTGGATACTTCGACCATCGAATAGGATACTACGACTTCGAATTTACTTTACCTTGCGTTTTAATCGTTCGATCGAACGATTTTACTTCTATCGTTCGATGGGCAAATTCGTGGAAAATAATGAATTCAAAGTTTTTCAATTCGATGGTCAAATTTCGAAGTATTTTTTACTTTGAAATTGGACCCTTGATAAATCTGCCCCTAAATGTGATTATTTTTTTAATTTAAAAAAATCCTTATTTTATCCTATATTCAGGTAATTTATCCACAGGGAGATAATTGCTATATAAACAAAGCTCTTGTAATAAAACCTTTGTTATAAAAAGCAACTAATTTTACTACAGTGCTTTAATTATGTCACCATAGATATTCCCCAGTTTATTCAGCACATCCCCTAACCATTGAGCTCTTGTTGAAAAGGGGTTTATAATATAGAATATCCTACTCTTTCCATTGGTCTCCATTATTTATCTTATTATTTTCCTTCCTGCATCGTCTTTCAAGCTTGCAATTTAAAATGCTACCTGCCTGTTAGGGTTCAGTGTCTCTCACTCTTGTTTGTTACATTTAATTATTTCTATTTCTATTCAGGACCTCTCCTGTTTATATTCCTGTCTCCCATTCAAACTGGTTGCTAGGGCTGCAACACAATGTGGTAACCAGGAAGTGAGGCCACTTCCTTGCTGGAATAAGGAAGTGGCTGTTAAGGTGTTCAAATGGCACCTGAGAAGTGGGAGAAACAGATATTTAAAGCAGGCAGAAGTGAAAATATTTGAAAATATAACAACCAAAAGTTAAAACAGGAAAGCAAAGCAACAAAGCTATAAAGAGATATTGACACATTTTTGGACTACCCTCACCTTGTCACCCGCTCCTTATAATTTGCATTAAATTGTATAAAATAGCTCAAATACATGCAGCGTTGGGCAGAGCTGGGAGTACAAATAGAGGCTCTATGGGGTACATGAGCAAGACATTCACAGATGTTGCTGGAGTTATATTGACTAAGGAATCATACAACAGGAATATTGCAAGCGAGACAAAATATTGGTTATGCCCTATTGAGAATTTTCTTGATGCCATCGTTCAGTGAAAAAGAAAATGTAGAAGAAAGTATCTGCTTATGTTTGGGATAAGCCATGTATTTTGCCTAATTACTCCTTACTTAAACTTTGCCGTGAAAGCAAGGACTAGGCAGCACCTGGATATGGCTATGTGCATACCCACAGTTCCATGAAGGTAGGTTCAGTCACTTTCCTGTTTTACCTGTAAGAATCCTGAATTTAGGAAATAAGGGTGGATTTTAATGTGGTGTGTTATTAGACTGTAGTGCCAGTTTGCACAAATCCCACATACATTGCCTCTTCAATTGCAAATTGCCCCCCTTGCACCTTTCTCCTAACTCTCAGCCAACTCAGGAACGGTTAAATTTACCCTAGCAACCAGACAGTGGCGAACAAAAGTCTGGAAAGTGAATAAGAGAAAGCCTGATTAGAAATATTGGTATAAAAAGTAAGCGTAGAAATGTAGCCTCACAGAAAAAATATCAATTAACTTGCATTTTCTTCTAAAAGGTTAAATAAACTCAGATTTTATTTAAAAAAATACCCCCATTTCTCATCTGGATCTGGGTATAAAACCGATTATGCTAACCCCCCAAACTTGTTTCTCATTTACTCTGCTTTGGCTGTGTCCCTATAGACTGCAAGCCTTTGAGTCCGGTGACATCATCGCAGCTTGGCTCAGTGTTATCTAGATTTATAACTTCCCAATTGTACTGACACAGAATGAGTTGGCGGCAGTATAAATATCTGCTTAAAATAAATGCAGATAAAAAGGCAATAATCACTACGTAAATCAAGTGCTGCATTTTTCATACTAAGGACACATGTTGCGAGGAAGGGAGGTCGAGGTTGGTAATTCAGTCCATGCATAGCAGTTCTGAGCCTTTACTGAGCACCCTGTCTCTGCTTTATGTCAACTTATTGTCTTAGTCTGTCTGTAGCATCAGATCTGCTCAATGTCAGCCTGTCACCCTTTGGGAGAAGACAGCGATTGCAAAATTTACATACACACATTCTCTCCTCATGTGCAGTAAGCATTTGCTTTAACCCCCTATTATTTGGGCTTACCGGTATATAACTTTGTAGTTTCATATATATGTACCAGAGGTAGGCCATCATCCATATGTTCAGGCTTTAGAATGATTAGTAATCCCAGCAAACCCATGCCAGCTGAACAGAAAGAAATACTGGGAAGAATAGTTCTACACTTGTATGCCTATCCTTGGAATATTCATAGTTCTATCAATACCGTTTTTTTGTAGTTACTAGAATTCTATTGATATTATGCCAAATTATGTAGACACTTAAAGCTGCCACCCTATGGTAAATTTGGTTAGAATCACTAGTACAGTGAGCAAAGCATATTCACCATGTTTTTCCCACAATGCTGCGTTTTTTTCCAGATTGCCAGCATCGTTGGTGCTAAGTCCAAAAATATAGAAGTGTAAAGATGGCCCATTGAAACAAGTATCTTTAATGAATGTTTTTTTTTTAAAAAATTACTTTTTGTTGCTAAGTTTTTCTTAGTCACTCTGCTTATTAAAGGACTAGGAAAGGCTTAATTATGGGGGTGCCAATTTGTCGGGCACCAGTTTTTGCAATTAATAACTTGAGCCTTGGGCCAGTGCACCTCCTTACTAAAAATGCACCTCACCAGGGGACTATTATAATGATGTTTAAGACATTATCTTGCATAGTGGTACTTTCCAGTGACAAAGCCTTACCTTCTCCTTTAATTATGTGAAAGGTTCAAACCCCTGCAATAGTGTAAACAGGGATTTCTAGGGGTCAGCTACTGTCGCTCCAGACAGCATTGCTATGTTTTAAAGTATAAAACTCCCCAGTCCCTGCCTCCTGATGTCACCACCTGTCATCTCAATGTTGATCTCTGTTTAAAAATTAGCAAAACTGGCAACTTTTTACTTTACCATTAATGGTCCATACAATTATCTTCTGCATCAGGGGCAATAGTTTGTGCAGTTAGGCTCATGGCAGCCATGTACATAGCACCTGCCTTAGGCCCCATAGCACCTTGCCCTATTAGTGTTCCCTAGGCATGGAGTGCAGCACAAGCCAGGAAGTTAGTACAGGGTTCTATAGCACCTTCTATCTAAGGGGGACACCCGCATATCACCCCCTGCCCACCCATAATGGCAGCTCATGCAGGGTATTAGACCTGCACTTACGGGCACAAAATGCATTGCACTTTGCACCCTATCCCATACTTTGTATATGAAGACCAAGGCCTAAGATCTCAGACCACTCTGATTTGAATGCTTTGTTATAAGGAGAACAATAATCTCAGCCATAATGAACAAGACTGTTGTATATACTGGGTTTCAGGTAGACAACTGTAAGTTCCATGCAGGATGCTGCCACTTTGCAAAGTGATTTGACTAAATTGCAGAACTGGGCAATAAATAAGGTTTAATGTTGATAAATTCAAGGTTATGCAGTTAATTGTAGTGTTGGGTGTATCCTTAAAGGAGTGGTTCACCTTTAAGTTAACTTTTAGTATGTTAGCCAATTCTAAGCAAAATTTCAATTGGTCTTGATTTTTTCATTTTATAGTCTTTAAATGATGTGGCTTCTTCTTCTGACTCTTTCCAGCTTTCAAATCGGGCCACTAACCCCATCTAAAAACAAATGCTACTTTTTTATTACTCATCTTTCTACTCAAGCCCTTTCCTATTCATATTCTAGTCTCTCTCCAGTCAAATATTCTGCTCTTTTTCAAATCAATGCAATGTCTTAAATTTTTTTCAGAGGTGGGGCAATATAAAGCTGTCACTAGCTGACACCAAAAAATTTAACTGAAATGTCCCATTATAAACAAAAATATTTAATCTAGCATTCAAACTAATCCTGCCTTTGCATGTGATTTTCTCAATCATTAATCTTAAACCAGAGACTGTGAATTTCACTTAAACACTCAATAACTGTTAAATTGTATTCAAGCTCTATAACTGTGCAGTAGGCCTTTTTGTATAATATTATTCTAGTGCACACAATTGAAATAAATCAGACACAAAAGCTCAGTCTTTACTGTATGTATGAAAATATTTATTATAAATTGTATCTGATATAAAAAATATTGATAAGTCAATGAGAACAGAACATAATGAGGTCCCTTTATTGCATACGTTAAATGGAAACTGGTGCTAGATTTCGCTTTTTTCCTGCACAAAAGAACATTTTGCCCCCAGACAGGTGGCTTTTCTGCCAACCTCTAGCTCCAGCCCTAACAGCATTTTGCCCTTGTGCTACTAGTTCTGTTAACTTTCTCAGACACACCCTTATGTTATTTGCATAAGTTGAAGGTTATTCTGAAAACCGAAATGCTGTATGTGTGGGGAGTATTCAAAGGGCACATAAATGCAAAAAATATCTTTTCCCCAATGAAAGAATATTCTAAATATATCCATTAAAATTGTTCTGTGGTTTTAAAGTTCTTGAAAGCAGTATTTTTAATTCGCTTTTGGCACAGCTAGTTCTTGCAGCCTTGTATGCTTCTTCACAGGTCTCTTAATCAGCTGGCTTCTGCTGCATAGTTTCATAAGTCAGGACCACCAAGGCACAGAATAGAAAGGCAATGACAGATACAGCTTTCAACTAGTTACATTTATAAATAACTTTAAAACTATTGAATATTTATAATATACTGGAAACTTTCTAAGAATTCATTTTTTTCTTCAGACAACACTTAATTTTTGAGGTTCTTTAAAAACAAAGCTTTTTGTAATTTATGTACCACAATTCTAATCTATTTTTATATACTTCTGTTCCCTTCACTCACCTGTATTAAGCTAGCCATACATGTGCAGATCTGCCAATTTGGACCCTACAGATTGAGTCTGCAGTTTATCTGCCAGCGTATGGGCCCATCGTGACTGCTTCAGATATTTATTGGGCAGGTTTAAAATTCCCGTTGGTTGGGGAACTGCAGACCTCTTTGGGTAATATCACACTGTGAGATTTAGTAGCCAGGCGACTAATTGCCTCTTCTTTGGGGCGACTAATCTCCCCGAACTGCTTCCGCCTGCTAGAATGAAAAAACGCCTGCTGCATGGCACTTGCGGTGCTTCGTTTTCCGAAGTCATCCGAAGTTGCCTCAAGAGGAAACTTCGGACGACTTTGGAAAACAAAGCGCCGCGAGTGCCATGCCGCAGCCATTTTTCATTCTAGCAGGCGGAAGACAGGGGGACGCAGTTCGGGGAGATTAGTCGCCCCAAAGAAGAGGCGATTAGTCGCAGGGCTACTAAATCTTCCCGAATCTCACAGTGTGACATTACCCAAAGAGGTCTGCAGTTTCCCAACCAACAGGAATTTTAAACCTGTCCAATAGATATCTGAAGCAGTCACGACGGACCCATACGCTGGCAGATAAACTGCAGCCTCAGTCTGTAGAGTGCTACAATCTGACTTTGTTAAGTAGAGTGCAGAAGCCAATGCAGACTGCTCCCTGTGGCAATTTGCCACCCTGCCCTGCACTTAAATGACCACCATAGGGTAAGAAGCTACTTTTATTAAAGCTGACACAAGAGGGATATGTCAATTATAAATCTTATTAGCTCCCAGTGTATTGGGTGTTCCACTTGAAAGAAACGATTGTGTGCAAAACATAGCTGTAATATTGTACTGGCTCTGAAATGTTACTTTTTAATTAAAATATGTTCATTTAAAGGAACAGTTCAATGTAAATAAATAAAAACAATTTTAGCTTGTTCAAAATAAAAAAAATGTTTCTAATATAGTTACCAACGCGCTATAGAACCCAACTTACTGTTTTGTAGCTGTTATTTATGTTATTTATCAAAGGTCGAATGTTAGAATTTTTTTTATACCTCAAATAAACTTGAATGGTATGTTATTTAAGAAAAAACTCGAATGGAAAAAACAAGATTCTGTGAGTTCAAGTTGCGAAACCTAAAAACTCGAGCTGAAGAGTTTTCCACAGGAAAAAACTCGAATCGCTCGAATTGATCAAGTTTTTGGGCAAAACCCTCCTACTCCTACATGACCTTGACAGGTTTTAGATGTTGAATTTTCAGATTTGAGCTATTTCCAGGGTCAGGGTATACTATATTTTGAATTTTTTTTTGTTGTTTTTAAAAAAATTCGTTTTTTTTTTAACCTGAAAATTTGAGTTTTGACCCAAAAGATCAACTTAAAGTTTTGTGGAAAACAAAATTCTCCCTAAGTTTTTGACAAATCCGTCAAATTATTGTGAGGTTAGTGGGGCACAGAACGACTGTGCATCTAACGATTTTCGTCTGACATCGGTCAGAAAATCGATCAGTCAGGTAAGGCTAAGGCCACACTAGGCGATAGCGCCGCGATTTGACTCGCGGCGACTTTTCGCCGCGACTTTTAAGCCGCAATCGCTGGGGAAACTTTTGCGCTGGCGTCTATGGGGAATCGCGAAAAATCGCCAGCGTAAAAACACACGCGGCGATCTTTTTTCTATTGTCGCTCGAAATCGCCTAGCGAGGCAATTTCGAGCGACAGTAGAAAAAAGATCGCCATGTGTGTTTTTACGCTGGCGATTTTTCGCGATTCCCCATAGACGCCAGCGCAAAAGTTTCCCCAGCGATTACGGCTTAAAAGTCGCGGCGAAAAGTCGCCGCTAGTCAAATCGCGGCGCTATCGCCTAGTGTGGCCTTAGCCTTAGAACATTTTCATTGGTCACAGTGAAATTTATCCATTGTCCAATTGCAGGGCCAAGCAGGCAGCTATCTACAGTTTCCTAGTTTCAGCTAGACAATATCGCTTGAAATGGACGTTTTTGTTTTTTGTAAATTTAAACAATCGTTTCAGGTCCTACGATAACGAAAAGATGTTAACATCTATGGCCATGTTAACATCTATGGCCACCTTAATTCTAAGTTAAGCGACTTCAAGGGGGGCCACATGAGACATAAATGTGGAGTTTGTTTGCTTTTGATTCTCAGCATGCAGGTCAGATTCAAAAGCAAATAGTTATGACCCATATGCCCCCCTCAAGTCACTGATTGGTTACTGTATGGTAACCAACTAGAGAGCTGCAAAGCAGGAAATTGGGTTCTGGCTATTATATGAGTCATCTGGTCACTCCAGCCTTTATAGATTATATATATAACTAAATATATTGAAAACATTTTTATTTTGCACAGGCTAACTTTTTACCCACTGGACAATTCCTTTAACCTCTTACACAACAATGTAAAATTGTCATGACAGTTCCCTTTGTCATTCATAGGATATAGGGAAATATTTACTTTACATTGCAAATCATAAAAAGATCTCCTCCTGAAGGGCAATTGTTAATGTGGCAGCAGTTTCTCATTAAACGTAGCAGAGTCAAATGATAAAGTATTCAGATATTTAATACACAAAGTAGATACTGTATAAGGTTCTGCTTTAACAGAAGGTAAATATCATCAACAACATGTTGTAAAATGATGTGGAGTATATACAGTCAGTTCACAAGACTATTGAGCATTGGGTTATTAGTGAATGAGCACAAGGCACAATGAGGGGGGTTACATGCTGCAAGGATGTTGTATGTTGTATGTTATTTCCTAATGACTGTTCAACATAACGGTACCCTCTAATTGTCAGTACACAAAACATGTAAAAGAAAAAAGATCTTAATAGAAGGAAGGTTTATATGCTCAAAATGGAATTCACTCACAGAGTAAAAACAAGTTTAAAAACAAAATATACCCTGTTTACATAGTTTATTGTTTTAATATATTAAAAGGGTTGTTCACCTTTGAGTTAACTTTTAGTATGATGTAGAGAATGATATTCTGAGACAAATTGCAATTGGTTTTCATTTTTTATTTTTTGTAGTTTTGGGGTTATTTAGCTTTTTATTCAGCAGCTCTCTAGTTTGCAAATTCAGCAATTTGGTTGCTTGGGTCCAAGTTACCCTAGCAACCATGCATTTATTTGAATAAGAGACATGAATAGGAGAGGGCCTGATTTGAAAGATGAATAATAAAACGTAGCAATAACAATACATTTGTAACCTTACAGAGCTTTTGTTTTTTTAGTTGGAGTCAGTGAACCCCATTTGAAATCAGGAAAGAGAAGATGAAGGCAAATATTTAAAAAACTATAACAAATAAATAATGAAGACCAATTGAAAAGTTACTGAGAATTTGCCATTCTATAACATACTAAAAGTTAACGTGAAGGCGAACCATTAATTTTAAGACATAGCTTATAGTGTGTGCAGGTATACAAGTATAGGATCTATTAACCTGGAATGCTCAAAACCTGGGGTTTTTCTAATAAGGGATGTTTTTGTTATTTGGATCACCATACCTTAAATCTTCTTAAAATAATTTAAACATGAATCCATGTTGTGCCACCATCATGGATTCAGCTTTAGTTACCATCAAGTATAAAGTACTATTTTATCACTACAGAGAAAAGGGAAAGCATTTTTTAACCTTGGCCTTTGACCTTCATGGAGCTTTCTGAAAAACAGGTTTCCAGATAAGGGATCCCATACTTGTACTTGTGTTTATACATATGAATGGGATCTACTATAGTGTTAGCCTTCACAGAGTAGGAGGCTATAGTTCATTGTCTGCACAGAATTACTTCTCTCTATATTTATACAGGTATGGCATCTGGAAAGTTTGGGGCCTGTTTTTTTCAGATATTAAGATTTTTCGAAATTTGGATCACTTTTCCTTATGTCTGCTAAAAAAATTAAAACTTGAAAAATTCGAATCAGTGTAGTCGGGGTGAAAATACTCAAATTGATTTGCTTTTCAACAAAAAAATCTTGAATTGTTCGAATCGATAGAGCTTTCGAGCAAACCCACAGAAAAAACTTGAACATTATGAAGGCTATTTACATCTTTTAATGGTTCAAGGGACCTCTGCCATTGACTTCTACATGACCTCGAAAAGGTTTTTCGAGTTTTTTTTTTTAAGCCTGAAAACTTTAATTTTTTTTGATAAATAAATGAACTGCATGGGAGAGTTCTGCCACCAATATTGATGTTAGTTTAATTAGTATCAGAGCATCAGGACCAAGCCAAGTAGTATTGGCACTTAAGGTCAATGTGTACAAGCCCAATGGGGAGTTGCCACAGCTCCTCTGGGGCCCCCGCCACCTGTATCCTCACCCCCACCAAGCCCTTCACCCCCCACATGCACCTTACACTTACTTTTGCCGCTACCAGGGAGGGAGGGCAGCCAGGAGCAATAACAGAGGGCAGGCAGGGATCAGGTTGGCGGACCGTCCAGCTTTTTTCCCGGTGTCCTGCCGGCCCAGTCCGAGCTTGTTGGCACCCAAGGCAAATACTACTTGGCATGGCACCTTGTCTGGCACCCACCCTGCTTACTCACCCCCCCCCATGTTTGGTCTGTAACCCAAACTACCCCCTCTGCTGCCACCAGCTGCCCCTCCAGTCGCCCCCAAACTGCCACTACAATGCAGTCACCGCTATTGCATCCACTAAAGATAGGTATACTAACATCTTACATAATCAGTATATACCGTTTATACAGTATATTAGGCAGAACTGTAGCCTATTTAAAGCAGTGTACCTTTACTACAGAGAATCCCTTAGCTGAACCAAGCAATATGCCAGCCCCCACTGAAAGGCTTAAACGGGTTGTTCACCTTCCAACACTTTTTTCAGTTCAGTTGGTTTCAGATAGTTTACCAGAAATAAATACTTTTTCCAATTACTTTCCTTTTTTTATTTTTTACATTTCTTTCCAAAATCTAACGTTAAATGTTCCTGTTTAAGCCTGGCAGCTCTGTAATTCAGGTGCAGTCTCTAAAAACTGTTACAATTTACAATAAGTGATACTTTGTATCCATTCTAAGGGTAGAGACACACGCTGCTATTTCGGGAGATCAGTCGATTCATTTGCCAAAGTCGCCAGAAGTTGCCTCACGAGGAAACTGGGGAGATAAGTCGCCTGAAGAAGAATCGATTTGTCGCTGGGAGACTAATCTCCCGAAATAGCAGCATGTGTCTCTGCCCTAACCGCTGCATTTAATAAAACTCAGGGATTAGCTGCATTTAATAAAACAAAGATAAGAAATGTATCAACTATAAGTAAAAAAAATCTGAATTTCAAGCTATTTTTTGTGTACTTCAACTATGGAATATTCCAAAATCAATTTGAATTAAAATCTTTTTTTTATCATGTACTGTCTTTTTTAAAATTCGACTTCGACCATTCGCCATCTAAAACCTGACGAATTGCTGTTTTAGCGTATGGGGGACCTCCTAGAACCCATTTGGAGTCGATTGGTGGAAAATTCAAAGTTTTTTATAAAAAAAAAAAACTTTGAATCGAATACGATGATACTTTGATTCGTACAATTCGAATTCAAATTAAAACGGCCTATTCACCCGCAAATAAAACTTCGGGTTTTTTTTGATAAAAAAAAGTGTTAGAAAGTCGAAAACCCCTTTAAGTGCAAATTATTCAGAGAAGGGATGGTCTGGGCACCAAACTGCGTCCTCATAAATAAAAGAAACAAATAAAAACAGGGTTCATTTGAGCTCTAAAGAAAACATCTCCCTTATAAATAGGGTGTATTTTCTCATGATAGCTGTGTTTTTATAAGATACTTCCATGGTAAGGTTCTATGTCTCATTACAAGATACATATAAAACACACTGAAGTTATACCACAGCAATATGGCCATCTTGCCATTCACTGGTAAATCATTAATTTATGGATTGTAAGGCACCAATTGGAAAGAGGTCAAGTTAAAAATGGTGGTTGGTGCTTTTTATATATACTATACTGTATATTGTGTATACATTATTTTTTCAAGTCTAGTCTTTAGACCTAGAATAATCTAGCTTTTATAGTTACTGTGACAACTGCTACAATGCTGCTGCTCTTGATTCCCCAAAGGTGTTCCCTTCTAACAGTTGGGGTAGCCCATCTTATAATAGCAGACTGTCTGGAAGAGCTGGCAATGGCAGATCGCACAGTGGTCACAGCAGGGCGCGGCCGGTGCTTTGCAGCTTGCAAGAAGAGGAACACAATTTGGCGGAGGAGGGGGTCGTGGCTTCTTTTTGGGGGGAACTTTTCTCTGTAAGACATGTGAAACAAAACCATAAGGTTAACATATAATTAATGGCACACTGTTGTTAAAAATTGTTTGTATTATACCCAGAACAGTGTGGTCAAAATCGATTAACTGTTTTTTAAATATAGTTTCTCGTAGAGAAATGGTGAAATGGGTGTGTCATTCCTTTTTCTCACAAAGCAGCAGCCCTGTCTTACTTTATGGCAGATATTCTATTAATCATTACAAGAGATTTTGTTAAGTCCTGTTTAAAGTCAAACAGAACCTCATGCAGGCTGGAGTGAACATCTACCAAGTTACCAATCACAGCTCCTGGCAACCCCCAGTAACATTTTTTATGCTTGTGACAAAATGGCTGTTGGGGAGTTCAGCACATTAATGGAGATGTGCTTTGTATGCAGACACAACTGTGTTGAAAAAATTGGTTTAGATAAGACTTTTCCTTAACTATACTCTATATACAGATTCTTGGGAACTATTCCTTAAAGGAGCATAATGATTTTGAGCAATATGCTCAACACCACAAACCGATCTATCTATGGGATCCGTTATCCGTAAATCGGTTATCCAGAAAGCTCTGAATGACTGAATGGCCGTCTCCGTATAGACTCCATTATAATCAAATAATCCAATTTTTTTTTAAATGATTTCCTTTTTTACTCTGTAGTAATAAAACGTACCTTGTACTTGATGCAAACCAAGATATGATTAATCCTTATTGGAAGCAAAATCAGTTTATTGTGTTTATTTAATGATTTTCTGTAATCCAAATTACAGAAAGATCCATTATCCGGAAACCCCCAGGTCCCAAGCATTCTGGATAACAGGTCCCATACCTGTATAAGAAAGCAGATCAGGTACAAAATCTTATACATTTCATGCTTTTGTGCACTTAGCATAAAATGTACAAGACTTTTTATACCTGATAGAATATAACACAAGCATTAAAGTGGACCTGTCACCCAGACATAAAAAGCTGTATAATAAAAGTAGTTTTCAAATTAAACATGAAATCCAAATTCTTTTTTTATTACAGCATTCATAACCAGTGTAAATGCATTTTAAAACTTCAGATATCAATCACATTTTGTCTGCACCTCCTCTATGCCTTAGGCATAGAGGCAGGGCAGGCAATTGCTTTCACTTTCCAACTTCCCAGATGTCACTGCTCTCCCCACATTCCCCCTCTCTCTTTACCATTTCATTGTGTAACCATGGCATGGGGATGTACATCAGCTAAGATTTTGCTATATAAGGCTTGCCTTAATAACAATGTCCACAAAATGGCACCTGCTTGGCATAATTATGAATTCCCAGACCAAAGGAAACACGATTCAAATAAGTTACTTTGTGTAATTGAAGTTTATTTTGCTTGACTAACATGATAAGCAAGGATTTGGAATTTTTTTTTCAGGTGACACAGGTCCTCTTTAAGGGACTTCCTAGAGAGACCAGGATCACAATGCAATGCACACACAACTCATTTAGATGTATTACCTTTGCCATTTTATTTTTTTCAGCATCCACTCTGCTTACTCTTCGTGATCTCTTTGTCAAATCTGTGGGAAGTCAGAGTGAAATATGTACATTGTTATTGGTTAGCCTGTTAGCCAGTTAGCTGCCACTTTTGAAGGCTGAACTTACCCACAATAGAGATAGGTGGGAGCAGCTCTGAAAACCTCATTACACTTCCACTGTTAGTTCCATCCTTCTTCTCTTCCAGAATGATGTGTGAATGGACTAGCACCAGGAGACTAGTTAAGAGGAGGAAAAAAACCCCCTTCATATCTGGAAATCTGCAACACGTAGAAAAGTGAGCCCACATATAAAATTAGTCTTTTAAACATGGCCTTTTACTTTTTGTTTTGTACCTTGGCGTTAAGACTAAGCCAGCTATATATAAAATTCCTGAAGACTCACAGCATACACCACATCAACTACATCTAAACATGTAAACCCACATTGCTAGTCTGTACTGGGTACTATACTTAATAGCTGGGATTTAAGCTATCTTTGCATTCAATTCACTGTGGTCAGAGATCTCATATGGAGCTTGGTGCTTACATCACTGCAGGGTATTGACGTTATGTAATAAAAAAACTGCCCAGATAAATATTTAAAATGGAAAAATTTTGGGATGACAGTGTTCTTTTAAATATAATCATAATATAAATATAAGGTTGTTCACATGCTCAGTGAGTTTAATCACCTGTGAGAAGACTGCATGCATTCATGGAAAAGGAATGGGGGAACAGTAACACCAACAAATTTGTGTTTTAAAATAATGAAAATATCATTTAGTGTTGTCCTGCACTGGTAAAACTAGCCTGTTTGCTTCAGAAACACTACTATAGTTCATATAAACAAGCTGCTGTGTAGCAATGGCGGAAATTGAGAAAGGCTATATGGCACAGGTGTAATAGTGGATAACAGATAACACCATTATATTCTACAGAGCTTATCTGCTATCTGCTGTATAACCTGAACCTTTTCTTATTTGAATGGCTGCCCCAGGGAAGGTATTCTAGGAAAAGGGAGATATGAGTCATGGGAAGAATGGCAGACAAGAAATATCTGAAGCAGCGGAGTCATCTCCAGGGAGAGGTACTGAACTTAGCTAATGTGAGTCCTAACCTGTGTACCATGAGGGAATCAAGGGGAGATCTGATCCCTGTGAAAGTGTTCCTGCCTGTGTTTGGTAGAAGTGTGGCAATGTTAATAAGCAAGTTTGGTTTGACTGCAACTCCCTGCATCTTGTTTTTCTAGTGTAAGCTCTTTCCCTGATGCACAGCTTACATGCTTCCCAAAGTTTTGAATAATCAGAATAGAATACCATTACCTTACACTCTTTGTTACATACACATAAATGGGTTTATGTAAAAAAAAAAGACATTAGGGGTCGTTTACAATGCTCCATGCAGTGTGCTATGTGCAAAAAAGGCAACAATTTCAGTAGATAGAAACCTGTGGAATGCACCTTGAATCGAACTCTGCTTGTGTTAGGAGGCACTTGATTCAAGAGTGGGCAGGGGGCTACGAGTTACTGCTAAAGTTCAAATTTACCTAGTGATGTTAAATGAGCCCAGGGAGTTTTCTCTTTCTTGAGACACTGTGCCCTAAATCATCCTCATAACTGGGATACCTCTATCTCTGTAGAAGCAAGCTGTAAGACACATGCCAGTGTGCAGGGTGGGAACTAGGGTTAGGTACCAAATGCATGTGCCTAGGGCACAACTCTGAGGGGCACTACTGCCTTTTCGGACCCTGGAAATATTGCACAACTAGTATTGGAACGAGCTACACTTCAACTATGGGAGGAAGAGCCTGTTGGATTGGGTCAGCTAAGGAGCAAGGATGTTGTTGGCAAGGATGTGGGGGTGGTTGAGTAGGTGCCCTTGACTTGGGTGCATGTTCTCTCTGGCCCAGCTCTGCCAGTGTGCATGTGTCACCATATGGATGGCATATGCATGGTGTTTTTAGGGGAAAATTATGCTGATGTCTATTTATTACTGTAACATATGGATGTACTAAAATTCAATGTATTGATGTGCTTATGTAAAAAAAGGAGTCTTATGAGACAATCTAAAATGTCAGTTGAAAGCTAAACAGCTGCTCATCATAAAGCTTTTGTCACTTTTAGTGTATGCCACATACTGTGTCTGGAGCCTGACTTATCAACTGATATATAGGTTCAGTATGGATGAAATATGGAACTGCAGGCGTTGGGTCCCGTGTTCCCATTGAAGGCATTTAAGTGGCACTGCTGGAAGGCTCTGTCTTTAATCTCATTAATTAGGGGACTAATTAACTTAAAGTGAAGAAATTTCTGGCTCAACATCTACTAACCTAGAATGGGCTTCCATATGGCTTAGATTATCAGCTGAATACTAGAGGTCCACACATCACAAAGGAGAAGGAGAGTCATGCAAACGATTATTGTTTCTATGAAAAATAAACTGTGACTCCAGTAACAGAAATATTTATTATATCAAGTAATGTTGCAAAATGTAGCTTTTTTGACCTATAAGCATGATATATAAAAAAGAAGAGTCTGAGTGGAATGTGCATTGTCAATAAAATATATTGTTTTTCAAGTTATGATTGCTGTGATAAGTATGGAGCAATCATTTTGTCTGGATTAATAGACTGATAAGGTACAGTGGCTCAAATTATTGGTATGACCAAGAAAAATAGGCAGGTTAGAAGACATTTACCAACATTAATAAATTAATTACATTCTCGGGGCAAGAGGAATTGCTAATGAAAGTCTGCTTCTACATTTCCCCTAGGTAGGGGAAAAGTTGTGTAAAGGTGAAAACATTTTGAGCAACAATCATTAAATGTTTTCAGCATAAACATATGGGAGAGGTTCTAGTTAGTTCTACAAGACAATTTTGATTAAACATCCCTGTTGCAAGTGGGCCAAGGATTGTCTCCATTTAAGGCCCCCATACACGGGCCGATAAAAGCTGCCAACAGACCAAGTTGGCAGAATATCGGCCCGTGTGTAGAGCCCCCCGACGGGCTTTCCCGATCTATATCTGGCCGAAAGTCGACTAGATGGCGATCGGGCAGGTTAGAAAATCCCATCGGATTGCGGACGCATTTTTTCGTTGATGCAGTCCTGCGTTTAGACCACCCGGTTTGGCTTCTGTTCTGATGTGGGCATATCTCTACCTCTATGGCCACCTTTAGACAAGGAGACCTGGAAATCTTTAGAGCCTCTGATTCTGGGCTTACAAACTGATCAATCCCTTGTCAGTCAAAAGCTGATCGACTAAAAGGATACCCAAGCTAAGTTTGTGACAATATAGCTGGTTGACCGACTGATACACAAACAGGAGACCGATTTTTCTAAAATCCAGGACAGGACTGGCTCTATTAAACTGATATTGAACTACAGAGACCCCATAGAAGCTTGCACGGTCTGACTGCACAAATTCCTTTGCCATCCTACCACCCATCCTTATGCTTTCATTTTCTCTGCTTCTCTATCTCTCACTTCTCTCTTATTTCTGACTATTATTTCCCTCTTCTTTTTCTTCTAAACGGTCTTTACACTGTTATCCCTACACAGAGATAAATCCTTCATATTAATTGTATAAAGTTACATGACTTAATATAACTGAAACATAATGGGGGTCATTTATCAACACTGGGCAAACTTGCCTATGGGCAGTAACCCATTGCAACCAATCAGATTGCTGCTTTCATTGTTCTACTTGCAGCTGGTTTCAAAAAGCTAATCACTGATTTAGGGTAACTGTCCATGGGCAAATTTGATAATAAATGAGCCCCAATGTATCTAATTTCCTGATCAACTAATATATAGGTTCAGTATGGATGAAATATGGAACTGCAGGCGTTGGGTCCCGTGTTCCCATTTAAGGCATTTAATTGGCACTGCTGGAAGGCTCTGTCTTTAATCTCATTAATTAGGGGACTAATTAATTTAAAGTGAAGAAATTTCTGGCTCAACATCTACTAACCTAGAATGGGCTTCCATATGGCTTAGATTATCAGCTAAATACTAGAGGTCCACACATCACAAAGGAGAAGGAGAGTCATGCAAACGATTATTGTTTCTATGAAAAATAAACTGTGACTCCAGTAACAGAAATATTTATTATATCAAGCAATGTTGCAAAATGTAGCTTTTTTGACCTATAAGCATGATATATAAAAAAGAAGAGTCTGAGTGGAATGTGCATTGTCAATAAAATATATTGTTTTTCAAGTTATGATTGCTGTGATAAGTATGGAGCAATCATTTTGTCTGGATTAATAGACTGATAAGGTACAGTGGCTCAAATTATTGTTATGACCAAGAAAAATAAGGCAGGTTAGAAGACATTTACCAACATTAACAAATGAATTACATACTTAGGGCAAGATGAATTGCTAATGAAAGTCTGCTTCTAAATTTCCCCTAGGTAGGGGAAATGTTGTGTAAAGGTGAAAACATTTTGAACTACAGAGACCCCATAGAAGCTTGCACGGTCTGACTGCACAAATTCCTTTGCTTTGCCATCCTACTATCCATCCTTATGCTTTCATTTTCTCTGCTTTTCTATCTCTATCTCTCACTTCTCTCTTATTTCTGACTATTATTTCCCTCTTCTTTTTCTTCTAAACGGTCTTTACACTGTTCTCCCTACACAGAGATGAATCCTTCATATTAATTGTATAAAGTTACATGACTTAATATAACTGAAACATAATGGGGGTCATTTGTCAACACTGGGCAAATTTGCCCATTGAAACCAATCAGATTGCTGCTTTCATTGTTCTACTTGCAGCTGGTTTCAAAAAGCTAATCACTGATTTAGGGTAACTGTCCATGGGCAAATTTGATATTAAATGAGCCCCAATGTATCTAATTTCTGGTTGCCTGTAATTTGTTCTAGTTTTCTGCTCTTTTTAGTGGCAGTTTTATAGGTTTTAATATTTGCAGTACAATTGTTTTGCCATCTGCATGTATATAATAGATTTGTTAAACTACAAGTAACTGTCCAATTTTGGCCCTAATTTAGCAATATTATAAAAGTGAACCTTACCACATACTGCAACAGCAAATCAATACCATAGTACCAATGACGTAGATCAGTGCCTCACAACCCACAAGTTCTCCCCAGCCCATTTGATATTGTTCTTTTTTTTAAAATTCCTGGCTTAAAGGCATGTTTTGGTTGCATAAAGACCATGTGTGCTGGTAGACAGAGCCTCCTGCAGGTGGCCAGTCCGCTTAAGGCTACTAAATAGCCAATCATAGCCCTTTTATATTATCCCCGGGAACTTTTTTCGTGCTTATGTTAGTACCCAATACTAATTTACATTTTGAATGTGGCAAAGGGGTAAAAAACAGTTTTTGGATTATACTGTAATGAATTTTCTATTATCTATGCTACACAGTGGGATTATTGCCACACAGCACAGTCAAAGATATGTGGTATGGAAATGGTTATACATGACATTGAGGGGTGTTATTACTAAATAATGATATATACCCGTAAGTGGAACTCTATTCAATAACTTAAAGAATAGAATAATATTTTATCTTGACATTAATGCTCAGCACCACAGAAATAATTTATAAATATAGCAGATGAACTGAGACGCTATTCCTTCTTTGTATTTCTGCAGCACGAGTATCAGAATATCAATGATTTTTAATATGTTTCTGAGATGAGTATTTGAAGACTAACATTCTGCAGGTGCCAGTCTATTTTCAGATATTGGAAAATCAAGTAAAAATTTCTTATGTATACATACACCAAACTGGAAATTTACATGCCGGAAATCTGAATGGAGCCTTAAATATTTAATAAATAATTATGAAAATCCTACAATTAAATGAAACAGTATAAATGTTACACAATAATGTTAAAGAAAATTCCAGGATAACTGACTATATTTTACCTCAGTATATGAAGGGAAAGTGCTGCAAAAATTGGTACGGGAACAGGAACATTTTGTTTTATTTCTACATAAACATATTGGGAAAGAGTCAGAGCGTAAAAATACACTTGAATTTAAAAAAAAAAATTAGGTTGCATTATATCTCGTCTCATAATAATGTTGAAGATCATTCCAGAATTATTTATAATATTTTACCTTTGCATGTGAAGCGCTGCAATAAATGTATAAAAATTTGTATGGAAGGGAATAGTTTGTTTAGTTTCTCTCTAAATACATCTGTTCCTGTTAAAAGATGTGAAAAATTTGCTTAAATTAAAAAAACATTCAAAGTTTAAGCAGGATTATATGTGAAATCTCATTTTAGAAAAGCATTTTACTAGGAGATTTTTTTTTTTTGCTCTAAATTGAACAAATTTGAATTTTCAAAACTCAAATGTTCAATATTTATTAACCACAAAAAATGTGTAAAACTTCAGCATCTGAAGGCTTGTGAATTCACGTAGCATTCAATCGGGAGTTCTTTTACTTCAATTTTTTTTTACATTTTTTGGGAGTTTGTAAACACACTGAAAATGATCAGTAGAATATGATTAAGATGCATTTGAGTTTCTTTTATGATTTTATTTGATCAAGTTTTTTTTGATTCAGAATTTTTAATAAATAAGCAAACATTCACGTGTGCGTTTATTCAAATTTAAAAAAACTTCACAAATTCAAAGTTTCATAATTAGGCCTCTAAAGTGTGAATTAAATTAAAGCTCTGATTAATACTGACTTTTTACCTACTAAGTCAGAGCAACAATTCATATTCATATTATTTGATTTAACATATAGTAGGATTATTAATTGTAATTTCTTTCCTGTTTATATACAATAGAACCCCCAATTTCACATTCTTCAGGGGACCATAAAATATGGTGTAAAATCAGTGAAAATTTTAAATCAGGGAAATATATTATGCATAATATATTGGTGGGACCACAAAAGAAACAATGTCAATGAGGGGATATGGGATGTAAAGACCATTTTCAATTTTCTTCCTATTAGCTATTTTTGTCTGTTTTTCTAATACAGGTATGGGACCTGATATCCAAAATGCTTCTTTTTGTAATTTGGATCTTCATACCTTAAGTATATTAAGAAAAATCATTTGAACATTAATTAAATTCAAAAGGATTGTTTTACCTCCAATAAGAATTTAATTGTTTCTTATTTTGAATCAAGTATAATGTACTCAAAACTATTTCTCTATATTCATGCTTTTAAAATATATATTTTTTTATTATATCATGTTAAAATCACAATAACCCCATATGGAGCCTAACACATATTATGCTTACCTAACACTTAGTCATAGGCAATCCCAAATGGGATACGTCTCCATACAAATATACATTTACAGATAAACCCGCCCATGATTAAAACCAATCACATTTGCATAAACAGCTCGTTAACACATTCAAGACAAGCCCACTCAACTAAAATCACTTAGGGGCCCATTCATTAAGTTCGAGTGAAGGAATAGAAGAAAAAAAACAAATTTCGAAGTGTTTTTTTTGGCTACTTCGACCATCGAATGGGCTACTTCGACCTTCGACTACGACTTTGACTTCGAATCGAAGGATTCAAACTAAAAATCGTTTGACTATTCGACCATTCGATAGTCGAAGTACTGTCTCTTTAAGAAAAAACTTTGACCCCCTAGTTCGCCACCTAAAAGCTACCAAACTCAATGTTAGCCTATGGGGAAGGTCCCCATAGGCTTGCCTAACTTTTTTGTCGAAGGATAATCCTTCCATCGTTTGATTCAAATCCTTCAAATCGTTCGATTCGAAGGATTTAATCGCTCGATCGAACGATTATTATAAGTATTTGCGCAAAATACTTCCCCAGTCGAATATCGAGGGTCAATTAACCCTCGATATTCGACCCGTGATGCATCTGCCCCTTAGTCTATTAACTGTTTTAAAACCAGGTACAGGGGTAAAATGTTTTAGAGTAAATATATAAAGTGCATTAAAGTATAAATTGTATCTATGTCATTACACAAAGCAAGTGGTAATCGCGTCTGTAAATAAAAAATCCAATATACTTCTCGTTTATGTAATCTAGTTAAAATATCTCCTCCCCTTATGCCTGTTTTAACTTGTTCAATTGCTTGTACTGAAAAATAATTAGTATTTATTACATTCCATAAAGTGCCTGGTGACATTGGTTTTATTGCAGTACTTAGAGTTGCTTATATGAGTTATATGTTTCCTGATTCGTTCTTTAAGGGACCACATAGTGCACGGTATAAGGTACTGTTTTATTAGTTGGTACATTTCTTATATTCGGCCAAGCTGAGCAGAATCCCTGAGTTTCATTAAAGGCAGCTGATATAATTCATAATTGCTAATATTTTAATAATTGCTAATATTCCACACATACTGCTGTGAAATGTATAAACTAATGGAGCCAATCGTAACAGTTTAGAATCTGCATCTGGATCACTGAACTTCTTTAAAAAAGTAACAACAAATTAAAAATGGTATGCAGTTGAAAAAAGTTTTTATTTCTGAAGAACAAAACAACTGAACTGGAAACAAGTGTTTGGGAGGTGAACAACCCCTTTAAAATCTGTTATCTATTCTACCTATGTCTACAGCATATATTATGTATTTGATATATTGTGCATGTATGCAAAGAAAAGTTTATTGTAGGAAAATCTAGGTCAGTGCAATAGAGGATATGTGATCTATATTCATATTACTTAATCAGCAAGGAGCAATGCAGATATTTAAAATGAGATACTTTATCATTGCACATGGTGTCTGCTGCAATGTATAGTTGACATTTTTAGAAAATATTTCTGTATTTGCTATTTATTGATTTTCTGGTTCAGAATTATTAACAAGCATTATACATTTCTAAAACACAACTTCTTTTGTACTGAATCTGAAATAGAATTCTAAATATTAAGGCAATTGAATGCTCTTGAATTTTGCATGTTCTCAAAACTGCCCCACAAAGTAAGGAGGAAAACACATTTTATCATCTATCTATCTATCTATCTATCTATCTATCTATCTATCTATCTATCTATCTATCTATCTATCATCTATCTATCTATCATCTATCTATCTATCATCTATCTTTCCTCGATGGTTTACACTGCAGCTTTAAACATGCTGCATATCTAAATGGGAATTTGTCTGGTGTCAAATGAGACAGTTATACAAAACCTTAACAGATATACATAAATTACTTTCAATTCTTTTTTTATATTAGGCAATAGGCGCTATAAATAATGAAATGCATTTTTGTTGTGTTGCAATTTAATTTTTTTTTCTATAGAAGTTATTGATTTATATAACTTTTAATATTTTTCTGTTAACAAATGAATATTCATTTTTGAGGATAGCCCCACTTGAAAGTCATTTTAGGTTTGTATATTGATATGTATCAATATCATTATTGGTGACATGGTAGTGCATAGTATACGTGTATATGAAAGTGCTATCAGTTATTGATAAGTTATTGATAAGTGATGTTTTTCATGAGATGGTGATAATTAAAGATTTTTTTTAATATACAAACACTGCTGCTCCATGATAAATATTTTTGTACCTAATGTGACCATATTAAGGCTGCCTTGTAATATCATATCATTTTTGATACAAGATACTAAGGTATTTCTCCAATCATCCAATGACACGGCAGGTCTCTAAATATATATCGCATAAATCTGCTCAAATAAAAACATTTATGCACATAAAGCATTTCAGAAAAAAATATATAGTGAAATCCTTCCATTTAAAGTACAAGCTTGCTCGCATTAGGATAATAATTATATGTTGGTTAAACCTGGTTAGACCCAGGCTGTTAGAAACATGGAATAGCCTTAAGTTTCCTTTACCCTGTTTAGCTCAAGAAATGAACACATTTCTTAATTAAAACAGTAAAAAAAAAAGATTTTACACCAGCACTATTCATTAAAAGCTTCAAATGACAGATCCCTTTAATAGATATATAAATGGGAAATATTAGAAAAGCTCCAAGGTAACTTTGCTTATGGCTCATTTCATTGTTTGTAGGAACTGTGGGATATTACAAACTCTGAAATTGGGTTCTTATTGGTTAGTAGGTATTGGGCTCTTATTAGTTAGTAGGTTAAGGGTAAGGGATTCCATTTCTACACTGTGCAAACTATGGGGTCCTCTGTGTCCTGATTGAGTTGGATTCTGTACTTTTGCAACTTTATTTCTTTACTAATTACATTAAAGCAGAAATTTCCAGCCGCCTATGCGAGCACATGGATCAAATAACCAGTTCCAGAAAAGACACAAATCCACCTCTCCCCCATGTTTATGGAATCTGCAGAGTTTTTCCGCTGTCTAAGACTGGTGGCACACAGTAAAATTTGGGGGAGATTAGTTGCCCAGTGATAATTCTCCTCTCCTTGGGTGATTAATCTCCCCAAATGTCTTCCCGCCAGCAAGAATTTGAATCGCTGGTGGGATGGCATACGTAGGGTAGCCATGTTTTGATATGCCATGAAATTCGAATTAAAATTGAAAGCGAGTTTGGATTATTCACAATTTGAATATAACAGTTTTGACCATAAAAAAAAATCCCTTAATCAACCCTTAATATATCTGCACCTTAAAGGTCACATTGTGCTGAAGGCCCGTGGTTTATTGTCCTACCCAAACTGTTCCTGGTATTCTAAATAGTTGCCTAATTGTTTAATGATTGGCAATATAGGATCCTCTGCTTCCATACAAATATTGGTATTTTAATCCTTTGCACAGGTTATTAATCTTTCTGGACAAGTGGATGAAAGTTAAATGTGCCATTACGTAATCAGATTTAATTCAATTTCCTTAGAAATGTGTAGGCCACTGCAATTTTGTACTGTTAAGCTCTCCTAAAACCATTAAGTTCTGTTTATCTTTCTATATGGAAGAAAAGGTTTTGTCAGTGCTCATATATAACCCTGGATGTATGCAGTTGAGGCATGGCATGCACATAGATACTGCTAAAGAAAACATCAGATTTGTCAAAGGCTTTGAATTAGGGCATCAATTAATCATAGGAATAAGTCAGTTTAACAATAGACTGGGTTTATTTGATAGCATAATGTATCACAATTCTGCCATGGGAAAACTGATCTTGAAATGGTTTAAATCATTTTATCATTTACAGATGGATATTGAAATCCCTAGCTCTTTACAGGTATTAAGCTGAAATGTTACTGCCACTAAATTTGGGCCTCTCACAGATGTAAAATAATGTACCAATGTACATCATTCTAAATGTGGCTCTTTCCTATTATGGCTTAGCTCCATCTACATATAGAATATAGAAGGCTGTTATCTACAGGCCCAAGAGATATTATAGTCCTAGCCTGCCTAAGGGTACCAACAACCTTTTCTAACATTGCCTCATTTTATTACAATCCAACCCGAGTATTGGAATATCAGACCACTATATGGAAAAAGGTTTTGCAGCACTGTTATCAGTGGCATAACTAGAGTGCACTGGGCCTCCCTGCAAAAAAATCTTCAGAGGGGGCCCAGGGCTCTCCAATCCCCATCCTCCCGTTCTGCCTCTGCTCCGCCTCCACCCACCCCAATTCTGCCCACTCAGTGCCGACTTAAATCCCCCTTCCTTGCCACAGGTAAGAGAGTGGCTGCAGAGGAGGGGGTTTCCTTATTAGCAAAAGAAGAAGTAGACCCCACATTCCAGGCCCCCTGTTCCCCAGACCCCCCTGTGACTGCACAGTCTGCTTCCTCTATAGTTACACCACTGACAGCTATTATATAAATGTCACGGTCGGCACCCTAAACCAGAACTAATGCCAAGCTCCCTGGTCTCGGCTCGGCTTCACCAGTAGTGTGACTGCCTTTGGCTTCGGGAGGAGCCCTCAGCGTACTCAGATGCCACCTGGACTTTTCGAGAGGAGCAAAGCGAGGAGTTCTGGCAAGCAAAGGGGCACGACTGTTGTAAAAGTCAGTTAGGCCAATGGTCTCGGTACAAATGGAACAGGCAAGAGAAGAGACAGGCAGGGTCGAGGCAGGCAGATATCGAGAATCGTCAGGCAGGCAAGGGTCAAACCGGGTTGTCAATCAAGGGATTTAGCAGGAAGAGTTGTCGAAGGCAGGCAGGGGTCAGGTTCCAGAGATCAAAATAGTCAAACAGGCAGGCAGGGGTCAAAAACAGATAATCAGGATCAGACTTCAAACGGAATAGCAAAGCTAACAGCACCAGGAACAAATCCTATCACGGGCACTGAAAAAAAACTAGAAATCCCTTTAAATAGCATTTGAATTTCGCGCCACTGCGCGCTGACGTCAACACGTCAGCGCGCATGCGCATAAACCCAGGAAGAGGCGCGCGCGCCCTAACAGACCGGCGCTTACTGAACAACCTAATGCGGTGAGCGTCCTCGCCGAGGGGGCGGCAGGCGCCCCTGCCGTCCCCCCCACTAGACCACCAGGGTAAGATTTTCTCACAATAAATTGGTCCAGTGCCACTTGAGATTTTTTCAAAAGCCCTATCTGGAAACCCGTTATCCAGAAAGCTCTGAATTTCGGAACGGCCATCTCCCATAGACTCCATTATAACCAAATATAATGAAAAAAAATCCCTTTTTCTCTGTCACAATAGAAAAGTACCTTGTACTTGATCCCAACTAAGGTATAATTAATCCTTATTGAAAGCAAAACATTCTTAATGGGTTTAATTCATGTTTAAATTATATTTTATTACGTAAGATCCAAATCACAGAAAGATCCCTTATCCGAAATACTCCAGGTCCCAAGCATTCTGGATAACATGTCCCATATCTATATGGAAAAATGTTTAATTTCCAAAAATTTTTGAACGCCATAGGCAGAACATGATTTTTGTATTTGGGAAGGCTAAATAATGAAGTTTTCTATACAGATTCCTTTATAGTATGCAAGGTCTAATTCCTTGTATATACAGTATATAACCAAGAACACATGTCAGGATAAATGCAGCGGCAATTCAATGTACAATTCCACCAGAACATCTTGTAATGCCAGTTTCATATATAATAACTCAGAACACATGACAGGATAAATACAGTGCCAAATAAATATATATATATATATTTATATATATTATCGAATATATATATTATCGAATGAAGATAAATCTCTCGAATATCCCACACAACAGCCAGCATATGGAAATACACAAGGATGGAGGACACTCAACCAAACATTGAAGTGGAAACCTCTGGGGAATATGCCTTTACTGCAGCAGATGCTGAGAAAATACTCTTTGTGGATTCACCAGCAGCTACACCAATAGGTAAGACCCCTCGGGACTTATACCACCAAATATTGAACCTTAAGAAAAGGGAAACTGATTTATTCCTACACGGGACCTATTTGTCCAATTATCACAGACAGAATTTGATACCCAGGGGCTTTAGGGTAAGAAATATTCCCACATTAGGACGATCAAATCCAGAATTCTGCAGTAAGTGGTGCAAAATCCTCAATAAATGCTCATTTGATTTAACCCTTTTGGTTATCGAATTCGTGGGTAAAGAATTAAAACAAACAAAAAACGAAATTACTGAGTTTGAAACGCAACCCTTACTGCAGCTTTCACAGGATAAGTCTGTAGATTGGCTAAAAAACATTGAGTCCAATTTGAACAAATACAAACAAGACCTTGTCTCTTTTAAAGAAAAGAAGTTAACAGCAGTACGAGAAGACTATAGACAAAAGAAGGTTTATCGTTGGTTGCTAGGACTCTCTGACAATAGGAACAGACGTGTAACACATAGAAATAAACCAATCTCTCTGAGAACGATTGACAGTTCTGGGGACTCAACAGACTCAGACTCAGGACCACACCCCCCTGACACACAGCCTTTTTTAGGCGTACCTCAACACCCCCCAACGAATACAAACCAAAGAGGCACGGTAGAACCAGGAGGGGGGGCAAAGCACATCACAGAAAAACCCCCAAGGAGGGGGAGGAGCAGAATATAGTTGTTAATCTATCCCACCACCAAGTCACTATGGGAGAATCCAGATTGCTCAATAGGGGTCTGAAGTATGTTCCAACAAATTTTTCGGAACCCTTTGATACATTTAAGGATATACATAGATTCAAAAGGCAACTCAAACTACGTGACTACTTTAAAGATAAAACCACATAAAAACGTATCACCGTTTAAGACAAAGAGTATATACGAGCCCCCTAATACGGCCCACACTATTAGCACATTTACAAATCTCCTTGCCAAAGACTCCATGAAGCTCCATTATAACAAAAAGAGAAGTTATTCTAACCTCACACGAATAGAAAGGGAGGCAATAAAAACTTTAAAAACAGATAAAGATCTAATTATAAGACAGGCAGACAAAGGGGGCGCAGTAGTTTTACTGGACAAAGCCTATTATGAGAATGAAATAATCGGGCAACTCTCGGACACTAAGACATACCAACGACTTAAAAGTGATCCCATGGAGAAGTTTAAAAAGAAATTAGACTTGGAAATAGATATGGGTGTACAAACAGGGTGGATCACTGAAGAAATGGGACAGTATCTTAGAACCAAGTTCCCCAGGATACCATTTATATACACATTGCCAAAGATACATAAGTCTCTGTTAGCACCACCAGGTAGACCTATCATTTCGGCGATTGGGTCCCTGTTCCAACCAGTCGCAACATTCATTGATTATTTCCTACAACCAATAGTCAAACAGATGACGTCTTACATAAAGGATACTAAACATTTACTTATACTACTAAAAGACTTGGAGATTCCTCCAGACTCTTTCCTGGTGACCATGGATGTAGCCAGCCTGTATACAGTCATCCCCCACGAGGCTGGAATAGCAGCATGCAGGGAAGCATTACAAGAGTCTCACATAGGGCCACCCACAACGGAATACCTGGTCAGTCTGCTTGATCTGATACTCACACATAACTATTTTTTGTTCAAGAAGATTTTTTACCTACAGGTGGCGGGGACCGCCATGGGTTCGAATGTAGCCCCTTCATTCGCCAATCTCTTTATGGAGCGTTACGAGAAACAGTGGCTACTGCCGATGGGAGCCAATAACATCTTATTCTATAAACGCTATATTGACGATTTGCTCATAATATGGCAGGGCACGGAAAACGAGCTTCTATCATTTTTCCAGTCACTCAATAGCCTAGACTCCCCCATCAGAATGACATTGACATATGACAGACAACAAATACACTTTTTGGATATAACTATATGCAAACAAGGTGGCAGGGTAGTGACTACGCTATATAGAAAACCGACGGATAGGAACAGCTTAATCCAGGCACAGTCCCACCATCCCCCACATATGTCCCGAGGGGTTTTATACTCACAATTTCTCAGGGTGATCAGAAATAATACGAATAGGGATACTGCTGAACTACAACTTGGTGAACTTGCAGAACAATTCGAGGAAAGAGGCTACCCTAGGAAACTGATCGATGAACAATTGTACAGAGCCAAAACCCACAACCAGGAGGACCTTCTACAGGAGTCTAACAAAGGAGCAAAGACACAACCAGATTTGGTATTCACCACCTGCTGGTCAGATGTCAGCATACAAATGAAAAAAGCTATTACCGATAGATGGGAGATAATTAATTCGGATACACAATTGCCATTTCTTGACAAAAAGAGACCACTGCTAGCTTATAGGAGAGGACAGAATTTGAGCGATATGCTAGTAGTTAAAGATTTGAAAGAAGATGCCCCTTTGAAACAAAAAACTTGGCTGGGGGGACCACTAAAAGTAGGATGCTTTAAATGTTCAGGTTGTCTGACTTGTAGCGGTATGCTCCAGGGGACCCAGTTTACGCACCCCAGGACAGGACACAGGTACAACATCAAACACAGATTAACGTGCACCAGTGACCATGTGGTATACATGGCATGGTTCCCATGCGGTCTTTATTATATAGGGAAGGCATCAACTACCTACAGAGAAAGGATGAACAATCATAGAAGTGCCATAAGGTTGGCACTCTCCTCAGGGAAGGCTGACCAACCAATATCGAGACATTGGTTACAACTGAAACACACTGTCCCCCAGTTTCGACACATGATCATTGACCAGTTCCAGCACCCCGGAGAGGGGGCGATAGAGGCTTGAAATTGCTACAAAAGGAATCAATGTGGATCTTCAAATTGGATACTGTTTCACCCAGAGGCCTCAACGAGACACTTCCCATGACTCCATTCTACTAAGTAACATTGTAACAATATAGTTACATATTAGTTCCAGATTTAAATGCTGACTGCTGCTTATCTCTATATATGCTATGGCTATATAGGGTGCCGTCTCTATTTTAGGTTGGATAATTATTGCCACTTTTGCCCTTTCTGTCCTTCTGTTTTTTCTGATTTTCTCGATTTTCGTTATATATATTTCATATGGGGCGCCAACCTAAATTATCTATAGAGCATGACATTGTTCTTTTTATTACCCTTAGCACATCGGGAGACACCCAGAAGGGGAAAGATACTGGCTGGCAAGTAGGTCGAAGCCCCTAGCAGTTGCTCGGGACAACGGTAGGTACACCCGTAGTTTCGTATGGTAAGTGACTGGGCTGTATGCAAACAGGTACACTTGAATGGCAGCTAACAAGAATAATTCCGACACATAAAATGTCACCACTGACTCCCAAGCATGAATGCATAATAGCCCCGAAAACGTGGGAAGAATTGTCTAGGCAGGAGGAGACGCGGAGGGAGCACTGTCTTACGATAGTGTAGCCAGCCAAGACTCCCTGTATGTGGCATACGGTAAGTGCTGAAGGACGGGAGTCAGATGGAACACACAAGAGAAGCCGTAAAACACGAGCGGAAGGATGCCGTGGCAACCCGTGTAAAGACGGAAAGCCAGGGGAGGCTTAGTACAGCCAGTCACAAGGATCGGGTGTCCTACGCTTAGTGTTGCACCGTATCTGCAGAGGGGGCGACAAGGGTAAGCGGTACAAAAAAGCCACAGGTACTTTCCGCAAGGGGTGCTAGGAATGAAGTGATGCTAAAGGGTAATAATTGTTTTAATGCTGGTGATGGTTTCGATCTTTATATGGGACACTAAACTACACATTTCGGTACACGAGGAACATTGGATATAGGATGGGACTCCATTTCTAGTCACTAAAAATTTCTTATATATGATTTGGCTTATCGCTAATTTAAGGTAAAAGACACTAACGTTAGCACATGTCACTCTTGTCCACGTCATTGATTATATCAGACGCCCAGACAGAACGTCATTGCTGGACGTTGTTTGGCGCCAACTGTAAATGTTTAAATGTGGGGTTTGGGGAATAGGGATTTACACTTCCTGAGGACGGCCCGAGTACGGGGCTGAAACGTTGAATAAAAACACTTTTTTTGTTTTTCACGAAAGTCCTGTTGGTGCGGCTATTTTTTCTTGGATACATTTGCTATGGACATAGAACCAGCACACAGGCGTTGCTTCTTGTTATCGTTGTGCACCAGATCTGTTTCTTTTGTTTATATATATATATATATATATATATATATATATATATATATATATATATATATATATATATATAGAATGTCCCCCAGAACACATAGTAATATAAATACAATTTCATTATTATACCCCAGAACACACGACAAATTAAATTGTATGCCAGTTCCACATATAATATCCCCATAATGCATGGCAGGATATTTAGCGCATAATAACCCAGGAACACATGGCAGGACACAGTATATTCATTGCCAAACATATGTATAATACCTCCATCCTGTTTGTTGTAGGAAATGAATTGATGTTGGTATGGAGAATGTTATCCTTCTCAAAGCTTCATTATTATCCACCGATGTTGTCACTTATTTCAGCCATTCCTTGTCATTTCATTCTATTTATGAATCATATACATTTTCTCTACCCAGACCTGGCTAAAAAACTCTTCTTGCACATAACTATATATAATCTACAAGCACAAGTTACAACGACACAAACTATTATAAATTCTATTAGCGCATATCACATTGTAACTGGGCTCATTTTCCATTTATAATCCATTTCTGTTAAAGTAGTATTTCGTTTTCATAGTCAGTAGCTATAATATACCTAAAATCATTTGTTCTTTGTCAACTACTAGATAGACTTGCCCTCTTTACTAATTTGATGTTGAGTTTTCAGCTCCTGGGGACTGCAGATTAACATCTCACACATCTGAAAGTACTGGTAAAGAAAGACTAGAGCTTTCAATTTAGCTGTCATTACAAAGGGGTCAGATAAAAGCAGCATATCATTTATGTTTCATTTGTATTAATGTTATACTCTTGAAGGGTACCTATTGAGGGTGGAGTGACTATTATATAATAATTGGCATAGGTGATACATTTGGACCCCAATAACACACCAATAAAATGTATAGACAAACGCAGGTATGTTGAACACAAACAAATCCCCAAATACAGATGAATTGAATTAATTAAGTGTCAATTCTTTCAAGTTTGAAAAGAAGCACTCAAGTGTCAGCTTACCTTTATTTCCCAGTTGTGCCTCAGATTTAAATTTGGGCACACACTGAAGCATAAAATTGTGGGACTTCTCTTTACTGCTCATGCATGAATATGCATTTAAGTCCTCGTCTGAATGGGAATTGGGTAAGCAAGGTAAGATGGCGCCGTGGTGCTGTAATTTAAACTTCTTGGGCTGATGCAGTTTTCTCCTAACAGTGGCACCAGCCTGGGAACAAACTTAGAGATTCTATTCAATGGGGGGCATACCCTCAAGTAAATAGAGTTCTTTATATTTCCTTAATGATTTTAAATGCTGCTAGAGCTTCTGAGTAAAATGGTAGATGAACATAGTTCTGTCCCACAATGAATTGTGATGCTTGGGGCTCAGTAATTGAAAATGCACCTTAAAATTTTGTACATTTTTAGGGCAATTAACATAGCACATTAACTTACATACCTTATGGTATAGTGTACTAGCACCTACTGTTATTTTCTTTCTTTGTAAACTTGATTTAAAGAAATTCCAACAAAATAAATAGAATTATAATTATATATTTTTATTTTAAAATTTTAATGTATTTTAATAATTAAATTCTCATTTTAGCATCTATGTATCTTTGCTTTTTATGTACGACTTTCAGAGACAGCTAAACATCAAAGATAATGCATATGAGTCAGTATAGATAATATTCTACTATCAGCAGCGCAAAAGGCTCAGCCCTATAAATACCTTATAAGTACATCATGTTAGGCGTATTCCTGTCGGTGTACTATCACTGACAAGGTTAAGACCATTGTTGTGCTGAAAGAAGCCTGCTAGCTTAAACAAGCTGCACATCTCAAACAATATGTCACATAAAACCCATATTTTAAACACTTCTTTCTGTAAATCATTTCTTCTCTCTGAAAGGCAGAATCATTAGTACAGGTATGGGATCCTGGTGATATCGGCAAACCCGTTATTCGGAAAGCTCTAAATTTTGGGGATGCCATTTCTCTGTAATAATAAAACAGTACCTAGTACTTGATGGTAACCAAGCCGTATGAATCATAATCAAAATTATCCTATTGGATTTATTTAATGTTTAAATGGTTTTTAGCAGATTTACAGCATGGTGATCCTAATTATAGAGAGATTCCTTATCTAGAAAACCCCAGGTCCCAACCATTCCAGATATTAAATCCTATTTCTGTATAAGCCAATATGCAAATTTTCTTGGAGAGGTAATTAGGATAGAAATGATCTATTGTTGATTTTTTCTTTCAAAACAGCTTCCATTAGCATGTGTTAAAAAATTGTCTTTAATGCATCACCTATCAATGCTGCAATTTTTTGTGTGCCAAAATGAATTCTAATGGTGCAATGTGCCTAATGTATTTTGCAATATCTACTGACGAACACAAGCTAGCGTCAGCATTAATTCTGGTAAATTACAAGGTTTCTTTTAAGGCAATTTAAGTCTACTATATTTTCTGATATTTTTGCATATTTGTTTTTGGTGCTATTGCAATAACAGTAACGCATAGTTGAATTCACAAAATAGTTCAATTCATTTTTGAATAATGCATTAACTAATAAGTTAATAAGTTATATGTGTTTGTCTTTCCCAAGTACCAGCAATGGAGTTGTGGTGTTAAATTTACATATCGTGGATGTGGTAAATAGGCAAAAAAACAAAACAAATAGATACTGTATTAAAGAAGCGATTGCAGTTTGCGATGTTGTTTCTAGCATAAATGATTGCATTTTATTAAATGGACACAATAGTTCTACTCTATTGGCAGCACAGAGAAATGTCTAGTAATACTCATGTTTATACATACAATTTAATGGAAAAAATGTGACTTACTCCATGTAAAAATGTAAAGAATGAAACAGGAGCTATCTCCAAACAGCATCACTTAATTAAGAGTCAGAAATGTAACCAAAAAAAATGGAACCATTGAACTGGAAAAAAAGTGGTCCGGAAAACTCTTTAAACTCAGTACTCCCATATTTTCAGAATCTTTTTTTTTTCAATGCAAACATTTATAGTGCAGTTCTATTTTTACAGACTCTAATCCAATTATAGCTCTATAGCCTGTTCCTGCCTATCTCCAATACTTACTCTGGTCTACTGTATCCTTATTTATCATCATCTGTCAATACTTTTCACGCCCCCATCTGTAAAAGACATTCTAGGAATGTAGGTTTCTCTTAACCATGTATTCTCTGTGTTGAAGGGAATTCATGAGAAAAAAAATGATTTCTAATGTGTATTAGAAGGAAAAAAAAGAAGGGTTGACCATTAACCAGTAGGAATATATTTCTATAGATTAAGATTTTTTTTAATGATCACTGCTTTTTTACTTCACAGTGTTATATTAGAAAAATAGCATATGCCCACATATATGTCAGGCATTGCTTTGGAATTCTAGAGTTCACTAAATATAGTTTCAAAATCACTTAAGAAGATAAGCAGTTAAGATTTAGCTGAAAAATGTTAAAGAATATATATTTATTAAATATCATCTTGCAATCAATAAAAGCAAGAAAAACTGTTTTGAACTGCAATATTTGGAATGTAATGTGATTATAAATGTATCCATATAATTAATATATCCAAAAGTTAAAAAAAAAAAAAAGCATTTCTGCTATTTAAATTGTGAAAAAATTGCCTAGACCGGATCTGTAAAAATAAAAACAATTAAAAAAAATTAAATAAAATTTCCTTGCTTGCTTTTTGGTCCAATGACTATAAACTATTTTTTCAACTTACAGGTATCTCTCATTCCCATGCTTCATTAAAGCAGTTCCCCATTTCTACAAAAACTTTCCTTTGGTCAGATTCATTTCCAAATCTGGAGCCCATCTCACTTCCACATATGATAAAACCATTTTAAGGCATTTTTGTCATTGTTTTCATTTTCTACCCACTCACTCCGATCTGTGCTTGACGATTTATGGAAACTTCTAAAAATAGGAAATTCCTTAAGTGGAATAGGCATAATAGACTGAGCACATGGTTTAGCGCTGCCATGAAATACACCATTGGTCCTGTACGTGATAATGTATTTTTAAGACTTAATGAATAGTTTTTAAAGTAAGAATTACAAAATCAGCAAGGAGAAATATATGAATATATTTATACGGCCAATTTTAAAAAAAAATCCTCAAAAATACACAATATGATAAGTGAATACAATTTAATCTAAATAAATTTATACTATCTGAATATATGTAAATTAGATGTATTTGATCAGGAGAAAAAACTGTTATAGGCAGAATATTACAAAATATTACACTGTAAGCGAAAGTATGAATTACAAAATCAGCAAGGAGAAATATATGAATATATTTATGCAGCCAATGAAAAAAAAAATCCTCAAAAACACACAATATAATAAGCGAATACAATTTCATCTAAATAAATGTATACTATCTAAGTATATGTAAATTAGATGTATTTGATCATGAGAAGACTCTGTTATAGGCAGAATTTTAAAGGTCTCCGCATTCAAATGCATACATTTTTAGCCCTATATAGTTAATACTTATTTTATATGTTATTTATCACACTTTCATTTTACTAATGTACATTATTTGAATATAATATGTATATATATATACAAATATATAAATATATTTGGATACTTGCAATTAAGTTGCAAACCATTAACCATTCCTATTTATACATATATGACTTATCCATATTTTATACATGTACATGAATTTAGAATGACAGCAAGTGTAAAAAATAAATTCATACCTCCTCACAATCTGCACAGATTCCTAACGAACCCATTAATTACCTGAATACAGATGTGCTATTAAATGCCAGGGACTGCTCAATGAATGGCCTCCTGTGTACCCGTTGCTAGACGGGTGTCTGCCTTTATATAGAGAGGTTTCGGGCATTCAGCCACATGTGGGATTCCTTAATAAGGAGTAACAGCCCAGGCAGAGATTAAGGAATTTAATGTCTTAGCGTAACAGAGCCGCACTACACCCAAACCGTTTGAGACATATTCACTTATATTGTCATTAATAATAAAGACGAATGCGTTGCTAAATACTGTATAGCTAATGTTTAAACTCCTTGTTTAGATTATATATCATCATTACATATCACATATATCATTTGAACTAAGAAGATACATGTAAAAATTAGACTGAACCAAATTAGATTAATCTGAGTTTTAAAATCCACTTTTTCCAACGCAAACAATTTAAGAAAATGGGAATAGGAAAAATTTAAACTCATTTCACACAACGGGGTACATTTATGAGTGGATGAATGTTGGTTTCTTATAGTAGTGGAAGAAAACTATTGACTTAATTAATTACTAACTAGTTCCTGGGAATAACACCTGAGCTGAGGCTGGGCTGAGGCACTACATAAAAAAGTATTAAAAATGAGAGTTGCCCTTAATTCTACCTATCAATAATATTTTACACACAGATTTTTTTCCCTTTGAAAATGCATTAAAATTTTGTTTGATTAAAACCCCAATAAAAATCAATGTAAAAAAAAAGAGATTCACTTTTAAAACAAGATTGGGATGGTTTTCCCAAACACACAATTGGGAATATTTATTAACAGATAAATGTTGCATTTTGGCATGTTCTTATCAAGAATGCCATCTGCAATTTACTAAAAGACGAGTACAATAAGTTTGATGAGAAATTAAATTTACATTGGCAAACATTTTCTTTACAGTGGTGAAAAATTCACAAATAATTGCCAAATTAAATCTTCCACATACTTTTCTTTGTGGTTAAATTTTTCCCTATTACAATTGTATGGGGAATATCAATGATGAATTTTCACAGAGAATTTACGCCAGGAGAATATTTGGCACATTTCTTGGCACTTGATATTTTTAGTAAATATTCAATGTTTACGAGTTTAGAAGAATCGTGGTGAAGTCAAATCAGAAGAAAATTCACACTTTAATAAATATGCCCCAGTGTTGAGGGGTGGGAGAGGGGAAGCCTATAGGAGGCACCCCCACTATCTGTTCCCTAATTGCATGTAATTCAGAAGTTAAGGTGCAGCAGAGGATGCAGGGCACAACAGGGCTCTGTCCTTACTGCTTGCTCAATGGCCAAACGGCTGGTCTGTGCCCAGTAACGCAGCTTACACCAACTTTTTAATTCAGGGCAATGCAGTACAAAAATATTTTCTATGATGAGGGTGAATCCTCCTTTCCTAAAGTCTCAGTGAGCACTCTAGTGGAGAAATGAATATAGTATTGTCAGGGAGCCGGGAGCTCCCTCCGGGGAGGTTGTCAGGATCGAGGAGGAAGCCCTCTTGAGGGAGCATGTTCGCGGTGTCCAAGGGGTTAATCAAAAGAGTAGTCGAGATCCAGGCAAGAGTTCACAGGCAGGCAGATATCAGCAAAGTCCAAAGTCCAGGCAAAGGGTCAGAATACAAATCAGTAACAAGATTTAGCAACAAAGCTTCACAGGAAACCCAGGATACTATAGGGAAAGTAATCCTATTCTTGGGCGCCATTCTGGCGTCTAGTTGGCATTTTTATTTTGAATTTGGCGCCATTGTGACGTCATTGACGCCCTTGCGCCGACGACGCGCTGACGTCATCGCGCCGGCGCCGCTACCCACGTGGCGGCCATGGGCGCCGCCATTTTGGGAGCGACGCCGGCAAGGAGGGACGAGCCGCCCGGAGCTCTTGGACCTGCTCCGGGCGGCGATCGTGACAGTATCCCCCCCTCACGGGGGCCTCCGGACCACCAGGACTTGGCTTCTGGGGAAATTTGGAGTGGAACTCCCTCACCAGACGAGGGGCATGGACATCAGAGCGTCCTTCCCAGGAGCATTCTTCAGGGCCGAAGCCTTTCCACTTGATGAGGTACTGAAGAGAGCCCCTGGAGATCCTGGAGTCAAGGATCTTCTCCACCTCATATTCTTGTTGGCCATCCACAGAGATAGTAGGAGGGGAAGGCTGGACCACGGAAAAGCGGTTGGAGGTGGCGGGTTTCACCAAGGAGACATGAAACACGTTGGGAATTCGCATCTCAGGGGGAAGCTGAAGTCTGACAGCCACAGGATTGATCACCTCCGAAATGGAAAATGGACCTACGAACCTCGGACCCAACTTAGGAGATGGTACCTTCAACCGAATGTTCCTGGAAGACAACCAGACTTTATCACCGACCTTGTAGGGAGGAGAGGGTCTACGTCTACGATCTGCAAACGACTTATGAACCAGAGCACTCTTCTCCAGGTTTAACTTGGTTGCAGCCCAAATAGTGGGCTGCAACCATGTGGGCTGCATGGTCATCAGCGGCCGGAACATCAGACAACACAAAGTCTTGTGGGAAGGCTTGAGGATGTTGACCATACACCGACATAAATGGGGACCTTCCAGTGGAAGTGTGGCAGGCATTGTTATGAGCAAACTCCGCCCACGGGAGGAGATCAGACCAATCATCTTGACAAAGGGAAACGTGGTTCCTCAAGAACTGTTCCAAGGCTTGGTTCACTCGCTCAGCTGCTCCATTTGTCTGGGGATGATAAGCTGAGGAGAACTGAAGATTAATTCCCAGATCTTTGCACAGGGAACGCCAGAACTTTGCAGTGAATTGGGACCCTCTGTCAGAAACGATCTCGGCCGGGAAGCCATGCAGGCAAAAAATGAACTGGATGAACAACTGTGACAACTCCACTGCAGATGGAAGCTTCCGTAGAGGGATGAAGTGGGCCATCTTGCTGAAGCGGTCAATGACAACCCAGATCACGGTGTTCCCAATGGAAGGAGGAAGTTCAACAATGAAGTCCATTGCCAAATGCGTCCAAGGACGAGAGGGAACAGGCAAAGGCTGTAGTAACCCGCTAGGGCGAGAATGGCTAGACTTGGAAGTGGCACAAACGGTACAAGCAGCAACAAAGTCTTTGACATCGTTACAAATAGTCGGCCACCAGACTAGATGCTGTAAAAGTTCAAGAGTCCTAGCAGGACCAGGATGTCCTGCTTGCTTGGAGCTATGAGTCTGTTGCAGGATAGGCAGACGAAGTTCAGGAGGTACGAATGCCATTCCAATGGGAGTATCAGGAGGGGCAGAAGATTGACTAGCCAGAATTTGATCAGCAAATTGAGGGTACAAAGAAGCGATGATCTTGACAGGAGGAATAATAGGCTCCAGTCTTTCAGGAGTACGATCCACCGGAGTGAAACTTCGAGACAGAGCATCGGCCTTCTGATTCTTGGAGCCAGGGCGAAAAGTCAAGACAAAATTAAATCGAGAGAAGAAGAGAGACCACCTTGCTTGTCTGGGATTCAGCCTCTTGAGAGATTGAATGAACTCAAGATTCTTATGATCCGTGTAGATCGTGACTGGGATCAACGAACCTTCAAGGAGGTGACGCCACTCTTCTAAGGCAAGCTTAACAGCCAGGAGTTCTCGATTTCCTACATCATAATTTTGTTCTGCAGGAGAGAACTTCTTAGAGAAATACGCACATGGGTGCAGCTTCCCATCAGAGGGATGTCTTTGGGACAGGATAGCTCCAGCTCCAACTTCAGAAGCATCTACCTCGATGAAGAAAGGTAACTCCGGATCAGGATGGCGGAGAACCGAAGCAGAAGTGAAGGCATCTTTCAAGGATTGAAAAGCTTCTATAGCAGGCGGGGGCCATGAGCTGGGTTTACCCCCTTTTCGGATAAGGGCCAGGATAGGAGCAATACGAGAAGAGAATCCCTTAATGAATTGCCGGTAGTAATTGGCAAAACCAATGAATCTCTGGATTGCCTTAGTGCTCAGCGGTAGGGGCCACTCTTGGATTGCAGACACTTTCACAGGATCCATCTCGAAACCCTCTGGGGAGATGATATAGCCCAGAAAAGGGATCTTGGACACTTCAAACACACATTTCTCCAGTTTGGCAAAGAGAGAGTTCTTCCTCAAACGAGAGAGTACTTCCTTCACCTGGGAACAATGGCTTGTAAGGTCCTTGGAGAAAATCAGGATGTCATCAAGGTACACGACCACAAACTTTCCCAAGAGATCCCGGAAAATGTCGTTCACAAATTCTTGAAAGAAGGTACTCATAGTGCCCATCCCGAGTGTTGAATGCTGTCTTCCATTCGTCACCCTCCCGGATGCGGATAAGGTTATACGCCCCACGGAGATCCAACTTAGTGAAGATTTTAGCCCCCTTCAGTTGGTCAAAGAGTTCGGCAATCAAGGGCAAGGGATACCGGTTCTTAACGGTAATTTTATTAAGACCCCGGTAGTCGATGCAAGGACGTAGGCCTCCATCCTTCTTTTCCACAAAGAAGAATCCAGCCCCGGCAGGAGAAGTAGAAGGGCGAATAAACCCCCGCTGGAGATTTTCTTGGATATACTGCTTCATGGCAGTGGTCTCCGCTGGAGAGAGAGGATAAGTGCGACCTCTAGGGGGCATGGTTCCAGGCAGGAGATCGACAGGACAATCATATTGTCGATGTGGAGGAAGGAATTCTGCAGACTTCTTACAGAATACATCAGCGAATTCCTTGTAAAAGGGGGTAGAGTCTTCAGATCCGACATAGAGATATTCACCCTCTGGAGGGGTTCAGCAGGAAGACAGTGCTGCTGGCAAAATGGGCTCCAACGGGAAATCTGTCCTGCGGACCAATCAATGGAGGGATTATGCAGGCGCAGCCAAGGGAGTCCCAAAAAAAATGGAACGGATGGGCAGGAAATAATTAGGAACGAAAGTCTTTCTTTATGCAGCGTCCCAACCTGCACAGGCAATTCCCCAGTCGTCATGGAGATAAATTCAGCCTCCAGGGGTCTGTGGTCATTAGTGGCATTAGTGACCCGACCCGGGGCATCAAACACAGTACGAAATGCTTGGAGAAAAGCCTTGGCATCGAAAGTCAGCGGAGAATTCTTCTCCCAAAGAGATGTTGCCCACTCAAGCGGTTTGCCTACCAAACGAGACATCACATACCCCACCTTGGAACGTTCATTGGAGAAGTGCGAGAGTTGGAACTCGAACTGGATCTGGCACTGTGTAGCGAAACCTCTGCAGGCTTGTGGGTCCCCACTGAAGCGAGGAGGAGGCGGAATGCGAGGCTCACTTGACGAGGAACCTGCGGTAGACGAGACGGCCGCCATGGAAGGATTTACTGCAGCTTGGGGAGCAGGGGAGCAAGTTCGCGGTGTCCAAGGGGTTAATCAAAAGAGTAGTCGAGATCCAGGCAAGAGTTCACAGGCAGGCAGATATCAGCAAAGTCCAAAGTCCAGGCAAAGGGTCAGAATACAAATCAGTAACAAGATTTAGCAACAAAGCTTCTCAGGAAACCCAGGATACTATAGGGAAAGTAATCCTATTCTTGGGCGCCATTCTGGCGTCTAGTTGGCGTTTTTATTTTGAATTTGGCGCCATTGTGACATCATTGACGCTCTTGCACCGACGTCGGCGCGCTGACGTCATCGCGCCGGCGCCGCTACCCACGTGGCGGCCATGGGCGCCGCCATTTTGGGAGCGACGCCGGCAAAGAGGGAGGCGCCGCCCGGAGCTCTTGGACCTGCTCCGGGCGGCGATCGTGCCAAGTACAAATCCTTATATTGATTTTGATTTTGATCAGACATCAACATTCAAGGTGAAAAATGACGATTTGATTTCAAAGAATGCCATTGTGCGCACATTAACAAAGCTATTAAGATTAAAAAGTGATTTTATCCTTCATGCTTATTTGTGACCTTATCTTCAGTCCCATATTTTTTTCTGCTCTGTGCAAAATAGTCTTTGATATGCACCATTGAACAGAATCAAAAAATATGATTTTAAAAAACACGATTTGTAGAATGCCCTTAGTATCCAACAATACAGATGCAGATGTCTACAGTATCTCCAGTAAAGCACCAGTAAAGACAAAGAAACTTTTCATGTGCTAACTTCTATTTTTCTACTTCTCTATCCCATTTCTTACCGTTCCTTTTATCATTATGTAACCAATGCCTTTCTTTCTATCCTTCTCTCCCCTTCCATTATCTACATCAGGGGTGTCCAAAAGGTAGATCAGGATCTACCAGTAGACCTTTGGCTGTTGATCAGTAGATCTCAAGACACTGTCCAACAAATAGCTTGTCTAAATCTCCCTACTGTTCCATGTTTTTCATCTAGATATTTATTATGTTTTTTTAAGGTTACATGAGATAAATGTTTAAATATAACAATATACATTTTCTCAAAAATCAATATTTAAAGGAGACATTTTGTGTAAAAAATAAGAACGTACCAGTGTGTTATACTCCTTTAGATATAGAAGAATTGTGCTTAAAAAAGTAGTGTTTCAGGCTGATTTATTGAATATTTCTGCAAAAACCCTAATAATCCCTCCGTTCTCTTCCACTTCCTGCTACCTCATTTCCCAGGCTGTGCAGGGGAGCCGGTGGCTCTCAGCTCACTGCACTGTAGGACAGTGAACCAATCAGCAGCTAGCAGGACCTGATAAGGAACTGAAGCCTGTCTGTGCTTGGCTGTGCAGGGCTGTGATTGGCTGTCTCCCTCATACTGTGCTTCTGGCAGTGACTGTTAGGACACGCCCATCCCTCATTAAACACAGAGGGGCAAATTCACTAAGATGCTTCGCCGCACTTCGCCAGGCGTAGTTTCGCCAGCACTCCGCAAATTCACTAAAGTCCGAAGTTGCGCACAGGGGTAGCGTAAGGTTGCGAAGTTGCGCTAGCGTTGATTCGCTATGTAAAGCGAAGTTACACTAGCAAAGGCTAATTTGCATACGGCGCGAAATTCAAATTTCAATGGAGGAACACGTAATAGCACTACAAATGCCTAGAAAACCTTCAAATCAGCAAATAAAAATTTTATTTTGCCCTACACATGTGCCCACTGTCTAGGTAAGTTGCCATGAGTCAGGAAATGTAGGGGGGAAGGAGGGGAGCCCCAAAAATATTTTCGATCTTTTTCAGCCTATCACCCATCATGCAGAAAACACGCCAGCGTTTTTTGGGACTTAGAAAAAATGTTGACTTTTTTTGAAACAATCCCTATCTACACTATTGCGCTTCGCCAAGTCTAGCGTAAAAGGTAGTGTTCAGTACACTGCGCAAGTGAATTTGCGTAGTTACGTCGCTAGCGAAAATTCGCCTGGCGTAAGGGTGCGAAGTAACACTAGCGAAACTACGCCAGCGTTCGTTAGTGAATTTGCGCAGTAATGAAAAATGCCAAACGCTAGCAAAATAACGCTAGCGTTCGGCGCTTCAGCGCTTAGTGAATTTGCGCCAGAGAGGGAACAGAGAACATCAATAGGGAGCTCCAATAAAGGGGCTATTTTTAAAGATAATATAAATTTTTAGCACGTATGTGATAACATATATTATTCATAATTGCCTACAAAGTTAGTTTTTTTTCATTTATCCTAAATGTCTGATTTAAGTAATATTTTCCATGGAACAGAATGCTAACAATGCTTTTATGGATGTAGATCATAATGGGACAACATCATTAAAAGTAGACCCAGCATTAGTAAAGTATGGGCACTCCTGATTCTACATTTTTACCCTATTCTTTACACTCTTTCTTTGTTTCTGCCCATGGATTATCCCCTGATCTTGTATCTTCCCCACTTGTACTATTCATCCCATGTCTCTGCTCCATCTCTTAATCTCTCCACTTCTCTGTCCAGTCCCTTATGGTCTTCGCTTGTCATGCAATGGTGAGATAAGTGATGCTTGCAAGGTTGCTTGTATACAGTAACATATTGGAGATGTGAGCTCCTTGGAGAACCAAGGATTACGGAGGTTATTTACTAAACCTAATTTTTTCTCATATTTCACCAGACACAACTTCAACCTAACTTCCATCCACTTATTTGGCTAATTTACTAATATTTTCAAAAATGTATGAATAACTCAAATTTTTAGAATTTATTGGAACAGATCCACTGTTCTGAACGTTACCTCTTTTGCCAGAGTTTACTTCACAACCTCAGACCAGGCGAACTGCTAAAATGAAGCTACATCTTCCTCAATCTTCCAAAGTCAGTTACATCATATCCTGTATGCCGGAAATGCATTAAAGTTGTAAAAACGCTGGCGAATTGTCCTTTTTTTAAGAGGGATTGCTTGCAAAAGTCCTAACTATGAAACTTTTTTGTGTTTCATTTTCCCCCAGACATTTGAGGGACATGGAACATTTGTTTTAGGGTGGGCGTAGGTGTGAAGACTTACCCTGGTGGTCTAGTGGGGGGAGGTCTGCAGGGACGCCTGCAGCCTCCTCGGCGGGGACGCCCACCTCGCCGTCGCTCCTCTCGGCCCACAATAAGTGTACTACTCGACTTCGATTCTGCTTAACCCCTCTGATTGACTTCCTGGTGTGACCCTTGCCTGCCTGACTACGTTTATTCTCTGCCTGCCCCGACCCGGCCTTATCTGACTACTCTATTGCTTAATGCCTTGTACTACGACCTTCTGCCCAAAGACTCTTGCTAAACAGTCGTGCCCCTCTGCCTATCCAGAACATCTAGCCTTGCACCTCTCGTTTAAGTCCTGGTGGCATCCAAGTAGCTGAGGGCTCCTCCCGAAGCCAAAGGTGGTCACACTACAGGTGAAGCACGAGCCGAGACCAGGGTGCTTGGCATTTGTTCTGGTGTTGGGTGCCGACCGTTACAGTAGGGCATTAGAGGATCTCTTTTGTCTTTATTCAGGTTCCTTGGACATTTGTAATAAAAAGTGGCTGTTTCAAGAATTTCTAATAAATCTCTAATATAGACGTCACTACGACTTTAATGTACACGCCTTATTCAAATTGACCAAAGTGTAAGACTAAGAGCACTAACAAAATTTCGCTAGGCAAAAATGAAAGCTAACAAAAATCCGCTAGGAAATGCTCACTCTGCCGAAGTAACGCTAGCCAAAAGTCACCATAGTTCAGCAGCTGAGATGGTACTTCACATTTCAGCGAATTACCACGGTGGTAATGAATTTGCGCCTGGCAAAGTGGTGCAAAGTGTGGCAAATCAGTCGCTGATGAAAATTTGCCCCACTGAGTTTCGAATGAAAGCCAGTGTCAAACACTCCAAAACACCTGAAAACCGTGAAGGCAAAAACCATCATCAAATGATTAACGGGACCTTTGTCATTGACTTTTACATGAATTCAACAGGTTTTAGCTGGAGTATTTTCGGATTCAGATTTCTTGCTGCTTTGTTAGCATAATAAATCTTCAATCCTCAAAAAAGTGAAAAGTGAAAAAAACCTTTTTACAGAAAACAAAACTCAACTTTTAATAAATAGACCCCTAAGTGTGTAGCATACCTCCCCCTCCAATAAAAAACTGTATAGGTCATGCCCACTTGGCCGCTTCTCTTTTAAACCACATCCACTAAAGGTTATAGTCAAGATATATTCTCCTTTTGTCATACAAATAAAATAACTTTGTGCATAATTCTCCAGAGAGGGTGAATTGCTCTCGATTTTTAAGTCTTCACATGGTAACAAACAATCCTTATAGTCAGTCCAAAGTTTTGCCAAATCCAAGGAATTTGTGCAGGATTCTGATTTAGCCAGCAGGGGATTCTGTTCATTTTAAAGCTCTGCACATTTTTATACAATGTTTTTGTGAGTTTTCAAATCTGAATATGCCAATTCGGGTTTGTATTCAGTTTGTGTTTCCTCCAAATCTTTTGTGGATAATTTGGACAGATGAGAAAAATATGGATCCAGTGTATCCTTACAGTTCAGGTAGTTACTGATTTGTGAGTTCCTCAACTGCAGAGTCACAGCTGCAAACACCTTCCTGCTGAGATATATTTCACATAGACTGATCCCATGAGCCAGCAATTTGGAATGCACAACCGTAAAAATAGCTTGTTTGACTTGTTAAATGGATTATCGTTCAAATCCGTTTCAAAAACCGTTTGTGAAACCGTAAAGACAAACTGCAGCCCCCAGTCTTTGTTTCAGAATTACCCGCATCCCACACATTCAGATGCAAACTGCAATTTTTCTCATGATGCCAACATGTTTTTTAATGGAAAAAAAGAACTGTAAAATATGGCACTGATACACTGATAATTTTGTTTTAACTCAATACGTTCTACCCAGTGTTGGACTGGGACACCAGGGCCCCACCCAAAAACCTTAGACCAGGGCCCAACAAAAAAACCTTAGACCAGGGGACCACTCTCAGTACTAATATTCTTTATCTCCTCAATCAACCTCTATTCTCCTAGTCTGTTTTCTTTATACTATAATCTATTATTCCATCTATTTAGTCTCTTTGTTCTCATAGAAATAGGGAATGGCCATGAAATAGGCAAAAAGTTTAGCAGCATGAGGGCCACTGACACCTGGGCCCACCGGGAGATTTCCTGGTATCCCGGTGGGCAAGTCCAACACTGGTTCTACCATCTGTGGCACTTACAGGGTTAATGCAAAGAATTTACTTTTAAATATTACAATGAATTTCCTGTTCTTGCAAAAAATTAACTCTTAACATATATTTCTATAGAAAATGTTCATGATTGTAATTTTAAACTTTGCAAACTCCTGAAATCACTTTATTAGCCTCCATGTTCCTATAATACTGATTCAATAAACAGTTCATATTTTGTCAGATGCCAGATGACTCATAATTCTTCAATGGCCCTAAACTTGTATAGTTCTGGTTACGAGACTCTATAGTGATTTTAACAGAGCCATATGTTTCTGCCATTGTGGCAAATGTGTATAGTAAATGTCATGCAACAATTGAGGAACTAATAGCTGCTTGGGAAGGCTTAGATCATACTCCAGTTTATACCATATTTTCTTTATATGGCAGTTAATGAAAAAGTAAGCTGCAACACTTAACTATAAATATTGGATGGGTTTCATATATATATATATATATATATATATATATATATATATAGGTAATAATACATATGTAATAATGCACATTATATTATATATGGAACTCTGAGTATCACTCATGTATTATAATGGATAATGTACCCCTTACTGTAAATTAAAAGGATATTAGAAGTCATTGAGGAGTTCTGTGACCATATAAAGGCACAAGGCTGCAGGCTGAGTTATACGGGGAACTCGTATTATATAGAAATAGGGAATGGCAATGAAATAGGCCAAAAGTTTAGCAGAATGAGGGCCCACTGACACCTGGGCCCACCGGGAGTTTTCCTGGTATCCTGGTGGGCCAGTCCGACACTGTGCATAATAAAAGAATAAGTAATTCTAAATCACTTTCTAATGTACTATAATTAAAATGAATTTGCTATCTTAGAATCTGTTTGTATGTTTATATTTATATTGTGCTACTGGTTGTGACTCTTGATAAAATGTAGCAGAAGCCAATTGACTAACATAGCCAGAAGAAAAAAAGTTCTGCTGCATTGTTTTAAGAGTCAACCCACAGAAAGTAGAAAGGAAAGTATGTTGTAAAAGGGAAACGCTGATAACATGGTACAAGTACAATATATGAGGAGCTTTCTACTGGGCATAGAATGTACAGTGAGGTAAAGTCTGTAGTGTTCTAATTCAAGGATGGCTGAAACATGTCTATGGTTTGACTCTGCGGTGGATGGCAAATTTAGAAAAACAAGGCTTGAAGAACCAGAGGCTCATGAATAAACATTTTCCCCAGGGACATGAAGAAGAAACAATGTTTTCCTGAGAAATTCTGCATAAGAAAAGGATGCAACAGTCCAGGAGGATAATCTGAATGATCTGTGTCCAAGCTAGGATGAAACAGAAAAGGCAGGAGCAAAGCTAAAGTGGCATCAACACAAAAAAGATGCTAGCTTGGGTGAAGAGTGTATATAAAAGGGCATTTATCAGCACTGGAACACAACGGCATGCTAGATATTTGCGACAAATGTGGTGGGGTCCCAAGGTGCATGCATGAAAGAATAATGTTTCCACTGTGGGAGTTGAAGGACTTGCATACACAGGTACAGAAAAGTTTATGGAGAAGCTGCTGTAATAAATTGCCGTAACATCCACTGTATTCAATGAACACAGCCTTTATCTGCCAGCACCGCAACCCCTGTAATGGAACACAAAGGGCAATCTGTTTCACACCCAGGCAGCAACCACAATAAAAGCAGTTTTCCCCCCAGTACAACCTTCTAATAGATCAGCCTGTATCCTCTACTACACCTTTTTATGGACTCTTGGATCAGTGTACAGTATGGACAGTATAGGACAGTATGTGGGAAAGAAATAAGAAGCATTACGTTTATGAAGTAGTTTGTGCCCCCTGCTATACTTCAAACATGTTAGATGCCCTTACACATCCATGACCCAGCCCTTCCAACTGTCATCAGATGACATGAACAATTAGGGCACATTAGATACTATCTGCAAACAGTTCTCTAAGGTATTCACATTTTTTTGAATTTGCAGAATTTGTACTTGATCCTTTCTAAACACTAAATTCTGAGCCAATTTAACAAAGGATTACTGCTAGTAAATATTCGTTACCACTGCACACAAATCACAAAATGAGCTGTTGCATTAATGAAATGTGGCACCTCAGTGCATATTAATATACTTAACAATCCATAATCTAATAATGTGATGCACTTACCCAGCAACCACTGACCATACAGCCTCCTAAATGGAAATTCTTGAAAGAGGCCGGACGTGGCCTGCAAAGCATCCTTGATTTACATAATAACTGCATGTTCGGGGAGTGGGGTTGCTCCCAGCCATTGGAAACATGCTACTTGTCACGTGCTGCTCTTCCACATATGTGCAGACCATTGAATGATAACATTGGAAAAATCAGTCGCTCTGGTTAAAGCTTACTTTCAGTTTATAATTCACAGTCAGACAGGACAGTCTGTTTGCCCTGCAAATGGATGCATGTTGGGAATGCTAAAAACACACCATTGCTCTCCACATCCTAGGGAGAATCATACCCTACCAGATGACAACCTGATGCATTTTATGAAAAATACTAGATGCTTTGGAAATGCACAATTAAAGATTTTTTGGTGCCAAGCACCGTAACAATGAATCTCCAATATGTTTATGTCATCCCCAGGGCCAGATTTATACATAGGGTACCCCTAGGCAAGGACCACTCGATACCCCCCTTTCCCCATCCCGCCTCCCCCTTTATTGGGGCACGCACACATGTGCATGTGGAGCACGGGGATTGGTGAGCAGGAGATAACAAAGAGCTAACAAATCTCCCCATGTCCCCAGTGCATCTGAACCCATTACAATGCGTTTGGGTGGCATGTCGCCCCTAAAATTCTGTTGCCTTAGGCCCAGACCTTTGTGGCCTTTCTAAAAATCGGGGCCTCGTTATCCCAGAAGGAATAAAAGTGAAGTCATGTTCTTACTTTTATTATACAGGGTGTTTGTATGGAGTCAAGATTTTCTGCCCATATCCTCCATGACTGACATGTTGGGACATGATGAGCAATCTCAAGCAAATTTCTAGATAAAGTTTGCTGCAGTTATTTCCCTACAATATCCTTACCTAGTTTATAAAAAGTATGACACGTTTCAGTTGTTTCTTTAAAAATGCTTTCATAGCAGTTCAAAGGTTTGGCATAGCTATATCAGTGCCATAAATCTGATAAACTAGTCTTTGTAGGCTCAACTGGAAACAAGTCCAAAAGTTTAAGTGATCCCTTTATATCAGTTTCAGGCAGCATTCATTGGTCCTATTTCTTAAAGTCTCAGGGAATTGGCAGATATTACTCATTATTTCTTTGCAACAGACTCTTTATGTTCTTGCTTTGTCGAAGAAAGGGGCCTGGGCAGCTTCTTAGATAAAATTTACAGCGCTGGTATGGGAAACCTTTGAATTACTGTTAAGTACCATTTTGATTAACTATAGACTGGTGCTAAAAAGTGGGTACCAATAGTCCATCAAGTTCAACCCCTCTGCTTGTGTGTGCGTGCACATACACACATATAATATTTTACACTCTGGTCTCTCTCTATCTTATCTTTCAAATATTAACCAGAATGGAATAAAGTATCTTTACTGGTTGGTTGGATAAAATTGGATAAAATACCATCCAAATGGCAGCCCTAACAGTGGATGTAATCGACTCTAATACAGAAAATTTCAGTAAATCTTTTTAGTAGTCATGGGGTTATATTCTGGCAAACTGCCTGTTTCATAAATAAGCCCCTCAATTTGAAAGCCTACCTTAAGGTTGGCTTTCAGTGTCAAGTGGGACAACCAAAGAAAGTCAGGTTGTGTGTCTTTATTGCTGTTTAATCCACATAAACACTTTTATGGCATTTCCACCTCCAGAACTCCTGATATTTATATAAGCAATGGATGTCCTTGGATTCTCTGCTAGACAATTATTTGGCTCCTGCAGACTATAGGATTGCTTTCTCCAACATAATGAGGTTAATTCCCACTTTCTCACAAGGCAGGATTATTGTTGCCAGATATATCACCTCTTGAAAGAAATAGCTTTTCGCATGTGGTTATTAAGTTACCCGCACAAACCCTGGGGAGAGTTAATACCAAACAGATCCCAATATTTACAACAAAAGGGTAGGGAAAAGCAATAGTGATCAGAGACAGGAGATAAGGACTTCAATAAAATGGAGCAAAATCAAAAAAGTGACTATATGAAAGAACCTTGATGTATAACTCTGATATAGAAATGTTTTCACATACCCAGAAAATCTCACGTTCAGCCTTTGCTACGTTTTTTTAGCTGCATTTGCCATGCTTCCAAAGAGCCTGAAACCATAACAAGGTGGTTATTAACTTACAGTATGTTCTCTGGAGTGAGAGACCCACTGAGACTCACTATATTCAATTAAAAAAAAGGCAACCCGGGGGAAACTGCACTTTTGTGAGGGTGTTGCAGGTTTTTACAGTAAGATATGGATTTTGCCTTCTTCTTACAAGATGGCACACAGTGAAGATTACCAGCACCATGGTTCCCAAGTTATCATCTCTTACCTAAGGTTTCTACAGTAGGGTTGAATCTGGATGTCCAACCATGTCCCATCCCTGTTCAAGTACAGCTGAGCCCTTCCATACTTATGGGCAGATCTGAATGTTGTCGTTTTGGATTCATGGTATCATGCAACCTAAAACATTAGTAAATTTCTTTAAACACCTGTGCTTTCCTATGCCATTTGCATGCAACCAGAGTCTTCTTGCCGAACGACCGATTTTAGGGAAGTCCGACCAATCCTTCGAAATTATCGTGCGGTTAGTGGGATTTAAACGATCGTACGTCTTCCGATTTTTCGGCCGACATCTGTCAAGAAATTGATCGGCCAGGTCAAAAAATCTTTGTCGGCCCCAGTGTAATCTATCTATGTTTGCAGGGCCAAGCAGGCAGCTCCCTTTTGTTTTCCTGGCAAATTGGTCTTTTTAGTTGATGGTAAATTCGTACGATCGTTCCGAGAAGATCGTGGTCTCACGATCAGGATCTGAGATGTGAGATGTGAGATGATCAGATTGTATTTTGTAAACTGTAGGAGGAAACTAGAGAACCCTGTTTCATTCATTCAAAATGTGCCATAACTCCTTCTATTACTACAGATAATGTCTCAGATTGCACAATATAACCCTCCCTATAACTCCTTCTACTGCTCCATTAAACCCTCCCTATAACCAGGCCACAATTTGTGGCAAGGCCCGGGCCAAGGGCGGCACGTCAACCAGCCACATCATTTTCCTAATGCATTGCGCACTGCAAACTTCCTATTTACTTACCTGTGCTCCCAGCCCTCTGTGCCGAAAGAGACAGGGAAAGTGTGTACACATGCATGCATATGCACCTGGGGGCAAATTCACTAACAGGCGAAAATTCGCCAGCGATGGCTTCATGCACATCGCAACCCTTCGCCAGGCGTAAATTCGCCTGGACAACGCTAATTCACGAAGATCCGTAGTTGCGCACAGGGTACCGAATGCTGGCGAAATTACGCCAGCGAAATTACGCTCAGCAGTCCGAAGTTACGCTAGCGTTGGCTAATTAGCATACGGCATGCAGTTAAAGTACAATGGCCGTATATGCTGCAGCAAATACATTACACTACACAAGGCCAGGGAACCTTAATAAAATTATATAAAAGTTGTTATAATGCCCTACACATGTGCCCACAGTATAGTTTAGGTGCCATATGTTAGCAAATGTAGGGGGGATGGAGGATACCCGAAAAAAAAATTTACGATCTTTTTCAGTCTATCACCCTTAAATAGGAAAAAACGCCAGCGTTTTTTGGGACTTAGAAAAATGTTAAACTTTTTTTTGAGGAACTCCTATCTACTCTAGTGCACTTCGTGTGGTCTGAGGTGGAGTCTGAAGAAGGCAAGTCTGGCGATAGAGGTAAGGGTCAGTAAAATCAAAAACTTAGTGAATTTGCGTAGTAACGCTCTTTCGCCAGACCGTAAATTTGCCTGGCGTTAGAGTGCGAAGTTGCGCCAGAATCTATCTCCTTTTACGCCAGCTACCGTTAGTAAATTGGCAAAGTGCCGAAATGACGCCACACTGGCGAATTTTCGCCAGCGTTAGTCACTTCGCCCTTTAGTGAATCTGCCCCCTGGGGTGGCCAGGGGGGCGGGGAAGCAGACAGACTGCTGCCGGCTTATGGGCGACTGAAATAGAAATCCGGCCCTGCCTATAACTCCTCCTATTGCTTCATATACCCCTCCCTATAACTCCTCCTATTGCTCCATATAACCCTCCCTATAACTCCTCCTATTGCTCCATTTAATCCTCCCTATAACTCCTCGACTGCTCCATATAATCCTCCCTATTTTTCCTCCTGTTGCTCCATATAACCCTCCCATAACTCCACCTATTGCTCGATATAACCCTCCCTATAACTCATATTGCTCCATATAACCCCTCATATTTCTCCATATAACCCCTCATATTGCTCCATATAACCCCTCATATTGCTCCAAATAACACTCCATATGCAGTAACTCCTCGTATGGCTCTATATAATCCTCTGTATAATTACTTTTCCAAAATAGCTGAAATAGTTGAGGCACCACATAGTGTACATATGTGTTCTTAAAACTAGGCTATGTTCCCTAAGAGACTCTGTAAAAACAGCTAGTGGAAGGACCGAGTTCTAGCATGTAATCTGTATGCTGCAAACTGACAGTTGTTGAATCCTCCTTGCATTCTTACACTCCCATTGAGGCAATACAAAACTGACCATTTCTTATCTTATAGTACACATTTGAGGGACCTGACAGCTAAGTTACCGAAATAGCGATTTACAGACACCCTGGATGAAAGTGCTGTATTCATGGGGAGGGGGGGGGATTCACATCAATGTGCCCTGTTTTGGAGTGTAGAGACCAGCAGCAGCGCCCTGCGTGTAGTAAATTACTCCTGATATCTTTGACAAAGCAACAGTTCTTTTCTGCTCTATTGAAAAAGACTATTGCTATCTTTACAACTGGAGTTCAGACCCCAGTGGTTAGAGATCCTTTTCGAAATGCATTTAAACAGGATTAATGGGACTATCAGAGATCAGAGATAAGAAAACTTAGCTAGACAAAATACAACTACAAAGCCATTTTAATATATGGATTTTCTAAAAAGAAACATATTTAGCAGCAGAGAACTAGCTATCACTATAGAGAAATCCATAAATAAAAATTAAACTGAAATTTTGGAATATACATAAAAATCACCCCATACATCTTTGTTCTGTCAGTATATCCCTGCACTAGTGCCTCTCCCATCCTTGTGTTTAACTGGTTACAGACTGATGTTACAAGGAGCACGTATTCCATGGTTTCAGTGTCATAGGCCACATTCTGCCTAAGTCCACTCTTTAGTACTGGATTATCCACTCATAAAAAAGGGATTTGGAGGAGGTTTGGAGTGGGAGGATAAAGAAAGCAGAGTAACTGTTATTAGTGCAGGCTGTTTGGAGAGCCCTAATAACCACTTAGCTAATAGCTAATAACCGCTTAGGCTCCAGAAAAGGTGTAAACCTCTCAACAGCATTCAGGACTGATACTTATAAGGATAGTATATACTGCAAAATGTATAATCAGAAATAGCTGACAATAAATTCACCCTAGTAACATAGTAGATAAGGTTGAAAAAAAGACTCACGTCCATCAAGTTCAACCCACATCTGAATCTTCTCCAGTTTGAGATAGACTCCAAGAGGACTATGGGACCAGTCTCTGGATCAACTTTTAACAGGTAGAAACCTGTTGATAGCTGTTCCGAAGAAAGCAGAAGAGAAGGGACAGCAGAGGATTATAAAAACCTTGAATGGGCATAGGATGGCATTTCAGCTATAGTCTTGGCTGAAGCTGTTAGAGTGTTATGTTTCCAAGAAACACTTGAGAATAAACTGAAGGAGCAGGGATGAAATTCCAGAGATTAGGCAAAAACAGGATTCAGATGAGATGATACACTTGTGTGCAGGTGCCCCTGATTCATATCTGGTCTGGGCAGGGATTGAGGAATATGATTGGACAGGGAAAAAAATCACTCAGGCTGAGCATTGTATAGTCATTCTCTATATCTAAGGGTCAATGAGAAATTGTTCTGCCAAGTGAGAATTGTTTGACAAATACCTATATTGGCTTGGAACTTTCTTGTGCCAAGAAACTGCAAAAATAAATTCTTTTTAAAAAGTTTTTTGGAGTGCTGCTACCTGTAATGCTGCTGCCAGGTGGGAATTGCAATGTGTGCCCCATGCGGAATCAGTCCCTTCATACTGCAGTATTCACATTCATTCTTAAAATATTGTTGCCAGACATAAAGGTAGACAACTGTTACATGAACAACAGCCTCTGAGGTTAGATTGCCTAATATAATCTATTACTGGCTCAAGAAAAAATTTTCACTGCTAGAAAACTTGTTCCAAGCCAACACAGCAAACAGTAATGTTTTCTATTGTAATTACAGGGTACCATTAGATGGCGCTCTGCACTACGTTATATGCAACACTCAATGACAAGTTTTGCATTGTTATTGAGGCTGTAATCAATTCTGTTCAACTCCAAGCAACTATGTAAACTTTTTCTAAAGTTATTATTTGTATGAAGTTATGACAATGGAATAGTGATTCAGTCTTATTGGGACAGCACTACAATCTGCAGGTTGCTCATTGTTTCACCTGTTACAGTTTCATCCATAGCTGCTCTCACTACTACTGTATTACTACTGTATTATTGGTAGGGGGTTAGGCCCAGCTTAATTCATTTGTGTATGTGACAGATGTATAGAAACAATGATACTTTGCTACAGAGAAGACACATAGGGGCAAATTTACTAAAGGGTGAAGTGACTAATGCGGGCGAAAATTCGCCAGCATGACGTCATTTCAGAAGTTCGCCGATTTACTGACAGTCACTGGCATAACTTCACTAGCGAAGGAGATAGACTCTAGAGGTACTTCGCCATCGAATTTGCACTCTGGTGAATGGACTTAACTTCGCTAATTCACTAAGATGCAGATTTTATTGAAGTTACCTCTTGCGCCAGACTTGCCTTCGCCACCTCAGACCAGGCGAAGTGCAATAGAGTAGATAGGAGTTCCTCAAAAAATAGTTGAACAACAACTAGCGTCTTTTCCTTTTTCAGGGTGATAGGCTGAAAAATATTTTTTTTGGGGGTAACCGGCTTCCCCCCTACATTTCCTAACATATGGCACATAAGCTATACACTGGGGTCATGTGTATGGCAATATAACAACTTTTTTTTATCTTATTAAAGGGATCCTGTCATCGGAAAACATGTTTTTTTCAAAACACATCAGTTAATAGTGCTGCTCCAGCAGAATTCTGCACTGAAATCCATTTCTCAACAGAGCAAACAGATTTCTTTATATTCAATTTTGAAATCTGACATGGGGCTAGACATTTTGTCAATTTACCAGCTGCCCCCAGTCATGTGACTTGTGCCTGCACTTTAGGAGAAAAATGCTTTCTGGCAGGCTGCTGTTTTTCCTTCTCCATGTAACTGAATGTGTCTCAGTGGGACATGGGTTTTTACTATTGAGTGTTGTTCTTAGATCTACCAGGCAGCTGTTATCTTGTGTTAGGGAGCTGTTATCTGGTTACCTTCCCATTGTTGGGGAAGGGAGGGGGGTGATATCACTCCAACTTGCAGTACAGCAGTAAATAGTGATTGAAGTTTATCAGAGCACAAGTCACATGATTGGGGGCAGCTGGGAAATTGACAATATTTCTAGCCCCATGTCAGATTTCAAAATTGAATATAAAAAAAATCTGTTTGCTCTTTTGAGAAATGGATTTCAGTGCAGAATTCTGCTGGAGCAGCACTATTAACTGATTCATTTTGGACATTTTTTTTTCCCATGACAGTATCCCTTTAAGGTTTCCCTGGGCTTGTGTAGTGTAATGTATTTGCTGTATTTGCTGCAACATATACATCCATTCAAAAATATTTTTTTTGGGTAACCGGCTTCCCCCCTACATTTCCAAACATATGGCACATAAACTATACACTGGGCTCATGTGTAGGGCAATATAACAACTTGTTGTTATCTTATTAAGGTTTCCCTGGGCTTGTGTAGTGTAATGTATTTGCTGCAACATATACGTCCATTCAACTTAACTTCCCGCCGTATGAAAATTAGCCAATGCTAGCACAACTTCGCTTAGTTAGTTAGTAGGTTAGTGAATTTGCCCCATATTTGCTGGAGCCGCAGGGAAGGAAATAGACAATGCCCTATTTTGTTACAAACTATATAACACAGTGCTTATCTGCTGTGACCAGAAACTTGTTCTAAAACACAAACAAGATGTGCCAGTCATTCAGGATACGCCTGCTAAACCCCCAGCTATGCCATAAAGTCACTCAGCATTGCTGGATAGTGTGCCCAAGACATGGATAAATACAAGTCCCATAAACCACAGCACTAAGGGAAAGTTATAGGAATATTCGTATGAATCTATTACAGTGGCGTAAATACTAGGGGAGCAGGGGGTGCAGTTGCACCATGGCCCGCTCCCCCTCAGGGCCCACCGGAGCCAATGATTTTTTGTAAGGTTTTTTTTTTTGCCTTTTTTTTTGTGCTGGCTGGACAGGCTCCCTATCCACTTCGCACGGGCTCCCTCCCCTGTCAGATCCACTTCGCACCACCGCCACCCACAGCCATTGAAGTGGAAGTGGCCGGCGAGGGAAAGGAAGCCCCACCTGCTGCAGTCTGTGTCTGCATCCCGTTGACGCGCACATCCATCCTGATAACCCTTCACTTCCCAGGTCTCACCTGCAACGGTGATATTTGGGATCAAAAGATGCAAAACATGGCACTATAGGATAGGAGGTATAGTAGGGAGAGATGGTGTCTATAGTAACAGTGGGATAATAGTCTCTGGGAAGGGACTGTGGCTGTGGGATAGCAGGTATAGTAGGGAGAGATGGTGTCTATAGTAACAGTGGGATAATAGTCTCTGGGAAGGGACTGTGGCTGTGGGATAGCAGGTATAGTAGGGAGAGATGGTGCCTATAGTACTATAGTAACAGTAGGAACGGACTGTGACTGTGGGATAGTAGGTATAGTAGGGAAAGATGGTGCCTATAGTAACAGTGGGGATAATAGTCTCTGGGAAGGGAGTGTGACTGTAGGATAGCAGGTATAGTAGGGAGAGATGGTGCCTATAGTAACAGTGGAAAATAGTCTCTGGGAAGGGAGTGTGACTGTGGGATAGCAGGTATAGTAGGGAGAGATGGTGCCTATTGTAAGAAATACTTACCGAGCGGATCCCTCGATGCGCCTCCGTCCGGCGTTCCTGACGTCATGGCCGTCGGGTCACGTGTGCGCGCAGAAGCGTGCGCATCAGCGCGCATCCAGGCGCAGGCTCATTTCGGCGCAGAGCGTGTTCACGCTGGCTCCTCGTCGCAGGCGTTCTGACGCTGCAGAATTGGCGCCAAGATTAAAGGTATTTAAACTGGCTTTTGTATTGAAACTGTGCCTGTTATCGTGGTTTGTCCTGAGACCTAGCTTACAGATTTAACTACTTCTGATTGACTCCTGTGTATGACCTTGATGTGTTTTGACTTCTGAGACTTCGCTGCCTGCCCAGACTTCTGCTTACCCTTCTATCCTGCTGAATTGCTGCCTGCCATTTGACTACGGATACGGTTTGACTATTCTCTTCTCTGAATCCCTGGTACCTCGCTTCGGCCTAGCCTCACTGGCTTTTCTCCACTCACGGCTTCCCCCTGTCTCATCCCCGGGTGGGTTCTGTGTTGTGTGAGCCGCGTGTGGGTCCTTATCATCTAGAAGAGGTCCATCGCTTCATAAACTATCCGGTAAGCCTGACACCTATAGTAACAGTGCCATAATAGTCTCTGGAAAAGTAGTGTGCCTGTGGGATAGCAGGTATAGTAGGGAGATATGGTGCCTATAGTAACAGTTACAGTGGATAATAGTCTCTGGGAAGGGAGTGTGACTGTGGGATAGCAGGTATAGTAGGGAGAGATGGTGCCTATAGTAACAGTGGTTATAATAGTCTCTGGGAAGGGAGTGTGACTGTGGGATAGCAGGTATAGTAGGGAGAGATGGTGCCTATAGCAGCAGTGGGATAATAGTCTCTGGGAAAGGAGTGTGCCTGTGGGATAGCAGGTATAGTAGGGAGAGATGGTGCCTATAGTAACAGTGGGATAATAGTCTCTGGGAAGGGATTGTGACTGTGGGATAGCAGGTATAGTAGGGAGAGATGGTGCCTATAGTAACAGTGGGGTAATAGTCTCTGGGAAGTAGGGTTGCCACCTGGCCGGTAAAAATGATAGTCAATCCCAATGTTATTAATAGGGAAAAAAGATAAATATGTAGGACGGCCGCTATTTTTTTCCAGAAAAGGTGGCAACCCTACTGGGAAGGGATTGTGACGGTGGGATAGCAGGTATAGTAGGGAGAGCTGGTGCCTATAGTAACAGTGGGATAATAGTCTCTGGGAAGGGACTGCGACTGTGGGATAGCAGTTATAGTAGGGAGAGATGGTGCCTATAGTAACAGTGGGATAATAGTCTCTGGGAAGGGAGTGTGACTGTGGGATAGCAGGTATAGTAGGGAGAGATGGTGTCTATAGTAACAGTGGGATAATAGTCTCTGGGATGGGACTGCGACTGTGGGATAGCAGGTATAGTAGGGAGAGATGGTGCCTATAGTAACAGTGGGATAATAGTCTCTGGGAAGGGACTGTGACTGTGGGATAGCAGATATAGTAGGGAGAGATGGTGCCTATAGTAGCAGTGGGATAATAGTCTCTGGGAAGGGACTGTGACTGTGGGATAGCAGGTATAGTAGGGAGAGATGGTGCCTATGACGCAGTGCAGCGCTGGCTGCTTGCCACTTTGAGCAGGAGACCCAGCACTAAGTAAGTTCAGTCAGCGCTTCCCTTCACTCAATAGGCTGTTCACTCACTAGGCTGTTCACTTCTCGGGCTTTGAGCCGGTATAATCTCTCTGGCCCTGATTGGTCAAACCACTGTTTCGCATCTGAAGCAGTGCCGGTGACATGGCTTTCCCCATTCAGCACATCTATGTAGAAGGCACATGGCTCCTCTGCGCAATGCCCCTCTTTACACAACAGGACATAGAGCTGACAATGCGTTGGGGGGGGTAGGGGGGCCCAGTTTTAAATTTCAGTACCAGGGCCCTTAGGGGTCTAGTTACGCCACTGCAGTGAAATCTCGATTTAAAGTTTCCTCAAATTTTACATTTTTATTTGTGGTCCCATCAATTTATAATAATTCTTGTGCACTCTCTAGCACTTTGGCCCGTGGGCCGATCTATCAGAGCATGTACCTGGCTGCCTTTCAATACAGAAAACATTTTCTTTCATTGTATCAATGCTTCTAATGCTGCAAATTTCCAGTGTATTACAGGAGCCATTACAAGGAGTTCTGTAAAATTCTCTTGTAAATTGAAAAATAAAATCTTTTTTTTTTTTAAAAGGGGTGCTGTACCCACTGCCCCACCCCCCACAAGACCTGCACTGCTCACACCCTCCCGCTTGCACAGCGCCACTGCTCACCTCCTTAACTCGCCATTTGCCGTCACTGGGGACTGGGCAGGAGATTCAAACTGTCAATGTCAAAATCTCCCACCCAGTCCCCAGTTCAGATAAGCCAGCAGGTAGCATGCCGCCCACAGCTCTTCTACCTAGGCCCGGGCCTTTGTGACCTGCCCACAAATTTGGGCCTGGCTGTACTTGAAGAGATAATGACACTGGAAATTAAACCTTTTTATTTACATCTATAGTAATATTGTCTTTGCATGCTATTTATAATTTTACCATAAAATGATTTGCCCAATTCTTTTACATTACCCATTTGACCCCCATATTCCTCATTGAAAGGGCTGCCATAGTACTCCATTAGTATTAAACATCTCTGGAATGGGATTTAAAAAAGGCTGACATTTGAAGTATACAGAGGCCCAAACAACCCCCTCCAGCACAATAAATAGTTAGTGTCTATGGCATCTTACAGTAGCCAGTCTGGGCCTGACATTAGAAACTCTAACAAGTTGAGAAGTAACAGTCAGGTTGTCAAAACAGTTTTAGGAAATCCAAGTAACAATTACTTACAAAAGCGGATATATCAGCAAAACACCATCAACATGACAATAGGTAACTTTTAACATATCTTAAAATTTTAAAGAGTAGTTTTTTTAGTGTCAGTATTAGTTTACCATTTTATTAAGGTGGAGAAAACTCCTATATTATTAGGCTCTGCTATAAATAAATATTGCTCTAGTCCACAAACCTGCAACTCCTGTATTATTATGTCATCTAAATACATTGCATATCATTTTCATTTTATTTTCTGAAAATAACCTTTTTAAATGAATTGAGAGCTGTATACAACATGTTCTTACCCAGTTATAAATATATAAGCATCATGTGGTGATCTCAAATGGTTGGAGGCTGAAAGAGGGAGGAGGACACACAAACAGGGCTTAATGCCCTCATAATACTCTGTGGTCCTGCTGAGTGGGCTGCAGCTCTGATTGGATTAGAAGGCAGCCATAGGCGCTTTGGGTAAAGGAGCAAAGTGAATTATTGGGAACAGATTGGCATATGTGGATGAAACATATAGCTGAGCCTGTAAAATCGCATCTGACTTTCAAGGAGCGTTTCATACGCTGCAAACACAAAAACCTGCAATAGTAAGTATAGTGAAGGTTGTATTTCCCTTTGCTTCTGACAGCTATGCTTTTATAGATGGAACAAAATGATTAAATGGGCACATGAGATATTTGGGTGAAATTTCGGAACTTTGGAGTTTAAATGTGTGCTCCATAGGTGCCACTTGCCACAGCAGTGAAATATAAATTCCAGATATAGTCTGTAAAGGTTTCCATGGTAAGACAGGAATCAGCGGCATTACTATAGAAAAAGCAGACCCCATGGTCGCGGGGGGGAGCGGGTTGGGGAACAGGGGGTCCCAGACCACCGGGTTGGTTTCATCTATAGAGGTAAACCTCTCTGGCGCTCTTTTTCCTATACGTTTTTCTGTTCGCATCCCCACAAGCACTTTTTGCACTTAGCACAATTCCTTCCTGATTTGAAAAAATTGCTAAAGGTTTCAGATCACAGAGACCTGTGGTCACCCCAAAGAATACAATGCTGCCTGCCATACACAGCTACCATGATGAATACAATGCTGCCTGCCATACACAGCTACCATGATGAATACAATGCTGCCTGCCATACACAGCTACCATGATGAATACAATGCTGCCTGCCATACACAGCTACCATGATGAATACAATGCTGCCTGCCATGCACAGCTACCATGATGAATACAATGCTGCCTGCCATATGTGGTAGCTACCCCCATGAAAGTAATTTTGCCTGCTTCGTGGGCCTCTGTTAAGCAAAGGACTGGCCTGCACCCTTCACTGATACACCTCATGTGGGATCCCGGGGAAAAATGACCTCTTGCACATGTTCCCCAGGTCTGAATAAAGGGCCCTCTTATTGTATTACTCAGTAGCAGTCTGTGTGAGAGGTATAGGACTAATACATTTAACTTGTTACAATCCAGGCTGAGGCAAGTCTTAACAAGTAAACCATTCTCCTTCCATGTGAGCCCTGGGATCCTGTAGTGTAGCTAGATTTGAGGATCTGGTCTAGTATAATTGACAGTACAAGTCTGTTTAACCCCTTTTCCTCTTCTGATTTTCATGTCTATTCCTGGCAAGTCCAACACCTGAGATTTCTTAATATCCTGTTGAATATATGCTTATATTTGTCCAATTTGTTCTGGAGCTTTCACTTTCTACTGTGGGAAATGAAATTATTTAGAAAACAAAACTCTACTGAAGCTACATGTCAGCATAGAAATGTTGTATTTTACTTCCCCTTACTATTACCATAGCCTCACACCAGGGGGCGAATAATAGCTGAACAAAAGTTTTTGTCTGTTCTAACGGCTCCTAAATACTTTGCTTTTAACCCAGGGCACAACAACAAGCCCCTGCTTTCCTGTTAGAATATTAAAAAGCCACAGGGGGATTTGCTAATGTTAACTTTGGATGTTATTTATATATATGTTTAATAGGCCTGCGGGGAGAGAAAGCAACATCCGACTGTGTGTTTTACCTTGTTGAGGCACTGCAGATCATGTCGGCCTTGAAGGGTCACAATGAGTTGTCCTTGTTTATAGAATTTATCTATCATAATATCGTATGTATGTGAGCATAGTATATAACCAGACCTTGAAAAATGCAGCTTGCCTGAATGGAACCATGACAAAACGGCATCTATTCCAGGAAAATGTAAGATCCAGAGACTTAAATATCAGGGTTCTACTGTACAACATGGACTTGTGTAAAGGATTTACTTCCTTTACAAGGTAAAGCCATGATGACCTTTTCATTGGATGTCCATCAGTCAGACATAATTTTCATACGATTGCTGTCAGGGGCAGAACATCGTTCTTTTACTACTTTATCGGATCTTTGCATCAATGGCCAGATTTAGATCCGCAAAGATCCGATCATACGAATCATCGTACGATCGGACTTCCCCATCTACCGACCGGCCACTAACCATTCCGATCAAATAAATTAATAAAAGAACAGATCAGCCATGTTCTAGCCGTGACAGCAATCATACGAAAGTTATGTCTCCCACTGAAAATCATACAATCGGCAATACATGCAGAGATATTATCGACAGCCGACAGAAATCTTTTAATCGACCAAACGACCGATCTCCGCCGGACGAAAAATGCCGGGATTCTCCACACACGGTCTGAAAATAGTACGAATCCTCGATTTGTACAATCAGATCTTTGCGTCTATGGCCAGCTTTATTCTAAGGGTGGCCATACATGGGCAGATAAAGCTGCCGATATCGGTCTTTTGGACCAATTTTACAGCTTATCTGCCCGTGTATGGGGGCTTCTGACCGATATCTGGCCACGATATCGATTGGCAAGGTTTGATTTTGCCCCTTGGCGCATCGTAATTCGATTACACCCGATATAGCCATGCCGTTAGTGGCATATCGGGGAAAGATCCGCTCGTTTGGCGATGTCGCCAAACGAGCGGATCTTTGAGTCTATGGCCAGCTTAACTATACTTGACCAGAAAAAGCTCAACAGCTACTTGTTTGCTATTATCTTTAGGGGACTGGGTGAGGCAGAACAGCCTATTTCCAAACAGAATTCCTAATCATTAGCAATACAAGTAAAAGGCAGACTGGAAAGATTAGATCATTATAGCCAACAGGCCATGAATTATATCACGTCGGGACATTTTTTTTTTTATTGCTTGGGTCCTAATTCATGTTTTGTTATACTCTTGTGCTATAAAAATTAATGTTGCGGCATAAAATCTCTGACGTCCTTATTTGAACATTTTTATTGGAATGTTAATCCCCAGACTAATAAGCAGCAGTTATTACAATTATTTATTTTATTGACAGCAGTGAAAATTCTATTATGAATCGTTGCTCGTTCCATTTGGGGAATTAAAAACTCGGTTTGCTCATTTCATAGGGTTTAAAAAAGGTTTTGTTGCTTAACGTGGCACCATAGAATTTCTCTAAGAGACGGGTTATGTAAAATCAAGCTGAATTCTGTGGCAGTTTAGTTCATTTTTTACTGTGCACTAATACTGAGGTTATGCTTTGTTGTTTAGTACTGCCAAAAGACTTTTTGTGTTAGGTCAACTTGCCTTGAGTGAAGATTTTAGACAATTCACTGGGGTTGCCAATTTCTTAGGTGTCCCTCAGTGAATACAATTGATTACTTTTACCCAAGGCCAGCACTTTACTACTTTCCCAGAGACCTCTTGGTGCAAATTTACTAAAGGGCGAAGTGACTAACGCTGGTGAAAATTCCACCGATTTAATAACGGGGCTGGCATAAATTCGCTAGCGAAGGAGATAGCTGTAGCGCTACTTTGCACACTAACGCCAGGAGAATTTTCGCTCTGGCGAATGGAGGTAACTTTGCAAATTCACTAAGATGCAGATTTTAATGAACATTAAACAGACTTGCCTTCACCACCTCAGAGCAGGCGAAGTGCAATAGAGTGCAATAGAGTAGATAGGAGTTCCTCAAAATCAAAATTAACAAAAAACGCTGGAGACTTTTCATTTTTCAGGGTGATAGGCTGCAAAAGATTGTAAATGTTTTTTAGGGTACCCGGCTTCCCCCCTACATTTACTAACATATGGCACATAAACTATATACACATGTGTAGGGCAATATAACAACTCTATTTTCTTTTATTAAGGTTCCCTGGGCTTGTGTAGTGTAATGTACAACATATACGTCCATTTAACTGTAACCTTCTGCAGTATGCAAATTAGCCAACGCTAGAGCAACTTTGCTTTGCTTGCCGAATTAACGCTAGCACAACTTCACCATCATTCGGCGCCCTGGACACAACTTAGCATTTTAGTGAATTAGCGTTGTCCTTCGAATTTTCGCTGTAAGAAACTTACTTGGTGTTCTAGTGGGCAGCGGGGTCCACGCCGCGTCCTTGGCATGGACGCCCGCTTTGCCGCTCCTATCCTGACCTTGCCGGCACCATCTGGGATTACTCTTAAAGGCGATGGCGTGATTGCGCCAGCGTGCAACGGCACAAAATTGCGCACGTTTTGGCGCCGATTGGTTCCCTATTTAAGGCCCATTCAGACCTGTAGCCAGTGCCCGTTATAGGATCATATCCTGTGGTTTCCTGAGCTTTCGCTACCTGTTTCTGAATTTGCTATCCTGACTGATTATCCGTGTTTGACCCAGCCTGTTCCTGACTACTCTGCATTCTGTATCCTGACCCTTGCCTGCCTACAATAACGCTTCCTGCTTAACCCCTTGCTTGATCACCCGGTTTGACCCCTTGCCTGTTTGACGATTCTGATATCCGCCTGCCTTGACCCAGCCTGTCTGACCATCCTTCTGCCTTATCCAGTCTGTCCGATTATCTGGTTTTGACCCCTTGCCTGCCTGACGATTCTGTTATCTGCCTGTCCTGATCCAGTCTGTTCCGTTTCCACCTGACGCCTTGTCCTTGACCTTCTGCCCAAAGACTCTTGCTATCCGCTTGTGCCCCTTTGCCAGCCAGAACTCCTCTCCTTGTACCCCTGGTGGCACCCAATTAAGCTGAGAGCTCCTCCCGAAGTCCAAAGGTGGTCACACTACTGGTGAAGCCGAGCCGAGACCAGGGTCCTTGGCATTTGTTCTGGTATTGGGTGCCGGCCGTGACATTCGCCTGGCGAAGTGTTGTGATGTGAGCGAAGCCATCACTGGCGAATTTTCGCCGTTTAGTGAATTTGCCCCCTTATGGCTATCTGAAGGGCTGTCAGTGGTGTAAAAGTGGTACACCAGTCAGGGGCTCTGTGGCAAGTAACATGAAGGCGCAGGCTTGCTGGTGGAGTGGCAGGGTTAAGTTATAATTGGGCATAATGAGGGACATGTCAATGTATTGTTGTGCATTTTTTGTTTTATTGGGGTGGGCTAATAATTGAGTCCCTCTGAGAGGAGGGCTGTGCTAACTTAGTAGTATGGGGTACCGTGAGGTGGGGTGGCCGTAGATGTCCAGGATTTGGCAATGATGATGATGACGCAGCACACAGAAGTGCATTTTTTAAAGAAGAGTGGCGTAGGCCTGGGGTAAAAAGTAAGTGATTGTATTATGAAAGGGTGTCCTGAAAGTAATACTTCTTTGAGGCAGACTCCCTAGCTTAAGTACAACCTGAATTTGCACCTTGGATGCAATGTTGTATGATTATACACTGTAGAAATTTAAAGGAGAATTTAAAGGAGAACAAAACCTACCTTAGTCCCCACTGTCCCCCCTCTGCTGGCCCCCCTTCATGCCCCCCCCTGCACAGTGCTACAGCAGATTATGGGGCAAATTTACTTACCTTCGAAGTTGCGCCAGCGTTGGCTTCGCCGCACTTCGCCAGGTGAAGTTGCACTAGGGCGCTGCTAATTCACTAAAATCCCAAGTTGCGCTCAGGGAGGCGAAAGGTAGTGAAGTTGCACTAGCGTTAATTCGTCAAGCAAAGTGAAGTTACGCTAGCGATGCCTAATTTGGCGCCATGTTAAAGTACAATGGACGTATATGTAGCAGCAAATACATTACACTACACAAGCCTGGGAAAGCTTCATAAAATAAAAAAGAGTTGTTTTTTTGCCCTATACATGTGCCCACTGTATAGTTTAGGTGCCATATGTTAGGATATGTAAAAAATGTATGATCTTTTTCAGCCTATCACCCTTAAAAAAGTAAAAGACGCCAGCGTTTTTTGGGACTTAGAAAAAATGTAAACTTTTTTTGATGCAAGCCCTATCTACTCTATTGCACTGGTCTGAGGTGGCGAAGTCAAGTCTTGACGCAAGAGTCAACGTTCAGTAAAATGCGCAAGTTAGTGAATTAGCGTAGTTACTTCCCTTCGCCATAGCGCAACTTCATCTGGCATAAGGGTGTGAAGTAGAGCTAGAGTAGGTCCACATCGCCAGTGAATTTACGCCAGCGCCCGTTAGTAAATCGGCGAAGTAACGAAATGACGTCATGCTGGCAAATTTTCACTAGTGTTAGCCACTTTGCCCTTTAGTAAATTTGTCCCTATGTGTTCCCTCTAGGAATACTGACCTGCACCTGCCGAAGAACACAGTGGAGCTCACGGCGTAATCTTTTGGCGCTTCTGTATTCATCGTGAAGTGAGTGGCGTATCTGTTCATTCACAGTTGGAGCAATCTTCCGGTTTGTTACAACTGTGCATGCTCCAAAAGAGACGGAAATTGGCAAAGGTAAGAAAGAAGACCCGAAGATTACTGAAGTGCTGGAAGATGGCGCCCATGAGCTGCACTGTGCTCTTCTGCAGGTGCGGGTCAGTATTCCCAGCGGCGACACATAATCTGCTGTAGCACTGTGCAGGGGGAGGCAGGGAGGGGGGACAGTGGGGGCTTTTGCCTAAAGTAGGGTTTATTTCTACTTTAAGTGAGCCCGTAGGACTGAGAAATGTGGAAATATGTCCCTTTATTTTCTATGCAATAAGCAACTCAGGGGTAGATTTTCAACATTTTCATTTTCTCCCTGTGTTTGATCTATTTACTTTTATACATACAAAAATGTGAAACCATCCATGAAATGTGACTATACTAGTATTAAAGGGTGTCTAAACCCAGAAAACCAGGGTGCTTCTAATTTTTATTGGTTTTCAGACATTAGCCGTTTTAGACAGATTTAACCATTTGTAAGATGCGCCGGGACATCTTCCTCGGTTCTTACCTCCCGGCGCGTCTCTGCTCGTCTTAAGGGGCACAGGCGTCCGACGCTGACGTCATCAAAAGTTAATGGACACCAGCGTCACTTTGCTGGCTTTTGACGCAGAGCGTCAGGACGTCCACGTTTTGACACTGAGCGTCATGACGTCATCTTTGGGCGTGGAATTCAAACTTTGGCGCCGAATCTCTAATAAAAAGCTCGATCTCCATCTTTAAAGTGCCCAAGCTAGGCTTCAGGTTTTCTGTTCCTGCTCAAGCTTATTCCTGTTTATTGATATCCTGGTTTTGACTTCAGCCTGATCTTTTGACTACAATTATTGCCGCCTGCCTTGAACCCTTCGCCTGGCTCCGACTATGCTTTTTCTTTATCCCTGCCAGCGCCTCGTTTACGTTCTTGCTACTCACTTCCTTGTTGGCTTCCGCAGCAGAAAGCCCGGGCCCCAAAAGGGCATCGGTGATCACCTGTGCAACCAAAGGTTCCGTTCACTACACAAGGTTCCTAATAACGAGATTGTTACACCATTAATGTCAGGCATTTGGCTCAACTTACAATCAGCAATCCTAGGGGTAACTAAATACAGGAAGTGCACAGAAAGTGAATAGATATTTGGGGACCTAATTACATACCCCATTTTCAAATTGGCTGAAATGTACTCAAGTGAAGATGTCCCTGGTAAACCTACATCAATAATACATTTCAATATATCAGATATTTCCAACCTGCCTCCCTCCAGCTATTGCATCCTTCCGACTGTATTTTTGCTGGACATCTTTACTTTGCCTCTGGTTCAACTTTATGCGTTGAATTTCTGAAAAAGCTTGTGGTACTATGACACAATGTTTATGGAACCATGCTATTAAAGAAATTATTGCTTTTTACAAAACAATAAAAATACATTTATACTTTATGGCAAAATGACTTTACAAGATCAATCAGGCTTTGTGCTGGGACTGAGAACTGGCACAATCCTCCCTGCAGACGTACTGCCAAGTATCAGAACATAATTATTCCACTCAGCAGGGCATGCTCTCGGTTATGTCACTCAATGCACATCTGCTTTTATAGGCAGGAAAGAATAAAAAACTATTTTGATTGGAAAACTAGGTGAAAATGTTGAATGGCAAGTAAAGGCGTACTTGGCTTTAGTGATGGTTCCTTCCAGGAAAGGGCAGCTGTCGGACACATATTTTTTTATATTCAATTACTTAAACTACTTAAACCATCAAGACCAGTCCTACCATTAACAAGGCAAGTTTACACCTTATGGTTGTGGGTAACCAGATCTGGAGAGGACCCTAGTGACAGGTACTTGTGGAGTCTCATTTTCGCGGTTTTAGAGGTTTTTGAAACCGTGACTAAACTCATTTTCTCTAAAACCACAATTGTCATGAAATATAATAAAAAATCCAAGCACTAAAAAAAGTTGTTGCACAATAACTGCAACTTTTTCGTACTATTGCACAAAAGTCAAAAACACCCAAAAACCTCTAAAATCACGAATCATAGAAAGATCTTCCAGTTGTAGAAGGGACATCTGCCATTGACTTCTACATGTTTTCTACATGATTTTTCTATTCGGAATTGACGCAATATTGTCACATAATAAATCCTGAAAAAGTTGAATTTTTTTTACAACTTTTTCAGTTTTCAGTCAAAAGGCCTAATTAAATCACTGCTTAATAACTCAGATTTTGTATGATTTTGTCTTAAATATTAGGGAGGCACAGAGTCCAGGAATAACTTTAGAAACTGCTGGATTCTTGTTGCTTAGCAGAACCTGATCGTAGCCCTCATAGTCATGTGACTTTAAAGCCCTAGGCAACTAAAAGCAACATTTTTTTTCCAGATAATGGGCCAGATTCAATTCAATGAGAAAAAGGTTTATCAAGTGAAAAGCCCTGAACGTGATTCAATTTGAAATGCAATTCAATTAAAAAAAAAACCTATCTCACAGTTTATCACATGAAAACTCTATTGAAGTCTATGGGAAAAGAACAGGAACTGGATTTAGAGAAAAGTTTTTTTCTCCTTGAATTGAATCTCGTCCATGACTTTACACGTGATAAACCATGAGATGACTTTTTCTCAGTGAACTGAATCTGGCCCAATGTAGTTTAGGGATTTTGCTCAAATTTGAAAATGCAAATAAGCATCAGAGACAAAATTTTATTTATATATACATTTATTTTACCACAATCCAAATTAAGTGCCTCTTCTCCAACATTAACAAACCCAGTTTAGCTAGCCTTTCCACCTAACTGAGATCTGCCATAACAATATTTATCCAGGTCATGGTATATCTATAGTAATAAGTCAAACCAACTGGACTATGATTAAGAGTCTTTTTTTTTTTTTGTTAAAGACGTTTCACTAGTCATTTGACTGGCTTTCTCAATTCAGAATGACGTGTTCAAAAATCTTTCTGAAGGGTGGAAAGCTGGAAATAGAGGTCTACAGGAAAACAACCCACACGGACCAGTACCTGCTATTTGAATCCCACCATCCACTTGATGGTGATTACACTTGTGTGTGTATCTGAATTTGAATAGAGTGTGACATCTATTGACTGCCACATACAATGCTTATTTGGCACCTCTCCTTGGATCGTTTAATAACACATAATAGCTGAAATCATGCTAATAAAATCAATACCTTGCCTCCATGAGCTCTAAACAGATTATGTTGATGGGAGCAAGATGCCAGGGTATTTAACTCCAGAAATATTTTTGTACAAGTCATTATGAATTGAGAAAGCCTGTTGGATGATTAGCAAAACGTCTTCATTAAAAAAAAAAGTTCAGTTGACTTGATTGATTACTATAGATATCTGCCATAACCATTGCAAGTTTAATTCTGCTTCTCTGGATATTTGCTCTCTCTGTGTCTATCTCTCTGTCTACCTCTCCCTATATATACGGTATATATGTAGGGGGTTATATATTAAGGATCAAGTTGTGTTTTCCATGAAAATTTGAGTTTTTGAGTTTGTTTTGGTCAAAATTCACATTTTCAGGTTAAAAAAAATAACATTTTTCGAGTCATTTTCAAAAAACTTGAATTTTTCTAGATTTATTATACCCCTAACCTTGGAAATAGCTCAAATCCAAAATACACCATCTAAAACCTGTCGAGTGTTGAAACCCTTCATGATGTTCACTTTTTTTTCGTAGGGCTTTCACCGAAAACTCGAGGGATTTGAGTTTTTTCCAGCCGAAAACTCGATCAATTTGAGTTAACCACGAACTCACTGATTTGAGTTTTTTTCCATTTGAGTTTTTTCTTAAATTAGAAACAATTTGAGTTGTGAGTTTATTCAAGGTATATAAAACTCTAAAATTTGACCTTTGATAAATAATCCCCTTAATATCTAACTAGTTCAAAGAAGAACACTTATCCTTGTTTAATCTGCACTTTTATTTCATTCTAAGGTCATTTATTCTTTGTATATGGGCTACCATTTCGCTTAGCCATTGTCCATAGACCTCAAAAGAAAAGAATGATGTTTTTTTTGTACACTACAAAGTTCTATGTGGAATCATTAGTATTGCAGCTTTTTCTTACATGTATAACAATTCATAAAAGTAATATTTTGTGCTAGCCCCTCCATAGTTTGCAGTGTTTTCAACATGAAATAAATGTCAATGACTTAACATTAAATCAAAATATCTGCCTGCAACTTGTATTTATGTACTCTCCAACAGTCAACTCATCAGCTTTCATCAACACCCAGCTATTAGTTAGACTACCGTGCCAAGAACGTAAACAGAATCAGTAATGAAATCAGCACTTAAGCAATTTAATACCCTTTAATGTTTTAGGCTTTAACCTTACTTCCTCTGGAATTAAAAACAGGCTCATTCATTCTTTCACCTCTCTAATGACCTGAAACCCTACTTTCAAAACACATCCACCCAGGGGAGGAGGGTGTAATTTTTGTTTGGGGAGGCTACTAACTGATGGCTTTCCATAGGAGAACTTAACAATAAATGTATATGTGACAGTTGGCATCATTATGGGGAGGTCTGTGGAGGTTCTCATTCATCCAGGTCATGGAATATTTATAGTAATAAGTCAAATCAACTGGACTTGCTGTATTTTTCTTTTTCCTTGTAGATGTTTTGCTAGTCATCCAACTGGCTTTCTCAATTCAGAATGTCCTGTACACAAATATTTCTGGATATACAGTATACCGTGGAATCTTACTCCAATTAGTATAATCTGTTTAGTAAAAGCAGCATGGGGTCACAGTTACAAGAAAAGGTCATAGATCTCTTAACACAGCTACAAAAACACAAAGTAATTGATTGGGCTACACATCATCGCCTCTACCCTGGTGAAACTCCATAAGGGGTCCCTCTTAGGGATGGGCAAATTTTTTTCACCTTGTTTCGCCGAAAAACTGATGCCCATAGACTTGTATGGCATTGTGCGTCAAAATAAAAAGACGTGCGTCAAAAAAAATTTGCCGCGAGACAATTTTTTTTATGCAAATAGTCTTTAATGGCGGCGAATTTTTGGCGAAATGAAACGGGACAATTTCGCCCATCCCTAGTCCCTCTCAGACCAATTGTTAGCAGTACCAACTGTGACCTACAACGTGGCTGTAAAGAATAAAGTTTACCCTGGTGGTCCAGTGGCTCTCCCTGGGGATCTAATGGGTGGTGGTGTCCCCTGCCGCTGCTCAGGCAGGGACACCCACCGCGCGGGTCCTTTCCTCTCCAGTGCCGGCTTCCTCTATGACACGCGTGGCGCGCACTTCCATTTCTTAAAGGCGCAGTGATGCTGGCGTGTGACGTCAGTGCGCAATGGTGCCAAATTCAAACTGTATTTAAAGGAATAGTTCAGTGTGAAAAGAAAAACTGCGTAAATAGATAGGCTGTGCAAAATAAAAAATGTTTCTAATATAGTTAGTTAGCCAAAAATGTAATATATAAAGGCTGGAGTGAACAGATGTCTAATAAAACAGCCAGAATCCCACTTCCTGCTTTTCAGCTCTGTAACTCTGAGCTAGTCAGCGACTTGAAGGGGGGCCACATGGTACATTTCTGTTCAGTGAGTTTGTAATTGATCCTCAGCATTCAGCTCAGATTCAAAAGCAACAGATATGACCCATGTGCCCCCCCCCCTCAAGTCTCTGATTGGTTACTGTCTGGTAGCCAGGGTAACCAGTCAGTAGAAACCAAGAGAGCTGAAAAGCAGGAAGTAGTGATCAGACTGACCTGTTATACTTCAAATCACTCCAGCCTATATACATTACATTTTTGGCTAACTAGCTATATTAGAAACATTTTTTATTTTGCACAGTTTTGGTTTTATATCATTGCCCGTTGTTAGGTTCTATTTGCAAAGTTCCTGGGTGTTTATTCCTCGTTAATCCTGATTGATCTTCTGTGTTTGACCCTTGCCTGCCTGACTACTCTGATATCTTCAATCCTGACCATAGCCTGTCTGTTTAACTCCGAAATCTGACTTTTGCCTGTCCACCGAATATTCTACGCTCTCCAATCCTGATTCCGGCCTGTCTGACTATTCTAATCTGCTTGTGCTGGCCCGGCCTGCCTATTCCACGCTGTATTGTCTGGCCTGCCCTCCTGAGGTGTTCTTCCATTCCAGTATCCTGGTGAGACAATCGTGCCCCTTTGTTCATCCAGAACCGTTAGCTTTGCTCCTCTCTCAAATAGAGAGGAGAGGATGCCGCCAGGCTTATTGGACCAGGCGGCATCCAATTAGCCATGGGCTCCTCCCGAGGTGAAAGGCGGTGGTTATAGGCAGAAGTAAGAGACCAGGGAGCTTAGCTTGGGTTCTGGATTAAGGTGCAGATTTGTGACGGGGGCCAAATACATAGCCAACATCCTAGCCACTTTGGTTGGAAATACATAGCATCACATCCAGAACTCCCAGGAGTTTACAAGAAAAGTTCAAGGGTTAGTACCGGGCACAGAAGAAACTATGGTGTCCTATGATGTTACTTCCCTTTTTACATGCATACCCATCACAGAGGCATTTGGAACTGTGAAAAATTGATTGATACAAGACAACACTCTTGGCAACAGAACAGAACTTAACCCAGATCAAGTATGTTCCTTATTGTGTTATGTTCCTGAATACCACCTTTTTCAAGTACAAGAATAAATTCTACCGGCAAAAGCATGGCTGCTCCAGGGTAAATAAGCAAAAATATTTTTGTACAGGACATTCTGAACTGAAAAAGCCAGTTGGATGAATAGCGAAGAAAAATATGGCAAGTCCAGTTGATTTGAATTATTACTATAGATATTATGGGGAGGCTAAGTCTTCCTATACCTTCACCATTTCCCACCTATGTTTCCATCCTTTGTTTGTGCTGGCCCACTTATGTGCAGATCGGTTTCTCAATGAACAGAGGAAGGGTGGTGTGTGTACAATATACCTCATAAAAGGGTGTGCTCCTTAGATTCTTTTGCCCATAAGCTATGATCCTCACTTATTGTTTTGCCCAGCCAATTATAATGCAAAGTGCAGCAGAATCTGCTACTGACTGGTTTGTACAGCTGCAGCCACGAACTTCTGCATATAGTGCCATTTTGTAAGTGTTCCAGAAGTGACATTGGCAAAGTGGGATCCTAATTATTACAAAGAAAAAAAAGAGTAAAGCAGTGTCAGACTAGCCCAACAGTATACCAGCAACGCCCAGTGGGCCCAGGTGTCAGTAGGCCCTCCTGCTTCCAACCATTTGGCCTAGTTCATGGTCAGTCTCTATTTCTGTATGAGCACAAAGATACTAAATACATTATAGTATGTAAAGAAATCAGACTAGGTGTTAGAAAAATCTTTCAGTTCAATTTACATCCAGGGTTTCAAGTCAATTTACATCTAACGTTCAGAGAAATATGATAAGATAAGCTTTTATTCTTGCTGCGAGGAGACAAACGATACAGAAGCAAGCAATACAGAAGCAAGCTGCAGTTTCTCTGACTTATACAGGAAATATCAGACTTTTCATAGATGCTGTAAGATGCTATAAGCTTATCGGCAGCTAATCTGGTCCCGCTCACACTCCCTTTATTTTGGGGTCAGCTAGCTGCTTACATATTCAACTGTCTCAACTGTCACAAGGAGTTGTTATCAACACATCATATCAACACATCATGCATCTCAAGTATTAACTCTTTAATTCCCTTACACTAAGAGAATAAAGACATAGGGGCAGATTTACTAAAGAGCAAAATGGCTAATGCTAGCAACATTTTCCCAGAAATCCCAACTGCAGGAACATCACCAATTTACTAACAGGCATAGGAGACAATTCACTAGCGAAGGAGACCATAGCTAGCGGTAGTTCGCACACTATCGGCAGGCGACTTTTCGATCTAGCAAATGAGCGTAACTCTGCAAAATCAATAAAGTGCGAATTTTACTAAACTTCGCCACATCAGACCAGATGAACTGATAAAATGAAGCTAGATCTTCCTCAATCTTATGTCAGTGACATAATAGCCTGTGTGCTGGAAATGCATTAAAGTTGTAAAAACGCTGGCGACTTGTCTTTTTTTAAGCGGAATTGGCTGCAAAAGTCTTAACTATTAAACATTTTTGTGTTAACATTTTTCCCCATACATTTGAGGGGCATGGAACATTCATTTTAGGCTGGGCTCGTGTAGGGCATTAGAGCATCGTTTTTGTCTTTATTCAGGTTCCTCGGACATTTGTAATAAAAACTGGCCACTTCAAGCATTTGCACCAACATCTCTAATAAAGACTTCCATATGACTTTAATGTACCCGCCCTATTCAAATCGACCTAAGCGCAAGAGTTTTATTAGGCAGAAGTGAGCGAGAGTGTCATTTCGATTTTAAAGACTTGCACTGCCACAGTAACAATAGCAAAAAGTCGCCAGTGTTCGGCGCCCAGGACGCAACTTTGCATTTTAGTTAATTAGCGTAGTGGTAACGAATTTTCATCTGGCGAAGTTGTGCAAAGTGTGGTGAAGCGTTTGCCGGCGATAATTCACCCTATAGTTGGGAGAGTGGGTCTAAGGTCATCTGTTTTTTGATGTGGGTCAAACACTAGAATGAAGAATGAAGACTTGCATGTTTATGTTATTATTTAGTTATGGAAAATAGCAATGGCATATTTTGGAGTTTTCTGGATAACAGAAACAGTCTTTGTGCCATGTTATTTATTCCCGTCCATCCCTTTGGCCAAAGTGGTGCGAAATGCTAACATGGGCAACATGGTTACAGTAACACTTTATTAAATATTGCCTAACCCTTTGGCTGTTGCTGCAGTGCAATTAGCAACACCCCTATTTAACAGTCCTACTTTTTATAAATAAAAGTGCCCCCAAAGTCTGTTTTGCCCCAGGCTAACCACAACTAAAGCCATCCCAGCTAGACAACCATTAAAGGATTTTGTTCTGGGACTTTAGATGTGCCACTGGCTAACTGAATAGTTAGTCTTTCCATTGCTTTCTGTCACTAACACAGCAAGACAGAAAAAATGCCTGCGTCTTACAAACCATGCTGGGTTTTTTTTTATTATATTTTAGTGTTTCCAGTGGTTATTCAAATCATTACTGATCTTTGAGGAGTCTGGTGGTTTTTTTTTTTTTTAATGTTTTGTGTAGTCACTGAAAGTACAGTGTTGTTAGCTGGGAAGACCTGTTATTGATTTCTCTGTTTGCAAGCCTTGATGCCCCTAAGCTGTTTTCATGCTATATGTTTATTTGCATGGCAAATCTCCGACCGCAGTGTCTTGTCACAGACAGCAAACAACAGAAAAAGCAACACCTCCAGCTAAAGAGAGCTCTGAAACTGCTCAGAATTCTAAGAAACACATTTTTGCTCTATGGGAATGGACTATCATTGCTAACCAATAATGGTTTGGACTGAGATTCAATATAGGCCCTGGCATTTCAAGTACACAGAGAATCAAACAGCTCCCCGCCAGCCCAATAAATAGTTATTGGCTATGGCATCTTCTAGCTGCCCTTCTGGCATTTGCCAGAATCTAAAGGTTGCCAGTCCAGGCATTAACTGGTAGTATTAATACAAAATGAGCCAACTTTAGTAGTGGTAGGGTCCTGAGCAAAGCAGACGTTGCTGGGCTGCACGGGGCTGAAACTCAGCCTGAAGAATCAGAATCATCCTCTTACAGGGCCAAATATAAACACACAAGGCAGATTTTGGAAACTGGAGAGTTTGCATTTCGGCACCAAAATCATTACCCTTATCCTTAGCTATTGCACTACAATTTCCAACACTGCGGTAAATGTGTTTTTTGGGGGCTACCAATAAAAGGTTTTCTATAGGAAAAAATTTAATTTTATAAATATATGAGCTGGTCTCTTTTTGGTGAAGTGGAGCCCTGTAAATCTTTATTATTTTCTGTATATGGTGCTGATAGCAGTACTATGACCACAATTAAAGGTCTGAAATGTGGCTAATGGTTATATATGAAGTATTCCTGTTATATACCTCCCAACATTTGAAAATCAGAAAGAGGGACAAAAAGTTCTGGCAGACATTTTTTGGTAATGCCCATTTTATGGCCACACCCCTAAATACTACGCTTGTTTCTACAAAATTCGTCAAGTTATGGAAAGTCACACTTTTCTAGGGGGTTTAGGGTCATGTTTATGTGTTATTACAGTTTTGCTAATAAAGGTCAAAAACTGTGAGTCTCAGTTCTCCCAAAAGACCTGCTAATCTTACATAGTTACATTGAATCATTGCTTATCATAAATAGCTACAAATGTATCTAAGTGCAGGTGCTGAGTTTTCTGAGCACTTTGTCAAAAAGCCCCTTACTTAATTAAGTTTCATAAACATTATATCTTTTTCTGGCATCAGTGCAGGAGGAAAAAGGGAATTGTAGGAAATTTCAGAAACCGGTACTGCAGTCTAAGCTGTCAAAATCAGGACTATCCTGCAAAAATCAGGACAGTTGAGAGGTATGCATATTTTCTTGCTTTTCTACACCTACTAATCCCCCTGCTTCTTCTCACTTCAGCTGCTGTTCTGCAAAGCTTAACCCCACCCACTTCCCTGAAATTCAGTTCTCTCAGAGGTGCATCATCATAAAAAGGACAGGGACAAACAGCTGTTGGCATTCCATTATAATATACATCAGTCAAAAGGACACTATAATCCACACCACACTGAAAATAAATTTAAAGCTGAAATTTTAGAGCCCTCCAAAAAAGCTTTACATGAAAGTTTTTTTTCCCCTGTGCTTCTGGAACTGAATGAAATATTGCTGAACTTCTCACTAACTTTAGTGATATATGGCTCTGCATTATGGAACAGCCATCCTCTGCTCACAAAAAGTTGTGATTTATGGGAAGAGGTTATTATATATAATATCCTGTTCAAGTGCTTGCACTTTCACTGTTTTCATTTAATGAGCCATTAGGAGTCTGAATCAGTTTTGAGCCTACACGGGGAAGCCAGATGGTGCCACTTAGTAAATTGGAAAGGATAAAGGTTTGATGGTAACTTAGTAGTAATGACCTTCTCCCACTCATTTGGTAGAAACTTATTTTACTCCATTATTCTGGAGCCTTCAGAGGTCGCAAACAAGGCTTTGTACTTTTCCCTGCAGATGTTCTTGATTCTTATCCACCCACTTTGATGATGTCAAAGACAAAAAAGGAGTATAGATAGCTTTTTAGATTAAAGGGATTCTTTCATGATTTTTATGATGTCGTCTTTATTGCTAAATTACACTGTTAACGCTGCAAATAATTTACTCTCTAATACAAAATGTCATTCCTGAACCAGCAAGTATATTGTTTTTAGTTGTAATATTGGTGTGTAGGCAGCTATCTCAGGTAATTTTGCCTGGTCATGTGCTTTCAGAAAGAGCCAGCACTTTAGGATGGAACTGCTTTCTGGCAGGCTGTTGTTTCTCCTACTCAATGTAACTGAATGTGTCACAGTGGGACCTGGGTTTTACTATTGAGTGCTGTTCTTATATTACCAGGTAGCTGTTATATTGTGTTAGGGAGCTGCTATCGGGTTACCTTCCCATTGTTCTGTTGTTAGACTACTGGGGGGTGGGGAGAAAGGGAGGCGGTGATATCACTCCAACTTGCAGTACAGCAGTAAAGAGTGACGGAAGTTTATCAGAGCCCAAGTCACATGACTGGGGCAGCTGGGAAACTGACAATATGTCTAGCCCCATGTCAGATTACAAAATTAAATATAAAAAAATCTGTTTGCTCTTTTGAGAAATGTATTTCAGTGCAGAAGTCTGCTAGAGCAGCACTATTAACTTGTGCAAGCCTGGGACAGGTGAAGTTGTGGGGCCCATGACAGGGGGGGGTGAATAGGAACATAGAGAACATGGTGTTACGCTCATGGGATTTGTAGTTTTTTAAGGAGGTAGTAGGCAGGAGGAGGAAGAGATGGTTATAGAGGTGAAGCAGGAAGTGGGTTGAGCAAGGGAGAGACACCTTGGTGTAGAGGGATGGGGGGGAGGTTTGGCCAAGGGGTACAGTTAATAACGTCTGTAGGGCTCTGTAATCACCGCCAATCACAGCCATTGTCATGCAGCCATAACATCATTGGAAAAATATCGCAGACATGTCAGTTCACAATGTCCCATAAAGCTGTGGTCTAAGACACAGAACAAGACCACGATTCTGCACAGTTGAGGCTGTCAGTGAAGTGGCGCATGCACAGAACAGAGCGCGTAGATCCAGATTTGCAAAGTACAGGTCACAAGTGAGTCCTGGAATGCCTGCCTTCTCAAGCACTGCAGCCAATAGCAACCTTTATGCCTAGTTGCCATAGCGATGTGCCAATCAACTCTAAAGAACTTCACCATAAAGGTAGCATTTCTACTAACAAGGCTGGGGAATTCGATCTCTACTTTTGCACTTTGTGCACTTTTGTATACTTATACATTACACCGCACAAGAGAGCACAATGTTACAGAGTAAATTTGCTGGCGTTGCGGGAATGGGTTTTAATTGCGTATGCGCCCCAGGCATCTCAGCGGCCATCTTGATGATGTCAAAAAAGAAATCATTGCAGAATGCTGAGACATTCCTTATTTAAATGAAAGTATGTGTAGGAGTCACTTTTACAAAAACTATTTAGCAACTAAATAAAGCAAACAGTCTATCTATACAGTCACACGGGGCAGAGTTGTCCTTTAAGAGGCAACTAAAGGTGGCCATACAAGGGCAGATTCAAGCTGCCGATTTGGGTCTTTTAGACTGATTCAGCATCGTATCTGCCATTGAATGCCTCCCAGAGTGATATAAAAAAAAATCAACCAGATCTCAAACGGGCAGTTTTGATTTTCACCAACTAGCTAATATGGTACTCATCCTGATGGCTTGTGTAATGCAATGCGTTAGTTTGCCCGTAGGGCTGAACGATTGGATTAACCTGATATCACCCACATTTTTGGTAGAAATATCAGGGGAAGAACCACTCTTTTGTAGTAGATCTTATAGTGCATGGCCAGATTAAGGAACTGTAAAAAAGAGAAAAAGTTGCTAAAGAAGGATTGATTGTAACAAGCACACCAGTGGGTGGTCTTCATTTATCATTTACATTTATTCCATGTTGTAGTTGAGTGGAACATCTGTTCAGTCAGCAAAATATGTATATATATACTGTATATATATATATATATATATATATATATATATATATATATACATACAGTGGGTATATATATATATATATATATATATATATATATATATATATATATAAAACACGAAAAATTGCAAAAGAAACTGTCAAGGTTATTTAAACCTCTTTTTAAATTTTACTAATAAGCCACATACAGTAACACCCCTCTTACCTAGTAGGCAAGCAAAGGAACACAGTAAAAGTGGATTCCCAGACCAGAATTTATTTTAAAACTATAAAAGACACTTTTACCCCTACAACAAAAAGAAGAATGTATACTTTGTTCTTGAAACAGAACGATTAGCATGTTATGTCTTTCCCATGAAAAGTCACCAATAGTATCAAAAGCCAATATGTTCCAGGATAAAGTTAACATACACACTACTGTTCAGGGAAAATAAACTACCGGCGAGTATAGTATGGGAACTTATACTACACAGTAGGTTTGAATTACACTATAAACACAAATGGAAAGTCTACACTTATTATTCATTTCTTTTCTACAGACTACCAAAAACAAGTTTTTCTTAAAGGGGATCTGTTGGTTTTCCGAAGTGTTTAACTATTCATTTAACACAGCAATGTAATTATCAAGTGAATTATGTAATTGTTAATTAACCAAAGTTATGTAATGATCCAACTATCAAACGTATAATTAAAAGAGTGTTAATGAAAACAAACTCTTAGTTGATAATCTGTGTGTAATTACTTATGCATGTTTATTACATAAGCCATCTGTTTTGCTACTGTGTTTATAACATTTGGGTTCCTCTATGAAAAAAATATGTGAGAAGCTCCTCGGAAAAGAAAATATAAAGCATTCATAGGTAACTGTGGAGTCAACTGTGGAGTCAACACACAGTCAGTATCATCCTGCCTTTGACAAAATAACTTACCCATGCCAAGAACCAAGCACCAGCATTGATCTCCTTTTCTATTTCCCCTACACCAACTTAAAACATAACTGTCCCCTTTAGGGCTACCCTTCTATTCATTGTTTTTCTTAAAGGGGTTGTTCATCTTAAATTAATGTTTATATGATGTAGCGAGTGATATTCTGAGAAAATTTGCAATTGGTTTTCATTTTTTATTTGTGGTTTTTGAATTATTTAGTTTTTTATTGAGCAGCTCTCTAATTTGCAATTTCAGCAATCTGGTTGCCAGAATCCAAATTACCCTAGCAACCATGCATTGATGTCTACTGGATACTGGAATATGAATAGGAGAGGGCCAGAAAAGAAAAGAAAGAAGCACCTGATCAAAATTTTCTGGCCAGCCCCATCAATGAGCGATGAGCGATCCAAATCTTCCGCCAATATCAGTCGCCTTGTCTCCCACCATACATACACTGAATATCGTACGAAAATTAGTTTAGTACAATTTTATTGGTGCATCTATAGCCGTAACTCTGCTAAAATACACAAAAAGGGGGTTTGTGGAAACACACACAGGCTAAGTAAAATATACAAGTGCAATGGGTGCCCAACTGGCAAAATTAGGTACAAGCATTCAAAATACCCCTTTTGTGTATATTTGCAATAAGATTAAAAAATAACCAAGAAATAGCAGACCCTTCATTATAATCAGCTGAAAAAGAAGTTGCCAGAACTAGGGGTAGGCAGAATAGGCATGTGCCTCAGTGCAAAGTTTCGGGTGCACAGGCATGTACGTACTCCTAGTCAAATCATGCTGATGTGTGCCTGTTTGTGCACATGCAATCGATCATCTGCACGCACGGGGGGCACCACAGGTTGCTTGGAGCACCTGACTGGCCTGGCCCTGCTCTTGAGCCAAGTATAACAATGAAAACAAAACCCAATTGTTTATACTCATTGGTTCAGGTACAGCCTTTTAACTAGAACCAGTGAACAATGGCTATGTAGTAAAATGACCACCAGGTTCCATAAAATTGCTGGACACCGTAATTTTATTGCCCTGAAAACTAACACTATGAATGACATTCAGCAGTTTATACTACAGTATATAATTCCTCTAATTGTGATGGTGCCCATATATGGATGATATACAGCTCTTCTCTGTAGATGAGAGGTTTTTCACTAAGAGTATATGAAACTTTTTGTCCAAATTGTTCCTTCCCTTGCAGGGAACTTATAATAAAATTACTTTGTAATTTTAGGTGTAGTTTATATATGTAGTATTTGAAATGTTCTCTTTGATGTTATGCTTGTTTGAAGACAGCAGGATACTTTACGCCGAGCCAAAGCAAGTTGGCTATATAAGCTGCAATTGCAATAAGCACCAACCATTAGGAAAATTTATCTACAACCAGCTGCCTTGATATTTTTGTCAATGTAAAGAATTTTAAAGTTTTGAAAGCATTTCAATAAGATTTTAGCAAGCTTACACCATAAGCATGAATGATGTAATTATGTTCCTCAAACAGCTCCAAATCTGGGATTATGAAAGTGTCCAAGTAGCAATAGAGTGGCCTGAAAGGCCAAGTAAAGACTGACAAAGACAAACTACAATGATGTACCTTGTAATGCATGGAATTTAACTTTTGCTCTTTGTAGGGGATACATCATGGCTCCGTAATGGGGATAAAAGACTCACCTGTGTCTGTTCTTCTTGGGGTGCTTAAGTAACACATTCAGGTTTTGAGGGATTTGCATAGGTATTTAGATTGGAACTTAGAAACTACTGGAGTCAGGATAACTTCCAGGGGGTCAGGCATCAATAGATACTCATTTTTTCCAAACCAGTCTAATTGTGTTCGCAGATAAAATAAATGGAAGTCAATGCAAGCGGCACCTGTGGAACAATGTGATATTTAGTGATGAGCATAATTTTTTGACACGCATGGATTCCCAGTGAAATTCCGAATTTCGCCATTGGCAAAAAAATTGTGTCGCCCAAGTATTTTGAAAAAAAAAAAGTTTCAAAGAAAAAAGGCCCATTGACATGAGTATATCTCTCAAATATTTGCTGTTTTGTGAATATTCCTGTGTTTTTTGTATATTTTTTGGCAATATGAAATGGGACAGATTCGCTGATCAGATATTCTTCTGATGGCATGCCTAGCTGTAAGGTGCAACGGGAGCCCACTACTTAACCCCTGGTTTATAAGACGTATAAATTCTGACTTGTTTGCTTGCAGAGCGAGCCTTCTTCCTTATTCACATTAACAATTAGCAAACTGGTGCAGGACACAAGAAAAATGCATGTTCCTGGTTTTGCACCTAGTGCTGTATCTCTGGCATGGGTATTAAGGAGAGAGGACCAATCCCAAATTATGAACCCTGTGTGTAACACCAACATTTAGCAGTTTCTAGTTAGTGCTTTTACTATATGATGTGATTTAGCTCAGCCTTGCCATTTATTTGGGCTGTTGTTTTATTATGTATATTTTATATTGTTTCTCCCAAAACAAACCTTTAGGCAACCAGAATATCAAATTATTATCCACAGTCAGTTGTCCATCCAGTGGTGTAACTAGAAGTGACTGTGCCCTATAGCAAAATTATTTTAGGGAATAAGACATTTTTAATAAAGCTATTTTGAAAACGCCTTATCACACTCAAAGTCCTGCTGAACTACTTATACCTTTAGGGCCCCCAGCAGTTGCAGGGTCAGCTTCTTCTACATTAATGCTCCTGAATCCATCTAGCATTTGTCATTTTTACAAATGTATAACTTCTTCACGAGTGATGGGTGACCTTCTTTTTTACCTTATATTTTCCACAGCACTCACAGCCCAATTTAGCAGATCTGTACACCTTACTTTCTTTTCTTTTAGTAGTTATCCCTGTGCTAGTAAGGCCAATGGCACTGGGGGCAATTCTAAAATTGGCAAGCAGTAACAAAGCTTTTGGAATTGCTCCATCCGTTGACTTGAATGCAAACACAGGTATGGCTATTATCACTCAGAACCACAGTGGTTAACATTGCCTGTCCCTTACCTCCAGGGTCCAGACAATTACCATTCACCCACCAAGCTAGGAATTACCCCATGTGTCATTGCTGTAGAAACTATAGAGGGAGGGGTCAATGCCATGGCAGATAGACACTACTGTGTAGTAGACATCTACTTTATAACAGCTCAGACCTATAGCAGCAGATGATCATGAACACTATTGTGCTTCCTCTGTGTGTTTCAATATAAACTGACCCCTATATGCTTTTCTCTGTAGATTTATGTTTGAAAATAGAGTCCTGCAGCGGGCCGGGTACCCGCGGTACCATGCGGGTAGAAGTTCCAGGTGCGGGTATAGACGCGGGTCGGCGGTTCTACGGGTCGCTAGTTGGGAGGCGGGTCGGGCCACGGGTCTTCTCAAAAGTGATATTTACTCCTTTTTTTCTGGGCATGCCTACTTCCGATGACGTCACTTCCGGTTTACAATGACAGCATTTCCTGTTTTACCCCCTTTTTTTTAAATGATCACGTCTACTTCCGATGATGTCACGTCCGGTTTACAATGACAGCACTTCATGATTCTTGATGGTCAGCGGGTCTGGGATCCGGGTTGCGGATAAAGTACTTGCGGGTCGGGTAGCGGGTCCAAGAGAGTAAGAATGTGGGTTGCAGATTGCAGGTTGTGGGTACGGGTCGGGTATGGGTCCCAAAAAATGTACCCGCGCAGGACTCTATCTGAAAGTGAGCAAAACACAAGCTGACTGGTTAGGACATGTGTTTGGAAGCTGTGCCAGCAAACTACTGACTTGGCCCTGTGAGTAGGAGACATAGCAAGCGGTGACAGCTCTACTTATAGGAACCCTTTGCTATATTGAAACTGCTCCCTGACATACAGACTACTGGTCATTACTTTAAGCTGGGATGCAAATGCTAGAGCAATAATGGTGCCCTCTTAGCAAGCATTTTGTCCTTAGCAGTTTGGTAGGTGTACACAATTCCTAATTTCACTATTAAGATGACAGAACTTTATTATTCTAAAATAGCTTATCCTTTCAGATCTGAAAATATGACAACATTGCCATTACAGATTTGACTTTTGAAAAGAATGAGTAAAATTAGACTCTTTCTATAGCCACAAACAAGCTTTCTACATTTTATTCTCCTGCTCTTCTTTTGCACCATTTCTGCCAGTAGATTTAAGTAATTGCTGCCACTTCAGAAAAGTTCAGAGTTTTGTCTTGGGTGGGTCCTGCTGAAATAACCATAATCTGCAACAGAGACCCAGGTTTCTGACACTGGGTTCCAGTATTGATCTCCAAAATGTCTTGGCCATCTCCTGATTATCTTATTCCCCCCCCCCAGTCCCCCTGCACAAAAGGACATGTGGCCTGCGATGGCAACAAACTCGTGGTTCACCCGTGACCCCTCCCCCTGCACAAAATCGCAGGTGGCTACTGAGGAAACAGACCTCCCACCGGGCCCTCTCCCCACAACAATGTGGTCTGCTTCCTTGTAAGTTATGCCATTGCACTCAGTTCCAGGGGAAGCAAAACAAACAAGCCCATAACATCAGTGGACCTCATCCATATTTGGCTGTAGGAACACTCCCCCAGAAGGATTTTGTTTCAGGTGTCTTTTAGTAAACTACATTTTGGCTTTCTTATATCAACACTTTCCTGGTTCTTCTACTATAGAGCCCTGTTTAATTGATTTGGTGACAGAAAGTTTCAGTTAAAGCTATTATTATTATTAACATTATTATTAACATTTATGTATATAGCGCCAGCATATTTTGCATTGCTGTGAAGCTATTATACCTTGTGTCTGAAATCAGCCTAAACCTGTCTGTCATTTAATTGAGGTTCTCAATGTTCTCAATTGTGTTCATATCCAGGGAGATTGGCTACAGTGCCATGGGTCTCAAACTTCTTTGCACATTTCACCTGGTGGACACAGGAACATTAAAGGAGAAAGACAGTTATTTAGGCTACTTACATGCTATGTGTAGGTCCTAACCGCCTATCCTAAAACTCCACATTTTTCACCCAAATGTTGTTTCCTAATCAAGTAATTGTTACCCAAACTTTGGTGCACAATTCCTGCCTTTTAGTGATGTGCAGGTCAGGAAAAACTCAACTGGCACCTGACCCTAACCTGCAAAACCTTAATCCACACCTTAACCTAACCAGCAAGATGTTGCCATTGTAGGGCTTGCACCCAACCAGTACCAACATCTTCTCACTCTATTTCTGTGTGCACCTCTGGTTCAAAGACTGGAAAACCTCAGGAGCAGTGGAGGGAGTGTATTGCCCCAGTATGACCTGCGCCCAACCATAACCAACAATGTTAAGCCAAATTCCAACCCAACCCCATCCAAATGGAGGTCAACCCACCGGTCACTACGGGTTTTGGGTCAACCCACACATCACTACTACTGCCCATGATGTCACTTCCCCCGAGAGCCAGATCATACTGCACATGTTCCTATTGATTTCTTGAACTTAGAAAAAAATAGTATCAAGGATCATGTGAAAAGTGTGAAAGCAAACATCTGGTTGTTTGCCATGGGATATTGCCCGTGATACTGCCCAAGTGCAAATTTGCTAGTTTAGTTGTGTTTTGGCAAAATTCAGTTGGCCTTTCTTATGTTTCTATATCAGTACTGGGGTCCATCTGGCTTTTTTTTTAATAGACACACTTTGTTATTGAATTGGTGACAGATGGCATGTCTGTTATTTATGAAGATCAGCTTAAATCTGTTTGGCAGTTGACTGGGGTTCTTCTCTGCAAACTATGATTGTATATGGCATAACAGTCTGCGGGGCCTATGAGCGATAGCGATAGTAAGTACCAGGTACACAGTCTCTTCCAATAGCCGACCATGAAGCTGCTTACCCCCTGGTTGAGTGGGCCCAAACACCAACCAGATCCTGAGTGCTTTAAGATGAATAGGCCTTCTTGATGACTAACTTTATCAAACTGGAGATAGTATAGGAAGAGGCTGCTTTGCCCTTATTCTTTCCAGCAGGGATAACAAACAGGTGGTCACAAGTTCGTATCTGACGTGTTGCTTCACAATAAGATCTCACCATGGTTGCCACATCCAAAGCTCGCAGATCTTTGTCTTCCTCACCATCGGGAAGGGCAGGTAGAGACAACTCATCTCTTAGCTGGAAAGGAGACACCACCTTGGGCTTTAATGAAACAGCAAACCTCAGGACTAGCACATTTGAGGGAACGTCTGAGAATAGTCCTAGCCATGAGCCTTGATCAACTTTTTAAACTCCACGCCCCAGCCTACACCAGACACATCTGTGGTCGGGATGGACCATGGTTTTGGAAAGAGCTTTACTCCTCTGGCGAACTGTTGAAGGACCAGCCACCAGGAAAGAGCTTTCAACGTTAGAGGTGACATCATGATAATTTGATCCTGGAAGACTCTGTCCCACTGTTGAAGAAAAGGAAACTGTATTCCTCTTATGTGCCAATGAGCCCAAGGGATCAAACCTATGGATCAGGCCATCATGCCCAAGACCTTCATTATCTTCATCGTTGGGACTCCAGCGAGACCAATTCCCCCACCGCTAGACTCAAATTTCATTGTCTTTCCTCCGATAGAGTGATGACACCCCTGCAGGAGTCTATAGTTGCTCCCAGGTACACAATTCTCTGAGTTGGATGTAATTGACTCTTCTGCCAGTTGAGATACCATCCATGCTCCTGCAGAAAGGAAATCACCTGCTCCCTGTGCTAGACTAGTTGCCCCTTGGAAGTCGCAAGGAGGATTAGATCATCCAGGTAACGGAAGCCACCAGTACCACCAGTACCTTGGAGAATACCCTCAGGGCTGTGGACAGGTTTAAACAGAAGGCATTGAAACTGGAAGTGGGCCTCTCCTAATACGAACCGCAGAAACTGATGATCCAGTCTCCTTCTCTTCCTTCGGGACTGGAATGATGAGGGCCTGCTGGCCAGGGTGTAGAGACACCTCTTCTTGAGATTCCTTGGGACAGCTGAAATGGCTGCGGAAGAATGGCACCAAACTCCAGACTGTAGTCCTCTTTGATCACCCTGCAAACCCAAGCACCATATGTGGAATGATCCCATGAGCCCCAGAAGTGACACAGTCTTCCCCCCACCTGGAGACCCAGTGGACCACAACCTTCAGAAGCGTCGATGAGCTGGGCCTGAGGATTTGCCCCTGGACTGCCTGAACACCCCAGATTGGCCCCCACACCAACTTGAGGACTTATCACTAGAGGCCCTACTCTGAAAGGAGTATGATTCGCCAGAAGTAGATCCAGTCCTAGAGGTCATCTTGCCCTTTGAGGGCTGCTTCTCTGAAAACCTCCGTCTTTTCCTTTGGCGAAGGAGCTCCAGAAGCCATGGAAATGAGCTTTCAATTTCTGAACAACACCTGCCCCTGAAAGGCGAGAGAGCACAGGACAATGTTGGAAGTAGCATCCGCCTCCCATGACCTGAGCCAGAGAGGCCTTCTTGCTGAGACCAAAAGGGCAAGAGACCTATACGCTAACTTGACAAGATCCACAGCCATATTCACCAGGAAGGAAGAACCCAGCTTTAGCTCCATAAGGCCTTCCAGAATGTTGTTTCTGTCCTGGCCTTCCTTGAGGGCAGACTCTATGTTGGAAAGACATGCTTTCATAGCTTTGGCTACTGAAAGACTGGCCACCGCTGGCTTAAGAGACTCCCCTGCATTGAGATAGGACCACTTCAAGTCTGTCTCTAATCTCTTATCCACCGGATCATGTAACAAGGCTTGGTCATAAATAGGTAAGTATTCTTGGAAAGATTCAACACTGGAGAATCCACAACTGGAACAGAACAGAAGTCCTTAATATCTCCTTCCTTAAAGCAATATAACTTGGTAAATAGCTGCTCTGTTGGACTTCTCTTAGACAACGTTCCATTCTGACTTTATCAGATCCATCACCTCCTGATGAAGTGAAAAAACCTGACCCTTCTTCCTTGTTGAAGGTAAGAACTAGGCAGTAGATTCCTCCTTTTCTTGGAGCTTCTCTTTGGAAGCTCGATCTCTGACTGCTGACGCGCCTGATAATTCCTGGGCCACAGCTACCCTGATCCAGGCCTGTAAGTCTGAGGGTGGGACCGAAGGTTCGGCTGCTTCTGCAAGACAGGACGGACATTGCCTCTTGCCCGATATCAGATAAAAAACATCAGGAGCTCAGAGCCCCTTCAGGCAAAGTTGGCAGAGAGTGGGTGTAAAGTAGTCATCACAGATGCCAAGTTCAAACAAAGCGCGCTGTTTGCTCACAACCTGGAAAAAAATGCTTTCGGAGAGTGATGTCACTGCCTTGCCGAAGGTAGCCAAACCTGCCGCTAACTTCTGCACCCCCGCCTGCATCCCAAAACTGACACAGCCAGGTGCAAATCGCCTGGGACCTGGATGATTTATGAGAAACGGGTACCTGGGGAGCAGAGAAATGCTGGCATAATGGAGGTAAAAGTGGGCATAAACCCTTAGACTTCAGGGAAAAAAAGGCCCATTCCAGGGATGCCTTGTGGACAGGCCCCAGTTAATCCCCCCATAAAAACTTTAGGATCTGTGTGTAATATAAGATTTAGTAATGTCTTATATCTGTTTTTTTATGTTTTTCCATTGCAAACACAGCAACTACATATGGGAATCCCATGGTATTTTTTATTTTCTACAACAGAACTGGTTCATTATTTGGAAAATATTTTTGGACATGACTGGATATAGCCCTTGGGTTGTTGTTGGCCTTAAGTGACATAGGCACCAGTAATCTTGAGCAGAATGTATTATGGCTACATGCAGGGGCTAATGAGCAGACAGGGCAATATCTGGGCTGTGGTGGCACACAACTTCTAATTGTATGGAATATGAAATTATGATGATGGCCCTGGATGGAAAATTAGCTGCCCCATATAACAGACACTAGTCTGCATCTCCTCAAACATAAGCTCACATTTTTTATTCTTATTATTTACTATCACTCATGCCTCTCTTAAGGTTCTCTCCATTCCGTATTCTGGCCTGTTGTCCAAATCATTTAATGGTTGTTAGGGGTATAGATTCCATGTAATCCTTAATTTTATGGGCATTCCCAAGAACCTTTTGCATACTATGGGATAAACCACACTGGTATTTGAATACCATTCTGCCCACTTCAAAGCTAATGAGGTTCAAAATGAAAGAATAAGCTCATGTTGCAGAGCCCTTTAAAAAAAAAAAAATAGCAACATGGTCACATGACTTTTTCATCGGTATCCATTGAAACATACACCACTTGTTCCAGTTAACTGCCAACTGTGGTTGTTAAGAACACATGTGTTTGCAGCTACAAAGGAATCATGTTTTCAAGAGCTTATTTAAGAGTAGTAAGCAATTGTTCGCCCATTTCTCAAATGCTCAGCAACAACATATATCCCTATTGGACTATACAACCATTTTAGTTGTTAAAAAAATTTTTTTTGTAGTTTGCCCCCCTTCCTTTTTTGTTTCTCGAGGTGGATTCAGTTTTTATGGACTGTTTTAGAACTTCCATTTGCAGCCAAAGATTTATACGTGCAGGGAAGGGATTTTTTTTTTATATAAAAGAAAACGATAAAGGTTTTGAGTCTTCCCTTAAAATGGTGTGGGAAGACATATGGAATGCATCTTTCCTTCTGTCCGAATTCTTGTAGCAGAGATATAATTGGGAGCAGGATACACTTCATAGCTGCTGGGCACTGAAAGAGATTTTAAAGGGACCAGTAGGTCATGGGTACCTTTGTATTTATGGTATTGCTGGAATTACCTTGTGACAGCTGTAAATTCTTTTAAACTGTCCAGAACACCTGATATGGTAACACATTGCTATAAAAATCTAAGCAGGCCCCTGTTGTTTAAGGCACATCTATACCCTACAACAGTGCAAAATATGAAATCAAAACCTCCAGTTCACCCTAGCAGCACCCAATTATACCCCAAGGTGCACCCCCAGTATGCCCCACTCCTGTGGGTTGTCCATAAATTGAGACATTTGAACAGTATGTACAGCAACATTATTTCTAGTATTCATGTTCCTCAACCTGCATATTCAATGGTTTAATGTTAAAGGACCTTCCCTGATCAGCTACAGGGAGAATCCTGAATATCATTAGTTCAACTGCATACATTACCAACATCATCATGTTCTCTGTGAATTCCTCGTCTCCCTACAGAAAACCTTTCCTGCCACTGTAGATGTAATGTTTTGTCTGTGAAATTATATTACATGACCAAGCAATAACTTTAAGAACCAGCTGAAGATGAGCCTATGTTCCCAAGAGCTATCCATCTACCACCAGAAGTGTTTGCCATGTTTGATTACATGCTTGCTTCCCTTCCAAATGAAATTGAAGTAGTTGACAGCAGCTATGGGGATTATGATCAGTGTGGTTGTCCTTATGAGGATTGTACCAATCCCAAATGGATCAGGGCCATCAGCGTAACAACAGTAACACCATTTCAGCTAATTAACTCTCTGGTATAATATATATTTGTTACTTCCCCAAAATGCTACTGATCAACACTAACACTAACGTTTACAGAACAGTTGTGCTCAACTCAACAACCAAATGTGCGGTATAATCCTTTCAGGGAGGGAGGACCTGGAGGAAATCATAAGACATACAAACTCCTTCCATACAGAGCCCTGCCTGGCATCGAACCTACAGCCTCAGCTCGGCAAGGCAGCAGTGATAAAAACAAAGACAGTAACATCTCTATAATGTAAGTATGGTTTTGCAGTATATAATAGTGCTTCACGCAATCTACTCTCAGTCCATATGTGAAATAAGGCTTATTGCCAGTATATAATATTAATGTAAGGAGCTACTCATGCTACCTTTCACAATAGTATTATAATTAATCTTATATAGAATAATTAGCATTTTATGCAACATGGTCACTATTCAGTGTCAGACTTTTAAGCAAAGGAAGTAAAAATTTGCACAATATTAATAAACAATTCAAGATTTGTTCAGCCACATTTTCTATCCTTAATCAGATTTCTGCTTGAAATCATAAATGTCAATCTCAGGTTAACAGTTATGTTAATATGGAGCAACAGAAGGACTTGTAGGAAGAGGAATATGTACAAGCAATGGAAAGAGTTACAGCGAGGGTTACATGGAGCAATAAGAGGAGTTATAGGGAGGGTTACTTGGAGCAATAGGAGGTGTTATAGGGAGGGATATATGGAGCAATAGGAGGGGTTATAAGGAGGGTTATATGGAGCAATAGGAGGAGTTATAGGGATGGTTACATGAAGCAATAGGAGGTGTTATAGGGAGGGTCATATGGAGTAGGAGGAGAAGTTATAGGGGTATATGGAGCAATATGAGAAGATATAGGAAGGGTTATATGTAGTAGTTGGAGGAGTTATAGGGAGGGTTATATGGAGCAATAGGAGGCATTATAGGGAGGGTTATATGGAGCAGTAGGAGGAATAGGAGTAGTTATTGGAAGGGTTATATGGAACAATAGGAGAAGTTATAGGGAGGGTTATATGGAGCAATATGAGGAGTTATAGGGAGGGTTATATGGAGCAATAAGAGGAGTTATAGGGAGGGTTATATCGAGCAATATTAGGAGTTATAGGGAGGGTTATATGGAGCAATAAGAGGAGTTATGGGGGGGTTGTATAGAGCAAAATGAGTTATAAGGAGGGTTATATGGAGCAATAAGTTTATTATTTTGTAAAAATAGTGCTCCTCATTGGAGTTGTTGGACAAAATAATATAAAGTGGCCAAACAATTGGCATGTTTTATGCAGAGTAATGATGGTTGTCTATGAAACAATAGCACAATAATAATAATAATAATAATAATAATAATAATAATAATAAGCATGTGATAATGTAGATAAATATCACCCCAATTTATATTCAGATAGGTATGAAGAACAGTATGTGCAAAATATGAGCAGCATGCTGAAAACTTTGAATGCATTAGAATGTTGGCGCAAGTGAAATTTATTAGAACTATCCTTTCATAAAAAGCAGACCTTTCTTTGGTTGTATCCAGACACTCAGCTGGATACCTCCATCTTTGCTACAGTACATCTTGGTGCTTAGCTTTACAACTTTGACAAATGGAGTGCTAAATCATTTCGCCCTTGGTTTAATATGCCGAGTCTCTGACTAGCACAGAAGATTTTTTGCACACATCTCCATGATACTCTCTCTACTACCTGCCTTTGAGCTTTCAAAACATTCTTTTATCGAACAGCAAAAGGTAAGTGTCAGCATATTCCCAAATATTACAATACTGGGAGAAATCACATATTCAGCAGTTTGTGAGGATCTGTGTAACTTGTATAAATATACAGTTTGTCTGAATGAATAGCACATGGCCCCAAAATCCTAATACAGAATCTTAATGTTTACACAAATAGAAACCATCTAAGTTAACACAAACAGAGAAGGAAGAGAAAGAAAAAAAGGTTTTCTTGTTGGGATTAAGAAACTGATACAGAATGTTGGATTTCTGTTTTCAAATCTAGAATTTAACCAACAGGAATCAAATGATCATTTAGGATTTTGGGGTCTGTTTATAAACAGTTAAAGATAAATCAGATAAAATTTGCCTATAAAAACACATTTCACTGAACATGTTTAATCTCCAAAATGACCATTTTGGCTCAAAATGTGGTATTTATAAAGAATTTCAACATGATATTTATTCATTTTAGGGGGTCTTTGAAGACTTTGTTTTAGGTAAAAAAATCATTATTTTCTTACACAGCAAAAAAATGCCATGAGAGTGGTATAAAAGTAATGGAATATTGGTAATATTTTATTACATTGTTGTAATTACCATTTACATATCGACAACAACTATTTTATATATTTTAGTTTTAACTGAATCATTTTATTTGCTAGAAAACTAACGTAATCCAAAATCCAAAATTCAGTTCTGTTTATTTATTATTATTTATAATAAATGAATTTGGTTGTTTCATTCAGTCTGTAGCACACAGAATATATTTATATAATCCCAATGTCTTTAAAGTGGTTGAGGACTAAAACGTGTATTTGTTGCACACAGTGTAATTAAAACTACATCTGTAGCTTCGTTACAAAGCCTTAAAACATACTCTCAGATGAGAGGGGGGATACTACAGTACTCAAAAGCATTTCTAAAACAACTTTTTCTAACCCTTTCTTCTTCAAACATAAATTGCAGAATCTGCTTTGTGACCCAATAATTGGCTTAGAACCAGACATGCATCTTGTTTTACTTACGGTTTTCTATTGTAGGACAACATTTCTTTTTGTTTAGGATGATCATGGTGAAGAATCACTGTAAACAGCATGGATATTTCTTTTTTTTTTTTGGGGTAACCTATTATCTCGGGAATACAGGGAAAGAATAAGATCACCCTGCACACCCCTTATAGAATTATTCCACTGACATATTCGGTCCAGAGTTTTCCAGCATCAATAGGTTCCCCTCTGGGCACAGTAATTATATAAATATGCTTCTATGTCATAAGCCATTATGCAAGGTTTGTAGGTGTAAAACTTTTCTATGGATCTCTCTAGCTTATGAAAGAAGTTCATATGATTGTGCTTTTAGTGCAAATTTAATATTTTCATAACTTCAATAATTCATCTCCACTCTCTGCTTATCTGAGACCAAACATTTCCCAAGAGTATCGTACATGCTGTAATGATTCTTATTTAAGTCATACAAACACAGAATTTGTAAAAAGAATTTCAGATAACAATATGGAATGTAAATAAGTTATTCCTCACAGGCTACGGGTAAGGCCACACTGGGCGTTTTGGGGAGTTTTGGTCACCTGGCGACTAATCGCCTCATCTTTGTGGCAACCAATCTCCCCAAAAGTCTTCCCTTACGCTGCGCCGGCTAAAATGAAAAATCGCCAGTGCTAATCACACACAGCGGTTCGTTTTCCGAAGTCGCCCAAAGTTGCCTCAGGATCGCCACGGTGATTTTTCATTTTAGCCGGCGCAGAGTGAGGGAAGGCATTTGAGGAGATTGGTCGCTGCAAAGACGAGGCGATTAGTTGCCAGGCAACCAAATCTCCCCAAAACGCCCAGTGTGGCCTTACCCTTATGTCATACAAGGAGATTAGTAGCTGCTGCTTGTAGCTAGCAAGATTAACATACCTTTTTTTTCTAATGGGGTAACTTGATACCAATACTTGAATGCTAATGCAGCAAAGATTCTATTCATCCTCAATCCCACCATATAATTATTATCTCAGAAAATGTATCTTCCTATCATTTTCTCTTTCCCTTCAATATCTATCAAGTAAGGGAAAACCTTCACTTTTTATTCTCTGTACACCTGATTATAGGCCCTTCAGCAAACACCAATTTTTTGCAGCAATTCATACCTGGTCTGATCATATAATATATAATAATAGATGTAGAGAACCTTAATATTTTACCATTGCTTAATACACAAAGGCATACATAAATGTAAGAATCATCTATATACCATAATAAATGTGAAAAAGCTGATATTTATATAAAAAAATCAACAGAAGCATGCAGAAACATTACTGGAAGAATTGTCCTGTTACTGCAGTTATTGATATTTTAAAGATACTTTCACCTGTCTTAACCCCTATAAGGAAAACGAAACAAGCTTCTGCTCTAAATAAAATCTTTAGTCAGTAATGCCAGGTTGCAGTGAATAATAGTGAAATGTGGATAAAGTCTTTTATATTTCTTTGATGTTTTCAGATGTTGGGTACAATACCTCTATAGATCACTGCTTAGTTAACAAGTGAAGTTATAAGATCTGTTTTCCTCTTTCTATACATATAATAAAAGAGTAGGATTTGCGGTGTTTGGGTGTGTGTAAGTGTGACAGTAGTATCGTAGAAAAATCGTAGAAAAATTGTTAAGCATTCAAGACAGTGATAATTTTATAAATTTATATATTATAAACTTACTCAATATCTCCCACTACACACAGATATTCTTGTGCTTGTACATTTATTTCAAGTACATTGGTGGTACAGAAAATACACTGAATACTTTACAAGCATGAATATAGCTTGGGCTTAATTGGCAGATTGACAGAGAAAGCACAGAACACGGAGAAAATAACAAACAAATTCATGGGCAGGGAAAAAAATGTCATTTTGCTGTAGGTCCCCCTTGACAAGAAGTTTCTTTCTTTTTTCTTTCTATATATTCTTTTGGATTGTAAGATCTTTTGGGCAGGGCCCTCTTAATATTGTACTGTTTACCAGCTATCATATTTTGTATATAATCTGTATGGCCCATTTATTGTATAGTGCTACAGAATATGTTGGTACTATAAATAAATATGTGTTTTTAGTCTAGCAAGAACAACAACATCAGAGCATTAGCTATTTCATATATATCTAGCAATCGGTCTGCCTCTTTCTCTGTCTATGTAGATGCAGCTCCAACAGACATACAGATCGAATGGAAGATAAAAATATTTAACGTTTTAATCTTAGGAGTAGAATACAGAAAGATATAAAGGGGAAGAAGGTGGGATATTTTAACATTGTGAAGCTTTCCAGTTACAACCTTAAATGTTTTACTCATTGCAACCTTTTTAGGTTTACGGCACCATATAAATATATATATATATATATATATATAAAAATATAAATATATGAAAATATATATACAGTTAGAAAAAAATTGTCTCTGTCCAAAGATTTACGTGTACTTGATCCAAACTAAGATTCTAATTAATCATTATTGTTGGAAGCAAAACCAGCCTATTGGGTTTATTTAATGTTTACATGATTTTCTAGTAGACAAGGTATGAGGATCAAAAATAACGGAAATATCCGTTATTTGGAAAACTCGAGGTCCTGAGCATCCTTTCCCAATTAATTGTTTTGTCACATTGGCCAGCATCAGTCTATATATATATATATATATATATATATATATATACTGTATATATATATATATATATATAAATTTATTGTTTTAAAAAAATCACAACTAAACTTGAGTGATCAATCACTAGCATATTTTAAGAAAACAACAGCTTAATGGGTAAATGTTTCATTCATTTTTAATGAGGCTGTAGAAACTTTAACTAAACAAAAATAAACACCAATACTTTGATGGTATGCAGAAGAACACTTCATGTTGACTTTTATACAACTCAACTTTTGGAGATGGAATCCTTACGTTGACTATTTGAGATTTTATCATTCAATTTAATCGATTCATATTTGAGTTTTACAAATTCAAATGCATACATATATATATATTTAAATCTTGTTTTTTAGCTGCAGTTTTCTAGAATCATGGCAAATTCATGATCTCAAATATTAATAAATGACACCCTATAGTGTCTGCAAGCATTTGTGAAAAGTAGGCGCCCGGTCAAAAGTTTCACGTAGGCTTTTGACAAGGACCAGCAGCTATTCCATGTGATTAACAAGATTTATTGCAGATAACAATGCATCTGCTGTGATTCAAAATACATCCGGTTAATCACTTTAAAGGGAGTATTCATCCTTGTCAAAATTATAAATATGTTTATATGATTTGCCTATTTAAATTTTAATGGTACAGGCAATTCTCAAACCTAAACATATAAGCGCAGAAAGGCAGATCGTGCCATCAATCATATATAAACACAACACTTGTGCTCACCACTTGTGCGTGAACTTGTGGAAAACGCCTTCCAAATGGTCTATACTACAGCTCCCAGAATCCTTTCTTAGACAGTGGGAGAGAGGACATATCCCTTCTTTAAAACGGTCTATACAGAGTACATCCTTAAAAATACAATACAATTACCGTAATACACTGAATATTATCACAGATTTAATTATCTAGATCTGGTTACTGTTACAGAGTAGAAATAAAGTGCTGATCTACTCATACACTTTAGCTGTTGAGGTCTCTTTCTACTGTTAATATGTTATTTTGATTGCAAATTTGGTTATGCATTGTAAATTATGCTATAGGGATCCAGGGCTTGCAAATAGTAGATAAACGGTTACACCAATTCTTGATAAATAGTTTGATATAGAGCAAATGGGTCTATAATAATTCTAATAAATAATTATCCTACAAATACTTGAAAATTGCATTGACTCACATTATCAAGCATTTCTAATTTTATTGTCTACCCATCGCTATTTCATCGACATGTGTACCTATATGTCTATAAATCAGCTATTAATTTGTGTCTTTCACTTATGTCTCTATCAATCTACGTATGTTTGTATCTATTTATGTATAATTATGAACTGTAAGGGGCAGATTTATCAAGGATCGAATTTCAAAGTAATGGGAGTTTTTTTGAAATTTTATAAATCTAAGGTTTTTTTTTTTGCAGATGAATAGGCTGTATTCAATCATTCAAATCGAAGTAAGGTCAAATTAGATCAAATTCAATACTAAGTATTTTAATTAAAAAATGTATTTTTTAAGTCCACCAATTGACTCCATGTAGGTTCTAGGAGGTCCCCCATAGGCCAAAACAGCAATTCGCCAGGTTTTAGATGGCGAATGGTCAAGGTTCGATATTCAAATTTTTTTCAAATTCGAATCGAATTTGTACTATTTGGACTAATTTTTTTTACTTCGAATTTTCACTTCGACCCTTGATAAATCTGCCCCTAAGTGTGAACTAGATTCCTATATGTCTACAAGTGTGTACTGTTTTTCCATAATACCAACCCGCACCTGTGTCTTCTGCCTTACACCTATTTGTCCAAAACTCCGATTTTTTTTTTAAAGGTTTTTAACCTTTTTCTATTATCTATTTATCTCTCTTTGTGTACACATACATTTAGTCAGATAGACAGATACATAAATAAATAGATAGAAATCAATGAATTGTTTTACGTGTTTTATACATAGTACAATTAGGATCAGTTAAAATCAAGCCTTCCATATTAAAACTGATTATTTCCTTTACATAATGAACCCAGGTATGTTTGGGGGCTAATGCGTCTGGTTGCTGTAAAATAATGCCTGGGCAGCAATGATCCGATGTAATTTGTATGTATTTAAAGTCGTATTTGTAAATCCAGTATATTGTTCTTAATGATCATCATGAAAATGCCTAATGATGACATATAATTGCTAATTTCTTCTCAAACACTAGCATTCCTACATATGTCAGTTTGCCAATAAATAGTATCACGTTACCACAAAAAAAAGTATTTTCTTTCTTTTAATAATCATTACAGCACTGTAAAATAACACCAGGTCACAGAGCCCTTCATACGATTAGAGAATCCTGCATCAGGGTGATATTACTCTAGAGCTGGAAACAATTACAATCATTACTTTTTTTTCTTTCTCAGAAACAGTAACGTTTAGAGAGGTTCAGGTTATTGCAGAAACACAGAGAAAGGGAGAGAGGGGAAACCGTTTCTCAAGCTGTGATTTACTGCAATGCATGCCTTCAGTCTGTCACAAAGGCCCCACTCTACATTTGTTATGGACTACTGAGATGTCGGCACAGGGTAACCCATTTCCATACCTAAAGACAGCAGCGTGGAATGACCAGTGACAATAAGGATTCACCTACCTGACTGTGTATGAAGTGAAGGGTCGACTCGCTTGATTGTAAAATGTCAGGACGTCAGAGTAGAAAAAAAAAGTCTGAAAGTAATTTTAACTAATAAAAAAAACAACTTAAGGGAATGACTAACACGCTTACATCGTGGGAAAATTGAACTGTAGAGATGATAGGGGGCAAATCCTGGGGGCCCGTGGTGGAAGAATGTGACAGATTTCTGCGGCCTGCCCCTCACTTTGTCCAATATACCCAGCTTGAAAAGAGGCAGAATGGATCAGCATGAAGAGAACGATGCAGAAGGCGGTGTATGTAAATGCAGAGTCCGGTTTCTTATTTTTCTGGAGCAGTAAAGTATCCTGAGCTCCTTATAGGCTAATTTCCAGCCCCTTTTCAGAGTTAATTTACCTTTCGGTGTTAAGAAAAGAAAAAAGCCACGGGGCTGGAGAACGTACAAAGTTTGTTTTTCAACCAAAACCCCAAAGGGGGAAATAGCAGATGTGCATGAAATAGGCAATTAGACCTTGACCATAAAGCAGTGAGGCAAATGCGTGTTAAGTCTGTTACTGTAGGTAACACTATATGGATATTAAAGAGCCTCCTTGCTTGGGAATTAGGGGCTTGCAAAATGTTTTGCTTTAGATCTGCATCAGGAGTGTGGGATTCGTTCAAGGGGTTAATCATTTTGCTGGCTTCTGAAATCCAAGAGCTGTCTGAAGAGGCTGCTTGTCTCGGGGAGAGAGGAGGTAAAAAACATTAAGAAACAAGATTTTACCAATTGCACGACATAGTATATGTTACATATGTTGTGAATCATCCTAATTCCTCCTCTTGACCTCTATAATCAATTCTAAAGCTCCTATTAATTAAGTCATATAACCAACTAATGTATAGCTATTACTCCTCCACATATCCACTATTTATACAATCAAGCAGATAATTCTTTGACCCACACTTTATTCTACACCTAATATTTTACACTTTATTCTACACCCTGTAACTTATCTTAATGCTCCATATATGCCTCTATATATGCAACTCCTCTTATTCTGACTATAATTCCTTCAATTGATCCATATTACTATTTTCTTTTCTCCATATAACCTAATCTATTACTCCTCCTATTGCTCCATATGACCCTCCATTAATTTATTCATATTATTCCATATAACTCCTCCTATTGCTCCATAAAAGCTCACCCTATAACTCCTCCTATTGCTCCATAAAACCAACCCTATGCCTTTGTTTATTGTTCCATACAACTCCTCCTATTGATAAAGAAAGAATTGTTCTGTGTACCTTCCTAAAAAAGCAATACGTTTTCCGAACGAAAGAGGTGTGATTACCAAAATAATGTGTTATAAAAATGAAAAGAAGTAAAACCCCTCTCTATTCAATTGACCACCAATTAAAGAAAATTCAAGTATCAGTGCAGCAGTGTCGGAGTTTATTAACAGTTTCAATTGATTGGTTAAAGGTTACTAACCCAGTGTTGCTTCAATTATTGGGCAGCCATTGCTGGGTTACCCAATAAAGTGCTATGTGCTAGGTGCTAATAATTCATCAGCAATTAAAAACCATGTAACAGGATTAATTAATATTGTGCTATAAAGTGCTAGTGCTTCAAATGAGATTAAGAAGTTGACTTAAATAACCAGGATTAAATTGACCCAGGTGAGATTAAAGTTAATTCATTATAATTCATTTTCTCATTTCCTGCATCAAATCTTGATGCTGCTCTTTATTGTCAACTTTTTAATATATGTTTATTAAACCAAACATTTTTATATTTATGGGAAACATTTACTATTATACCCAAATTTTGCGAAAATATTTAATATTTGATATTTTACATTTATAACAGAAAATGCCAAATAGAATCCATTGGAGGTTTCATGTATGTATAAGCACAGCTGGTGTGCTCTGAGTGATATATATGTATTTTATTATGACGTGCTGGGTTTATGCATAATGAAAAATATTTCACTGCTCCCACATAACCAGCTGATTTAAAACTGTCAGTCTAATTCCCTCAGTTGTATAAATATTTTTGGGAACATGCTGGGCCCACTGTTTAAATGTCCTTTTACAGAGACATGTCTGTGGCAAGTTTTCAGAACATGATTGTTTTCACACTGAGCACAAGGTTAGTGGTGGATTATAATGTGCATTAGGCATTCGCTGCTTCCATGGCATCTTTATATGTCGTGTATGAATTTAAAATAACATCGCCAGGCTGATTTTAAGGTAATAAAAGTAAACAATGGAATTTTGTGCAGGAAAATATCATAAAATAACCAGATTTTTGCTCCTTAAACTGCAAATCCTCCAACCACACAGCTTACAATCTACTTTACCACTGATCACAGCTATATTACGCAACCTGTTCAAGGCCACAAGTAGGTGATACAGAAGTTCAAGAACGTTAACTTTTCTGTGCTATGTTGCACTACTGACCCTTCTTATTTTGTAATTTTTGCTGATCTGATGTACTCCCTAGATAAGAAAAATTTTGTCTGGTGGTCCTCAGTCAATTGAGTATTCATTTATCATGCTTGGAATGAAAACATAACTTAAGCTACATGGGTCAAATCAATGAAATGAAGTTTCATGCCCTGAAAAAGTAAATAAGCAATGGTAAGAAATATATATAATTGTTATACAGTAAATTCACTGCACAATGGACCCTAGTGTGCCAAAACAAAGTTTAGCTCTAGTTCTCATGAGAATATAGACCACTAAAGACTTTGCCCCAAAATAAGTGACTTTTTTGTGATTATCAAGTCTTTTTATAGCTATTTTACATCTGTTAAAATTAATTTTTAAAAGATGGGCTGAATTAACCATGGGCTTGAAGATTACCTCCTATCTAAGCAGGCCTACTGGTTCCTTGTAAAGATGGGCCATCAAATTGCCCTCGGCCAAAGGACATGTTAAATCAATGAAAGCAATGATTTTGTACTAGATTTCTACCTAGTTGTCAATGCTGGGAAGATGGGAGAACAACTACTCTTTGCTTTATCTCGGTTAAAGAAGTAAATCTTGTTAAACAAGTAACCTGCCAATGGCATTTCATTAAATCAAACTTATTAAGTATGCTACAGTAATGTGGTATAATCACCTCCTTTCCTTCAGCTTTGCTCTTACACTTTTTGAACTTCAGTGGCGTCATAGATGTTATTATTTTAAGATGACATTTATGAATTTAAAGGGGTTGTTCACCTTTGAGATAACTTTTACTAAGATGTAGAAAGTGATATTCGGAGACAATTTGCAATGTATTAAAAAATGTTATTACTGAAGGATTTTGAGTTATTTCACTTTTTATTCAGCAGCTCTTCAATTTGCATCTTAACCAGTCTGGTAACTAGGGTCCAAATTACCCTAGCAACCATGCATTGATTTGAATAAGAGACTGGAATATGAATAGGAGAAGGCCTGAATAGAAGGATTTGTAATAAAAAGTAACAATAACAATACAATTGTAGCCTTACAGAGCATTTGTTTGTTTTTTTTTTAAAGGGAGTCAGTGACGCCCATTTGAAAGCTGCAAAGAGAAGAAAAAGGAAAATAACTAGAAAACTATAAAAAAATAATAATATAATAACTATGAAGATTTTCATTCATCCAGGTCATGGTATATCTAATATAAGTAATTAAAAAAAAACTTACAAAACAATTGAAAAGTTGCTTAGAATTGGCCGTTCTATAACATAATAAAAGTTACCTTAAACGTGAACCACCCCTTTAAGCACTATGCTAATGTTATTTAAGCACTATGCTCACTGTTGGGGCTGCTATAAGGTGCCATAGAATGTCAGTATTTAGTGGGCTGGTGGGGGATGTTTGGGCCTCTGTGTGGGCTGATTGGGCCTCTGAGTAGCTGTAATGCCAGGGCCTATTACAATTCTCAGTCCGGACCGGCTGCCCACGCACATTTACCTTCTCTATGCTGTAATTGGGAGTGGGGGGTCACCAACAGTGTCCGGTAGGGATTGGGCCTGTGTCTGAGGGGCCCACAAAGGGGCTGTGGTTTTTTCTCAGTGTCCCACCAGCCCAGTCCAACCCTGACTATGCTATGCCTTGCTAAAAAGTAACATTGGGGTCAATGCGAAGAAGAAATATAGGCCAGTCTTAATAGACTAAACCCTACCATCCCAGCCTAAACAGCAGGAGGAGAGCTGCCCAAAAGCATGGAGAAAGACGGACAAAAGACTGCGCTGGAACCACCCTCAATTTACATACTCAAGGGCAATTTATAATGAGGTGGATGTTAACTGCACCTTTCCAAAAAGGGATATATCCTCAAATTATTTATGTTTATAGCGGGTTTAGAAACTCTTGTTCCCCATTCATTTGTCCAATGTGCAAAGGACATATTTTTCTTCCTTTTTCCAGCAACAAAACCCATTCACTTATTGAGGCATTCACCCATCAATCCATATAGTATTAACTAACAGAAGCATGTTTGGCTATGGTTTAAATATAGCTGGTCTCCTATGTTTAGAAACTTGAGGAAGCATTTAGAATGATTGTCAGAATAAGGGATTGGCAATGGGCACCAGTTATAAAATGCCGATGGAATATTAGTTAAGCTGGCCATAGATGCAAAGATCCGATCATTTGAATCCTCCCCCATCTCCCGACCTGCCGCTAAACATTCAGATCAAATAAAGTAGAAAAGAACAGATCAGATGATGTTCTGTCCCTGACAGCAGTCGCAGGGCTGGGCCAAGGGGTAGGCAGTGTAGGCAACCTCCTAGGGGGCAATCACTTGGAGGGGGGCACATTTCTCGGGGGAAACATTTTTCTTAAATTTTTTACTATTCATTTCACTTGGCAGATGTTGGCCTTTTTTAAAAGCATTCATTTATAAAAATCGCCTGGCAAAATTGTGAAAGGCTAAGCGCTCCCCTGTCCTGGAGCGTGAGTTGGCGCCTTCCATGCTTGCTGACGCGATGTCGCGAGACGTCACGTCAGTCGCTATAAATGATGGACCGATGGCCAGCCGCAGAGAGGACCTGCTGTGCGCGCGCCTAGAGAGGATCGCTCAAAGTCACTCTGAAGAGGCTGTCTGTCCTGGCCGTCTGGGCACTTTTGGCAGCTGCCTGCACCTGACCTAAGTTTTACTACTATCTTCTTTGACACTTGCTGCTGGCACAGGTAGATCATGGGGGCTTCTTTGGTTGAATTGAAATAGAAAATTATCCACGGCACAAAGGCTGCTGCAAGCAAGGAACCCCTTGCACGTTTATTGGGGAAGTTAGCAACGTTTCGGGGTCACGCCCCTTTGTCAAGCCTCTTTGGTTGGGCACAGGCTGTTACAGGTGGGGGCATAGGCTTGGGGCCTGCAGACAGTATTAAAGGTGGAAATGGCTGGGCTGACAGTAGCATACCCTGTGATGGGTTTCCGTACAGATCAGGGGGTTTGGGTTGGGCACAGCAAGACGGTACAGACGAAAGCTATGTCCGACAAAAGCTAGTGACAGTCTCCCACTGAAAATTATACGATCCGCAATACATGCAGAGATATTATCAGCAACTGACAGAAATTTTCTAATCTGTCCAATTGACCAAACAACCGATCTCCGCTGGACAAAAAATGTCAGGACTCTTGGTACAAAAATCATACGAATCCATGATTCGTACGATCGGATCTTTGCGTCTATGGCCAGCTTTAGTCCCATGTCATGATAACTGATTACCTTCCACTCAGTCACTTCCCCAAGTGAAAGTATTTTCGACTGAGCAAGTATACACACTCTACAGTATTGTGCAGTCATGCTTCCAAAATAATGTGATTTGCCTGCAGTTAGTGGATGGGACACACTCTTAATGACAAGTAAAAATTTGTATCACCCTTTTTGAAGGGGTCGTAATTTAGAAACCACCTTCCAGGCCAGCACTGAACTGCTGGAACTCCCAGCTTCCTATAAGTAATGCTGGGAACTGTAGTTCTGCAGACGTTGGAGCTCTGCTATTTTGATCCAATAAATGAATTTTGCTATTCAAAAATAAAATGTAATGTTTGTCTTTGTTTACTTTGCACCTTCATGCTTGAACCAAAGGAAATGATGACATACTAATCATTTATATTTCCTTATACTGTATATAATATGATACGGTACTTCAAATATAACAAAATAATGTTGAACTGCAACGGACAATTATTCGCTTTTGTCCAGATGTGAGATAGGGATCAATGCTTAGTACTACAAATTAAAAGGAAAACAAAACAAAAAAAAATATACACACTCCCTTCCTAAGAATGGCACTTGAAATTACTCCCAAATGTGTGCTTTTGTCTGTCTTTAAATCACATAGGTATTTTAATAGGATCCATGTGTAGCATACATGAAAGCAAGCTTTCCTTCTGCATATTGCTGAATGTCTTCTAGAGGTCATCGGCACCCAACAACAGTTCCCCTACAAACTCAAACCCTGTCTGCATCTTTTAATAGAAGCAGTAGCCTCATTTATAACTGGTTTGAGAATCTCAGAGCTATAATAATTACGACAGTATTTGTGACGCAACACGTCTTAAATGCCAAACTCGAGTTTTGTTTTAGACGCAGAAAAATGTCTCCTCCGTGCCAGTTCAGATACAACCCTGCACATAGGAGCAGCATGGGTCTTTCTACATAATTAACAAAGAATGGGGCTCAGCGACAATCATACATTTACCAAGTACCATAATTAATTGTTATTATTTGAAAGTGACAGTTGTATAGCAGAATCACTCATGTATTGTAGGTTACATTCACCTAATAAAACTCTTAGCAACCTGCAGTCCTTCTGCAATTGCTGAACTAAAGCTCCTAGCTCATTTTGAATATCTAAACACAAATATAATATCTAAATAAGAAATTATATGCCAGAGGGGTTGCTGTAAATTGCCATAGACAGTTACTATTTATTGGGTCTGTGGGGCGTTGTTTTATCCTGTGTGTACTTGAATTGTCAGGGAAGGTGCTGAATATTGAATATATTTTAGGTATTTTTTACAGACATATCCAGGGCCCATCATTATATATTTTTTGGAAAATTCATGGCAAAAATATATCTCTAAATATGGCAGACCTCTCGTTTTAATCATCTGGAAAAACTACAGTACAAATGTTTTAATTACTTTTTCCCTATGGTGTCCTAATTTAGGTTATTTATTTGCTCCTGCAGTTATTGGTCCAGGGTGGTGACCAGCTCAAATCATTTCTTCATCGCCTGCCTTATTATATTGAAGTCCACCTGCTTGAGGGTAGTTCTGTCACAATTTTTTAAGGGTAGTGAGGGTCCACCAAGGAGATCTCCTGCTCTGGGCCTACTAGTACCCCAAAAGTGGTTTATTAGAGACAGAAGGTTTGTGGTAATTTTCAAGGTTATGTTTTTGTCTTGGCCTATTTGGAAAATACATATTGTCTTGTAAAATATAGGGATACCTGTTTTAGGAACCTATGACCAAATAAGGCCATTACTAGACTTATATTTTACTACAGGGGGCACAACAATATTAATACATTATTACATCAATAAGCACCACTTATGGTTATATTCATTTATATATGTTTTGAGTTTTATAATGAAATATGGCAGGTGGTCGACTTGCAGTATTGAGCAATAATTTCGGACTTAATCCAAACTTTTATAACGTACAAATCCCAAAACACACTGAATATTGTTGGTATAATATTTTTAATGTATAATTTGCCATAAAGAGCTCTTTAGTTTTATCCTTTGGCCAAAATATCAAGTCCCTGGATCATATATACTAATGTTTATTAGTACTTATTAGTATATAAGTATTATTACTTATGCTAGGCTTATTTTTCATACTATCAATATCTTCTATAGTCTAAATATTATTTATGCACCTCCCTTCAGCAGAAAAGACCTGTCTCTAATGGGGATGGAGGTGGAGCTGGAAGGGAATGACACAACGTTGTTGCTTGTAACACCAATACTTTAGCGCGTGGAAGGGTAGCAGGTGAAGTCATTGGTAGGGCTGAAGATGGAGGTACTGATCATGCTGCAGATAGAAGAGAGCTGCTGAAGTTATGGTCTGATATGAATCCAAGGGAAACGGCAAGGCTGTCTATTTGTATATTCCCCCACACAAAAGGTTTGTGGTATATTAAGAGTTAACAACTGGTAAGGCACTAGTGGTATCTGCCCCTGTTATACACGTCTTGATGAACGATTTTATCCATACAGGTATTAGAGTTATGGTCTCCACAACAGACATAGGACTTACTGGTCACAGGAAACTCTTTATTTATTAGAAAGAGAGACACTAAGGGGCAAATTCATCAAGGGTCGAATATCGAGGGTTAATTAACCCTCGATATTCGACTGGAGAATGAAAATCCTTCGACTTTGAATATTGAAGTTGAAGGATTTTGCGCAAATACTTCGATCGAATGATCGAAGGGATAATCGTTCGAACGATTCGAAGGATTTTAATCCAACGATCGAAGGATTATGCTTTGACCAAATGGGGACCTTCCCCATAGGCTAACATTGGGTTCAGTAGCTTTTAGGTGGCGAACTAGGGGGTCGAAGTTTTTTCTTAAAGAGACAGTACTTGGACTATCAAATGGTCGAATAGTCGAACTATTTTTAGTTCGAATCCTTCGATTCGAAGTCGTAGTCGAGAGTCGAAGTAGCCAAAAAAACACTTAGAAATTCTACGTTTTTTTTCTTCTATTCCTTCACTCGAAGTTAATGAATTGGCCCCTAACTCTTCTCAATTGAAATATTCCTCAGACTTTTCAAACGCACACGGAATTTTCAAACAATTGCAATAAAGAAAGATAAAGAAAAGAAACCTTGTTTGTGACTGTATAAAGTTTCCTTACTATCTATGTCCACTTAATTTTATAAACTGTATCTTTCTTAATTGCAGGAAACCCTTTGTTATGATAATCAGAATTTAGCGGGGTATTTATCAAGGGTCGAATTTTGAGGGATTAAAACCCTCGAATTCGACCATCGAATTGAAATCCTTCAAATTCTAATATCTAATTTGAAGGATTTAGCTCTAAAATAAGCATTCGATCGATCTAATGAAAATCGTTTGATCAAACGATTAAATTGTTGAACCGAAGGATTCGACCGATTTTCAGCTATCGATCTAACGATTTTTATTCTATGCCAAAAACTTAGAAAATGCTTGTAGAAGGTCCCCATAGGCTTATAATCCAATTAGGTAGGTTTAACTTGGCTAAGTATTGAATTCGAAGGATTTTTAAAGAGACAGTACTTCGACTGCCGAATGGTCGAATATTCGAACGATTTTTTATTCGAATCGGTCGAACCGATGTCAAAGTCCAATTCGATGGTGGAAGTAGCCTATTCAATGGTCGAAGTATCCAAAAATTTACTTCGAAATTCGAACTTTTTGAAATTCGAATATTCACCTGAGGCTTAGTAAATCTGCCCCTTAATGTAAGTTACCTGGACAACTGCTTTCCTATTACATATACATTAACGTATTGGGTAAAACATATAGGGGTATATTTATCAAACAGTGAAGTTGGAGATCACCATGAAAGTTCACCCTTTGATAAATACGCATTTCAAAATCCCATAGAACTGAACGGAGAGTGGCGGAATTTCACTCTAGAGGACTGTGGCGATCTCTAACTTCACTCTTTGATAAATATACCCCATAATGTCAAAGCCAAGATGGCCATTTCTTACAACCCTTAGTTTCATAAATGAGGCCAAGTGTCTTTGCATGTAACCCAGCGCAAATGGTTAGCTTGGGTTAATCTATAGCAAGTTAGACAATTGAAAATGAAAGGTTGCTGGGTGTTGATGTAAGTAAATAATTTCCACTATGTGCATATGATATGCAGAACAATGCAGAGTAGAACTTGGTCATGGATGCTGCCATCAGCCATTAGTGCTCTGTTGCTCATGAGTGAATTAAGGGTTTTGCTGTATATATTTCTACATTTACCAACAACCCCCTTTATTGAAGGAAGAACTAGTTCATGTACAAGCTTGTAGCTTTGGGAAATTCTTTGATATTCTGCTGAATCCCTTACCTCTGGAACCATGTATAATGTACAATGGGGTTCCATGTGAACAAGGGGTGGCACACTGATATGGCCCAATCTAGTCAGAAGCACTCACTGTCAATATTAGAAAGGGTAAAGTGTTGCAATCATCATATTGGTGATTTAGTCCTTTAATCGAATAACATTGTAAGACACACATCAGATTTAAGTGCAGAAACACAGATGCATGACTCTACCCAACTCATACACAATACAAAACAAACAGTATAGCTTTAATGGGCCAGAATGACACTGACTCTATAGTCAAGACCCAGTCCCATAAGCAAGCTAACCTTGTTCTCCATGACAAAGCTGCATTGGCTGTAGGTGGGCACTAAGTAAGCAACATATCTAGCTTAGATGTATGAGGTAGATACAGCACGCCAGCCTCTGTGTGCAGTCAATGTAGCTGAGCCTTACACAGCCTCAGTGTGATCAGCAACAAGTCACGTGTACAATGAAACTATCCCTGTGGTCTAGGCCCAACATAGAAAAGGCATCTGCTGCAATTTAAAAAAAAGGGCAGCCAAAAACAGCAGGCAAAAGTTATGTACACTGTCACGCTTTATTTAATTCCAGACTTACAAATGAGCTATTGATCCCCTTCACCTAGACAGTGATGCAATGTTAAAGGCACTTAAATTCCGATTATGTGCACCATTCTAGGCAAACTCCCCTTTCTACATGTCAATCACAACATTCTATTCTTTATAGAACCCACCAGTCTCATTCTACATTGAGTATCTGTACTACCAGCCTGTCCACCACCCTCCAAGTACTCTACAAGCTGATGTAGGCTCTGCAGAACATTTAGCAGAATATACCTTTTACCTGCTTAATAATTAGGGATGCACCGAATTCAGGATTTGACTCGGGATTCGGCCTGAATCCTTCTGCCTGGCCGAACTGTATCGGAATCCTAATTTGCATATGCAAATTAGGGATGGGGAGGGAAATCGTGTGACTTTGATAATGTTTCCACTGATTTAAGCAAATGCTTCCGCTATCAGCCTGTGTCTTTCAGCATAAAGGGAAAATTAGGCCCGACTAGGGGCAAGATGAAGTTAGGCAGGGCCACCCCTTCCCTTGTGAGTGCTTCCCAATACCTAGCTTCCCCCAGCAGGCCATAACAATGGAACAATAGGTGGGCTACCTTGCAGAGGGAAAAAAAAGGGGCGGACTGGGGGGCAGAACCAGGGGGCAGGTTTAAGGTGAATGTGTTCTTAAAGGTGATATAAAGGCAAAAAAAATAAAATCCCATTTTTACTTTCTTTAATGAAAAAGAAACCTATCTCTAATATATTTTTATTAAAAAATGTGTACTGTTTTTATAAGAAACCTGATTGTATGCAGTGAAATTCCCCCTTAGTTTTACTTGCTCTGACTGGTGCAGATAGAAAACTTCAGACGGTCCCTAACTGCTCTGCCTCCACCTTACTTCCCTGACCTCATACAGCTTTGTTTGTTTCCCTGTAAAGCAGCCAGCGACTGTGAAGAGATTTGTATCCACTGACCCAGTGCAGTCTGTATATTCTGATTATTAATCAGTCTTGCTGTATTGGTTTCTATGGCAGAAATTATTTTACTAGGGCTGTTTTGATAATTTATGACGATACCTAAGCTTAACCTCCCAACTGAAGCCCAGACCACACTGAGCATGTGCATAGTCTTGCAAAGATGTTTAATAAAGTTACAAGATCAGAGCCCCCTGTGGCCAATTTTGAAAACATAAATTATTTAATTAAGCTTCTGGTGCAGTAAGTTCATGTTTATCTTTAGTATACAAAATACAGCATTTCTAGCATTATTCTATTTTAGACGTTAGTTCCCCTTTAAAGGGATTCTGTCATGATTTTTATGATGTTGTTTTTTATTTCTAAACTACACTGTTTACTCTGCAAATAATTAACTCTACAATATAAAATGTAATTTCTGAACCAGCAAGTGTATTTTTTTAGTTGTAATATTGGTGTGTAGGAGCCATCTCAGGTCATTTTGCCTGGTCATGTGCTTTCAGAAAGAGCCAGCACTTTAGGATGGAACTGCTTTCTGGCAGGCTGTTGTTTCTCCTACTCAATGTAACTGAATGTGTCGCAGTGGGACCTGGATTTTATTATTTAGTGCTGTTCTTAGATCTACCAGGCAGCTGTTATCTTGTGTTAGGGAGCTGCTATCTGGTTACCTTCCCATTATTCTGTTGTTAGGCTGCTGGGGGGGGGGGAGGAAGGGGGTGATATCACTCCAACTTGCAGTACAGCAGTAAAGAGTGATTGAAGTTTATCAGAGCACAAGTCACATGGCTGAGGGCAGCTGGGAAACTGACAATATGTCTAGCCCCATGTTAGATTTCAAAATTAAATATAAAAAAATCAGTTTGCTCTTTTGAGAAATGGGTTTCAGTGCAGAATTCTACTGGAGCAGCACTATTAACTTTTGTTCAGTCTGGGTCTTGCAGCATCAGTGATTTAGCTTAAGATTACAGCAAAATGGTTTTAATAACCTGTACAGTGTGATGGATTTTTTACTATCACATCAGATATCCGTGGAGGTTTTAGGCAAAATATGTTAGGGTCCCACCACTGCTTATTAGAAATAAGTGAAAGAAAAGAGGGATGTATAATAATTCTACCCAAAGTGCACTTTGGAATCCCAAGATCTCATGACCCTAAATGCAGTTAAAGTCCACAGACTATACACTTCTTCTTTGTGATATAGCTTTCTACCAATGAATCACGTATTCAGGAGGGCTAAACTTAACCTGATTTGAGAGGGTGTTAGAATAAATGATTCTTTCATTTAAATCACCACTTTTATTACACTTCACATTATAAAGATGCAGCTGGCTTTCCTAGAAGCTATAGCATTTAATGGCCTATGTCAAATGGTGAGTAACAGCGATCAGTGACATGGACACATTTATATATGAACAGTGGTTTTAAAATGATTAGTTCTCTTCTGAAGAAATACCCATGGTGTCAATGCAACATATGTTTAGACCATCGCATGCTCATAAATATTTCAGCAAATACACTGCACCATATAGTTCTCGAGAGTGTTCATTTTCTCTGTAAGCTTAATATATTTTAACAGATGACACTTTTGTACAATAATTTATGGCACCTCCATGGACACAAGGATTGCACCAAATTATACACAGTGCAGAGGAGTTGTGAAAGAGGATATGGACCAAAGTTCAGCCAGGTTTATATTTAAAGCTTAAAAAGCTTCCTTAAAAGCACATGACATTTGCTATAAATAAAGGATTAACTCAGACACCCACTATATTAGAGAATTATGCTCCCTTCACAAATAGCAGGCATTAGAGTTGATTTGGCCACTTTGTCTCCTTTGGGGGACATGGGTGTCTGCATGTCCAACAGTTGGCAGCATACTTAGTCATGTGGGATCATCATATTTAAAGGGCTCTCTGTGTTCAAGTCATTGCCCAAGGTAAAGGTCTATTTACTTAGTTCCTGGGTGTGTTTTCCAAGTTATTCCTGTACCGTTTTGACTCTGCCTGTCCCTGATTTTGTCTAGTCTAGTCCCTTGACTATTTTCCCGGATTCCGATTTTGTACTGCGTTGGGTACTTGACTCCACTTTGCCTATTGATTCTCTACTGCTCTTCCCAATTGGTAACGACCTGGCCTGTACCCTGACCATGCTTCTAGTTCTCCACTCCAGTACCAAGTTTGGTTCCCTTGCCTACCTAGAGCTCTCTCCCTGGTCCTCTCATATTAAGATCTGGTGGAAGCGGAGGGCTCTTCCCAAAGCCAAAGGTGGTTGTTAAAGGCGTTAAGGTGGCCATACACGGGCCGATAAAAGCTGCCGACAGACCGTGTCGGCAGCTTATAGGCCCGTGTATGGGGCCCACGGACGGGCTTCACCGATCGAGATCTGGCCGAAAGTCGGTCAGATCTCGATCGGATGGGACAGAAAATCCCATCGGATCGCGGCCGCATCTATTCGTTGATGCGGTCCCGCGATCCAACCGCCCGTTAAGGCATCGTTAGGATCCGAACATTGGGCCCTATGGCCCACGATAGGATCAGCCCAATATTGCCCACCTCAAGGTAGGCATATCGGAGGGAGATCCTCTCGTTTGGCGACATTGCCAAACGAGCGGATCTCTCAGTGTATGGGCACCTTTAGACTAAGCTGTGACCTGTTCCTTGGGGTTTACAACTTCATTCATAACACTTTCTCTTTTCTTTTTATACTCCTTTTTACCCTCTGCTTTTCCCTTCTCCTTTCTCTTATGTTTTCTCCCAATTCGGCACACTTCTGTTCTTTTTTTATCCATTATTTTATGATTTCCCCTTCCATCTTCTGCTCTACCCGTCTATCGTTTCTCTTCTGCTTTTCCTCATCCCCAACCCTTTATTTTCTGCTCTCCCTATTTCTGTTTACTTCTTAATGATTTTTTGCAGTCCATCTCTCTCCTTTCTGTTGTGCACTCTCCCTATTCTTATTGTTCTCTGTTTTCTCTCCCTTTGCCTCATATCTATAATAGTTTTGCCTCATTTCTCTTTTTCTTCGTTACCCTCCCCCCTTCTGTTCTTTGATTTTTTCCCCAGACTTTCCATATTTTTCTTTCCCCCATAATTTAACAAATAAATATTTCTCTATTGGCACTGCTATATCTATATTTACCTCAAATATACAGGGGAGGTGCTCTCACCTTGACTACAGGGACACTCACATTAATACATAAACTGACAAAAATATGTGTGTAATGGTGCAAATATGAACAACCATCTCAGTGGGGCACCAATTTAATAAAAACACTATAACTGGATATGACTGAAAACTGACCATTAATAGCCTTAATTCAACACCCATACACATACCTAAATGGACAGGCACTCACGTAAAGTATATGATAATGTTACCTGAGTGCAGAACATAGAGTTAGGCCCTGATTCTTATCAATGGAGATAAAGCAATAGCAGACACAAATCAAATTGCTAAAAAAGTAGATTAATCAAAAGAAAAATGTATTAACAGTTAGTTTAACACTTTGTATATACAAGAAGTCCTCTGCACTCAACCCATTATCAATATATTTAAGACATTGAGACATTTTGTGCATACAATACTGCTACTAAAAAATGCCTTACCCTTTAAACAAAACAGGGATTGTTTGTCCATATATTGCAATATATTTAAGCTGGACAACTACGTCAAAGTCATCCCATATCTGGTCAGTGTCCTACACTCAAATTTTACTTTGAAAGCAGCAAGTAAGTTGCAGGTAAAACTTAGTCCCTTTATGAATCAGATGCAATTTGAATGTAGGACTGGCCAGATATGGGATGACTTTGATTTAGTTGACCATCTTAAATATATTGCAATATATGGACAAACAATCCTTGTTTTGTTTAAAGGGTAAGGCATTTTAGTAGCTATATGCACAAAATGTCTCAATGTCTTAAATATATTGATAATGGGTTGAGTGCAGTGTATTTGTCTATATGTATTTTGTGGTCACAGCCTCATTGCACCCCCGCTTTTATTTTAATGGTTTTAATAATTAGTGGTGAGCATAACTTTTCCTTGTTTGTTCAAATTCAAAGTGTATTCAAAATTACATGAACAGCCAAATGTAATTTTGAATACACTTTGAATTATTTCACACGTTATCTCGGTGTTGCTGGTCTTTTTCAAAGTATATATATAAATAAACATTGGAACATAGTAATTAAGTCACACATGTTCTATTTTGACATACAAGTAAAGCATACACATAAAATGTACTCAAATCACCCAGTTGTTAGCTAACATATGTATCAGCTGTGACTAGTGCATTTGGTTATAGTTACTATTATTTTTTTTAATTATTAATACATCATTATAAAATGCCAACATATTCCGCAGCATTGTACAATGAATGGGTATATATATATTAAACATATAAGACAACATATGGAACAACCCATAACCAATGCAAGAGGTTCAATGACATTTGCATATCGATGACTTCATTTGCAGTAAGTACATGCTGGCCTACTTCAATTTGTGAGATTCAGTTTTTTGCGTTGAACATCAGATAACAGCTATTAGAAACATTTGTTGCCAATAGAACAGTGGGTCTCAGACTGTGGGTCAGATTGTCAGGGAGCCGGGAGCTCCCTCCAGGGAGGTAGTCAGGATCGAGGAGGAAGCCTTCTTGAGGGAGCAAGGTCGCGGTGTCCAAAGGATTAATCAAAGGAGTAGTCAGAATCCAGGCAAGAGTTCACGGGAAGGCAGATAACAGCAAAGTCCAAAGTCAGGCAAAGGGTCAGGATAATAATCAGGAACAAGATTTTAGCAATAGCAGCTCACAGGGAACCCAGGATACACTCAGGAAAGGTTTCCTATACTTGGGCGCCATTCTGGCGTCTTGGTAGCATTTTTATATTTGAATTTGGCGCCATAGTGACGTCATTGGCGTCCTTACGCTGACGTCGGCGCACTGACATCATCGCGCCAGCGCTGCTACCCACGTGACGGCCATGGGCGCCGCCATTTTGGGAGCGACGCCGGCAGGGGAGGACGCGCCGCCCGGAGCTCCTGGAACTGCTCCGGGCGGCGATCGTGACAGTACCCCCCCCTCACGGGGGGCCTCTGGACCACCAGGACTTGGCTTCTGGGGAAATTTGGAGTGGAAATCCCTCACAAGACGAGGAGCATGAACATCAGAGTGTCCTTCCCAGGAGCATTCTTCAGGGCCAAAGCCTTTCCACTTGATGAGGTACTGAAGAGAGCCCCTGGAGATTCTGGACTAGGATGTCCTGCTTGCTTGGAACAGTGGGTCTGTTGAAGAATGGGCAGACGTAACTCAGAGGGAACAAACGCCATCCCAATGGGGGTATCAGGAGGAGCAGAAGATTGACCAGCCAGAATTTGATCAGCGAATTGAGAGTACAAGGAAGCGATGACCTTGACAGGAGGAATAATAGGCTCTTGTCTTTCAGGAGTGAAACTTCGAGACAGAGCATCGGCCTTCAGATTCTTGGAGCCAGGGCGAAAAGTCAAGACAAAGTTAAATCGAGAGAAGAAGAGAGCCCACCTTGCTTGTCTGGGATTCAGCCTCCTGAGAGATTGAATGAACTCAAGATTCTTATGATCTGTGTAGATCGTGACTGGGATCAAGGAACCTTCAAGGAGGTGACGCCACTCTTCTAAGGCAAGCTTAACCGCCAGGAGTTCTCGATTTCCTACATCATAATTTTGTTCCGCAGGAGAGAACTTCTTAGAGAAATACGCACCTGTGGGCGCAGCGTTCCATCAGAGGGATGTCTTTGGGACAGGATAGCTCCAGCTCCAACTTCAGAAGCATCCACCTCGATGAAGAAAGGTAACTCTGGATCAGGATGGCGGAGAACCGAAGCAGAAGTGAAGGCATCCTTCAAGGATTGAAAAGCTTCTATAGCAGGTGGGGGCCATGAGCTGGGTTTACCCCCTTTTCGGATGAGGGCTAGGATAGGAGCAATACGAGAAGAGAATCCCTTAATGAATTGCCGATAGTAATTAGCAAAACCAATGAATCTCTGGATTGCCTTAGTGCTCAGCGGTAGGGGCCACTCTTGGATTGCAGACACTTTCACAGGATCCATCTCAAAACCCTCTGGGGAGATGATATAGCCCAGAAAAGGAATCTTGGACACTTCAAACACACATTTCTCCAGTTTGGCAAAGAGAGAGTTCTTCCTCAAACGAGAGAGTACTTCCTTCACCTGGGAGCGATGGCTTGCAAGGTCCTTGGAGAAAATCAGGATGTCATCTAGGTACACGACCACAAACTTTCCCAAGAGATCCTGGAAAATGTCGTTCACGAATTCTTGAAAGACAGCGTTGCAGCATTGCAGAGACCAAAGGGCATTACGAGGTACTCATAGTGCCCATCGCGAGTGTTGAATGCTGTCTTCCATTCGTCACCTTCCCGGATGCGGATAAGGTTATACGCCCCACGGAGATCCAACTTAGTGAAGATTTTAGCCCCCTTCAGTTGGTCAAAGAGTTCAGCAATCAGAGGCAAAGGATACCGGTTCTTAACGGTGATTTTATTAAGACCCCGGTAGTCAATACAAGGACGTAGGCCTCCATCCTTCTTCTCCACGAAGAAGAATCCAGCCCCGGCGGGAGAAGTAGAAGGGCGAATAAACCCCCGCTGGAGATTCTCTTGAATATATTGCTTCATGGCAGTGGTCTCTGCTGGAGAGAGAGGATAAGTACGACCTCTAGGGGGCATGGTTCCAGGCAGAAGATCGACAGGACAATCGTATTGTCGATGTGGAGGAAGGAATTCTGCAGACTTCTTACAGAATACATCAGAGAATTCCCTGTAAAAGGAGGGTAGAGTCTTCAGATCAGACATAGAGATATTCACCCTCCGGAGGGGTTCAGCAGGAAGCTGAACCCCTGGTGCTGCTGGCAAAATGGGTTCCAATGGGAAATCTGTCCTGCGGACCAATCAATGGTGGGATTATGCGGGCGCAGCCAAGGGAGACCCAAAACAACTGGAACGGATGGGCAGGAAATAATTAGGAACGATAGTCTTTCTTTATGCAGCGTCCCAACCGGCACAGGCAATTCCCCAGTCGTCATAGAGATAAATTCAGCCTCCAGGGGTCTGTCTTCAATGGCAGTGACACGAAGAGGAGTAGACAATGGGAATAAGGGTACTTCCATGTATTTGGCAAAAAGAGCGTCCATGAAGTTCCCAGCAGCTCCAGAGTCAATGAAAGCTGAGCCGACAATGGTCTTAGTGGCTAGACGAATCTGTAAAGGAAGGAGTAACCTGTGAGTGTTCTCTTGAGACTTCGGAGTAGTGCCCCCTACATGAGTTACCCTAGATATACCTCGGGGAACAGAACTCGTGGGCTTCACCGGACAAGAGTTCGCAAAATTAGATTGTCCGCCACAATACAGACATAGGCCAGCCATCCGTCTACAGAGCCTTTCTTGTTCAGAGAGACAAGCCCTTCCAACTTGCATCGGTTCCTCCGGAGGAGAAGTAGAAGCTTGAGTAGCTGGAGTATGCAAGAGAGGTCTTTGGAAGCGGGGTGCCAACAAGGGTTGAAATCTTTTACAACGCTCCTTCTCTACTTGATGCTCTCTGAGACGAGTGTGCACCTTAATGGATAGTGCAATCAGATCTTCCAACAGGTCAGGGAACTCCCTGGAGACAAGATCATCTTTAATGCGAATAGACAGACCTTGATAGAATACGGCCTTATAGGCATCGTCATTCCAGGAAGTCTCAGCCATCAAAGTTCGAAAGTCAATATCATAGTCACTGACACTGTGGTTTCCCTGCAGGAGTTGCAGAAGACGAGAAAGGGCATTAGTGACCCGACCCCGGGCATCAAACACAGTACGAAATGCTTTAAGAAAAGCCTTGGCATCAAAAGTCAGTGGAGAATTCTTCTCCCAAAGTGATGTTGCCCACTCAAGCAGTTTGCCCACCAAACGAGACATCACATAGCCCACCTTGGAACGTTCATTGGGGAAGTGCGAGGGTTGAAACTCGAACTGGATCTGGCACTGTGTAGCGAAACCTCTGCAGGCCTGTGGGTCCCCACTGAAGCGAGGAGGAGGCGGAATACGAGGTCACCAGACGAGAAACCTGTGGTAGACGAGATGACCGCCATGGGAGGATTTACAGCAGCTTGGGAAGCAGGAGGCGCTGGAGGCACTCGAGAGAGAAGGGTATCGAGTGCCTGCCCTACGCGGTACTGCTGGGCTTCATATTCCTCCATGCGGGATGCCAGTCCGCGGAGCGCTTGTCCGACATCAGGCGTAGCTTTCTCAGCAGGATCCATGGCCCAAGTATAATGTCAGGGAGCCGGGAGCTCCCTCCAGGGAGGTAGTCAGGATCGAGGAGGAAGCCCTCTTGAGGGAGCATGGTTGCAGTGTCCAAAGGGTTAATCAAAGGAGTAGTCAGAATCCAGGCAAGAGTTCACGGGCAGGCAGATAACAGCAAAGTCCAAAGTCCAGGCAAAGGGTCAGGATAATAATCAGAAACAAGATTTCAGCAATAGCAGCTCACAGGGAACCCAGGATACACTCAGGAAATGTTTCCTATACTTGGGCGCCATTCTGGCGTCTTGGTAGCGTTTTTATATTTGAATTCGGCGCCATAGTGACGTCATTGGCGTCCTTACGCCGACGTCGGCGCGCTGACATCATCGCACCAGCGCCGCTACCCACGTGGCGGCCATGGGCGCCGCCATTTTGGGAGCGACGCCGGCAGGGGAGGACGCGCCGCCCGGAGCTCCTGGAAGTGCTCCGGGCGGCGATCGTGACACAGATGTGGTCTGCAGGCTGCCAATTGGACAGCTGTGAGTTACTGTTCCCTCTTATGCTTCTCTTGTCTGTAACCACAGCCTTAAGGGTGAATGATTGGTGACCTAAGGGTGGTGCAAGTGGCCCAGCACAAAACCATCTCAGTTACAGCACAGAGTACTCTATACATTACAGAATCTGTAGTGGCAATAATTCGCACTTCAGATTTTGGTTACTAATTGTAGAGACCTGTATTCACTTACTTTATACTGAGCCATACACACCATCAGGGGATGTACACTACTACAATTTGGACACATTTTCAACACTGGGCAAATTTGCCTTTGGGCTACCCATAGCATCCAAGCATGTGCAATTTACTTGGTACAGTACTCCAGCTTTCCACTAGGTGTAGCTGTTGCAACTTGTACAAATATTCTTTCTATACTTTATTTTCCATTAGTTACTTTTGGTAGTGGGTGTATTTATACAGCCCCAGACCTTATACTCACAGCAGCACCCTCCCCACATTTAGAAGAAGATCTGTCTGTACTCAGTGTTTTAATTCTTCTTCTTCTTTAACTATATAGCGCCAACATATTCCACAGTGCTTTCTGGAAATTATACATAAATATTAGAAGTCCTTGCCCCAACAGAGCAAACTTTCTATGGTCACTGTGACATTTATGCAGATAGATACTATTTAGCAGCAGCCAATAAACCTTATTGTATATTTTTGTAGAGTGGACAGAGATGCTATCTAACTCCATGACAACTAATGATCTACTCTAGACTTTTCTGAGACCTTATTTCATGTTACCACTAAGTATGAATTGAGTTAAAAACATCCAGGACTGGATGATTTTTTCCCTGATAACTAGGGATTAGTTGAAGTTTCTGTGTAGGAGGAATCCAGAGTGACTGAAAGAAATCCAAGCACTGGGAAGTCATACAAATGCCTTGCCGATAGTAGCTCTGGCTAATATCAAACCTAGGATGCTAGCATTGTGGAAGAATCTCAATAAAAATGAGTGATTGGTGAAATTCAGAGCTGCACATTCGGCAGAAATAAAATTGTTGCAGCCAAGGTTACTAATAGGGAATGCATATTAAAGATATAGGAGGGCATAAGGTTTTTTTTTTTAGAAAAGATGCAAATTCGTGCATGTGAATAATTCATTCAAATTATGAGTACTTGCAGGTGGAAGTCTATATATCCTGTTATTCCCTGTGAGTTTCTAAGTGTTTTGGACCCCCAGACTCACGTCGCAATATCTCACCCCTCTGGGTTTTTCAGGTTTCTCCATAAAAATAGATGCGTGCATGTACAATGCACATTCACATGTGCAGTGATCTTGTTCAAGGTATATCTGGAGCCCTCTACTATAAAACACAGCATTTTGCACACATTAGCTCTCAATAGGGTTGCCACCTTTTCTGGAAAAAAATACCGGCCTTCCTATTATATTTATCTTTTTTCCCTATTAATAACATTGGTATCAGCCATCATTTTTATCGGCCAGGTGGCAACCCTAGCTCTCAAACATTTGTGATGAACCCATAGTAAACATGTCATATAAAGTCCACTATTCTTGCTAGCAAATTGGCATTAAGTGTTCAATATTCCTGGTGGCACATTGGCTTATAAAGCTGAGTTATTGCTGGCATATATAATGGGTAGTATTTCTGGTACATTGGCATATAACTCCAGCATTACACTCAAGATACCTGTGGTCAGTGTTGGACTGGGATACCAGGGGCCCACCCTAAAACCTTTGACTAGGGGCCCACCAATTAATCTTAGACCAGGGACCCACTCTTAGTAGTATTATTCTTCCTCTCCTCACTGAACCTCTATTCTCCTAGTCTCTTTTCTTTACATACTATAATCTATTATTGTCGCCAAACGAGCGGATCTCCCTCTGATATGCCCACCTTGAGGTGGGCAATATCGGGCAGATCCGATCGTGGGCCCTAGGGCCCAACGATCGCATCCTAGCATTCGCAAATGGGCGGTCGGATTGCGGGACCGCATCAACGAACAGATGCGGCCGCTATCCGACGGGGTTTTTAAACCCATCCGATCGAGATCTGGCCGACTTTCGGCCAGATCTCGATTGGGGAAGTCTGTCGGGGCTTTTATCGGCCCGTGTATGGCCACCTTTAGCCACTTTGTTCTCATTGAAATAGGAAATGGCCATTAAATAGGCCACATGTCTAGCAACATAAGGGCCCACTGGCACCTTGGCCCACCGGGACTTTTCCAGGTATCCCTTTCGGCCAGTCCAACACTGCCTGCGGTAGCTGTACACTGGTACTAGGGTTGCCACCTGGTCGGTAAATGATGCTTGATCCCAATGTTATTAATAGGGAAAAAAGATAAATATATAGGAAGGCCGGTGTTTTTTTTCCAGAAAAGGTGGCAACCCTAAAGCTGGCCATAGATGTTGAGATTTTTAAAAGATCCGATCGTCATTGTGAGACCACGATTATCTCGGAACGATCGTACGAATTGTCGATCAACTCAAAAGACCAATTTGCCAGGAAAACAAAGGGGAGCTGCCTGCTTGGCCCTGCAAACATAGATAGATTGCACTGGGACCGATAAAGATTCATACCTCCCAACATTTTGGAAGTAAAAAGAGGGACAAAAAATTTTTTTCCGCACGTAGCGCAGCATTTTTTTGACCACACCCCTTTCTGTGGCCACACCCCCTAATTACCATGTTTGTTTTACAAAATTTGGCAGGTTATGAAAGTTTGAAAATATTTCTCCTTATCTAAACTGTGTTTTTGTGTCTCAAAATTGTTACAAAGTATCTTATTTGCACCTGTTAGCTGTTCTGGGCTCTTTGCTAAAAGCCAATTAAGTGAGAAACTTTGTTTCTTTTTCTGGCTGTTCAGTGCATAGAAAAGAGGGACTTTCCAGTACAAATGAGGGACTGCAGGTTGAGCTGTCAAAAGAGGGACTGTCCCTCCAAAAAAGGGACAGTTGGGAGGTATGAAGATTTTTTAACCTGGCCGATCAATTTCCTGACAGATGTCGGCCGAAAAATCATAAGATGTTTGATCGTTCGAATCCCACTAACCGCATGATAGTTTGGAAGGATTGGTCGGACTTCGCTAAACTTGGTTGTTTGGCAAGAGAAATCTTTATTTAAGCTCTGGGCCTAGGCTTAAAGGCCAGAGCTCAGAAATTGATATTAGCCACCAGCTGTGGAGCAGAGGTGGGCTTGGTATGTTACTAGTTGGATTACCAATGGAAATGACAGAATAGGAGAATGTTTCTCCTGTTAGTTAATCGGTTGTCTTAATAAAGTCGCTGCCGCCTTTTTCCTTCCACAGTAAAGTGTTGTTGTATTTTATTGGGTTTAGACATAATTATGTGCAGCATTAACTTTCCATGGTGCATTGACACCTTATCCCTTTGTTTCTTCTGGCACGCTGGCACATATGGATGCCAGTGCCACCCATGTACTCATTTGCGCAAGGCCGAGCACGTGCGTTCGCGTTTACGCACGCGCGTCCTAGTTTGCGCACATGCGCCCTCGTTTACGCACGGCCGCGCACGCGCGTCCTCGTTTGCGCACGGCCGTGCACTCGCGTCCTCCTTTGCGCATTGGTAGGTGATTACCGCCGCTGACTTTATTTTATTGAAATGTTATTGATTTTTATCTTATTGAAAATATACAACAACAGCTAAAGCGCCAGCTTTCTCCAGAGGGCCCTTTCGTCATCAGTCAAATATTTAGAAATACAATATGCCATAAAGTACATTTCTCAGTGCTCCCCGCGCTCGCGTCGCACTGTGATTACGTAAAGCTGAGTAATGAGGTCGCTCTGTGGCATGACTGAGTGCGCATGCGCAGTTCCCTTTGAGTTCCGGTTGCTGATGTAAGAGGTGGAAACCGGGTGTTCCGGACACACTAAAGGCCGGAGCGGGTGACTGAAGCGCAGAACGGCGTAAGGGAGGAGGTGGTACGGACAGAAGAGCCTTATTACACAGCTGCAATGTCCGGAGACGAGGTGAGAGGAGATTGGAATAGGAAACACGAGGGCGGTGGAAACATGTGCGCGGCAGTGGGAGGAAGAACGAAGTTAGGCTTGGAGAGGAGGCCCTGCACAGCTGCACTGGGAGTCCTTGCTATTTGCTAGACCAGAGACTGAAGTGAAGCGGTAGCTCAGCCGGAGGAGTCTGGTCGGGAGGCTTTAGGGTAGAGCAGAAGGGCGTTTGTCTTGGATCCCCAGGTGCAGAGGGGCCTTGGCGAGAGGCTATAGATCTAGAATGACGTATTTATGCTGTAATTGTAGTATAGGCTTTATATAATCAGGGATGTCCAATCTGCTGCCTTCCAGCTGCTGCAACTAAGGATCCACAGTGGCTCTGTCACCCCTCTTATAATGGATGCGCCGGTCTAACAGGCTTTGTTCATTCATTAGCCAGGAGGGCCCTATACCTTGTACTGCTCTCCAGCACCTCCAAGCTGTGCCTTCATTTTATACACCCCCCACACAGACCATGGCTTTATCACAACTATAGTATTCACAGCAGTGGGTAGGTGTAAATTGTAAAAAAAAAAAATGACTACCATTTAAAGTTGCCATGTAAAAGATCCTTTTTTTGCTGGACTGGATTGCCATTGAAGGGAGAACTGGTGCCCAATAAATACAAGCGCATCATTATCATAGGATTCTTATATTTACCGTTTTTGCAAACAGGAGCACCTGCCCAGGGTCATGTATGTAACTCCATATGTTCTATGAATGTAATTAATGTGATTTAGTTGAATAAACACATTTACTTTACAGCGCACCATATAAATAAATGTTAATAATAATATTCACTGGGTGGGGGTGGGTGTGTGTGTTGCTTAACATTTTGGCACCCCCATGTCATTATTTTTTCTCGTTTAAACAATGTAGATGTTTTTGATGTTTTAGAGCAGTGATCCCCAACCAGTAGCCCATGAGCAACATGTTGCTCTCCAACCCCTTGGATGTTGCTCTCAGTCGCCTCAAAGCAGGTGCTAATTTTTAAATTTCAGGCTTGGAGGAAAGTTTGGTTGTATAAAAAGCAAATGTAATGCCGAACTGTGCCTCAATGTACGTTGGCAATCCACATTGGGGCTACCAAATGGGCAATCGCAGCACTTATTTGGAACATATTTCATGCATGTGTTGCTCCCCAACTCCTTTTACTTCTAAATGTTGCTCACGGGTGAAAAGATTGGGCATCCCTATTTTAGTATTGCTAGGTTTGCCACCGTTGTTGCTGGCGGAAGATCTTTCCTGTGCAATTGGAAAGGCATATTTCCAGAATTAACAGACCACTCCATTTAATCAGCCAGAAAAGCTGGTCTAACTTAGTAAATACCAAAGTGGCTGCTACAGTAATCTGTGAAGAGCAGAGACGACTCAGTGTTGATCTTGCAGCCCTATTAACAGTGTTTGATCTGTGTTGTCCTGTTTCCGCTCATGTTTCACATTATCTGTTTTTGGTGTTGCACTGTTTCAGCTTGTCATCATACACATTTAAACTGTCTATACTGTGCCCAATAGGCAGCAAAAGTAGGTTGCAGCGCAGTGTCAGGCTTTGCGGCTATATCCATTCAAAAGGTCTTCACTATAGCCACCTCATGAAAGTGATGATACAGCAGGCACTGCCTCCCCAGTCAATACATGTGGCCTTCATAAAAGAGACAATCTCTATTGTTAACATGAACCATCAACAATCAGCTTCACTAGGCTTGTATGTTTAGTCCCCTCTTTTGTATTCTGATTGTTTAGCATTACTTACAATTTCAGGCAGAGTCATACTGGCCCAATGGGATATTAGAAAAAGCCCTGCTGAGCCCAAACTGCTACTCGCAGCTTGTGTTCAGTAATTTCTTTTTATTACAAATGTGAGAGGGAGGGAAAAAATCAAAGGTGGACACGCATTCCACCTTGGAATGTATGGTTGCCTTTCATTTTTTTTTTTTTTTTGCAGGAGTTTCAGCTAGGCAGTGGGTGGGGGAGAGTGTGGGAGCAGAGAGAGATAAAGTTTGTAGTATTCTGCTTGTTCAAGTATAAGGTAATGCTTTCAATCTATCCATTTCTGCAGTGATCTTAGTAGCTCAATGGAGTGCTCCTTGGCCATTTCAGCAGTGATTTTACTGGCATGTCTGGGTTTAATGAAGTCCTGGGGTGGTGGTTTTGTTGTGGTGGGTCAGATTAATACACAATGCTGTTGGCAATTGAAATATCAAGGTGCCATACAGCCAACTCTATAGGTTTACATCAGTTAATAGCATTGTTTTTTTTAAAGGAGAAGGAAAGGTTAAAACGAAGTAAGCCTTATCAGAAAGATCCATTTAGATATACCAGTAAATCCCCAAAGTAATGCTGCTCTGAGTCCCCTGTCAAAAGAAACACAGCATTTCTTTCCTTCTATTGTGTACTCATGGGCTTCTGTATCAGACTTCCTGCCTTCAGCTTAAACCTCATTGCCCTGGGCAAGAGCATGCTCAGTTTGTTCCTCTTCCCCCCCCTCCCTTCTCTACTGTAATCTGAGCCCAGAGCAGGGAGAGACTCAGGCAGGAAGTGATGTCACACCACATTAATACTGCAGCTCCTATTCTAAACAAACAGAGAGTTTCTAGAGCTTTTTACTCAGGTATGGTAAAATATTCTACAGAATAAATATAACATTCTAGCTTGCACTATTGCAGCTAATCTATTGGCAATAAAATGCCTCCATAGCTTTCCTCCTCCTTTAAAGTATTAAGAGATATATCCAGTGGACATCTCTCTGTTTATTAGTAAAGTCATATGTTAATGTCTTCACTTGCTGTACATAGACTATCTTTTATCTTCTCCTGTAGATGATTTTCGACCCGACCATGAGCAAAAAGAAAAAGAAGAAGAAGAAGCCTTTTATGCTGGATGAAGATGGAGCAGAGCCACAGACAGAAGAGATGCAGGTCCCAGAGACTAAAGAAGTGGAACCAGAACCACCAGAAGATAAGGATTTGGATGCTGATGACGAGACCTTTAAAAAGAGAGGTTAGTTGCCGGGATCCTTCAGAGAAGTAGAAAAAACAGACGGCACAACTGTCTCTAGTGCACGTTCCCTCAGTGGCCACTTCCACTGGCACATATATACGAATTTGGAGGATAGAACAGCACCACTAAATGTTTAAAAGTAAAATACATTTATTGCAGTACTTTGGGCATTATAGCAACGTTTCAGGCCTGATTGGGTTCTTTATCAAGCATGATAAAGGGCCGAACGAGCTGTAATGCCCCAAATACTGCAATAAAGATATTTTACTTTTAAACATTTAGTGGTGCTGTTCTATCCTCCAAATTCCTATAGAGAAGTAACCCAGATGTTGTGCATTTGTCTCCTGTTTGTCTTGGATAAATACAACGCAGTTAGAGTTGATAATAATGAAACTTTTTGTGCCATTGAAGTATAAAGTCCTGTTGCTGCTTTACTTTTTCTCCCCCTGCATTGTTTTCTCTTTCTGAGGTTGTGTCTCTAATTTCTTTGCAGCTGACGCTCCTGATGACCTAGATGACCTAAATTTCTTGAACCAGAAAAAGAAAAAGAAGAAAGCAAAAAAGTTTGACTTGGAGGAAACAGAGGAAGGGGTTAAGGTATTAGTGTCTCTCTGTACAGTTTCTTTGTTGGCATGCTACCCAGTGTTCTAGCAGATGCATGTGTGCAAGAGAACTGTAACACCAAAAAATATGTTTTTTTAAAGTAATAAAAATATCATGTAATGTTGCCCTGTACTAGTAAAACTGATGTGTTTGCTTCAGAAATACTGCTATTGTTCATATAAACAAGTGCTGTGTAGCAATGGCAGAAATTGAAAAAAGGCTATATGGCACAGGTTAAATGGCACAGGATTCGGTTCGGCATTCGGCCTTTTTCAGCAGGATTCGGATTCTGCTGAATCCTTGTGCCTGACTAATCCGAATCCTAATTTGCATATGTAAATTAGGGGTGGGTAGACAAATCATGGGACTTCATCACAAAAGAAAAAAATTTTCCACTTTTTCCTTTCCTGACCCTAATTTACATATGCAAATTAGGATTCGGTACAGTATTCGGCCGAATCTTTGACCAAGTATTCGGAGATTCGGTCGAATCCCAAATAGTGCATTCGTGCATCCCTAGTTCTGCAGAGCTTATCTGCTATCTGCTGTGTAAACTGAGCCATTTCTCCTTTGAATGTCTGCCCCCATTGCTACACAGCAGCTTATTTATATATAAAATAGTAGTGTTTCTGAAGCAAACACAGCAGTTTTACTGGTGCAGGGCAACACTGCATTATATTTTTATTACTTTGAAACACTTTTTCAAGTTTTGTGAGAGAGGACAAGTAAGCTTGTCGATAGTCTGAAATGAGACAGTAGCTGCCTAGGCAAATTCACACATGTTTGTTTCCTCAAAAACCTTTTCAATAGGCAAGAAATATAATTGTATGCATCCATTCTACTGGAAAAGCACTTGCACCCCTTTTGCTGTATGTGCCATTTTGGAACTGGACAGTTAGCATCTTCCTACTAGTCCACTAGACCACACACTTATTTTAGATTATTTGGTCTATTGAACATTTCTGGTTTAGATGTTCCCTGGGTTTTATGCAAAATAAGTTCCCATGTCCCATATTATAACTCTTTTATATTCCCCAGAACCTTAAAATTGAGGGAGAGGTTCAGGAGGCCTCTGAATCCCAGGAGGATGATTTGGATTTCATGCTGAGCAAGAAGAAGAAAAAAAAGAATGTGAAATTCCCAGAAGAGGAAGATCCCCTGGACAAAGAAGAAGGTAAGTTTGGGTTTCCTGTAAAGGGGAAGGACTCTAGCGGGGTTATTCATATAAGTCTGAATGCCAAAAAAACAATAAAATCTTATTTTTTTAGGGGGGAAAAAACCCTAATTTTTTGTAATTTATTATACTCCGAGGCTGCTAAAATTCAGAATTCGGAAATACTCCATCTCCAAGCTGTCAGGGTCCTGTAGAAATCAATGACAAAGGTGCCATTTCAAATTTTAAGAAAATATGGTCTGCGCTGAGTTTCGGCCAAAAATCCGGGGGAAAAATTAGAGTTTCAGGCATTGAGTCCAAAAATGTTGGGTTTTCGCAAAGACATGAATTTTTCGAGTTTTTATTTACCGAAACCATTTTATCGAGCTTTTTCAATAATAAATATCAGAAAAATCGGATTTTGACAAACCCCTTGATCTCATACTTGCATCACAACCATGAGCAGGTAAAGCACTGAAGACCCTTAATTTGTTTTCTCCAGGTTTCGAAGAAGAAGACAATAAGAAAGATGATGGAATCTCCTTCATCTCTCAGCTGGGTCCTGCGTGGGCTGGCTCAGAAAGGGACTATACCTATGACGAGGTGAGCCGAGTACTAAGATAATTGACTACTGTAATTCATTTCTTTTTTTTTTTTTTTTTTTTTTTTTAAACCTTTGTTAGAGATGCAGAAGTGTTAAAACCATGTAACAGTTTACACACAGGAAATCATTTCTATAGTAGCTGCAATATTCTTAATGTTCCTCTGCTGTGATAGATGTTGTTGAAATGTGCTGTTATTTCCATAGCAGTATGCAGTACTGGTTCTAATTAATTTGCAAACCCTTGATTGATTGTTTTGTGAGTGACCTTAAGTGCTTGTTTATGCCCTCTTTTAGCGTCATTGGTTTGAGTCATCACTGGTCACCGCTAACGAGCATATAACAAGCTTAGAAATGTACCCTCTGTAATCTTTGTCATTGGTTTGCTTCTTGTAATTGTCTTTGTATTATCTGTACTTTTAGCTGCTAAACAGAGTTTTTAATATCATGCGAGAGAAGAATCCAGACATGGTGGCTGGGGAGAAGAGAAAGTTTGTTATGAAGCCTCCTCAGGTTGTCCGAGTAGGGACAAAGAAAACCTCGTTTGTCAACTTCACTGATATCTGCAAACTGTGAGTGGGACTTTTGCGTGGATCTCTGATATTTCTCTTCTGCATATTTTGCTGAAATTTCACAATTCCTCATTTCATGTTGCAGGTTACATCGTCAGCCGAAACACTTGCTGGCCTTCTTGTTAGCTGAATTGGGGACATGGTATGTCAAGCTTGGCAATGTTGAAATAAAAGGAGTCATGTTTAGTTTGCCAGTATGAAATTACATTATCTGTTTGCTACAGTGTTTCAAGCTGTTTGCACATAATCTCAAATCGCACAGGCTTCGTTTCATGCAAGAATAGGACATTGAGGGCTACCAGCACTTATGGGGCTGTGGGGAGTTTTAAATTGGGAAGAGAGGAGGGGGGTTTTCACCTTCCAAACACTTTTTAAGTTCAGTTGTTTTCAGAATGTTCCCCAAAAATAAAGACTTTTTTCAATTACTTTCCATTATTTATTTTTTTACTGTTTTTCCAAAATCTTAATTTTAAAATTTAATGTTCGGATCTCTGGTGTTTGAGTCTGGCAGCTCAGTAATTCCGATACTGTTTAATTTTGCTACATTTAGTTGATACATTTCTCAGCAGAATCTCTTGAGTATTAGCAACTATTGTACCAATTCTAACAGCTGCCTGTAAGAGTTTGCTCAGCAGGGACTAAGGTAACAAATGTATCAATTTAGAACAGTTTACAGGGTCTGTGACCCCCCCCCCTCCTCCCAGAGCTGCTTTAGAAGGTGAAAAATTACACATTACACATAGAAAATAGAAAGTAATTGGAAAAAGTCATTATTTCTGGTGATCTATCTGAAAGCAACTAGTTGTTTAAAGGTAAACAACCCCTTTAAGCCAAGCCTTGCTACAGTTGAACAATTGTCCTGGGGCCAGTGGGGATATCGTAAAAGTAGTACTTCTCTAGAGACTTTTTAACTTTTTTTTTTTTTTGTTTATTCAGCGGCTCTATAGATGGTAACAACCAGTTAGTCATCAAAGGCAGATTCCAGCAGAAGCAAATAGAGAACGTTCTAAGAAGATATATCAGTAAGTCCTTTTTTTTTTTTACTTTGGCAAAATTTTTCATGCATATATGGAAAAAAAATGGTGGCATTGTCTGCGTTTGCAGTCTTTACAAACTGGTCATGAATCACAGCCACTACGGACTGACAATTTGTGTAACTTGGCTCATTAAATTTTTCTGTAACGGATAATTTCTGCATCTAGATCCATTGTAATGTGGCCTTGTTGCACAGTGCTTAAGGGCTTGAATAAGCAGTCCAGCATCTGTGTGCTTCTAGTTTCCAGGGGAGTTGCAAAAGCAGTTCCATAATCACATGGTTTGTACAGAGCTTTTTTGGTGAAGTAAGCTGTTCTTTACCTGCATAGACATCTACTAACGCCAAATGCCATTTGGTCAGAATAAGGTTAATAAGATGGTAATTTGGAGGCCTGTTCTTACGGGTTGTCTTAAATATTATTGGAACAATAGCAGGTGGGCTATTTATGGACCCAAGGAAATGGTCAAAGCAAAAGAGGGGGCCTGAACCTGAAAAGCTCTGCCTAAGGCATTCAGCCAAAACAAGTTGTAATGGTGTGCCTCATTGTACGGCTTTGATCTTTTCTTAAAATCCTGCTTGTTTAATTTGAAAATAATATAAATATTTTAAAAACAAAAAAACCTCTGCCTCGGGTCTTAAAGGGGAACTATCGTGAAAATTGAAATGTGATATTAGCTCCAGCATGCTGAAATAAGAAACTTTTAATTAAAAATTCTGTACCATTTCTGAAATAATCCAGTTTATCTTCACTATTCTGGATTATTTCAGAAATGGTACAGAATTTTTTCGGAATAGTGAATATAAACTTGATTATTTCAGAAACAATGCGGAATATTTTATTGATTGTATTTAGAAAGTTTCTTATTTCAGTATGCTGAAGCTTATATTAAATAATTTTTCCGCTATAGTTCCCCTTTAAGTAAGCATTTTAGTATTTTGTCTACCCCTAGGAACTGTGACCATTGTTGCATTAAATCTAGGACATTCCCTTGTTCGACCAAATCTCTCTGAGTTCTAGTTGAGTTTTCAGGTGTATGTAGAAGAGACAGGCGGCCGTATGTAGAAGAGACAGGCGGCCGTATGTAGAAGAGACAGGCGGCCGTATGTAGAAGAGACAGGCGGCCGTATGTAGAAGAGACAGGCGGCCGTATGTAGAAGAGACAGGCGGCCGTATGTAGAAGAGACAGGCGGCCGTATGTAGAAGAGACAGGCGGCCGTATGTAGAAGAGACAGGCGGCCGTATGTAGAAGAGACAATAGGCATTCTTCCCAGGTAACATTACATTAGCAGGTAACACCCTCATTACTCCTCCTCCTACACAAAAACATACAAGCAGGTTAATTGGCTTCTGTTGATATTGACCTTAGATTGTAAGCTCAACTGGGGCAGGGACTGGTATAACTGCAATGAGATTTTTCGCTTGGGTAAATCTGAGAGATCTCAATAGGATTCTCGAGTAGGTGGCACGATTGTGTATGGCTGTTGCTTGTAGTCTTCCTGTCTCTTAACTGTACATTCCTGACTTGTCCTGCAGAGGAATACGTGACTTGTCACACCTGCCGATCGCCAGACACCATCTTGCAGAAGGACACGCGATTATATTTCCTGCAGTGTGAAACGTGTCACTCGCGCTGTTCCGTGGCCAGCATCAAAACTGGATTCCAGGCAGTCACAGGCAAGAGAGCACAGCTCCGTGCCAAAGCCAACTAACTGCCTTGAAAAGCGTTTGGGAGTTTGCCAGCTTTGGTGCAAGGATATATTGCAGGGACTTGGGGGCGCAGTACCCTGGCTTTATAAGGAATGCTGTGAGAAGAGGCCTCAAACATATTGGCTCATTTTCTTTCTTTCTTTTTTTTTTTTTTTTTTTTTTAAATCTTTGCTCGCGCAGAGAGATTCTAAAGCAGACAATGGAGCCGATTATTCTATTCACATATTTGCTCTCGGAAAATTATTTTTCCAGCTGCCTGAGGGGAAAGTGGGAAGGTGGTGTATGCATTTTTAACCAATCGTCTGTAAAATGCAAAAATACATTAAAGTTATTACATGATTCACAGAATAATCGCTTGGCTGAATTCCTATTTTCCCGTCCGTCTCGATTTTTCTTCCCATAACCCTTCAGTTGTGTTGTAATATTTACAAGTTGCCAGCAGGGAGTATCTAGTAGAGTATCACTGGGTCATGAGCATTTCAACATCACCATCTTTGTAGCTTTAAACAACCCCTTCAGTTTGTGAATAACTTGAGAGGAAGCTTAAAATGTTGCAACTGCGCTGTGTTGATTATTGTGAGTCTCATTAAAGGGATACTGTCATGGGGGAAAAAATTTTTTTCAAAACACATCAGTTAATAGTGCTGCTCCAGCAGAATTCGGCACTTAAATCCATTTCTCAAAAGAGCAAACAGATTTATTTTATATTTAATTTTGAAATCTGACATGGGGCTGGACATATTGCCAGTTTCCCAGCTGCCCCCAGACGTGCGACGTGTGCTCTGATAAACTTCAGTGACTCTTTACTGTTGTACTGCAAGTTGGAGTGATATCACCCCCTCCCTTCCCCCCCCCCCCACTCGAGCAGCCTAACAACAGAACAATGGGAAGGTAACCAGATAGCAGCTCCCTAACACAAGATAACAGCTGCCTGGTAGATCTAAGAACAGCATTCAATAGTAAAATCCAGGTCCCACTGTGACACATTCAGTTACATTGGGAAGGAAAAACAGCAGCCTGCCAGAAAGCAGTTCCATCCTAAAGTGCTGGCTCTTTCTGAAAGCACATGACCAGGCAAAATGACCTGAGATGGCTCCTACACACCAATATTACAACTAAAAAATACACTTGCTGGTTCAGGAATTAAATTTTATATTGTAGAGTGAATTATTTGCAGTGTAAACAGTGTCATTTAGAAATAAAAACGACATCATAAAAATCATGACAGAATGAATATACCTTTTGGGCAAAGACATTACTATTCCACTCTAAGCCTTCCTTTAGCAGAACCATTGACTATACAGGAACACCAAAAAGGAGATAGCTGCTTGCACTCGAGATGTAGGGATAAATCCGTTATTCTACTAATTCCTAGCGGCTGCCAATAAAATCTAACTCATACAGCCAGCCCAGGACTGGAATTGTTTAGGTGTTATGGAGGCACCTCTTCTATATCCAAGTGAGAGACATTAAAGGGGAACTAAAGTTTAAAATAGAATAATGCTACAGATGTATACTAAACACAAACATGAACTTACTGCACCAGAAGCCTAATTAAACAAATGACTTATGCTTTCAAAGTTGGCCACAGGGGGTCATCGTCTTGTAACTTTGTTACAAGACGATGATCATAAATTATCAAAACAGCACAAGTCAAATAATTTCTGACATAGAAGCTGATACAACAAGACTGATTAATAATCAGAATATACAGACTGCACTGGGTCTGTGACTACGAATCTCTACACTCTCGCCGGCTGCTTTACAGGGAAACAAACAAAGCTGCTCGAGTTTTGGGAAGTAAGGTGGAAGGCTCACCCCTGCTGTTTGAAAGTATTATCAGTTTCCCTGCAGAGCAGGTAGGGACCGTCTAAAGTTTCCTATCTGCAGCTGTCGGAGCAAGTAAAAACGAATGGGGAAGTCCAGGTTTATTATAAAAACAGTACACATTTTTTAATTAAAGTATATTGGAGATAGGTTTCTTTTTCATTAAAGAAAGTAAAAATGGGATTTTATTTTTTTGACTTTACATTAACGGTCAGTGTTGGCTGAGGCTGCAAGAGGGAGTATACAGCAGTGCTTGATTCAAGGCAGGAGGAGACGGTGGCTGTGAGAGTAATTATATGGAAGTAGGGATGCACTGAATCCCGGATTCGGCCAGGATTCAGCCTTTTTCAATAGGATTTGGATTCGGCTGAATCCTTGTGCCTGGCCAAAACCGAATCCAAATTTGCATATGCAAATTTGGGAGGGGAAGGGCAATCCTTCGTCACAAGATTAGGAAGTAAAAATACATTTTTCCACTTTTTCCTTTCCTGTCCCTAATTTGCATATGCAATTTAGGATTCGTTTCAGTATTCGGCCAAATCTTTCACAAAGGATTCAGGGATTCAGCGAAATCGGAAACAGTGAATATATGGAAGTGCGAAGAGAGCATTTTGACGCAAATTAAAAGGGAATTACATGCAACGGTCTGCAAGGAAATTTGAGCAAATGCAGCTGCACTTGTGGTCATAAATGATCTCTATACTATCCTTTTAAAAATCGTTTAGGGCCATGCTATGCATTAATGCAAAGGCTGTTAGGAACTGTAGGGAAGCTAATGTTTAGGGGAAAGACTTAGAAAGTAGTTTGGGGACTAAGGTTATTTGGGTGAAACTTATTTGTGGTTGATTCAAAAACCACTGATCCAGATGAATCTTGTCTGTTCTAAGTTTCTGACCTGCCCATTCCTTAGCCGGCAATAAAAATCAGACTTTAAGTTCCCCATTTTTACTTTTTCTGGGTCAATTATTGAAAATGTCCTTGGAACTAACAATAGCAGCTTGTAGCAGTTTCTACAAGATCACTTGCGGGAAGTTCTGTCGATAGAATGCATTCCACATGTATTAAAAGAAAAAAAAAACCGAGCCAATGCTGAAGCTTTTATTTTACAGAAGTATTTATTTACAAGACTGGATGTCACAAGTTTTACTCTTCTCTTGAAGGATAAACACAATATATATATTTACACACATGTATAGACTTGAGTTGCTTGAACGGTGCCCCTCTGCTCGTAAGCTTCCTTGCAGTCACACTGCTCAAATCACAATACAGACCTGGACAGGAGCGCTACATTTATTTGGAAATAAAGTATTTAAAAAAGTTAGAAAACAATTTTTTTTTCTTAATTACATCCTTTGTTATTTACAGAGGCTCGATTCTGGCGGGGTGGGGGGGTTGCTTAGATAAGACAATGCTGATTTGTTTTGGTTAAGACTTGTGACCAGGGAGGATACACAAATGAAAGTGGCACTGACACACTTTGGGGGTTATTTATTAAAGACTGAATGCTAAAAATTCGATAAAATCTGAATTTCAGTGGAAAAAACCTAAACTTTTTCAACATTTATTATACCCTGGGGATGCAAAGAGTCGGAATCCGAAAATACTCCCATCTTCAAGCTGTTGAGGTCCTGTAGAAGTCCTATTTGAAGATATTATGGTCTGAGCTGGGTTTTGTACAATAATCCGAACATTTCAGGCTTTTCTTTCTTTTTCACGAAAATTCAGGCATCAAATCTGAAAAATTAGGATTTTTCTTGCGACAACATAAAAAAAGTTGCGGTTTTTCCTCATCCGATTTTTTTTTCGTGGTTTTTAAATGATAAATAAGGGTAACTCATGGATTCTAGTTTGGTCGGACTTTTATGTCAAACATGAGAAACTTTCGGATTTTGATAAATAACCCCCTTTATGTTCTTAATGTATCTAATAATAGTCATCTGACCCCTCCCCCTACCACATGTTACCTGGGTCAGATTCATGGAGATTATAATCTATATATAGAGTTTGCACTGAAAACAAGTCCAGCCCTTGAAATAAAAATATATTTTTATTATATAAATTGCTTAATGAATCTCCGTTTTCATCTCGTATTATAAGGAAGAATTATGACTGCTCTTGGAGGGGGAGAGGGTTACATTGTCTCAGGCAGCTCAGAAAAGATGTTCATTACAGAGGGTTTTTAAAAATGAGAAAATGGAAACACCTGCCTTGAAAGATGTAGGTAAACCTTTCTTAAAGCATAAGTAAACCTTTAAAATAAGTGAATGTAAAAATGATGAGGGGGCTATTCTAAGCACTTTGGTCATTTACATTCATTATTTATTTATTTTTCATTCCAAGATATTAAAGGATACACGTGCTGTTAATATGAATTAGTTTTGTTACAACAGTGCCACCTGCTGGTCATTTCCCCACCAGTCTGACCACCAAGTAGTCAAGGAAGTTGTCAGGAAAGAGAAAGAGGCTGCCATGATGTTCTTCTGCTTAGGGAAGATTTAAGAGAGGTTTCTAATTGTTTCCCCTAACCAGAAGAACATCAGAGCAGCCTCTTTCTTTCTCCTGACAACTTCCTTGACTACTTGGTGGTCAGACTGGTGGGAAAATGACCAGCAGGTGGCGCTGTTGTAACAAAACTAATTCATATTAACAGCACGTGTATCCTTTAATATCTTGGAATAAAAAATAAATAATGAATGTAAATGACAAAAGTGCTTAGAATAGCCCCCTCATCATTTTTACATTCGCTTATTTTAAAGGTTTACTTATTTAAGCTAGGGCTGCTTGTTTGGCGAGATGGAGTGGACCCCTGCCAGTTTAGATGCCCACTTACTAGTAGGGGCCAATGATTGGATCATATTCCGGTCCAAGTGAAGGACACCATTGCCTCAGTCCAGTCCTTCCTGATGAGATTCAAACCTGCCCAATTTCTAGACAGATACTGGTTATACAGGCCCTATACACAGACCCATAATCTACTGACAAATTGATGATGATGATGGAGGGAACTGGTGCGTACTAAAGAAATATGGGAGCACAGCTTCATCTGTACAGTTCCTGCTCCATACGGGAAGCATGTGGTTCTTTTTTCCCCTGGCCACTGTCTCTTGGTGATGGAGAAGGATAAAGTCTCTGGGTAACCAATCTTGAGTGTTGCAGGTGAGGCTGCCTGGGATCCTCAGATGTTTGGAGTTTGTAGTGAAGTCCCCTCTGCAGATCCTAAACCCTTGAATGAAGCTATGAGGATAAATATAAACTGTAAGTATTCAAACCTAATACAATGAAAGTGCTAGTATTTACTCTGCTTTAAAAGTATGTTATAAAATGACTAATTCTAAGCAACTTTTCAATTGGACTTCAGTTTTTCTTATAGTTTTTGAATTATTTGCCTTTTTCTTCCGACTATTCAGCTCCATCTAAAAACAAATCCTCTGAAAAGTTACACATATTTTTGTTTTTGCTACTTTTTAATACTCCTTTCGATTCAGATCCTCTCCTATTCCTAGTCCAGTCTCTTATGCAAATGAATGCATGGTTGCTAGGATAATTTGGACCTTAGCAACCACATTGTTCAAATTGCAAACTGGAGAGCTGCTGAATAAAAAGCTAAAAAATAAATAAACTGTAAATAATAGAAACATGAAAACCAAATGACAATTGTCTCCAGTGATGGGCTGGCCCGGCAGGACACCAGCAAAAAACCCGGTGGGCCCCGACCATCATGGGCCACCGCCAGGCCAGACCCCCTCCAGATATTCAGGATTGCACAAAAAAAATTCCTTCCGCTATGCGCAGCGCCGTTTGCACATGCGCACAAAGCATGCAGTTTGTTCATGCGTGTGACGTAGTTCGCACACGGGCACCGTCAAGCATCGCAGTAGGGGGGCGGGGGGCGGAGGGGGGTCCTGGACAGCAGTCATCAGTTCCGGTGGGCCCCCCCAGTCCGACCATGATTGTACCAAATATCTCTCTACATCATATTAAAAAAAGTTACTTTAAAGGTAATCAACCCCTTTAACTATAAAAAAAAGAAAAAAATGAAGGCCAATTGAAAAGATGCTTAGAAGTAGCCATTCTATAACATACTAAAAGCTAAAGCTGAACCACCCCTTAAACTTCACTTTCTCTTCAGCCTCATCTATGCTACTCTGTCCTAAACAATAAAAACTCTTGTGTATTTACATTATTTAGAGACTTGCTAATATTTACATCCAAAAATAGTTGTTTTCTTGAATTTGTCTAATTCTTCTTAACTTAATTCTTCACACATTTTAGTTTTTGGGATGTCTGCATTCTCACTTCTGTCCAGCAGGGACGTCAGACAGAAACCTAGAGGGACAACCAGTATTTAAAATTCTTTCTTTTACAGAGTGGTGGTTGCTATAGTGACTGCAAGCGGCGTGCCCAAACATGCATGCTTTCACTTCACGTTAAAAGAACTAAAATATAAATGCGGTGAGATAAAGACAGCATATAATTACTAGCAGTTTGCTCTTTTAAGTTGTTGAGGCCGAGGCGCTTCTGACTGTGAGTGGCACAAAGGAGGATTCTGTCTCCCAGTGCAGTTAAACATAAGACTCTGTGCAGTTTTCTGTCTGCTATAGACAATGCAGTAGCCTTTATATGAATGGGAAGCAGCGGGATGGATTTTGATTGCTACAGTTCTCCCTGGATGACATTAATGTAAAGCCTAGGCCTTACATTACTATCTGTCTGTCTGTGTATTTTTCTATCGATCATCTGTCTATTATCTGTCTAGCAATTTATCTATCTATCTATTTATCATCTGTCTATCATCTATCTATCATCTGGCTAGCAATCTATCTATCTATCTATCTATCTATCTATCTATCTATCTATCTATCATCTGTCAAGCAATCTAGCTGTCTATCTACCTGTCTGTCTTTCTATCTATCCATCAATCAGTATCTATCTGTCTGTCTGTCTGTCTATCTATCATTTATCTATCTAGCTATCATCTACAGTATTTATCTATCTATCTATCTATCTATCAATCAATCATTATCCATCTAACTGTCTGTCTGTCTATTCTATCTATCTATCTATCATCTATCTATCTATCTATCATCTATCTATCTATCTATCTATCTATCTATCTATCTATCTATCTATCTATCTATCTATCTATCTATCTATCTATCTATCTATCTATCATCTGTCTAGCAATCTATCATCTGTTTAGCAATCTATCTGTCTATCATCTGTCTATTATCAGTCTATCTACTATCTATCTGTGTGTCTCTATACTGATCTAACCCTATGCCATCTGTAGTCATTATATAACCTTACTCACAGTAGAGGCTTGGACAGGCTTCTCCTACATGGAAATAGACTGTAAGATTGCAATCATTTGCAGCGGGGAGGTAAAATGACATTTAGATGGGGTGAAGTAGACAGTTGGACTAATGAACTGAATGGCATTTGCCAGACACACACCTTGTTAGTGGAGAGAGGAGGATGTGTAGTGGCTGATATCCTGCAAAACAGAAAAGAAGGTTAGGTCGGGCAATTTATCCATCTCCCCCATCGTGCGCCTATCATTAAGGGTCATGTAAGAATTTTCAGCTCTATAATGAGCACTTGCTACCAGCAGAATTGTACTTAAACTACAGGAGAATAGTTCTGCTGGTCATTGTGCTCCCCCCACTGATCCTGATGCTCTGCATATAATGTCTAAGGCTTATATGGTTGGGGCGGTTGATTATCATGTGCCTGAAATCTCCATTTAGAAAGAAGCCAGTAGATATGTGTAGTATAGGTATGGGACCTGTTATACAGAATGCTTGGGACCTGGGGTTTTCTGCATAACTAAGCTTTCCGTAATATGGATCTTCATACCTTAAGTCTACTAGAAAATCATGTAAACATGAAATAAACCCAATAGGCTGGTTTTGCTTCCAATAAAGATTAATTATATCTTAGTTTGGATCATGTACAAGTCACTGTTTTATTATTACTGAGAAAAAGGGGGGAAAAAACAATATTTGGATAAAATGGAGTCTATGGGAGACAGCCTTTCTGTAATTCGCAGCTTTCTTGATAACGGGTTTCCAGATATCGGATCCCATACCTGTAGCGTAGTTCTGAAGAAATGAATTTACTTCAAAAATGTTTGTCCCTTATTTTGTCTTTGTAGGGAGATGTACTTCCCGGTACTTCATTTAAAGTAATAGTAATGACAGTAAGTGCTGACAGTATCCCTTAAAGCGGTTGGTCACCTTTAAATACATTTTTAGTTTGCTGTAGAGAATAATAAAAAGACCATGTGGCACAGGTTAAATAGTGGATAACAGATAACACCATTATGTTCTACCGAGTTTATCTGCTGTGTAACCTGAGCCTTTTCTCCTTTGAAAGACTGCCCCCATTGCTACACAGCAGCTTATTTATATATAAAATAGTAGTGTTTCTTAAGCAAACACAGCAGTTTTACCAGTGCAGGGAAACATTGCATTATATTTGTATCACTTTAAAACTATTTCATTTTTTTGATGTTACTGTTCCTTTAAAGGCAAACCTCCCTATTTAAAGACATTGTTTCTAAGAGATGCTCTACCACTGTCAGTCAGCAGGTGGAGCGCAATCCTCTTTTGATTATTAATGAGATCTTATATTATATAAGAATGGTAACAGTCATACCTGTTCAAAGCTGCTAATTGGACGTCTAGGGTGGTTGGAGTTTAATATCTGATTTTAAAGGGTGGTTCACCTTTAAGTTAGCTTTTAGTGTGTTATTTATTTATTTTGTTTTTTATACTTTTTTTAATGATTTGCCTTTCTTCTTCTGACTCTCAATGCTCTGTAAAGCTACACAGATATTGTTATTACTCTTTATTACTCATCTTTTTATTCAGGCCTCGCCTATTCATATTCCAGTCTCTTATTCAAATCAGTGCATAGTTGCTACGGTAATTTGGACCCTAACAATTGCAGATTGTCTCAGAATATCACTCTCTACATCATCAGTTAATTGAAAGGTGAACAACTCCTTTAGGGTCAGGGCACACAGGCAGATTCGAGGAGATTACTTGCCCGCCGACAAATCTCCTCTTCTTCAGGGATCAATCTCCCCGAACCGCCTCCCCTGCCTTCCCGCCAGCTAAAATGTAAATCGCCGGCAGCATGGCACTTAGAGCGATTCGTTTTTTTTCGAAGTTGCCCCGAAGAGGCGATCTCCCTGAATCTGCCTGTGTGCCCTGACCCTTTAGCAGACTCAGACTGTTAGTACAGGTAGGGGATCCATTATTAGAAGCTCCAAATTACAGAAAGGCCATCTCCATAGACTCCCATTTTATCCAAATAATCCAAATTTTTAAACATGGTTTTAATAAAACAGTAGCTTGTACTTGACCCAAACTAAGATATAATTACTCCTTATTGGAGGCAAAACCAGCCTATTGGGTTTATTTAATGTTTAGATGATTTTCTAGTAGACTAAAGGTACGAAGATACAAATTATGGAAAGATCCGTTATCTGGAAAACCCAAAAAAAAGGTCCCAGGCATTCTGGATGACAGGTCCCATACCTGCAAACTCAGTCAGTAAATTCCATCATACCAAGTCGTCTGTGGACTCGTCATGTGTCAGGTCCTCTACTTCATCTCCATTCAGGGGATCATCATTATTTGTGTCCCCGGCCTCTGACATGCTGTCATCCTGGGAGAATTCACTTCGGCTGCAGTCTGACTTCTTTCTGGCTGTTATGGCTGGAAGCATAGGGCAGAATAGAGATAAGGTAACTGCATGCTCACATAGTCTTGGGCTAGGGTGAAATATACAAGGAAGCAAAGGGGTTGATATGTGGTTTAATATAAACTTCATGTAACTACACAGAGGCTCACAATCATAATAAGAAGGAGACTGATCAAGCTTGTTATTCGACTGGGTGCCCCTCACACATGTTCTTACCTGTCTAGTGTCTAATGTTAATTTCTCTTTGCTAATGGCACATTCCATAATCCTGATGTAGTCAACTCACACGCTTTCTCCTCAGCTCCTGGTATAGTCTCATTCATGTCCCTTCAGCCCACTGTATTGTCTACTAAACCAGCTTCTCACTCCCAGATTGGTCTGATCTTCAGCTTTCCCTCTCCCGCAGTAAAGATTGGTCTCCAGCTTCTCCCTCTTTGCTCCACGTATGGCCTGATCTTTAGATTTCCATGTCCCAGCAGTATGGTCTGTTTTCCAGCTTCTCCCTCTTGGCTCCATGGACTGTATGGTTTCATTTTTAGACTCAACTATCCTAACAATAGAGCCTACTCTACAGCTCTTACCTCTGTCCGGTACATCTATGGTCAAATCTTCAGCCCCTGCCAATATAATCTACTCTCCAACGTCTCACTTTTGGCTCCCAGAATGGTCTGATCTGCAGCTTTCCTTTTACTCCTAGTATAGTCTACTCTCCAGCTTCTCATGTTTGGCTCCCAGAATGGTCTGATCTGCAGCGTTCCCTATAACGCCAGTATAGTTTACGTTCTAGCTTTTCCTGTTTCAGTGTTTGTATGGTCTTAAAATGCAGAAAGTCCAGATGCTTTAGACTTAACACTACTAGATTCTGAATATCATGACCTGGATGAATGTGATTCTCCACAGTCTTATCTTCAGTTCTTTCAGCTTCTCACCCAATACAGCTTCCCCCTGTTTAGTATACTCTACAGCTTCTCACTCTCTGCTCCTAGAATAGTCTGATTTTCAGCTTTTGTCTTTCTCCTAGTATAGTCCATTCTCTAGCTTCAACCTCTTTCCCCCAGTATAACCTACTCTTGAGCTTCTCACTTTTGGCTCACAGCATGGTCTGATCTTCAGACAGTATAGTCTTCTTTTCAGCTCCCCTTTTTGTAGCATATGTATGGTCTTCAGTTCTTCCAGCTTCTCTCCCTTAGCTTCCAGCATAGTCTGATATTCAGCTTGCCCTTTACTCCCTGTATAGTCCACTCTCTGGCCTCTCACTCCAGTATGTCCTGATCTTCAGCATCTCTCTCAGCTTCCAGTATAATCTGCTCTCCAGCTTTCCTTTTCTCAGCACCCTGCCCTAGTATAGTAAACTATTTCCCTTGCCCCCCTCCATCCATTGTTTGTGCCTAAATTAAGCACCCCTCCACTTTCACCCCCCCCCCACTAACCTGTGCAGGGTTTTTGTTCATCTGTTATCTGTTCCAACCTCCCCAGCAGGGCGTCAATGTTTGTTTTGATCTGTGTGAGTTCAGATTTGATTGTTTGGATTTCATTGCTTCTTACTGGGTCAAAAAAGAAAAAGGAAAGAAATGGGGTGCAAGAGTCATTACAAAGGTTCATCTACTGTGGCACAGTTATTGGCTGAGAATTCTAGTTCCACAAAATTCTAACTTCACCCATTTTGAATGTAGGGTTCATGCTGCCCCCTCTTTTTGTGCATTACTTTGGGAATGCATAGGTGAATTCTGTTGACCAATCAAAGTACTTGACTTGGACTCTTGACATTGTAGTCCAGCATTACCATTATTACATTCTTAAAGCAACACTGCTTGATATATTTTTCAAGCTTTTAATGCAAGAGGATCCTGTAGCGACAGCCCTGACTACTGACTTCCACAACCATCCTGATATTTCATTACAGTGTAATATCTGCAAACCAATTGCATAAGGTTCTCCATGATAATCATGAGCTAGTGCTGGAAGGCTGGATATTCATTGGAGCATCCAATATCAGATGATGACTACTCACATTTCAGTCGGGCCGCACTCCCTGTGATAGCTGCAGATCTTGCGAGAAGTTTTACGGGAAGGGCAGATTTAACTCTTCGTACCAGTGGTACAGTCACTCGCGGACGTTTAACAGGGACAGTACGAGGAGCAGGAGAGACCCTCCCACGATATTCAAGCAGTCTAAAGAGAGACAGAGACAGCGAGAGGTTTCATTGGAAGTAAACACATATTATTCACACTAAAGGAATAATGGGTCCTAAATCTCAAAAGTAACAACTGCTACCCCCATTCTATCACATGAAAATATTATTAATTTGTGTTAAAACCCAGGTCATTCGCTGATGCAGTCAGTAGGGGGAGCTGTGGTTCTGTTCCTGTTCTGATCTTGGCTTGAACACAGAACACAGGCAGGCACAGCAGGTGTTAAAGGAAGGTTTGGGCCTAATATCAGCTAAAAATACTCGGAGATAAATTCACATTGTTTCTTGCCTTAGTATAATCAATACGCCTGTATCAGAATGCACCATTCCAGTCTTAGAACAATCACTAAGCCCACTCTCGCTTGGCTACTAAATGTGGGATGAGTCTGCACTATTGTTTTAACCCCCTTTATTCTAAGTGCTTCAACTAAGAAACAACAAATATCCTATATTAGGGTTCCAAATGGGTTCCCCCCACTCCTGCACCTGTGCTTATTCCAGCTCAGTGTTTGATAGGTGGCTGAGGGTGCAATATAGGAGTCTAGTTGGAGGGTGTCAGAGCCGTATGTTCTCTAGGATGATGGATGGGAGACTGCAGCTATCTGGCCAACTACCGGAACCAAACCCATTAAACAGGATGGAAATACACTCACACTTCTTTTGTCTCTATCCATTTATGTTCCCTATCTTTTCTGTCCTTCTGTACATGTTTCCCACAATGCAGTCCCATAGGTATTGCCACTGACCACTAGGATGTACTGGTCTTTAGAAACTATACACCAGTGTTCTTGAGACACATGAAACTGATCCTTCTGTGCACTTAATTGACATCAAATAAGCATACCATTGTAAGATATTGTAATAAAAGGAGTTTGCCTAGGTCTGATAACCTATAACAACAATCAGATGTTTGTTTTTAACAGCTGCCAATGTTGATTGGTTGCAATTGGTTATTAGACCAGCAGCAAAGTGCCCCTTTTATTATGTTATCCCCATAAAGTCATTGGCACTAGTTACATAAAATATATATGTGTGTGTGTGTGTGTTGATATTATTTATACACACACTAACAGACAATGTATAATACTGTATATATTTGGATGGAAAAACATTGTACCCCCTGCTGTAAAATGCACTCATACAAATATTCCTATGCTACAATATGGAGATATATGCATAACAATCAATATCGGAGCATGTAAATGAAGTCTCATGCTGCTAGGTTGGTTGGAATAAGCAAGCTCATTAACTCCAGCCCCCTGCCCGGCTGCCAGACAATGGGGAGATGTGATTGCATTACCACAGTCCTCTGATTCTCCCCTCACCGCCAGATCCAATTCCAATCACACACACACAAAAAGAATAAAATCAGGTCATGCCGGGTCTGTGCAGTGTTATTCACCTCTCATAGAAGTCATCCCTGTAATAGTCAAAGTCCAAGTCGTAGCCACTGTAAAGACAACAGAAGGACGGCTTAGGTTATGGTGTAAGTATGAAAGTTACAGTTGGAATTGAAGGACACTGTGTGGAACTGAATTAACAGGAGAGAATAGAGATCAGGCCTAATGGGATCTTGTTGATAGTAAAGACCAGACCTGGAATCCATTCTACACACTCAATGACAAGGAATGACCTAAGCTTAGGGAAGGCCTCCAAGATGACAAGTCAGTGGTGTCTAAAAGTCTTACTCCAACTCTAACTATACAAAACAACATTATCTGGTAAGCCTACCATTGGACCCTCTCTTTGCCATTATTTCTACCATTTTGCAGAATGGCTGTTGTTGATTCCAGCCCTCTTAGAGCATTGATGGGTGTCTTGTGAATTGTAATGGTTTTAGAGATGGTCAGTAGGGTAGAAGTCTGGTGACAGTTTAGGGAAAGCATGGAAGCCATTTCATATAGGTCTGGCACACAACTTTAAGCCAGAGGGAGTTGCACATGTATTATTCTTCATTTATTCATATACCTCTCAACAGTCCATGATTAGGTGGTACAGCCCAGTGAGCAGAATGGGAACATTGTGAGAAAGTGGTCGGAGTCTGGGCAAATCATAATATGTCTGGGAGGTAACTGTGGGTAGATCAGATGAGTGGTCTCCAGAAAGAAGAGCTGACTTTTAAATGTGACTGCCTAGGGTTCTGCATATAGTGGGGTTCTTCAGAGGAGGTATGAAATATTAGCGCCAGGTACAACATCGCCGCACTTCGCCAGGCGTATTTTCGTCAGCGCTCTGCAAATTCACTAAAATCCGAAGTTGCGCACAGGGGTAGCGTAAGTTTTCGAAGTTGCGCTAGCGTTAATTCGCCAAGCGAAGCGAAGTTTCACTAGCGATCGTTCATTTGCATACGGCGCAAAATTCAAATTTCAATGGAGGAACACGTATCACCACTTCAAATGCCTAGAAAACCTTCAAATCAGCAAATATAAATTTTATTTTGCCCTACACATGTGCCCACTGTCTAGGTAAATTGCCATGAGTCAGGAAATGTAGGGGGGAAGGAGGGGAGCCCCTAAAAAATTTTCGATCTTTTTCAGCCTATCACCCATCATGTAGAAAACACGCCAGCGTTTTTTGGGACTTAGAAAAAAATTTTGGAAACAATCCCTATCTACTCTATTGCGCTTCGCCAGGTCTGAGGTGGCGAAGGAAGTCTAGCGTAAAAGGTAGCGTTCAGTACACTGCACAAGTTAGTGAATTTGCGTAGTTACGTCGCTAGCGAAAATTCACCTGGCGTAAGTGTGCGAAGTAACACTAGCGATTTTACGTCAGCGTTCGTTAGTGAATTTGCAAAGTACCGAAAATGCCAAACGCTAGCGAATTGACGCTAGCGTTCGGCCCTTGGCGCTTAGTGAATTTGCCCCTTTATGTTAGTCTTCTCCAGTTGCCAGTGATCAATATATAACAACTTAGCATGCAGACCCAAGATTGGCCACTAGATGTATAGGTTTGGGGGCCCAGGGACATCATGTTAGACACATGCCAACTGACACCCCTTCAATAGGGTTACCATGTTTTTGCAGAGATATTACTGTTTGAGGTCCGTGGGGGGGGGGGGCGTGACATTTAAGGCTGGGGAAGTGACACAAAGGGGCGGGGTCATGATGTTAAGGGCAAAATTGAAAGGGGATTTGGTGCTACTAAAGTTGTGATATCAGCCCCAATCATAACTGATTAAGGGGCTTATTTTTCAATGTTCATACTTTTTCTCTGTGATTTTACATTTTTTGTTCTAAAAATAATTTGAATAATGTTAAAGGAGAAGGAAAGGCATCCTGCACTTTTGGGTGCCAAATGTTAGTATTGTATAGTATTGATTGTATTAACTTACCTGAAACCCCAGGCCGGTGCTCCTATCAGCAGAAAACTGCACCGGCCCGGGGTTATACCAGTGAGCACCACGGAGCGATCCCCTTCTGGCTTTTTCTTCTTTTTTCAAATTTCCAGGGCAAACGCAAGTGCAGTAGAACGAAATCGCCGCTTTTTTAGTTAAGGTTCAGCTTTTTGTTCTACTGCGCATGCGCAGCTGCGCAAACAAAGAAGAAGCCGGAAGAGGATCGCTCCGTGGTGCTCACTGGAATAACCCCAGGCCGGTGCAGTTTTCGGCTGATAGGCGCACAAGCCCAGGGTTTCAGTTAAGTAATGTAATGGAAAACGAAGTACTCACCTCCCAAGACGTCCAAGATGGCGACTTCCGGCTCCACCATGCGGTCCTTCCTGGTCCTGATATGCCTGCGACGGAAACGTGTCGCCCCAGGATTGGTCGCCGGCGACGAAATGGACGCCGGCGTCAAAACGTGCGTCGGCGTCAGGACGTCAACGTGAGGACGCCGGCGTCAGCGTCATGACGTCACAGCGTCAAGTTTTGGCGCCAACTGTGGACTATTTATTCCCATGTTCCCTTTCCCTCCTTGCCCAATTGTAGGTCTATCTCGTATAGTTCCTGGATGTGATTTTCCTGTTATTCTATTCCGTGTACCGACTTCTTGCCTGTTTCATCGATTCTGATTCTTGCCGCCTGTATTGACCATTTGCCTGATTACGACTATTCTTCTGATAAACCCTTTGTACTGCGAACTTGGTGTTGTGTCTCCTCCTTGGTCCTCACTACAACAGCGCCTTCGGGCCCTGACAGTACAATTGGGCCATGGACCCTTCTGAGGAGCCCCAAGTCCCTTCTGACGTCGGCAGAGCCGTTCGTGGATTGGCTTCCCGGATGCATTCCTATGAAGCCCAGCAAACCCACTTCGGCCAGGCCCTGGAAGCAATTCTGGAGAAGTTGTCTGCTCTGTCTCCTGCGGATCCAGTCCCTATACCAGTTCCGGTTGCTCCACTCCAGGTTTCCGAGCCTCGTATTCCTGCACCTCCTTTGTACAGCGGTGATCCGGATTCATGCCGTGGTTTCATCAACCAGTGTGAAATCCAATTCACCCTGCTTCCTGGTCAGTTTGTCTCGGAACGAGCAAAGGTGGGCTACATCATCACCCGCCTGCAAGGGAAAGCTCTGGAGTGGGCCTCTCCTCTCTGGGAGAAGCAGGATCCGGTAATCGACGATGCCCGGGCCTTCATCCGGGATCTCCGCACTGTATTCGATGCTCCTGGTCGGGCTACATCTGCCTCAGCTCGCTTATTCCAGCTGCAACAAGGTACTCGCTCTGTTCCGGAATACGCTATCGAGTTCCGGACTCTCGTAGCAGAGACGTCGTGGAATAATGACGGTTACCATGCTGCCTTTTACAACGGCTTGGCGATGCGCATTAAAAACAATCTCGTCTCTCGTGAGATTCCTCCTCGTTGGGAGGACCTTGTTGCATTGGCAGTGAAAGTCGACACCCGACAGAGGGAGTTCCAAGTCGAACTTGACAGGGAACGTACTAGGAAGTTTTCCAGGTTCCAACCCACCCTGGCTCCACGCTTCCAAAGACCCTTACTTCCCAATCCGGTCTCCAACCCTCCTTCTTCTTCTCCTGTGCCTCCTGCTACCTCTTCACAACCTCCTGAAGAACCAATGCAGATCGGACGGGCACGCCTATCCGAACAAGAGAAGCTTCGAAGAAGATCCGCTGGGTTATGCCTCTATTGTGGCGGAAAAGCCCATTTCGCCCAAGAATGCCCAGTGAAGCCGGGAAACTCCAGAACCTAGGTAAGCTTGGGGAGACTTACCTGGGTGGAATTTGTTCTCCTCCCCACTCCTCTGATCAACGTTTTCTTCTTCCTGTTCAAATCCAGTTCGGCTCCAAGAAGATTTGTTCTCAGGCCTTCCTCGATTCTGGTGCCGCAGGCAACTTCATGGACCGTGCCTTTGCTGTGAAACATTCTATTCCACTTCAGCCCCTGGCAACCCCTCTTCGAGTCCTGGCGATTGATGATCGTCCCCTTTCTTCAGCCATCATCTCACAGTCTACTCAGGAACTTTCCTTCAAGGTGGGCACCATGCATTTGGAAAGACTATCTTTTCTTCTTATCAACTGCCCTTCAACTCCTGTTGTTCTGGGACTGCCCTGGTTGTGTGTGCATAATCCGGTTATTGACTGGTCCTTTTCTCAAATCTCCCGCTGGAGTCCGTTCTGTACACACAATTGCCTGCCGGCTGTTCCTGTTGTCAAAATTTCGTCAGTGTCTTCAAATTCTTCTCTTCCTCCAATGTACCAAGCCTTTTCCGATGTCTTTGATAAGAAGTCCGCTGAGACTCTTCCACCTCATCGTCCTTATGATTGTCCAATTGAACTTTTACCTGGCTCCATTCCTCCCCGGGGGCGCACTTACCCACTCTCCCCCGCAGAAACCTCCGCTATGAAGTCTTATATCCAGGAGAATCTTCTAAGAGGGTTTATTCGTCCTTCCACCTCCCCTGCTGGAGCAGGATTCTTCTTCGTTGAGAAGAAAGACGGTAGCCTCCGACCCTGCATTGACTACAGGGGGTTAAATAAAATCACTATAAAGAACAGATACCCTCTTCCCCTCATCTCTGAACTTTTTGATCAACTCAAGGGGGCTTGTTTCTTTACCAAACTGGATCTACGAGGGGCATATAATCTTATTCGTATCCGTGAGGGGGATGAATGGAAGACCGCTTTTAACACACGTGATGGTCATTACGAGTACCTCGTCATGCCTTTCGGTCTTTGTAATGCACCTGCAGTTTTCCAAGAGCTGGTCAATGATATTTTTCGTGATCTTCTGGGACAATGTGTGGTCGTATATTTGGATGACATCCTTATCTTTTCCAAAGATCTTTCTGTTCACCGTGGCCAAGTACGTGAAGTTCTTTCCAGGCTGAGGAAAAATAATCTTTTTGCCAAATTAGAAAAATGCACCTTCGAAGTTTCTTCCATTCCTTTTCTTGGTTATATCATTTCTCCTCAAGGCTTCAAGATGGATCCCGCCAAAGTCTCTGCAATTTTGGATTGGCCCCTTCCTACCAGTGTCAAGGCAGTTCAAAGATTCATCGGCTTCGCCAACTATTATAGACAGTTTATCAAAAACTTTTCATCCAAGATTCATCCAATCCTTGCCCTGATCCGTAAAGGGAACAAACCCCAGCACTGGCCTCCACAAGCCCTCGAAGCATTCAAGACCCTCAAGGAAGCCTTTTCGTCTGCTCCAATTCTTCGTCATCCTGAACCCCTCCAACCCTTCTTCATCGAAGTTGATGCCTCGGATGTAGGAGCGGGCGCAGTTCTTTCTCAAAGATCTTCTTCCGATGGTAAACTCCACCCTTGTGCTTTTTTCTCTAAAAAATTTTCTTCCCCAGAACAGAACTATGATGTAGGCAATCAAGAACTACTTGCTGTTAAACTGGCCTTGGAAGAATGGAGACATTTGCTTGAAGGTTCCTCTACCCCTGTGACAATCTTCACCGACCACAAGAATCTTGAATTCATCCAATCCCTCAAACGCCTCAATCCCCGGCAAGCCAGGTGGGCACTCTTCTTTTCTCGTTTTAATTTTATAATCACCTTTCGTCCTGGTTCCAGAAACAGAAAAGCTGATGCCCTTTCCAGAAGTTTCGCTCCTGAAGACACCTGCCCTGAAGTTCCTGTACCCATCGTGCCCTCTACCAAGATCATTGCTGCCTTGTTTCCCTCTTGTGCCTCCCAGTTACTTTCAGCTCAGTCCTTGGCTCCTGAAGAGACTCCTCTTGGTGTTGCTTTTGTCCCTCCAGAATTTCGGCATGCTATCTTATCCCAATCCCACAGTTCCAAACAGGCTGGTCATCCTGGGATTAAGAAAACAACTGAACTCTTATCTCGTTTGGTCTGGTGGCCGACCCTCAGGAAGGATGTTAAAGAATTCGTTTTGTCTTGTTCCACCTGTGCTGTTTCCAAATCCGGACATTCTCCCCCTAAGGGTTTACTCCTGCCTCTCCCCATTCCGTCCCGACCATGGACCCACTTGGCGATGGACTTCATTGTCAATCTCCCTGCTTCGTCTGGTCACACTGTCATCTGGGTGGTGATCGACAGATTTAGCAAGATGGCTCACTTCACACCACTGCGGAAATTGCCTTCTGCTCCAGAACTCTCTGAACTTTTTATCAAACACATATTTCGTCTTCATGGGTTTCCTGCTGAGATTGTGTCTGATCGGGGTTCCCAGTTTATTTCAAAGTTCTGGAGATCTCTTTGCAAAGCCCTTAACATCACCCTTCAATTTTCTTCAGCTTACCACCCTCAGTCCAATGGAGCCGCGGAACGGGTCAACCAGGCTTTGGAGCAGTTTCTTCGTTGCCACGTGTCCCTGTGTCAGGATGACTGGTCGGATCTTCTCCCCTGGGCGGAATTTGCCCACAACAACGCCCTGCATTCCTCTTCCCAAAAGTCTCCTTTTTTCTGCGTTTATGGTCTCAATCCCTTGGCCTTCTCCCAAGACTTTCTCCTTACCAATGTACCGGCGGCCAATGACCAAGCTGCTCACATGTTAGCTATTTGGCATGCTACTGCCGCAAACTTGGAAAAGAGTTCCCTGGTACAGAAAAAGTTTGCCGATAAAAAAAGAATTTCTTCTCCTCCTTACAGTCCTGGTGATAAAGTTTTTCTTTCTACACGCAACATCCGTCTCAAGATTCCTACACCCAAGCTTGGTCCTAAATTCATCGGTCCCTTCCCCATCATCGAAATCATCAACCCTGTGGCTGTTCGCCTTCAACTTCCTCCGGAGATGCGGATCCCCAATGTTTTTCATGTTTCCTTGCTTAAACCTGCCATGTCTTGTTCTTCTTCTTCTTCTTCCTCTCCAGCTCCTGTTTTGGTTGACGACCACAAGGAATTTGAAGTCAAAAGGATTTTAGACTCTCGCTTTTCCCGGGGCTCTCTTCAATATCTTATCGAATGGAAGGGGTTCGGTCCTGAAGAGTGTTCCTGGGTGAAAAGCTCAGACGTTCACGCTCCCATCCTGGTTCGTAAGTTCCACAGACTCTTTCCCTCTTCTCCTAGCCTTGGTGGTCCTGAGGCCCCCCCTAAGGAGGGGGGTACTGTAATGGAAAACTAAGTACTCACCTCCCAAGACGTCCAAGATGGCGACTTCCGGCTCCACCATGCGGTCCTTCCTGGTCCTGATATGCCTGCGACGGAAACGTGTCGCCCCAGGATTGGTCGCCGGCGACGAAATGGACGCCGGCGTCAAAACGTGCGTCGGCGTCAGGACGTCAACGTGAGGACGCCGGCGTCAGCGTCATGACGTCACAGCGTCAAGTTTTGGCGCCAACTGTGGACTATTTATTCCCATGTTCCCTTTCCCTCCTTGCCCAATTGTAGGTCTATCTCGTATAGTTCCTGGGTGTGATTTTCCTGTTATTCTATTCCGTATACCGACTTCTTGCCTGTTTCATCGATTCTGATTCTTGCCGTCTGTATTGACCATTTGCCTGATTACGACTATTCTTCTGATAAACCCTTTGTACTGCGAACTTGGTGTTGTGTCTCCTCCTTGGTCCTCACTACAACAGCGCCTTCGGGCCCTGACAAGTAAATACAATCACATGGGGTGCCTAACATTTGGAACCCCCAATTGCAGGATGCCTTTATTCCTCTTTTAAACACAATTTTTTAAAAATGATTTATCAAAATAAACCCCCAAGAAAACTTTGTCGTTTGAAAGCTTGCGAGGTCATGCAAAATGTAAACTGGTAATTCAATACGAGTTTTTTGATTTTTTTTTCTAGCTATAAATGATGAATAAAATACAAATTCACGGTATTATGTTTTTTTTATTTGGATTTTTAAAGAAATAAGGTAATGTCCACTTAAAATTACAAGGTTATTCAAGGTAGAAAAAAACGGAAAATTACATAAATACGAATTTTGATAAATAGGCCTCCCACTCCTACCTTGCTCTCTCTCAATGTATATCTATGCATTTATCACATTTATGTTGGTGTATGGTTGAGTGAACCTGTGTGGGCCTTTTGATCAGCTTGTTCAGTTTTCTTTATATAGATGGCTTTTTTTTAATGATAATGCTCCCCCAATAATTCCAACCCACATTTACTGAGAAGTCGTTTTGCCACGCCTCATCGATTTCTGTAATGTATGTCTTACGTTTCTCCTAAATATTTGCATTTACATTTAAAAAAACATGGAATATTTGGCCGTAAAATAGGTCACAGGGGGAAAAAAAATATCCCGGTCCCTGCGCACAGCTTCTATTGCTGCTTAACCAACCACCTCTCAGCGGCTTTCTCATTTCTAATGAAAGCGATGAGATTTTATGACTTAATGGGATTAGGTTTTTTTTTTCTTTGCAGTGAGTTCATGATAAATCCTTAATATGAGAAATCCAATAATTATTTTAATTGCTTCTGAAATTACTGAACACCGCAACCAATTTTATCTATACTTTTGCCCTTTCTAATTGGCTTTAAACATAATTAAAGCGCGGTGGGCCTTTCCTCATTGCGTGGCCTGCTGTAATGTTTTATATCAATAGACTGGCTCGGCTCTGAAAATCTCTCCTTATCAACGTGCCTTTAAAATTTTAATCTCACCATTTACTGAGAGACTGAGAAATCAATCTGCCATGTTCATTTGCAATAGAACAACTATATATATACAAAATTTTAGTGCTGGCAACTTGAATCACCGTCATTTGCAGCATAAATAGTTTAGAATGACCGTTTCTTTTAATGCCCTTGTTATTTCCTTGTGACTTTCTGCTGGTTGGGGAGGAAAGGGAAAATTATACAGACAAGTTATAACAAACAAGGCAAAGTTGTACTTGCCACTAATTTTTAAAACATTAAGCGGGGGTGCAATGAGGCTGTGACCACAAAATGCATACAGACAAATACAAGAGTCCTCTGCACTCAACCCACTATCAATATATTTAGGACATTGAGACATTGTGTGCCTTAAGCTACTAAAACATGCCTTACCCTTTAGACAAAACAGTGATTGTTTGCCCATGTATTGCAAGATATTTAAGATGGCCAACTACGTCAGAGTCTGAGTCAGCTTAAATATATTGCAATATATGGACAAACAATCTCTGTTTTGTTTAAAGGGTAAGACATTTTTAGTACTAGGTCCTCTGCTTTTCAAATTGTTTATTAATGACCTGGAGGTGGGCATTGAAAGTACTGTTTCTATTTTTGCAGATGAAACAAAATTGTGCAGAACTATAGGTTCCATGCAGGATGCTGCCACTTTGCAGAGTGATTTGTCTAAACTGGAAAACTGGGCAGAAAACTGGAAAATGAGGTTCAATGTTGATAAATGCAGGTTATGCACTTTGGCAAAAATAATATAAATGCAAGTTATACACTAAATGGCAGTGTATTGGGAGTTTCCTTAAATGAGAAGGATCTAGGGGTCTTTGTAGATAACAAATTGTCTAATTCTGGGCAGTGTCATTCTGTGGCTACTAAAGCAAATAAAGTTCTGTCTTCCATAAAAAAAAGTTTCTGTCTGGCATAAAAAAGGGCATTAACTCAAGGGATGAAAACATAATTATGCCTCTTTATAAGTCCCAGGTACTCAAGTCCTTATATTTATTCTGTAGAATGTTTTACCATACCTGAGTAAAAAGCTCTAGAATTTGTTTAGGGTAGGAGCTGCAGTATTAACGTGGTGTGACATCACTTCCTGCCTGAGTCTCTCCCTGCTCTGGGCTCAGATTACAGCAGAGAAGGGAGGGGGGGGGAAGAGGAACAAACTGAGCATGCTCTTGCCCAGGGCAATGAGGTTTAAGCTGAAGGCGGGAAGTCTGATACAGAGGCCCACTACACAATAGAAGGAGAGAAATTCAGTGTTTCTTTTGACAGGGGACTCAGAGCAGCATTACTTTGGGGATTTACTGGTATATCTAAATGGATCTTTCTGATAAGGCTTACTTAGTTTTAACCTTTCCTTCTCCTATAAATGAGCTGGAGAGTGTGCAGAGTCTAAGTGCAACTAAACTGGTTAGAGGGATGGAAGACTTAAATTATGAGGGTAGACTGTACTGCCAGGTGATGTTGTGATGGCTCATTCTGTTAATGCCTTTAAGAATGGCTTGGATGATTTCTTGGACAGACATAATATCAAAGGCTATTGTGATACTAAATTCTATAGTTATATATATAGATATGCAGGTCTGGACTGGGAGTCAAAATAGGCCCTGCTATTTCAACTACATAGAGGCCCAAACAGCCCTCAACAAGCCCACTAAATAGTCACTTTCTATGGCATTGTACACCAGCCCCTCTGGCATTTGCCAGAACCCACAGATTGCTAATCCGGGCCTGTAGATATGGGTATATATCATTTATGTGAAGGTAGGGAGGGGTGTGGATGCTGGGTTTTCATTTGGAGGGGTTGAACTTGATTGACTTTGTCTTTTTTCAACCTGATTTAACTATTTAACTATACAGCTTGGATGTTCTTGACTTGGAGGCAGTCAGGGAATTGCCCTACATACAAGTAAATGGTATGCGGCAGAATTTTACTGCTGTGCTAAGACCAAATCATATTAAGTGCTCAGTAAAAGCAAGCATTATACCACTTTTCTGTAAATATGGTCACTAGAGGGCATCAGGAGCTATAAATTAGTGTTGCACCCATGGGCCCCAGTCTTTGACCATTTCCCTCCTGGCTGGCTTCCATTTATATGCACTTGCCCCACCCAATCCAATTACCTTAGAGATGTGTGGGTTGAGGAGCAGGGCCGTCATCAGTTATTACAGGGGCTATTGGAGTAAGGGACTCTGAGTCAAAGTGGGCCCCAACAGACATAAAAAAACATGATTCATGGGCTGCAAAGGCAGCAGGGCATATGGCACAGGGGTGGTGGGGAGGGGGGGGCAGACCATGGCCTGGGTTTTGACATAATGGGTTATGAATTGGGTGGGTCAGGGGAATGGTCATGCACACATGGCCACATGGCCTTTTTTCCAATGGGTCCCCTTGTATTTGTTAGTATGGCCCTCCCCCAGTGGCTCAGGCGGCCAATAGGTTAATAATTAGGTCTAGCGTTGCCGCCAAGTTCCAAGTTAGAAAATATAGACAGGACTCTTCACTGAACATTTGTCTGATTACTGCGTCATAGCCTTGCCCCCTGGCAGCAGCGGCACACCCAGCAAATGTCATTTCTTCACCCCAGACATCACCCGCAGGAATATAAAAGGTGCCAAACATAACTTGGTCTCCCTGGGGAAAGGGCCCTGCAAACTTAATTGTGTGGGACTCATGATTCATGATGGTCGAGTGTGATATTAACTGACGGCCTGCCTATTTATTATCCTCCAGTTATCTTATTTTAGTTGTGCCTCATTTGAAAATGAATGGTCTGAAATCACTGGAAAATGTTTTTTTTTTAAGTAAAAAGGAAAATTTTTTTCTATACTAATCTATTAAAACACCACGTATTGTTTTCAAGGGTGTCAGACATAGGAGAGGTATAAGGGAACATAACCAAAGATGGGGGTGATATGATTGGTGATGCCACTTGAAGGGTTGGTATACATGTAGTAACGGTGAGGGGTAGGACCTGTTAAAGTTATGGCTATGACCCACTCCTGGAGTAGTTTTGGTGGAGTTATGGCTGTGACTTGTTTCTGGAGTAGTTTGGTGCCTCCAAACCACACCACACATTTATCACTAGTACAGAATTCCCATGCAACAGATTATTCATGGTAAATATGTACAGTTGTTGCAGATACAGAACTGCATGATTATTTCTAGCGCTGGAGCACTTAGGAAATTGATATTTATATTTGGTGAGGGAAGTGAAAACTGATTTTCTAGAGGAAATATTTCTGAGACCCCACTGGGGCTAATTAAGATATAACCTTTCTAAATGCTAATGATACAATATCAGTCCCCTTTATTTCCCGCTGAAGCTTACCTGTACAGTGCAGCAGCTGCTCGCTTCAACCCTTTGGGTCTGATGGGTTTTGGCTCCCCGGCCATATTAATGTCTGTAAGAGAGCGGAAAACCAAGATATTAATAGTTCAATAGGTCGGTTTCATGGAAATGTGAATTATCAATGGGAATCTGAATTATTTATGGGGTTTTCCCCTGTGTAAAGTTTCCCATAGACCTTTAGTTACACCACTGCTGTCACAACTGTCAATACAATAGTTGTAATCTCCCATACTATAGATATCTAGATTTCTTCTATTAATACTTACTGTATATGTAGAAATAAGTTCAAGCTGCTGTGTCGGTTGCCTTAGACTCACAGCCAATCATAGCAGCAGCTCCACATATTTATGACCCGGTGTTCAGCTCTATTTCTGCTAAGCAAAGTCTATGTGGCTGCTCCCAATCATATGCTTAATAAACTATGCAGAGAAGTAATGTCCTGTACAAAAAGCTATGTCCATATACAAAAGGGCAGATTCTTCATCTAAAATGTAGGTTTTTTTTGTTCTTATTTGGCCGCAGTGGCTCTGCAGAAGACCTGTCCATCATTCATAGATATAAATTGTTTGTTCTTTTTTTTTCTTGAACGTATATTTCTGGCATGACCTTGTTGCAGCCCCTGTGATGTACGAGCAGTCTCTTGCTCCATCCACAAAGACACAAATCATGGCGTAGAGCTGACAGGCAATTCTACAGTACTAATCTGCACCTAGCATTCAGTGCCAGCCCTGGGAAAACCCACTGTATATTATACTGGGTACTGCCAGAGCAGGGAGGCACAAGAAGCGGGGGCGAAGGGACAGATTTAAAGTGTACCCGACGCGTGAGATATTTCGCTGATAAACTTTCAAGTCCAGCAGAAGACTCTGGACATTTAATGGTTGGCTGAGGTCTAGAGGTGTATGCATGAATCAAATGCTAAGTTTAGGTGGTCTTAAAGGATAAGTAAACCTTCAAAATAAGTGAATGTAAAATTGATGAGAGTGCAATTCTAAGCACTTATGTATTTTACATTCATTCATTATTTATTTTTTATTCTAAATTTATTTAATTATTCTATATTAAAGTATGCATGTACTGTTAATATGAACACATTTTGTTACAACAGCTCCACCTGCTGGTCAGTTTCCCACCAGTCTGACCACCAAGTAGTCAAGGAAGTTGTCAGGAGAAAGAAAGATGCTTCTCTGATGTTCTTCCGGAGGTTTCTATTTTTTTCCTAAGCAGAAGAACATCAGAGCAGCCTCTTTCTTTCTCCTGACAACTTCCTTGACTACTTGCTGGTCAGACTGGTCAGAAACTGACCAGCGGGTGGCGGTGTTTGAGCAAAATTAATTCATATAAACATCACTTGTATTCCTTAATATCTTGGAATAAAAAGAAAATAAATAATGAATGTATGTAAATTACAAAAGTGCTTAGAATAGCCCCCTCATCAATTTTACATTCACTTATTTTAAAGGTTTACTTATCCTTTAAAGAGCCCCTACTGTAAAATAAATGGTCCTTCTAAATACAGAAGAAAATACTATAAAGATCAGACCAGAAGTAGGAATTGTGGGTGACTCTTATGGCAGTCACTCCTACATGTTCTTCTAGTTTTAGATTTTTTGGTTTAAGACCCCCTTGGAGGTCAAGTCTTTGTTCAGTGCCTCCCGTAGCACAAAGTATGATTACAGATATAGTAAAATAGGTGTATCAGGTATTCAGCCCAGGCATTTCTAGGGCCATAAATAAGCACTCACCCCAAATCTTACCCTAACTATATTTTTAGCTGGACTTTCTGGGGTATCTAGAGCTAATAGGCATTATACCCAATTCTTACACTAACTAAACTCCTAGCAGGAATTTTAGAGGTATCCAATAATCATTATACCCAAATATTATCCTATCTTTCCTTAGGGTTGAGCTAAACTGTCTCTGCTACTGGTCCAGTAGTGGTCTCTTTTACTTACCCAGCGTTTGTCCAGCCAGTACACGTCCATTCTCTCCTATGACAGCCCCCCGTGCGTGCCTTTCATTCATATACTGTACAAACGCATACCCTTTGTGCACGGAGCAGCCCACCACTCGGCCATATTTGGAGAAGATGGACTCCACGTCACTTTTCTTCACCACGGCTGTGTTCAGGTTTCCAATGAAGACTCTGGAGTTCAAGGACTTCGGGTCATTTTTGTTTGTAATGTTGCTGGTTGAAGTTTTCAGGGACATCTTCCCCCTGCGAACAGGGAGATAACTGTTTAGATATGACTATGGTAAAATGGTTTACTTGTGCCTTCCCCAACCTAACTATGTTCCTGCTGCAAACAGCCCATTCCTGCTGTTTCCTCTGCTTCTCTCCTCTCATTGTATGTAAGGTATGAAATTCATATGATGCTTCATATGGGGAAGCACAATGACTGAACAAAAATCTATCAACAACAATGTTTTGGCGTTTATTGGTTCCAACTGGGACAGCCACTAGGCCGGAGCAATGTAACTCCCGGTAATTTGTAATACCTATAACAAAAGCTTTTGGCCCTCCGGCAGAAACTTAACTCTGCTTCTTCTTCTGCCCCTCTCGCGATGGGGCCCCACCCCCTTTCGCATCACGACACATGTGGCCCCGCCCCCTTTATGACACAGCCCACCCATGTACCCATGGCTCCGCCCCTTTTTACGTCACAGCGTTACTGCCCCCATCAGTGGCCGGTAAAATTTTTTTTAAAAGGTGGCAACCCTAACTGCCACTTATATGGAAACTCTCCTTGCTAAGTAGAGTTGTTGATTGTTCTAGTTTAACAACAGCCTAAGGAACACAGGTGGGGCCTTTCAGCTCAGAAGACTTTTAGGGGCAAATTTACTTATGGTCGAATATCGAGGGTTAATTAACCGCAATTCGTTTGATTCGAAGGTTTTTAATCCATCGATCGGACGATTTTTCTTCGACTAAAAAAAGATTGCTAAGTCTATGGGGACCTTCGGATTGACTTCGGTAGGTTTTAGGTGGCGAACTAGGGGGTTGAAGTTTTTTTTAAAGAGACAGTACTTCGACTATCGAATGGTCGAATAGTCGAAAGATTTTTAGTTTGATTCAAAGTCGAAGGTCGATGTAGCCAATTCGATGGTCGAAGTAGCCAAAAAAAACATTAGACATTCAGTTTTTTTTTTTATTCTATTACTTCACTCAAACTAAGTAAATGGGCCCCTTATTGTCAGTTTCCCAGCAGCCCAAAGTCGTGACTTGTGCTCTGCTAAACTTCAGTCACTCTTTACTGCTGTACTGCAACCGAACAACAGAACAATGGGAAGGTAACCAGATAACGGCTCCCTAATACAAGATAACAGCTGCCTGATAGAACAGCACTGAATAGAAAAATCCAGGTCCCACTGCAACACAGTTACATTGGGTAGGAGAAACAACAACCTGCCAGAAAGCAGTTCTATCCTAAAGTGGCTCTTTCTGAAAGCACATGACCAGGCAAAATGACCTGAGATGGCTCCTACACACCAATATTACAACTAAGAAAATACACTTGCTGGTTCAGGAATGAAATTTTATATTGTAGAGTGAATTATTTGCAGTGTAAACAGTGTCATTTAGAAATAAAAACGACATCATAAAAATCATGACAGAATCCCTTTGTATTGACTGATTTAGGTGATGGGTACTATCTGCATATAGCTGAACTGCAGGTGGTGTAATGTGATTAATTCTGATATCTGCAGATCATTGAATAGTAATGTAGGGACCCATAGAGTTAAGCTGGCCATAGATCCGATCATACGAATCGAGGATTAGTATGGTTAGTGGCAGGTCGGGAGATGGGGAAGTCTGATCGTTCGAGGATTCGAACGATCGCATTTTTGCATCTATGGCCAGCTTTAGTGTGCCTTTAAATCCCTAAACTTCCTGATCTCCCTAGTTGCTGGGCAGATTCCAATGTAGCTAGTTGTAATTTTCATAGTTGTATTATTGGACAAGAAGTGTTGTGAGCAGTTCTTGTCACACTTTGGTATAGTGAGTGAGAAGAGGCGGATCTTCCTCTTTGGCTTCTGGTGTCTGACCCAGCTGCATGTGTCCAGGGAGCTTGGGTACAACAAGGCCCAGTAAAGCCATTCTGTTGTAGAGGGACCTGAACCTCTAGAGAGATAAGTCGGGGAGCAGGGACCCCGTGAATGAGGTCAGCTAGAGATAAGTTACTACCTTTTATAGGACTCTCTAGGAGAGTAAGATAGGCAGGTTAAAGGAACAGTAACACCAAAAAATGTAAGTGTTTTAAAGTAATGAAAATATAATGTACTGTTGCCCTGCACTGGTAAATCTGATATGTTTGCTTCAGAAACTCGACTATAGTTCATATAAACAAGCTGCTGTGGAGCAATGGCGGAAATTGAAAAACGGCTATATGGCACAGGTTAACAAATGGATAACAGATAACACCATTAGACAGACAGAGTTTATCTGCTATCTGCTGTGTAACTTGAGCTTTTTCTCCTTTGAATGGCTGCCCCCATTGCTACACAGCAGCTTATTTATATAAACAATAGTAGTGTTTCTTAAGCAAACACATCAGTTTTACTAGTGCAGGGCAACAATGCATTATATTTTCATTACTTTAAACCACTTTTATTTTTTGACGTTACTGTTTCTTTAAGTAGCAATGTAGCCTGTAGATAGAGAAACAGCCTAATAGGGAATTAGGGCTAGCGAGTTCCCTGATCCATCATGTGAGGATCCAGGTAACGGTGTTGAGATCCTGAGGTTGCCTATAACCTCGCCTTGGGGAGTTCCACTGTGCTGTCTCTGAGGGACATGTTGTACTCCTGTCGTCATTATCTGCTGGGGCCTCTCTGTATTGTAAGTACAATCTGTGGATCATTTGTCTTGGGCAAACAAACTGTTCTGTTTTTGTTGCAAGAACCTGCTGATGCCCTTGTATTTTGTCTTTCATGAACAGTGGCATATGGGAGTTGTAGTTGCACTACACCATACCTTCATTTCTTCCAAGGCCCATCCTGGTCCAATGTAACACATGCTCTATGCTTATAGCTGGACATTAAAAAGCCCAAGAACCCGTTACAGTAAGTACAATTTATACAATATATATTCCTAACTAAAGGCTAAAGTGATTATGCTGACGCGTGAGCTTTGTTGTCCCGTGCATATTCACTATGCTTCCGCTGTATTAGATAATGGTTCTATGTGATATTGCTATCTAGCAGAGTAAAATCTGTGTATAAAGGAACAGCTTTACCAAAAGGGGACATGACTATAAATGGAATTGTTTTGTTTGTTTTCCCTGTTGCCTGAAACCTCAATGGCAAGTTCATGTTTTTAACTCTGTCCTTCACAATTGTGAAAAGCTGTGACCGACTTTCTGGGCTTTGCCAATTATTCCTACCAATCACCAGCATTTGCTTAGTGCCTGGCTATTGTATACAGTCTTAGTCAAACAAGTTGCAATTGGTTTATTGATTAAACTTTATGTTGATATTCACGGTGCCTTTTGGTGCATATGTTCTCCTATTGCAGCCGTGCATGTATGTTTGTGTGCATGTGGCACTTGCATTGCGCATATGTTACTAATGAACAGGTGGGTCCCATTAGTTTGGATTTGTTGCTACTAGGGATGCACCGAATCCGGGATCCGGTTCGGGATTCGGCCAGGATTTGGCCTTTTTCAGCAGGATTCAGATTCGGCCGAATCCTTATGACCGGCTGAACCAAATCCTATTTTGCATATGCAAATTAGGGGCGGGGAGTGAAATCGTGTGACTTTTTGTCACAAAACAAGGAAGTAAAAACTGTTTTCCCCTTCCCACCACTAATTTGCATAAGCAAATTAGGGTTTGGATTCGGTTCGGTATTCGGCCGAATCTTTAACTAAGGATTCGGGGGTTGGCCAAATCCAAAATAGTTCTACTGAATGGGCTTTCCAAATGGCTTACTGGCATCTGATTGTTGCACTGGGGGAATCAGGGACTCACCGTATGTTCTTTGTACCCCATTAAAGTGCAGCCAAATAAATCATTTAACTGGTAAAGAAACACAAAAATATGGTATACAGGTATGGGATCCATTATCCAGAAGCCCATTGTCCAGAAAGCTCCAAATTATGGGAAGGTTGCCTCCCATAGACTTCATTTAAATCAAATACAGGTATGGGACCTGATATCCAGAACCCTCGGGACCTGGGGCTTTCCGGATAACGGATCTTTCCATAATTTGGATCTTCATGCTTTAAGTCTACTATAAAATCATGTAAATATGAAATAAACCCAATAGGCTGATTTTGCCACCAATAAGGATTAAATATAAATTAGTTTGGATCAAGTACAAGCTACTGTTTAATTATTACAGAGAAAAATGAAATCCTTTTTAAAAATTTGGATGATTTGGATAAAACGGAGTCTATAGGAGACGGCCTTTCTGTAATTTGGAGCTTTCTGGATAATGGGTTTCCGGATAATGGATCCCATACACATTATAAAAAAAAAATAATTACCTTTTTCTCTATAAAAATAAAACCGTACCTTGTGCTTAATTAATATTGTGATTAATAGGATCGGCGATGGAAGTGGGACACTGTTAGGTCATGGCCCATATATTTTGTGCGATTGTTGGCCCGAACCTTCCCAACCCGTGGGTCCTGCAGGTTTCAGGCCGGCCCGCACATCACTTTCCGCTACTCCACTCCCGTGGCGACTTCAAAGAGATGTAAGAATGTTAAAAATTAAACATAAACTTCGATATTAGAAGAAAAAAATCCTGAAAAATGCATTGAGAAGGCATCAATTTCTGCATTTTTTTGCAAAACAAAATACACAAAGCAATTCTAAAAAATTTTATTTTTGGTGATATTTTTTTTTGTCCAGCACAAAAAGCCAAATTCTAGAACTGATTTGTAAAAATATATGCTGCTGGCAAAAAGCATATTTCTCTGAGAAAAAAGTTTGCTCATCTCTAATAATTACCACCCCAGCAATTAGTTTTGGCATCTAAAATTTTTTTCACTGGTCTAGCCAGGAAAACACCAAATACACTAGATGCACTAGATGTGCATAAGTATCGGACCACCCTGGAAATTGAGTCCTGTGGATAAAGTGGGTTATACCTTTAATATTGTGTCAATATTCCTTTAAAAATATTCCTATCATTAATTAAAAATTGTTTTTGTGAGTAGCCCATCCACCCAATGAAAAGAGGCAGATCAGTTGTGGGGGGATATTTTTTAAAAAATGACAGTGGAACACAGTGTAAACTCAAATTGGTCATCAATTAAGAATTAAGAGAAAAAAAGTACCTTGCCAACTGACAGCTCTTTTAATGAAAAATCATTTCCTGACGAGTGGCAAAGCTTTCAGAAATGTATTAGTAAATCACCCAATTATGGAATTTTTTCCTGATGAATAAACCGCAGCTATGATCTGTTTCAAGTGTGCGGCTGGCTGGTAGAATGTGAGATAATAGGCCTGCTTCTGTAGTCAGAAGGTCAGTTTAAAGGAACAGTAACGTCAAAAAAATAAAAGTGTTTTAAAGTAATGAAAATATAATACAGTGTTGCCCTGCACTGGTAAAACTGCTGTTTGCTTAAAGGGATACTGTCATGGGAAAAAAAATTCTGCACTGAAATCCATTTTTTAAAAGAGCAAACATATTTTTTTATATTCAATTTTGAAATCTGACATGGGGCTAGACATTCTGTCAATTTCCCAGCTGCCCCTGGTCATGTGACTTGTGCCTGCACTTTAGGAGAGAAATTTTTTCTGGCAGGCTGCTGTTTTCCTTCTCAATGTAACTGAATGTGTCTCAGTGAGACATGGGTTTTTACTATTGTGTTGTTCTTAGATCTACCAGGCAGCTGTTATCTTGTGTTAGGGAGCTGTTATCTGGTTACCTTCCCATTGTTCTGTTGTTTGGCTGCTGGGGGGGGGGGAAAGGGAGGGGTAATATCACTCCAACTTGCAGTACAGCAGTAAAGAGTGATTGAAGTTTATCAGAGCACAAGTCACATAACTTGGGGCAGCTGGGAAATTGACAATATTTCTAGCCCCATTTCAGATATCAAAATTGAATATAAAAAAATCTGTTTGCTCTTTTGAGAAATGGATTTCAGTGCAGAATTCTGCTGGAGCAGCACTGATTCATTTTGAAAATATTTTTTTTTCCTATGACAGTACCCCTTTAAGAAACACTACTATTGTTTATATAAATAAGCTGCTGTGTAGCAATTAGAGATGGCGCGAACTGTTCGCCGGCGAACTCGTTCGCGCGAACATCGGGTGTTCGCGCTCGCCGGAAGTTCGCGAACGTCGCGCGACGTTCGCCATTTTGGGTTCGCCATTGTTGGCGCTTTTTTTTGCCCTCTCACCCCAGACCAGCAGGTACATGGCAGCCAATCAGGAAGCTCTCCCCTGGACCACTCCCCTTCCCTATAAAAACCGAAGCCCTGCAGCGTTTTTTCACTCTGCCTGTGTGTGCTGAAGAGATAGTGTAGGGAGAGAGCTGCTGCCTGTTAGTGATTTCAGGGACAGTTGAAAGTTTGCTGGCTAGTAATCGTTTTGATACTGCTCTGTTATTGGAGGGACAGAAGTCTGCAGGGGTTTGAGGGACATTTAAGCTTAGGTAGCTTTGCTGGCTAGTAATCTACCTTCTACTGCAGTGCTCTGTATGTAGCTGCAGTGGGCAGCTGTCCTGCTTCTGATCTCATCTGCTGACTGCTGCAATAACAGTAGTCCTTGTAAGGACTGCTTTTATTTATTCTTTTGTTCCAATACAGAGCAGTATCAAGCAGATTACTAGCCAGCAAACTTACTATCATCTGTCCCTGAAATCACTAACAGCTCTCCCCCTACACTATCTCTTCCAAGCACACACAGGCAGATTTTTCAGATACATTTTTGCCCTTGATCCCCCTCTGGCATGCCACTGTCCAGGTCGTTGCACCCTTTAAACAACTTTAAAATCATTTTTCTGGCCAGAAATGTCTTTTTTAGATGTTAAAGTTCGCCTTCCCATTGAAGTCTATGGGGTTCGCGAACCGTTCGCGAACCGCTCGCATTTTTGCGCAAGTTCGCGAATATGTTCGCGAACTTTTTTTCCGACGTTCGCTACATCCCTAGTAGCAATGGGGGCAGCCATTCAAAGGAGAAAAGGCTCAGGTTACACAGCAGATAAGCTCTGTCTGTCTAATGGTGTTATCTGTTATCCACTATTTAACCTGTGCCATATAGCCGTTTTTCAATTTCCGCCATTGTTACACAGCAGCTTGTTATATGAACTATAGTAGTGTTTCTGAAGCAAACACATCCGTTTTACCAGTGCAGGGCAACACTACATGATATTTTCCTTACTTTAAAACACTTTGATTTTTTGGTGTTACTGTTCCTTTAAGGAACGATGACTAATATCGATGTGAATAAGTGTTGATTTGGAAATAGCCGCTTGTCTGAGTGCCACCTGAAATGGTACCAAGGAGCATCCATTCTGGGATTAGACACCATTCAGCCATTCTGGGATAAGACACCAGTCTTCATCTTGCCGGCTGTGTAACATGCCGTGCTTCTGTTTCATTTTGTATGATTATTATATGCGTACGGGGCCCCACCAAGCTGACCAATATACATGTGCTGTAGCTAGTCTATTTTTTTTTCTAATTAATAGATTTTCTAGATTGTTCCTTTTGAAGAGGCTGATGATCTCTTTTCAGCAATAGCATGGCATCCGCTCACCAACCTAACAGGTGTCATACAGGTCTTGTCGCACTGTAGCTTCAAACAGGAAAGGACACTCTGTTAATGCCATTCTTTTCCACGTGTGTAACCCATGAACCCTCCTGTTTGTCCGGTCTCTTAATGAGCTGGTAACTAAAGGAATTTAATGAGATTATTCTGATCCCTACTGAGCCACCTGAAACCTTAACATTTACAAGTGACCCACTCCCCAGCAGGCCGCACACAATGGAATCTTATCTGCCAGACATTAGAAGTGAAAAGGAAAAAGCCCTTCTGGCAACGTTATAACAATTACAATCTTTCTTGAAAAAGATCTTTCCAAGAAAGATCGTTCATTTCAATACACACATGTAGAGCAAAATCGTCCGATATACAGGTAGAAACAATAGAATTCTACCTAGATCTGACAGATTGACAAGCCAACCGATATTCAAGTCTTCTGCCGATATCGCTCGGCTCTTTTCCCACCATACATGCACCGACTATCATACGAAAATTTGTTTTGTACAATATTATCTGTGCGTCTATGGACACCTTTAGTCGCCCAATGACAAATCGCCTATTCTTCAAGCGACATCTCCCCGAACTGCCTTGGAGCGATTCGTTCTCCAAAGTCGACTGAAGTTTCCTCATGAGGCAGCTTCGCTTGACTTCAGAAAATGAAGCAAACCAAGTGCGGGGAGGCAGTTCGGGGAGATTAGTCACCCGAAGAATAGGCGATTTGTCGTCGGGCGACTAAATCTCCCCTAATCTTCGCGTCTGTCTCTGCCCTAAAAGGGAGCCCGAAATTGAACTTTGCAGAATTATCTTCTGATTCTTAACAAATGGGACACTTTTTAGGTTAACCAGCAAAACGAAAACAGACGAAACAGTCTGTTTCTGTATGAGTAGGGCCAGGGGTGTAATGGTAGAGACAGCAGACCCAGCAGGTGCCAAGAGCCCAGTTAGAAGTCCAAGGTGATGCCAATTTCAGTTTATGTCTTCGCAAAGGGGTAAAGAAAAAAATGTGTTTTCAGGTCGGCCAAGTATGCTCTATTTATGTTGCAGTGTATAAATTGGGCACACGATGATTGGTAAACTTAGACTGACCTGCATTTTCGGCCTGTGGAATAAACAAGCAGATTTTAATGGCGTTATGAAGATGGGTTGACTCCTGTTATTGGTTCTTGGCTAATGCCCTTACACGTACTGCTAATGCCCTTACACGTACTGCTGGTAGATATAACTAGACTGGTCTTGATGTGAAGATACCATAACTGCTATCTAATGGGATCACTGTATGGTCTGTCCAAACTGCCTTCTAAGTATCCAATAATGTCCATACATTGTGTAGGACTAATATATTCAGCCAAACATTAGATCTACTTTATACATTTTCTCTCAGAAAGAGGAATGTTGGCTTGCTTGCTTGTCTCACACCCTAAAACCCTTAGTACATAGCCTTACAATCCAAGTGACTTTCAATAAACTAGTGTGAAATACATGATATCATTTTATCAACAGATTTTTTGTCTTCACTGATTCCCTTACTTTGGAACATTATGAATTATGAGTGGGTGGGTCAGATATCTGCTCACTAGTTTCTATGGCTTACTAGACCAGTAGCACCCCCTTTATTACATTAGGCCCAAGCATTTAGCTTTCACTAATTCAAATATACACCCAGGGCTGGGCCAAGCTGACCGGGCGACTTAGGCAACGCAGCTGGCCAGCCCACCACCCACTGTGATTGCACCTGCCTGACCAAGACTGCGCGCATGTGCGGTGGGGGAGCAGGGAGGGGAGAGGTAAAGATGGCAGCAAACATGCACTGGGGTTGGCAGAAGACACTTTAATAGGTACCTGCCAAGCTCCCCCTTATTGTTGCACCCTAGGCAGGTACCTCTCCTGCCTATAGTAACGCTCAAAAGCTGCAACCTATAGAGCCAGTCTCAAGGGCCAAAGTCTCTTTTGGAATATAAACCCCAGTCCACAAGGGCCCAAATATCAAGTTTCAAAAATATATTCCAAAGAGTTCTATTCAAAGTTAAAAATCAATATTTTTATTAAATATAAAATGTAAAAGAGTAGGCATACAGACCCATTGATAGGTGCCTATGATTAAGTACCAGTTGGTATGAAACGCGTAAGGCACAACATCAATGGCTCTCTATGCCTACTCTTTTAAATTTTGTATTTAATAAAAATATTGATTTTTAACTTTGAATAGAACTCTTTGGAGTATATTTTTGAAACTTGACCTCTCCTGCCTACCCATGGTTCCGGCCCTGTATACACCGAATGATAGGTCAATGAAAAAAAATCTGGTATTTTAATAAAAGGTTGGATGTAATGTTGAAATAGTGGTTGGAACAGGTGGTTTGCAGTTTTAGAGAACTATATCTAGGAACTTATATCTGCCACATTATTTCAAATGAAAGCTGTCAGGTTCGGTTTCTGAGTACAAAGATCACAGAAGCTGCTGTTGGCTGACTGAATTGGACACAAGTATATGAGATCGCCTGTTGAGTCCCCCGAGACGCACACTTGGTATAACAGCCGTTCTTCTGGAAGAAGTGAGGTTAATGAGAAATGTCTCTCGCTTTTCATGCTTTGAAGCAATGACAATAGCAAATGTAAATGGGATCTCGCTGATCCATAGCCGCTTGTTTCGCTAGGTCTTATCCTGGAAGCCTTGTGGGGCTGGAGCTATTATGTGACTTCTTGTGCAGCAGCCAGTTGTGTTGGATGTGTCAGCTTTTGTGTTTGTGGCAGAACAACAAAACTGCAGATATTCTGGAATGAATGACACTATTTATGCAACACCCACAGTTTACTCTTTAATGATCAAGCAACGATGCCGTCTACTAAAACTCTCTGTGTGACTCCATCTAAATGACGTTAGAGCTCTTCTCCCCCCCATCTTCTTCTAATAACCTGTGCAGTATAATATTCAGCACACTGAGGCTTTGGAAATTAAAATATCAATGGCAAAGCCAAACTAGGCGTAGACAGTAGTGATGTGTGGGTCAGGAAAAACTCACACCGACCCTTAACCACAAAATATTGCCATTGTACTATCCAAACCTGACCTGTACCAACTATGTAAATTACTTCTGTGCGCACCTCTGCTTCCATGACAAGGAATCTTTGGAGCAGAGGAGGAGTGGAGGAGTGTACTTCCCCAGTTTGACCTACACTCAACCCTAATCTGTAATGGTTGGCCAAATTTCAACCCAAACCCACCTGGTTGTCAACCCGCGGGTCACCACGGGTTTGAGGTCAACTGGCACATCACTAGTAGACAGTTGTCTTGGGCACAACTGAAGGGGTATAAAAATATATTTTTTTTGTTCTTCCCTTGCCGTGCTGATACCTCTCTGCACATAGCACCAAGGATGGGGGACTGGCTGCGAGGGTCTGCCGACAAATGGGGGTGGTGAATCTTCAGCAAGTGAATGATGGTGATGGAGTTGGACTTGAACGCCAGTATCTCTTGTCCAGCTTTGATCAACAAATTTCCAACATTTGAAGTTTATATCTGATCTATTTTACTCTGTTAATTAATGTTATCCTTTCCAGTGTTTCATTACAGCAGATCTTTGGAATTATGTCAACTGCCATAAAATCCCCACCAAATTCGGCGTAGGCTGTCGTCTTAGATTTGTAGACCCACCCACTGGTTTGAGTCATTTTCTCAAAAAAAAGGGAGAAAGAGCTTGCTCATTAACAAGTCAGCTGTCAGAATAAGTTACACCATGTCCTTACCTCATAGTTAAGGTGAACGCTACATAAGAAATTTTCATAGTGAGGGTAACGAGATACTTTGTTTTATATGAAATGACGCCTGTTGTACCAGAGATGGAATTAAAAGCCAACATTTTCTGCAGTCAGAATTCATATCCGGTTTTCTGAGGATAATATAAACAAAAGGCAGATATTTCAAGCATCCGGAAACAACCAACAAGACGTTTGAGTTCAAGCAGTAGTCCAGTGGTCATATGCGGGTTGACCCAACCCACATTGCCGCTATTACATATATACTCACTTTAGTGTTTAAATAAAGGAGGCAAATACCAGGAGGAGGAATGATGGAGGAGCTGGGTCTGGGTGATGTCACAAGTGGTGAGGGTGAGGTCCTCTACTTGCCAAAGTGTTTTATTACCCTAAACCTTTTGGGCAAAGTTGGGGGCTTTCAGTCTGGCATGCACAACAGTATAAGCTACATACTAAATGCTTGCTAGGGGTTGTCAGAATCTGTTGTTATGGACTGTCTTCCACTAAATTGGCTACAAGGCCCTACTTTGCTATGAACTTTAATATGCCAAAAACATTGATATTTTAAGATGACTTTCAACTGGTTTTCCTTTTTTATTTTTATTGCTATGCCTTGATTTTGTCTTGCACTGTGTTGTAGCTCTAAGCTGAACTGTATAAGCAACATACTAAATGCTTGCTAGGGGTTGTCAGAATCTGTTGTTATGGACTGTCTTCCACTAAATTGGCTACAAGACCCTACTTTGCTATGAACTTTAATATGCCAAAAACATTGATATTTTAAGATGACTTTCAACTGGTTTTCCTTTTTTATTTTTATTGCTATGCCTTGCCGTTGTCTTGCACTGTGTTGTAGCTCTAAGCTGAACTGTGTTTTAGGAATGACTGGCATCTATATAAGAAAAACTTCCATCTTGTACAGTTTTTTTTTTCAGTTAAACCGTATCGGAAGCTGTACAGTTCTACTTAACCTTCCCTCTCAGCTCCACTTCAAAAAATATGCCTACGTTAGAGAACTGGCTCCATTAAGTAATAATAAGGACAGAGCCAGTGTTTCCATAGCAGCCGCATCTCCATGGAGGTGTGAGGCCTACAGGCTTCATCAGTTACCATGGTGACTAAAGCAGGGCCCTCTTCCTTTGTCACTGTGTGTTTTTGTAGTGATGCAATGCAATTAGCTGGCACAATAATTCGGTAATTACAAGAGCACCAATCTAGCATTTACTTAATCCGATATACCTAACGAGAGGAATTATTCTAATTTGCTTTTGACAATTGCAATTAGACTAACCCGTTTACATTTACTTCCATTACCAATACCCTTGTCTCTCCATGCACGTACCATAATCCTATGCAAAGGACTTGTAATTAATCGACGGTTCATTAATTGGGTGTTTGTGGATATAGGTTATATGATACAAATATGTCAAGCAGCGTGCAGGATCATGGAACGATATTATATTTGAATTAAAATAGGACTGACACATGTTAACCAATCACAGCATTTGATTTCTGACATTGATTTTGAAGTTGGGAAAAATAGCATTGAGAAATGCCGCTCTATTCCTCTCCAGGCCGTGGAGAAATATAAGCCCCACCCCGGCTCAAATAATAAAGTGGAACAGCTATAAAGAAAAATGGTAGCAAATGGTATACCTATTAATTGGCATGCCTCCTGCCATCCTAGTGGCATCAACTGGAAAACCTATATTCTTAATAACATCTTTTTTTTCTCATTCATTTTATTGTTGTTTCCTATGAAAACATTAAAACAATGAAAATAGGTAACACCCAGCCAGCAACAATTCAGAAAGCAGACAACAGCTGCTGGGGCACTTAGGGGTATAGAGAATCTAGATAGTGTCTTGACTAATACAGCTGCTCGGGGCACTCCGTGCTATAGAGGGTCTAGTGAGGGTCCTGGCTACTGCAGATGCTGGAGAACTCAGGAGTATGTGGAGGTTCTGATGAGGATCATGATTAATATAAATGCTTTGGACCAGTCAGGAGAATGGAGGTTCTGTCAAGGATCATGACTAATGCAGATGTTGGAGTGCTCAAGGGTATGGAGGCTCTGATGAGGATTATTCCTAATACAGATGCTAGAGCACTCGGGAGTATAGAGGTTCTGGTGAGGATCATGACTAATGCAGTAGCTGGAGCACTCAGGAGTATGGAGGTTCTGGTGAGGATCCTGACTAATCCAGATGCTGGAGCACTCAGGGGATATGGAAGTTCTAGTGAGTGTTCTAGGCATATTTTACTGCCTGTTTTTCTATGAAAATATTAAAACGATGAAAATAGGTAACGCCCAGCAACAACTCAGAAAGCAGACAACAGCTGCTGGGGCACCTAGGGGTATAGAGAATCCGGATAGTGTATTGACTAATACAGCTGCTGGGGCACTAAGGAGTATGTGGAGGTTCTGATGAGGATCATGACTAATACTGAAGCTGGAACACTCAAGGATATGGATGTTCTGGTGAGAATCATGACTAATGTAAATGCTTTGGAGCACTCGGGAGTATGGAGGTTCTGTCGTGGATCATATCTAAAGCAGATGTTGGAGTGCTCAAGAGTATGGAGGTTCTGATGAGGATTATTCCTAATACAGATGCTTGAGCACTCAGGAGTATGGAGGTTCTGGTGAGTATCATGACTAATGTAGATGCTGGAGCACTCAGGAGTATGAAGGTTCTGGTGAGGATCATGACTTATACAGATGCTGGAGCACTCAGGGGATATGGAAGTTCTAGTGAGGGTTCTAGTAAGGGGTCCTTACTAATACAGTACATATACAAAATAGATCCTATTGTCTGTTTCCACAAACGGGAAAGACAGACACATCTTTGCTTCATCTCTAGTAACCTACAACAACTTATTAGAACTTTGCTTTCAAGCATCGGGCCAGTAAATGCTACCTGCAGGCTGGTTGCTATGGAACAAGCTTTGCACATGTTATTACATAGTTAAAGGAACAGTAATGCCAAAAAATTAAAGTGTTTTAAAGTAATGAAAATATCATGTAGTGTTGCCCTGCACTGGTACAACTTATGTGTTTGCAGAAACACTACTATAGTTCATATAAACAAGCTGCTGTGCAGCAATGGCAGAAAATGAAAAAAGACTATATGGCACAGGTTAAATAGTAAATAACAGATAAGACCATTATATTCTACAGACCTTATGTGCTATCTGTTGTGTAACCTGAGCTTTTTCTCCTTTGAATGGCTGATGCATCTCTGTTTATGATTCCTACATAAACCTTTCTGTTCAGCTGCTCCCTGCAAATGCTTCATATTTGGATTGCTTCCCGGCGGCCCCCAAACACCTTATTGTTCTCTTTCTGTGCAACAACCTCTGTCCAATAGGTTTTAGCTGCAATATTACATCTGAGGCTGCTCTCAATCCCTGCAGGAGCCCTTGTAAGTACCTGTTTTGTCTGTGTTCAGCCCATTGTCTCAGCTAATATGCAACATATTCACATTGCTGAGCTAGGACAAGCATTACTCTGTAGCTTCCCTTCTGATTATGCAGTTTGCTTTATTAGTGTATAAATTAATGTACCCCGGACATACCCCAGACCACAGGGTATGTTTCCTCTATTGCGCTTGAATCCCCCTGCCCGCCAACTGTTTTCTTCATCTTCCAATTGATGTGCTTGCGCCTGTACGACCTGGCAGCGGGGGAGGGGAGCTGCGGCTGGAGTGGCTGTGCACGCCAGGCCCTCCAAAAGTTTCTTAGCTTTTTGTAAAGGGGATATTATAATCCCACAATGTCCCTCTAACTAAATTTAAATGTAGCTCAAGAAATCTTACAGCAGCATCAGACTGGGCGGTCCAGAGCCCACTGGGGCTGCCACCTCAGGGTCGGACTGGGCCGGCAAGAGACTGGGAAAAAAAACAGGTGAGCCCTGCTAGTGAGCTGCTTCCTTCCTGGCCTCACCTGACCACAGCTCAAACAGTGCGTGAAGATGGTACGCGCGGGGGAAACGGGGGGAGGGGAAACACAGGGATTTGCCATGGAGCAGCGGGCCTATTGAGGTAGTGGAGGGGGGCCCTTGGGGGGGGTTGCAGGTCCCTGATGTGACAGTCCCGGTGGGCCCACACCCCTCCAGTCCGACACTTGGCCTCCGCCCCAGTCGTGACATCCACCAGACACCGCAATGTGGGAACCCCATGGATCTCAGACTTATGGTTTCAATGCACAATTATAAAAATAGCTTCATATTCTCCGGCTCGTGTCCTTGTAATAACAATAACTACCATGGACGCTGGTGGTGCTGTTATCAGTCATTGTTCAATGGAGACATTTTGTGTAAAAAATAAGACCGTAACAGTGCATTACACTCATTTGGAAATAGAAGAATTGTGGTTAAAAATTATTTCAGGCTGATTTATTGAATATTTCTGCAAAAATCCTAATAATCCCTTCCTTCCACGTCCTGCTCCCTGAATTTCCAGGCTGTGCAGGGGAGACGCCGTCACTCAGCTCACTGCACTATAGGACAGGATCAGCAGCTAGCAGGACCTGATAGGAAACTGAAGCCTGTGTTTGCTTGTGTGACTGCAGGGCTGTGATTGGCTGTCCCCTCTCCTACTATGCTTCTGGCAGGGACCGTTAGGACACGCCCACCCCTCATTTGAAACAGGGACCAGTGAACATCTATATGGAGCTCTAATAAAGGGGCTATTTTTAAAGATAATATTAATTTTTAGCACCATGTAAACGCAACACCAAATATTACTCATAATTGCCTACAAAATTAGGGTTTTTTTCGTTTATCCTATATGTCTCCTTTCAAGTTTTTTCTGCCATGTAACAAAAGCACATAAACATAGACTTCATATAGTGCTTCACTGGTATATGTGAAAAATACTATGTAAAAATAAAAGACTACACAAAATTTATATTCAATAAATACTACCTTGTTCTCCAATAGAAATACTTGTGCTTTATGTGACCATGCATCCAAACAATTCATATAAATGACAGTAAAGTGGGTACACAATGGGCAGGGCTGTACACCAGTATGTGCAGAGAATAATCTCTTTACCCAGGTAACGGAACACAATACATCAAAGTCATTGGAGAAGCTGCTAAATATTTTTTTCAAGTGTCCCAGTGTTCTATAAATGATCTCCCTTTGTAGTTTAGGTGGATACAAATAAGGAGAAAGGAAAAGTAGACTGTCCCCTGTTGTTTGCTGCTTGCCATCCTCCGGGTCCCGTATGTAGGTATGCAATGAGCTGAGCTAGCTTGTCTCTGGGCTTTTGTGCTGTAACAATAACTAAGAGATAACTAAACCATATCTTTTATTAGGGAAATGAAAGGAAAAAAACTGACGGCATAATAAAAACAACTTGGAAAAAAAAAAATCTTAAGGGGAGATTATGTCTCCGGCATAACAATTCCACTCAGTTTTACATTGCGAATGCTGGACGGCTGTTATTTGGTAATTAAATCTATCTATATCTATCTACTGTATCATCTGTCTGTATATCATCTAGTTCCCTGTCTCCTGTTATGTCTAGCAGATTGTTTGTCTATCTATATGTCTGTATATCATCTAGTTCCTGTCTCCCTTTATCCCTCTTCTTCCATCCATCTATCACCATCTATTTATTTATCTATCCTTCCATTATCTATCTATCCATCCATCCATCCATCATCCATCCATATCTAATCTAATCCTAATCTAATCCTAATCTAATTCTAATCTAAATCTTAATCTAATGTTGTATAATATCTCTATCTCTTTGTTTTGTTCACAATGTTACAGGCACTCCTGCAGCGGAATACCAGACAGACAGACAGACAGATAGGGAATAGAGATTATTCCTGCTTGCTTTTCATGATCTCAAAGCTAAAACAATCATAATATCTGCTGCTAACTTGCTCTTTCTGGGTTAGTATTTACTTCTGTATGGACAAAGAAAACATAAACAAGTCAGCTGCTATAGCTTGCAGCAAAGTCAGTTCACATATACGTCTTCTAGCAGAACAGAATTCTGTCAGGTAGAAATTCTAAGACTGGTTCATGGCAATATTAAATCAGAAATAGAATATGGCAGAACAGAATGAGCAGTAAGATGAACAATATGGGTTCAGTGTCTCATGCAATTCATGGATATTTTTCAATATAATTTACATTTCCGATCTCTACTGTTGATGGGCAGCTGGTATAAATCTGAGCCGGGGCAGAGACATATGTTGTTCCTGCAGGGTTCCTTCTGCCCCTACCCTAGAATATGCCACCAAAGCAATTGGTCTGTTCCAGAAGCGAGACTTGTTAACCCTGAGCAGGCAGAATGATAGGCTCAGCCAGGCACGAGGGCCTAGAGATATGACAGGCTCGTAATTACTGGAGACAAAGCACTGACACTATGATGAGCACACTTATGGATACCTTGCTGTAATGATGTTGGCCTAATCAGCAAAAGCAACAAGCAAACAAGGTTGCCAGGTTACCTCCTTATATAAATGCCTAAATGTATGTCTTGAGCAAGGAGGGCAACAGACTTAAGCTGGCCATACACGGAGAGATCCGCTCGTTTGGCGATGTCGCCGAACGAGCGTATCTCTCCCTGATATGTCCTCCTTGAGGTGGGCCCAACGATCGTATCCTAACGAATGGGAACTGGCGATTGGATCGTGGGACCACATCAACGAACAGATGTCTCATCCGAACGAGGGCCAGATCTCGATCGGGGAAGCCCCTCGGGGGACCCCATACACGGGCCAATAAGCTGCCTACTGTCGGCAGCTTTTATCAGCCCGTGTATGGCCACCTGGGGTCTGAGGGTTCACTGTTACATTGTACAGAAATTAATTGTTAATTACAAGATATATCCGCTAGACCTACTCAACTAATTTGCTAGTCTACCATTCCATACAACTGTTGGACTCACCTTGATGGAACACCATCAAGACCACTCTTTTCTTACTCCCTTCTCCAGGCTATCCCACAACAGGTTAAGGCTTTCACTTTTTCTCCTATTTTCTGCCATCTAATAGGATCTGGTAGAAGAAGTGAATGATAAAGAGTATGTCTCGCTCTCTGAATGATTTAATGGAGCTCTTGCTCGGGATTGCTGAGCTCTGCAAGCAAATGGCCTGTATTTTCTGGCAGTGCGATTAAATCAAAGAAGGCTAAGCATATCCCTCACTGAGAAAAGGAAAAATGGATACAACACAGGATCTTGCTAATGGCTACCGAGTGTGAAACATATGCTAGTTCATTCAGGGCTGTTGATAGACATAGATAGGCATGAGGTCCATTAGTTATATAAAGTAGAACAGTCTGGCTTTGGGTGGATGATAGGAGTGGTACTTCAACAACAACTGATGGGCTGCAACATCAGCAACACTAAATATAGTATAATTGCTGCCATCTTGCACAGGGACAGAACTAGTAGATTAAAGGTAAGGCACATGCCTCAGGCATGGAGTAGGGCAGTGCAGTCAGTTGGGGAACAAGAACTGGGGGGCACACAGACCAGAGAAGGGAGAGCTGGGGTGCTGTGTGGAGCAAGAAGATGATATGGACCAAGTGGTAGTGGAGGTGGGGATGGCGAGTAAGGAGGCAGGGCAGGTCAAATACCATTGCCTTGGACACCCTGATCCTGACGCATTTTTCCCTATCAGTAGGATTGAGCTACAGGGAATTAGAGTAAAATCACTGCTTCACCCACACACAGGTATAGGAATAATGCAGTTCCCTATCAGGTCTGTTGAGCCACCCACTATTCTAGACCTTACTATGCTTAGGAGAAATTCAAGAACAGGCTATTGGCTGTAATTGGAGCATATGGCCATACTTTGACCATAATATGAATGGCATTGATCTGTATATGAAATAAAGTTCATATATTCAACTATTTTTTTTTTTTTGCATCCCGGTACCAGCAGGGTTAAGGACAAGTGCTGTTACTTCTGATAGGAACAATTTCCCATCTGCTGCATGCTCGTTTGTACCCTTAATTAACAAAAAAAACAGCCTTTACGGAAGGTAATTATGCCTTGGCACTTATTTTCTGTCGGTGGTGTTTTTATAGAATGGTTTTTAATGCATTGCAATCTGTCTGGGGCCGCAAAATGGAGGCCAACAAAGAGGCGAGGTGAGGATTGCCCAGTGAATAATTATGAGCGCTAATTACATCAGCGGGGAGTCTTTTGTTGTGTCAGTGGCTGAAAATAAACTGCTCATTTGGCAGGTGCCTTGTATTATTTATTTCCCATAAAAAAAAAATTTGATACTGGAAAAAAAACCCGATTCAAATAATAACGTAGGGATATGGATATTCATGCCAAAGCATGTTCTCCCTGTTTAATGCTCTCCTGGAATAATGGGAAAGAGGAACTTCCATGATGGGTGTTTCCCTGGGGTACAGGTAGTGGGAAACTAGTCCCTGGATCAACTTGTACTATGAGCTATCTCCCATAACCCTGTATTCCCTCACTTGCTAAAAAGCAATCCAAACCCTTCTTAAAGCTATCTAATGTATCAGCCTGTACAACTGATTCAGGGAGAGAATTTCACATCTTCACAGCCCTCACTGTAAAAAAAAAACCCTTCCGAATATTTAGGCGGAACCTATTTTCTTCTAATCGGAATGGGTGACCTCATGTCAGCTGGAAAGACCTATTGGTAAATAAAGCATTAGAGAGATTATTATATGATCCCCTTATATATTTATACATAGTCATCATATCACCCCTTAAGCGCCTCTTCTCCAGTGTGAACATCCCCAATTTGGCCAGTCTTTCCTCATAGCTAAGATTTTCCATACATATTACCAGCTTAGTTGCCCTTCTCTGTACCCTCTCTAATACAATAATGTCCTGTTTGAGTGATGGAGACCAAAACTGTACGACATATTCTAGATGGGGCATTACCAGTGCTCTATACAGTGGAAGAATGACCCTCTCCTCCCTTGACTCTATGCCCCTTTTAATACAGCTCAAGACCTTATTTGCCCTTGATGCTGCTGACTGGCATTGTTTGCTACAGACAAGTTTATCATCTACAAGGACTCCAAGGTCCTTTTCCATAATGGATTTGCCTAGTGCAGTCCCATTAAGGGTATAAGTGGCTTGGATATTTTTACATCCCAGGTGCATGACTTTACATTTATCAACATTGAATCTCATTTGCCACTTAGCTGAATGCCTAGCCTAGTGTTAGGAGAGCTATGACTCAGTTGACATTTTACCACTGGTGGCAAAAAGGTGCCGAGCTAAATTTAATAGTTGTAGGAGAATCAGTAGTTACCATAGTTGTGTTGCATTTGGCAAAATGCACTGAGGTTTCCCTGGACAGGTGGCACCATCTAGCCCATCCCTTCCCCGGAATAAATGTAAGGCAGGGTCTAGGTATTTCTCTTGGATCCATCGCATGGGAAATGTTGGGATAGCCAGGCTCCAGAAATGTCCAAACCTGGGAAGTGCCCCCAATCCATGTGGTATATTTATCAAAGAGTGAAGTTAGAGATCACCACATTCCTCTAGAGTGAAATTCTGCCACTCGCCATTCATTTCTATGGGATTTTGAAGGCATATTTATCAAAGGATGAACTTTCCCTTTCACCCATTGATAAAAACGCTTATAAAAATCCCATAGAAATGAATGGAGAGTGGCAGAATTTCACTCTAGAGGAATGTGGTGATCTCTAACTTCACTCTTTGATAAATATACCCCATTGAATAAGGATTAGCTGATGCAGACACATCTACTGTTATGTTGCCCCAGAAGAATTAGGTAGAGAGGGCTTAATGGGTTTAGCAGAGTCACTGGCACGAAGAACCCCATTGAGGTAGAAATGATTTCCAACTGAAAGTACTGAGGAAAGGTTCTCCCTTTGTTGTGTGTGGGTTATTGGACAAAGCACCTCATTTACCATATGCCTTAGATATATCTATGGGAACCTGGATACACTGAGGACTTATTTACTAACATGGGGAAAATTTGCATCTGGACAATAACCAATGGCCAACAATGGGTGCCTTCTGTTTCCAGGGCTATTCAACTATTGTTCCTAATCAGTCTGCACTGTAGGTGACCAGCCATTCCTTACCTTTAGTTGGGCAGTCAGCAATTTAACAACCTGACAGGGAACTGCATTACATGGATTTGGTATCCTTAATTTGGATGCCACATTTAGATAGGATTATTTTGCCCCCAATAAGGATTAATTATAGTTGGGACCAAGTACAAGGTACTGTATTATTATTACAGAGAAAAGGGAATCTTTTTTTAAAACGTGCATTATTTGTTTAAAATTAAATCTATTGGAGATGGCCTGCCGGTAATTCGGAGCATTCTGGATAACGGGCTTCCAGATGATGGATCCGATACCTGTATGTATTTCCCTATATGAGGGAAGAGACTGCCGGAGGGTGCTGGGAGTTGTAGTTCATATTAGCCTCAGATTTGGGCCCTCTTCTTTAAATTTTTCCCTGGAGAGGGGTTATGAATAAAGTGCCCAGTGGAATCATCAGAAGCTGCTGCTAGGAATCAAAATACTCAGTATCAGTAAGCCTATTAACTTGGCAGAAGGGCCAAATGTGGCATTAGATACAGGATATGACACCATCAGGATAAAATGACCCCGAATAAAAGAAACCCATGCAAATTAGCCTCATTATGTAAATTAAGCACAAAGGGGGTCCGACAGAGTTCTATGGCAGAAATATTTCCTGCTGTGCCTGAGCTGTGTACTCCTGCCAAGGACACACAGGGATACTGCTGATTCTGCCTCCCCCCTCAAGGGACATGACTTCTTCCCTCCCAGACGGCAGCAAATCTCCACTGATACAGACTTTTATTCCAATGATCAAAAACATCTCTTCTTAATAGTATCAAATTTCCATACAGCATGAAATATAAATGGACTCGAGCTGAGGTTTATAGAGGAATATACAATCCACTACATCCTAAATTTGCAAAGTATAGTTTGTGCTCTCTTTCTATTACCATTCACCATTGCTCTAAAGGAAAAGATTATTGCACTTATGTTCCTGGTTAAAACTCATGAACTAGTCTCGCTGCTTTACAGTCCACAGGGTCAGCGACCCAGACAACTAGATTATATTTCCAGTAGCAGGCCAATAGGGAGGCTAAGAAAACATAAAAAATAAACTTTAGGCCAGTTGTAAAATAATTTATAATCAGTCCAGCTATAATATACTAAAGACCCTAGGCCAGAGATTGGATCAGCCCAGTTCCAGTGCAAGAGGAAAGCATCAGGCCATCTTAACAAATCCAATAGTTATATAGACAAGTTGCTGATTATTATTACTAGGGATGCACCGAATCCAGGATTCGGTTCGGGATTCGGCCAGGATTCAGCCTTTTTCAGCAGGATTCGGCCGAATCCTTCTACCCGCCCGAACCGAATCCTAATTTGCGTATGCAAATTTGGGGCGGGGAGGGAAATTGCGTGACTTTTTGTCAGAAAACAAGGAAATAAAAAATGTTTTCCCCTTCCGTCCCTAATTTGCATATGCATATTTGCATATATGCAAATTAGGGTTCGGATTTGGTTCGGTATTCTGCCGAAATTTCACGAAGGATTCGGGGGTTCGGCCGAATCCAAAAAAGTGGATTCGGTGCATCCCTAATTATTACAGATTATTTTTCATCCAATTACATGTCATTTTATAGTATTTTCTGCTGGGCCAGCACCTATACTCACAGCTGCATAGAGGTGTTTTTAGAAGGGGTCCAAGACGGGCCTCTGCCTTGTGCTCCATATATAATGGGGCCCCTACTTAAAGGGGTTGTTCACCTTTGAGTATAGGTTTAGTATGATGTAAGGAGCTATATTCTGAGACAAGTTGCAATTGGTTTTCATTTTTTATTATTTGTGGTTTTTAAGTTATTTAGTTTTTAATTCAGCAGCTCTCCAGTTTGCAATGCCAGCAATCTGGTTGCTAGGGTCCAAATTACCTTAGCAAGCATGCATTGATTTGAATGATAATATGAAATATTAATAGGGGATGGTTGGAACAGAAAGATGAGTAATAAAAAGTAGAAATAACAATACATTTGTAGCTTTACAGAGCATTTGTTTTTAGATGGGGTCAGTGACCCCCTTTTCAAAGCTAGGAGAAGAAGGCAAATAATTTGTAAACTATAAAAAACAAATAATGAATACCTATCGAAAAGTTGTTTAGAATTGGCCATTCTATAACATACTAAAAGTTAACCTGAAGGTGAACCACCCCTTTAAGGAAAGCTGTGGAACTGTGAGCATGAAGGGTGTGAAACAGTGGTCTAACTATAGGGGCAGCAGATTCCACTATCACAGTGAGGCCAGTTTGTAATATCTGCAATACCACATTATGAATCATTTTATTCCTATTCTGGACCTATTTTCAATTCTGCCATTCAAAACCACAGCCTGGTTACTAGAGTAAGGGGACCCTAGCAAAGGATGCCAGTTTTAATTTCAGCTGCAGAACAAAACAGCCCATAACTCATCACCCACACCCTCAGCATCCCTTTATGAACACACATAACAAAACAGTTATTGTAATTTGGGCAATAAAAGTGGCATCGCTACCCATAATACACTTCTTCCAAAGAAAAAAACATTACTGTCCCCCCACTCCCCTCAAACCTTCCCCAACACACAACAAACTGCACCATCCCTCTTCCCTTATTTGCTGTGATGATGAATGACTCCAGTTTGCCTCATTTATCTGTTCGGCAGGTTCATTTAGCTGGGGAGGGCAGTTGGGGAAGCTCCCGCTCTCCTCCATCCCAGTTGCCTTGTACAGAGAGTTGAGGGAGGTGGGGGTAGGAGGACATATTTGATTAAAAGGATTTTTTGCTGTTATGAGATCGATATTTTGATCATTACAACACTCACTCTCCTTATAAAAACTCATCCCTGCTTTGCTCCGGAGAAGCAGCGTCATAAAATCTGGAAGCAACCGCCGCACGTTGCTTCATAGCTCTGCTATTGACCTGAAAGCAGAATATTTATCTTGTCTGGCTATGGAAATACAAACGCTGTTTCTCTCATAGAAAGGAAAAGGTTACAGAATTCGCAAACGCCATAAAAACGCAATTGGAATTTTAGACGCATTCGTTCTTGTGTGCTGATTATGTATTGCACTGCCGGGGGGCAGAGAGTATTTATCTTCAGTTACATAAATCCTAATGCTGAGATACACCATAAAAAGTCACTGCAGCCCCAGTTACAGCAGTCCCTCTGTGCAGGAGATAGGGTCCTATTTACTTTTGCCAACTCTTTGGAGTGATATTGAAATGGTAGCTGCCATTAATGGTCTTTTTAATATAGATAGGCTGCAGCTCACCCTTTAGTTGCTTGGTACCGGTTATCCTGCGGGAATCCTGTGTCAATCCCCCAATAGAGTCAATCAGAAGAGAAATCAAAGTGCAGGACAAATCCACAGCAGTATTCTTTGACTGCAAAAATGTATTGGGAACGTGAAGAACACATCATAGCCCGAAACATGTTGTGTTCTTCACGTTCCCAATACATTTTTGCAGTCAAAGAATACTGCTGTGGATTTGTCCTGCACTTTGATTTCTCAGCTGTCATTAATGGTCATTTTTGAATGCAGCTGCATGTATGGTTTTGCAAAAATGGATCGAATTGTTGAGCAAATTGATGGCAATAAGGTACTTGTGTCCAAACATAACCCCTTGCACCTCTGAATCTACTACCCTGAATATGGTGGTAGTCCCAGTGTTTCCACCACAAGTTGCATCAACAGATGCGTCAGACTTGTACCACAAGAATCACACACTAATGCCGTTTTAAAGTCACTTTTAACTTTCATCTAATATGCGTGTGCAGTGGCATTTCTTTTCATGCATAAGGTGCAACTGTGGTGGGCACAACTCCCTGCTCAGCCATAGTTATTCTGGAATTCTGGGGGGGGGGGTGTTGCACAACCGCAAACACTCCATTGTAAATAACTTTACACTGTTTTTTGTTAAAGCAACTTGGCAAATAGACTAGACTGCAGTATTACAAAATGCATTACAGGCCCCCATCACACCCGTGACTCCCAAGTCCATCCTGAACACACACATGCGGTCTCAAATCACAATTTTCAGAAACAAATCCCCATATTTTTTTTTTACTCACAATGCGGCTGTTTTAATTTTAGCATTATTTTGTGCACCCACTATGTATCTGCCTCAGCTTGTGCTTGAGGCCCCGATACCAGCACACAAATTGGCATGTTGAGTTTCAGAGTCGGGACGGGTGTCACTTCCAGTACAGTGCCAATAACAGTAACTGATTGGTCCATGTGTTCAGCCTGCTAGATGAATCCTGGAATTACTCCTCAGGCCCAGGCAGCTAAATAGGTGCATTGCTATTTGGAGCATGCTGCAAACCCATGTATTGGCCTTGTGAATTTTATGCCCAAGCCAGTGCTTCATAAACATAAACGACATGTTCCTGGCTTTTGTGACACTGTACTTGTCACAAATGAGCCATCTTAGGCATATAAGTGAAATAAAATGTTTTGGTTTTCATAATTCAACACTGAAAGGTCTAATATCCCCTTTTAAAGCAAAAATGTAAAACGAATTTGTAACTTCTAAAAGTGAGCACCTATTAAAGGAACAGTTCAGTGTAAAAATAAAAACCTGGATAAATAGGCTGTGCAAAATAAATGTTTCTAGTTAGCCAAAAATGTAATGTATAAAGGCTGGAGTGACTGGATGTCTAATATAACAGCCAGAACACTGCTTCCTGCTTTTCAGCTCTCTAACTCTGAGTTAGTCCGCGACTGGGGGACCACATGGGACATAACTGTTCAGCGAGTTTGCAATTGATCCTCAGCATTCAGTTTAGTTTCAAAAGCAACAGTTATGGCCCATGTGGTCCCCCCTCAAGTCACTGGTTACTGCTTGGTCACCAGGGTAACCAGTCAGTGGAAACTGCAAAGCAGGACGTTCTGTTCTGTTATGTTAGACATCCAGTCACTGCAGCCTTTATACATTACATTTCTGACTAACTGACTATATGAGAAACATTTTTTATTTTGCACAGCTTATCCATTTACCCAGTTTTTATTTTTATACTGAACAATTCCTTTAATCACCTTAAACTTCATTTATACAAATCACAAGGCAATGACCCTGGTTGCATTAAAACATGCTGCATTGTGGGGAATAAAGGAGGAAATTTGTGTTGATTATTGCACTTTGCATCTTGCTGGTCAATCTCTTGGTTTGTAGATGATTAAAGCAGTGTTCAGTCAAGGCTAGTGACTTATCTAGGACTGACTGATAAATCAAACACAGACAATGAAATGGTGACTGGCTAGATTCAGTTTTGCACTCACACTGTGCAACTTAACAGCAAGGGGACAGGAATGATTATTAAATGAATCATCTGAGGAACATTATCTGCACAAATAATAATGTGTCATTATCAGAGAAAGTGGCACCGAGTGCTTTAATACTTTATTTCCTTTCTGCCACACAACTTGCTTACTTCCTACTTCCTGGTCACATGACTTGCATCTAGGGTTGCCAACTTTTCCAGAAAAAAATACTAGCCATCCTCTATATTTATCTTTTTTCCCTACTAATAACATTGAGATCAGCTATCATGTTTACAGGCCAGGCCGGTAAAATACCAACCAGGTGGCAACCCTGCGTGCGTCCACATACATCACCGCAAACAACACAACCCCACACCTTCTGTTATTTGCAGCCTCTTTTCTCTTGCTTCTATATCATTCCTTCTGACATTAACTTTCTGCCCTTTTTGTGGGGTTCATTTCTTGCAGTGAGGTTTCCAAATCTTACCTGGAGTGGGATGTTTTAAAGGGAACACAGGAGAATGTTCTGGTCACTCCACAAAGATGGGAAGCAGCTATGGAGAAAAAGAGAAAATAGGTCTTAGATCTATTAGCCATGCATGCATGCAGCTTATGATTTTATAGTTATTTTAGAAGCTGCAGGGCCGTAAACAAGTTCAAGTCAGAGTTATTACTATAACCTTTAAACTAACTGTTTAATGGAATACATTGTACTGTTTAGCCCCTCTTTCTCCTCTTTCCTTCATTCTAACACTCAAAATGCCCAGTTGCTAGGGTCAAGCAAACATAGTAACCAGGCAGCATGTTCATTTGCGAAACTGCAGAGCTACCGAACAACAAATGTTAAAGGACAAGGAAAGTCTAAAATAGAACAAGGCTAGAAATGCTGTATTTTGTATACTAAACATAAACATGAACTTACTGCACCACAAGCCTAATCAAACAAATGATTTATGCTTTCAAAGTTGGCCACAGGGGGTCACCATCTTGTAACTTTGTTATACATCTTTGCAAGACAAGACTCTGCACATGCTCAGTGTGATCTGGGCTGCTTAGGGATCGTCATAAATTACCAAAACAGGACAAGCTTTAGTTCTGCATGGCTGGGAAGTAAGGCGGGGGCTCCCCCTGCTGTTCATAAGTATTATTGTTTCCCTGCAGAGCAGTTAGGGACCGTCTGACAATTCCTATCCACAGCAGTAAATTAAGGGAGAATTTCTTTACATACAGTCAGGTTTCTTATGAAAACGGTACACATTTTTTTGATTAAAGTATATTGGAGATAGATTTATTTTTCATTAAAGAAAGTAAAAATGGGATTCTATTTTTTTGCCTTTACATGCCCTTTAACCAGAGGATCTCCCTGTAGTTACAGGCCCTTGTGGGAAATGCCTACAAATCTTTTCTTATTTTCCACAAAGGCTTATATAAATACAATAAAAAAAAATATTTTATCTGAATGTTACAATGTTTGGTGGGTCCTGTCCTGTCCAACACTAATAGAAATGGAACAGAAAATTGTCTCTAAATATCCTTGTCAACTTTATATTATGTGATTGCAAAAAAAACCCTTCCTTTTTATTGCAGTCTTTTCCCCAGTGGAGAAAGAAGCGTGTTGATGTCCAAATTTATTGTGATTTTTGCCTTATCAGATGATTGCAGTGAGTGCTTTCTTTTTTTGCTTAAAGGGATACTGTCATGGTAAAACCTCTTTTTTCCAAAATGCATCAGTTAATAGTGCTGCGCCAGCAGAATTCTGCACTGAAATCCATTTCTCAAAAGAGCAAACAGATTTTTTTATATTCAATTTTGAAATTTGACACAGGGCTAGACATATTGTCAGTTTCCCAGCTGCCCCAGTCATGTGACCTGTGCCTGCACAAGAGGATGGAACTCCTTTCTGTCAGGCTGTTATTTCTCCTACTTAATGTAACTGAATCAGTCTCAGTGGGACTTGGCTTTTACTATTGAGTGCTATTCTTAGATCTACCAGGGAGCTGTTACCTTGTGTTAGGGACCTTTCGTTACCTTCCCATTGTTCCCATAGGCTGCTGGGGGGGAAAGGGAGGGGTTGATATCACTCCAACTTGCAGTACAGCAGTAAAGAGTGATTGAAGTTTATCAGAGCACAAATCACATGACTGGGGGCAGCTGGGAAATTGACAATATGTCTAGCCCCATGTCAGATTTCAACATTGAATATAATAAAATCTGTTTGCTCTTTTGAAAAATGAATTTCAGTACAAAATTCTGCTGGAGCAGCACTATTAACTGATGCGTTTTGAGAAAAACATGTTTTCCCACAACAGTATCCCTTTAAAACATACTACAGGTATTGGATCTATTATCCAGAATGCTTGGGACCTGGGGGGTTTCTGGATAAAGGATCTTCATATTTTAAGTCTACTAGAAAATCATGTAAACATTAAATAATTAATCCTTATTGGATTTGTTTCCAATAAGGATTAATTATATCTTAGTTTAGATGAAGTACAAGTTACTGTTTTATTATTACAGAGAAAAAGGAAATCATTTTAAAAAATTTGGATTATTTGTATAAAATGGGGTCGGTCTTTCCGTAATTCAGAGCTTTCTGCATAACGGGTTTCCGGATAATGGATCCAATACCTCTACATGCTTTAGATCAAACCTGTCTTTCCCATACACATTTCTGTCGTATCACACATCAGCAACCTTTCAGCATCAAACACAAGCCTGTGGCAATGGACTGACAAATATGTCTGATCTGACAACAAGTCCCCCCACCTTCCAAATCCACCTTCCAAATATCTATTTTTTGCCTTCAAGGAGAACAAGCTTATCTGTGTATCCCCAAGGGGTGATCAACCATTGGAAGAAAAATAAGGCACAGGGATTTACAATATTGCAAGTTCTCTGGCTGCACTGCTGCAAAGAGTCTAGTGAGACAAAATCGGAGCTTTAGAGGGGGTTATAGTGAGTCGGAAGAAGCCAGAGAGCAGATCATTGCTGGTAGAATGGATATAATGACATGCTGTAAATGACACCTCATAGCTGGTAGGCCATAAGGCTAGGGCCACACTAGGCGATAGCGCCGCGATTTGACACGCGGCGACTTTTCGCCGCGACTTTTAATCCGCAATCGCTGGGGAAACTTTTGCGCTGGCATCTATGGGGAATCGCGAAAAATCGCCAGCGTAAAAACACACGCGGCGATCTTTTTTCTACTGTCGCTCGAAATTGCCTCGCTAGGCGATTTCGAGCGACAATAGAAAAAAGATCGCCGCGTGTGTTTTTACGCCGCGATTCCCCATAGACGCCAGCGCAAAAGTTTCCCCAGCGATTGCGGATTAAAAGTCGCGGCGAAAAGTCGCCGCGAGTCAAATCGCGGCGCTATCGCCTAGTGTGGCCTTAGCCTAAAAGTCTATAGTTTTGGCTTCTTAGTGTATAAAAAAAAAAAGCATAATGGATCAGCTTTGTTTTTTTCTTAAGTTGCCCTTTACAATGTGCAGAACAGCAAGAGGCCTGTAAGTGTTTGTCTCACGATTCCTGGAATATAAATGTTTAACCACAGAAAAGACACCTTATATCACTGTTTTATTGCCGTGTAAATATTCAGCCATTCAGGCCTTTAATTCAGCCTGGCATGCGGCTCTATAAAATTACCCTACATTTCGGCGATTTATTTATGGAGGGTTGCCGGTTTAGGAAAGGAGTTATGATGCCTTGGAAAGGTAAGGGGGTAGGGGGGATTTGAAAGTATTAAAAAGAACCTTTAGATCCCCAGCATCCCTCATCCGGTATTACAACCTATGTTATACATGTTCTGTTTATAAACTTTAATGATTTTATCTTCCATGTATCTGTTGGCAATAGACAATACAGTAAATGTATAAGTTCATCATTTATTCTGGGTGTAAATTACCTCTTTATATTTATATGAATAGAACACGGGGGCAGTCATATTGCTTGTGTGGGCTCAGACATTCTTTATAGCCATGAAAGAACAGCCGCTTCTGCTAGATCTGTGTTTCTTAAACTGCCAGGATTGCATTATGGTTCCTGCTCTGAGTATATTCCTTCTCTTCACATATAAGGTTTTTCAATTATTGCAAGCAGTATGGTAGCACCTGTGCTATGGGGTGCCGTTTGTCCCAAATACATTCTGTATACAAAACTATCCCTAATACACAGAATAAATGTCTCTCGTGTTATATAAGTATTTGTGACCATACACAGAGAAAAAAAAATATACAAAAGACTTATTTCTATTAAAGAATGAAAACAAAATCTGGTTAGTGCACAAAAGGATGTCATTATATTACAAACTCCATTCTGTACAGTTTAACAAGCAATCTGTCTCACAAATGTATAACCTCCATGTAACGGACACACTTATGTGCAAAGTTACTTACAGAATGAATTATGTAAAAACAAAGTTGGACATAATATATAATAGTGTAACTAACTAGTGCTTGTCAAGCTAGATTTGACTGACAAAATAGATATCTGTGACAGAAAGCAAGATTTTATAGTACAGGATTCATTCTTTCCACAAAATGACAGTTTTGTTTCACAAACAGATAAAATAACCATTCTGTGAAGCAACCAATAAGAACAAAGCTTATTGCCATATACAAACAAGATGAGAAGTGGCCAGCTCTGCTCCACATGGCTAAGGCAAAATATCTGACCTGCTATAGAGGGCGCCCTCTAATGTCCCCTGTGCTGCATAGTAATAAACATGAACAAACATTTCCTAAAAGAGCTGCAGTTAAACACTACAGGTTCATAAATGGAAGTTTTTACAAATATAATGCTGCACTTATAATGATTGTAGAGAAATAAAAGTATGCAAAACTTATATAAATATGATCATTTTAGGTGATATGGCTATTCTTATTGTAGTAACCTGCTTGTGTGGCCATTTTGGTTAAGGGCATTCCTGCTGTTTTGCCATGATCTTATGACTCACTCCTGTTCCTCTTCCTGTCTAAGCTGAGAGCAATAATGGGACAGGCCACACCCACCTGCCATATTGTATTAAATGTACCAGAAATTACTGTGCTTGTCTGGCTGCTTATAAGTTATAAGTTTTGTATATGATAGTTAGACTCCAATGTCTCCTCCTAGCTGTAATCTTGCACCAATTAGCTTGTAGTAGTCTCTTAGTAATGTGCTTAGCTATAGTTCAACGACTACATAATAGCTTTAGCCAGAGACTTGGGACTGATAGGGTTGCCACCTTTTTGTAATTTAATTACCGGTTGGTGGGGGGTGGGAAGAAAAAGGGTCTTACAGGGGATTGGGGGCGGGCCGAGAGGGTCTTTATAAGGGTATTAAAAATGTACCGGCAGCTACATTGCCGGTAAATTTGTAATACCGGCCCTGGCCTTGCCTGCTGTTATACCGGCTAGGCTGGTAAAATACCGGCCAGGTGGTAACCCTAGGGACTGATAGAGTTGCCACCCGGCTGGTATTTTACCGGCCTAGCCGGTAAAACACCTGCCAAGGCCAGGGCCGGTATTGCAAATTTACCGGCAATGCAATTGCCGGTAATTTGAAATACCCTTTAAAAAAGCCCCTGGCCTGCCCCCAATTCGAAAATAACTTATCTTTTTTCCAGCGCTGTGCGATGTTGCTCCGCCCCTTTTGTGGCACGCCACGTAGCCCCACCCTTTTCAGCAGCACCCTGCGTAGCTCCGCCCCCTTTAGCGTCACGGACCACACCCTTTTGGTGCCCCCCACTGGCCGGATTTTTTTTTTTAATAAAGGTGGCAACCCTAGGGACTGATCATGTCACACATTGTGTATAGTATGATGTGTAGGTTATATGAGCAGCCACTCCTGAGTACTGTGTGTAAACAAAAGGCTTCAGGACTTCAACTTCACCCCCTTTCGTGAATTCGGGTCTTTTCGCTGCTTCGGGACTTCAGCTTCGTCTTTTCGGCACTTCTGCATTCTGTAATATGTGAAATGGCCGCACGGCTCGGGCGCTCATAAAGGGGACCGGCTCTTTTAAAAATGCAGCACTTCTGTGCCCCCCTTCAGGCCCGGAACACTTGTCCCCCCCTTGCTGGCGGCCCTGGACATGCATGTGACATGGGCACAGTTGTGCTCTCTGCTCTAGTGTTGTGCCCCCCTCGACCCACTCTGATGCCTGTCCGATATCTCTACCTGGATGTCGCAACGCTATCTTAAATTAAACCTCTCTAAAACTGAAATGGTTCTCTTTCCTCCAACCAACTAACACCAGTAGCATCCCCGAAGTATCCATCATAGTTAACAATTCCACTATCACCCCCTCTCCCCAGGCCCGATGCCTTGGGGTTATCCTAGATTCTGCCCTGTCATTCACTCCTCATATCCAGTCACTTATTAAATCATGTCACTTCCACCTAAGGAACATATCCAAAATACGATCATTTATCACCCAAGATGCTGCCAAAATTCTTATTCACTCTCTCATCATATTGCGTCTAGACTAATGTAACTCTCTTTTAATTGGCCTCCCCCTCCAGAGACTGTCACCTCTGCAGTCCATAATGAACACTGCTGCGAGGCTCATACACCTCAGCAACCGCTCCTCCTCTGCCTCGCCATTCTGTCAATCCCTGCACTGGCTTCCGTTACCTTTCAGAATCAAATTCAAATTAATGACACTGACTTTCAAAGCACTTCACAACTCTGCTCCACCCTACATCTCTGAACTCATCTCTATATACTCACCCACTCGCTTACTACGCTCCTCTACTGACCTGCTACTCAACTCTTCTCTTATTACCTCCTCACATGCTCGCATTCAAGACTTTGCAAGGGCTACACCCCTCCTCTGGAACACTCTCCCACGGTCTGTCCAACTTTCTCCCAACCTTTTTGCTTTCAAAAAATCTGTGAAAACGCACTTCTTTCGAGAAGCCTACCCTCACTCTGCTTAACTACCAAACGCAACACCACATACAGTACCACATTTCTCACCCACTTGCTTCGATCTTGCCCACTCCCACACCTTGTGTATTACTCCCTCCCCTTTAGACTGTATGCCTATGCATAGGGCCTTCCTCACCTTTTTGTACCTGTATTGATTGTGATGTTTGTTACTCCATATATTCTATATATGTAATTCGTGTGATGTAGTTGTATAATCACATTTACTTTACAGTGCTAAGCAATATGTTGGCGCTATATAAATACATGTTAATAATGTGAAAGGGTTAGAGGATTAGAGTCTTTTGTTATAAATAAATATAAAGCATTGTATAGCTTGTTGCTTCTATATAACTAGATTATAATCCCCTAAAATTGCCCCTGCCTAAATGACCCCCTTTTGTTTACACACAATACTCAGGAGTGGCTGCTCATATAACCTACACATCATACTATAGAGAATGCGTGGTCATACCTCACAACATTTTGGAAGTAAAATTTTTGTCATGTAGCGTGGTAATTTTTTTGACCACACCCATTTTTGTGGCCACACGCCGTAATTACCATGTTCATTTTACAAAGTTTGGCAGGTTAAAAAAGTTTGAAAACATTTCTCCTTATCTAAACTGTTAAAATTACTTATTTTCTTATTTTAAAATTGTTACAAAGTATCTTAGTTGCACCTGTTAGCTGTACTGGCCTCTCTGCCAAAAGCCAATTAAGTTAGAAATTTTGGACACAATAAAGATCTTTACACTTTGAATTGGTGCCTGCTGGAAGTCTGCGCCCATTGAGTGCCTGCTCCTTTTTACATTTCGGTTCGTCCGCCCCCTATGCTGAGTGCTCAGGGCAGTGCACCTGGGCCACTTCCCTTACGTGGTGAGTAATTAGTTTACCACATTGAAGTATCCATACTACAGATGACTTCTTGTAAGTTAGAAATTTTGTTTCTTTTTCTTGCTGTTCAGTGCAGAGAAAAGAGGGACTGTCCCTCCAAAAAATGGACAGTTGGGAGGTATGTCATACCTCCCAACATTTTGGAAATAAAAAGAGAGACAAATTTTTTTTTTTTTGCATGTAGTGCAGCAATGTTTTGACCACACCCATTTTGTGGCCGTACCCCCTAATTACCATGTTCACTTTACAAAGTTTAGCAGGTTATAAAAAATGTAAAATATTTCTCATTATCTAAACTGTTAAATGTACTTATTTTCTTATCTCAAAATTGTTATAAAGCATCTTAGTTGCACCTGTTAGCTGTACTGGCCTCTCTGCCAAAAGCCAATTAAGTTAGAAATTTTGTTTCTTTTTCTGGCTATTCAGTGCAGAGAAAAGAGGGACTTTCTGGTACAAATGAGGGACCTCAGGTTGAGTTGTCAAAAGAGGGACTGTCCCTCTGAAAAAGGGACAGTTGGGAGGTATGTGTGCACATGATCAGTCCCAAGTCTCTGGCTAAATCTATTATGTAGTAGTTGAACTATAGCTAAGCACATTATTAAGAGACTACTATAAGCCAATTGGTGCAAGATTAAAGCTAGGAGGAGACATTGGAGTCTAACTATCATATACAAAACTTATAACTTTCTCTGAGAATCAGGCAAAGCAGCCAGACAAGCACAGTAACTTCTGGTACATTTAATAGAAGATGGCAGGTGGGTGTGGCCTGTCCCATTATTGCTCTCAGCTTAGACAGGAAGAGGAACAGGAGTGAGTCATAAGATCATGGCAAAACAGCAGGAATGCCCTTAACCAAAATGGCCACACAAGCAGGTTACTACAATAAGAATAGCCATATCACCTAAAATGATCATATTTATGTTTTGCATACTTTTCTTTCTCTACAATCATTATAATTGTAGCATTATATTTCTCGGCCATTTGTAAAAACTTCCATTTATGAACCTGTAGTGTTTAACAGAAGCTCTTTTAGGAAATGTTTGTTCATGATTATTACTATGCAGCACAGGAGACATTAGAGGGCGCCCTCTATAGCAGGCCAGATACTTTGCCTTAGCCATGTGGAGCAGAGTTTGTATATGGCAATAAGCTTTATTCTTATTGGTTCAGGAATGTGACTGACAGTGTTGCTTCACAGAATGGTTATTTTATCTGTTTTGTGAAACAAAACTGTCATTTTGTGAAAAGAATGAATCCTGTACTATAAAATCTTGCTTTCTGTCACAGATATCTATTTTGTCAGTCAAAACTAGCTTGACAAGCACTAGTTAGTTACACTATTATATATTATGTCCAACTTTGTTTTTACATAATTCATTCTGTAAGTAACTTTGCACATAAGTGTGTCCGTTACATGGAGGTTATACATTTGTGAGACAGATTGCTTGTTAAACTGTACAGAATGGAGTTTGTGATATAATGACATCCTTTTGTGCACTAACCAGATTTTGTTTTCATTCTTTAATAGAAATAAGTCTTTTGTATATTTTTTCTCTGTGTATGGTCACAAATACTTATATAACATGAGAGACATTCGTTCTGTGTATTAGGGATAGTTTTGTATACAGAATGTATTTGGGACAAATGGCACCCCATACTGTGCTGGTTTGTGTAAAAGCGAGGGATAGATAGACATTTGTATCTGAACTCCAGCCCCTACAGTTTATAGTAAAATATGTGTTGATATAGTCATTAGGTTCATTTGTATAGAGAGTGGTTGCTATAATGCAGCCCCCCTGTTCTGTATTGGTTAACACATCATATATATGTTTATGGGTATGGATGGACGAATTTTTTCGCCTTGTTTCGCCGAAAAAATTACGCCCATAGACTTGTATGACGCTATGCATCAAAATAAAAAGACACGCAACACATTTTTTTGACACCCATAGACTTTAATGGGCATCAGCGACATTTCGCTGGCGGCAAATTTTTGACGAAACGGGTCAAATTCGCCCATCCCTATTTATGGGTTGTTATACTGTCCCTGCAACCATATACTTTATAATGTAACAAAACTACTTGGTATGTTTGTTTAGGACTATAACTTTCACGTCCCTAACAGTCCATTGTCCTTCTTTTTTCAAAATTATTACCCCCATAGGGCCACTCTGCGAGGGCAAATGCCCTTTCTGCTGTACACTTAAAGGAGAACTAAACCTTAAAATTATCAAGCAGAAAATGAGGTTGTCCTGTAATATAAGTTGATGCTAAAGGGGCCATTACGAAATTCCGACGCTAGTAGTACTGGTTTCTGTGCTGCCATGAAGTCATTATCTGTATTAATTAATAACCAGCCTTATGTTGACGGTCCCTAAGCTCAGTAACCGACAGCAGCACAGAGCATGAAAATGGGGACCTACAGTTGTATTTTTGGAGGCACAGATCTTCCCTGCTAAAGGGCTGTGGTTGCCTTGGGCTGGAATAGAAGCCCAAAACATAATGTACAACATTTTTAGCCTACTTCTTTAGCTAAGCAGTGGCGGAACTACTGGGGGAGCAGGGGGTGCGAGTGAGCCAGGGCCCGCACCCCCTCAGGGCAGCCCGTGCGCCACTGAAAATGCAGCCGTACGGAGGGCACGGGGCCTGGCTGTGGGTCACGCACCAGGGCCCGCCCCCTCTAGTTACGCTACTGTAGCTAAGCTTTAGTTCTCCTTTAACAGGTCCTGCCAAATAGACTTCTTGATACAGGTATGGGAGCTGTTATAAATAATGATCAGGGCCTGGGGTTTTCGGGATAACCGATCTATCCGTAATTTCGATCTTCATATTTTAAGCCTACTAGAAAATCATCTAAACCTATATTAAACCCAATAGGCTGGTTTTGCTTCCAATAAGGATTAATTATATCTTAGTTGGGATCAAGTACAATGTACTGTTTTATTGTTACAGAGAAGAAAGAAATAATTTTTATAAATTCTGATTATTTGGATGAAATGGAGTCTAAGGGAGACAGCCTTTCTGTAATTCTGAACTTTCTGGATAATGGGTTTCCGGATAACTGATCCCATACCTGTACTGCAGTTCTCCCCTGCTATATGAAGGCTTGGGTAAAATTCTGTTAGTCCATGGCCCCTTTTGTATAGCACATCCTAGATTTCTTTAAAGGGAAACTTATGACTGTATGTTGTGAATATACAATGGGAAATACCTGAAATGACCTGGAGCCAGAAATGGCAGGAGACATAGGGACAAGAATTATAAAGCTACATTATAAAGAGTTTATTGCAAAAAGGATATCATCTGTCATAAAACCCATTGCAGAACATAAAAAACAGAAATGTGTATAGGCTGCAATTACACTTGATCTGAATGAATCATTTTATACTTGATGCCTTCCTTTGGGTAAGGCGCCTTGCTGGGCTGTGTTCTTTTATATTTCATTATAATAGCTGCCATAGATATTGCTTTTATATGAAACTTTCCCTTTTATCCCTTTTCTGCTACAGTGCTGAACTTACTGGCCTTAACCATGCGAACTTATATGTGAAAAGCTAATAGCAAATTCTTCCTTGTGTGTCAAAAAGGTTTCCCTCACACTATGGGTACAGGGTACTGTCTGAACAAAACACTTTGTATTTATGCAAATGTGTAGGTGCTTGTCCTATGGTCAGACAGTACAGTGTCAGGGTATAGTTAATTGTGTGTGTGTATGTATATATATATATATATATATATATATATATATATATATATATATATATATATATATATATATATATATATATATAGCATGGCTATCCGGATAGGTTGCTACACCAGGCCCTTTCCATCGCTAGACAAAGGGTAGCTGATAAAGGTGTGCCACCACAAAAGGAATCTAGACTTACTTTCACTACCACCTATAATACATGTGCTGATGTGGCCAGTAAATACCTAAGTGATCAGTGGAAAATCATTGAAGCTGACAAATCTTTAAGACAAGTGGTAACAGGACCCCCAATGTTGAGCTACAAACGGGGTACAAACCTAAGAGATTTATTGGTTAAGAGCGATCCAATAATGTGCTATTCAAGAAAACCAGGGGGTTGGCTAAGTACACTGAAACCCGGCTGCTTCAGATGTCCAAATTGCACATCCTGTAGGTATATGAGCCCGGGTACATCATTTTTTCATCCTCAAACAGGCAAACGATTAAACATCAGACACCACATTTCATGTACCACTACCCACGTGATATACTTGATCACATGCCCCTGTGGGCTATCCTATGTAGGAAAAACAGACCAAACATTGCGGCTACGGATGGATGGGCACCGTTCTGCCATCAGTACAGCTTTCAGGGATGGCCATACTACCAAACCTGTGGCGAAACATTTTTTAGAAAAAGGACATAGATTGCCCACATTTAGGTTTATAGCTATCGATCATATCCCACCCCTGAAGCGAGGTGGTGATAGATCCAGAATGTTATTGCAGCGTGAAACCTTTTGGATCCGCAAACTTAACACTGTTGCCCCTACAGGATTGAATGAATATTGTTCTTTCCTATGCTTCCTAAATCAGCGCTAAATATGACTTATATGTTACATAGTTGCCATTAAGCTCTAAAAAAGTTTCCTTATGGATTTGTCTGTATGTTTAGTTTTACTATGTATCAACTTTTAAGTAACAAAAGTTTTTTATACTTTACAGCAATCACACAGATTTGCTTCACCTTTCTGGTGCTGGATTTTTCACAGTCACATGGTTGCGGGGGTGTGCACAATTGGGTGAGTGACATGTTTTTAGCTATTTAAACATGGTGGATTTACTAAGAATATGGTCTTGATAAAGGTCTTAGGAGCAGACCGAAACGTTGGCCGAACTTTTAATGTAATCTAATAAATATGGATTTTTAATCTTTTGTATACAAATCCTGGTGTGCATCTTTGTTCTTTCGATATTTGTATATTTAGTAATATATATAATATATCAGCATGAGTGGGAGCCAACATATTGCTTGCCTTGGATTTGCATATAGTAGTAGTATGTCTAGGGTATTAGCTGGTGGTGATGTTGGAGTAACTATAGTGGAGCCGACCCCATGTCGAGTCTGTAATAGAAGGGGGGGCCACTGTTTAATGGCTATAAGGCACAGAAGCACAAATTAGTTACCACTACGCTAATTCACTAAATTGCGAAGTTGCGTCTCAGCAGCCGATCGCTGGTGAATTTTCTCTAGCATTATTTCGGCTGGGCAAGCATTTCCTAGCATATTTTTGCTAGCGTTCATTTCTACCTACCGAAACTTCGCTAGCACTCTTGCGCTTAGGTTAATTTGAATAGGGCGGGTACCTAAAAGTAGTATGGAAGTCTTTATTAGTGATGTTGGGGCAAATGCTTGAAGTGGCCACTTTTTCAAACACATGTCGAATGAGCCATAATAAAGACAGAAGAGATCCTCTAATGACTTAGACATGAGCCCACACTTATGTAAATGTGGCATGCCCCTTAAATTCGTTTTAAAAAATTGTTCACGCATAAATCTTTAATAGTTTGGACTTTTGAAGGCAATCCCGCTTTGAAAAAAGAAAAGTCGCCATTGTTTTTTTCAACTTTAATGCATTTGCGGCATACAGGATATGATGTCCCTGACATAAAATTGAGGAAGATGTTGCTTCGTTTTATCAGTTGCCTGGTCTGAGGTGGCAAAGTAAACTCTGGCAAAAGAGATAACGTTCAGTAAAATTTGCATCTTAGTGAATTTGCAGAGTAAAGACCATATGCCAGAGCGAAAAGTCACCTGGCGATAGAGTGCGAACGAACGCTAGAGACGGTCTCGTTTGCTAGCAAATTGTCCTCTATGCGTTGTCCCTGCGGATGGGATTACTGGCGAATTGACGCTAGCGTTGGCCACTTCGACCTTTAGTGAATCTGCACCTATATTGTGGTCCATTGTTGATGGTTCTGCATGAACAACCACTTGAACCAGTTACTAATTTAGGAGCTGTATGATCAGATCAGCCCAATGTATCAGACAAAGATCTACTTTGAAACTAGATAAATGAGCAAATGTAACCCTTAATGGTCAGCTTTAAGGAACCATGATGCTCTTTAGACAATGACATGAGGAATGTATTTAGACAATAGCATGAGGAATGTATCATAAAATAACTGGTGTTCAGTAAATGCTGCCTGCCAGAAGGTGACCTGTGTTCACTGACTGTGCATCACAGTGGCATCTGCAGCGGATTCTGTTGAGCAAATGATTTTCACAGCTCGGCAGAAAGAACTAAAAGGGAAGATCCTTCTCTCAGGCAGTGCAACGCTGTGGAGAAGATGGATGAGAACAGAATGTCTAAAGACCAGCTGGGTCCTGCGCTCCATCACCAAATGCAAACACTAATTAATCCTGCGTGTAATCACTCGTCCAGCTCATTAATCAATTGCTACTTCTCCTGAACACAATAAGGCTACAGAAAGCAGGATGTGTGCTTAGTGGAACAGTCAATAAATATCATCCCTGAAGAAGGTTGAAGACCTAGGACAGTCCCTATAGTCTATAGACTTTGTCCTTGTCTACAATACAGAGCTACATCAAGATCCATCTGTTTGATTGGACAAATCATTTTGATGTGATTGTTTTGCTCAAGTGCAAGATTTGTCTCGCATAAAGCAGCCCATACAGACCCAGCCTGATCTATACATGAATAGGTCCCTATCAGATATTGACTGTAGAGCACAGTATGGTCCCTAGCACCGGTCAGTAGTCTGACAGCTCCAACAGTTGCATTTCAACAACAATCGAAGGACCACATATTGCTACTAAGGCTACTGCCATAGTTATATAGCACTTAACAAACCTGCAGCACTTTGGGAAATAAACCTAGTGGTGGGCTGTGTGACATTGTAGGACTTTGTTGATTTTAAGCACATAATATATATTCTAGGGGTGCACTGAATCTTGGATTCGGACAATTCAGAGCCTTTTTTTAGCAGGATTTGGACGAATCCAAGAGCCGCTGCCTGGCCGAAAATAATCCAAACCCTATATAAGGCAAAAAAAACTGCCTCACCCACATTTGCTATATTCCAAGGGTTTGGATTCGGTTTAGTATTGTGCCAAGCCCATTAAGTAGAATTCGGGGATTCAGCCAAATGCTAGATTGGAGGGTTCGGTGCATCCCTAATAAATACAATCCCGTTTAAGTGCAAAATCAAAGTACCCACATAGTGCCATGTCTGCAGCGGGGTAGATATAGCACAAAAGTTTAAGCTATTCTCTCAAACTGCATATCAATATATGACCTTTTTAACATGTGGTAAATAAGAGTTATTTTTTAAAAAGGTACCCAGTGTTGGCTATGCTTTTTTAGTAATATATATACAGTATATATATATATATATATATATAGATATATAGATATATAGATATATATATATATATATATATATATAGATATATATAGATATATAGATATAGATAGATAGATAGATAGATAGATAGATAGATAGATAGATAGATATATATATATATATATATATATATATAGATATAGATAGATATATAGATATATCTTTCTTAAGCTGAGGGGATGTTCCTTTTCACATTGGTCTCTTCAATAACAGAGACTCCACTTCTTCCTAGCCTGATGTTCTACTGAGCTCATTAAGAATAGTCCGCGTGCCAGGTATATTGAAAAAAAATCCACAGAAGGAGGAGAGAGGTATCATTAAAGGCATACAAGCCCAGTGGCGCCTAAACAACCCAATCTGTTATAATATACAATTACAGCTAAAGTGCTGGATAATGAGAGATAATTTCTATATCCGTCACTTAAGTGTTTGACTCTTGTTAGCCGTAATAAACCATCTTGTGCTTAAAGGAGAAGTAACTGTATTATTTCAGCTGGTCTAACACAAGTGCTTGAGAATGAGATGTGACAATAGCAAGTGATGTTAGAATAAAATATTCCTACCTCCAGTCTATACAATATGGATTACTGATGCACGGTACTGACACCTGAACACTCTGTGGTGAAGCTTTAGACTGCTGACTAAAAAAAACATTAGTATTTTGTGCCCCTCAAGCACCTGAAAATAAAATATAACCCTCATGTCTAATCCTCAGTCATGGGTTGTCTTGTTGGTTTGAACGTCTGTACTTCTTCAGCTGCTGTGCTTCTCAGCATGCCAAGACACATTCTATCGTATCTCCCTTTTCTTTTTAATAACATCCTTTGCCCGACATTAAATTCCCTGTTTTATGGCCCTAGAAGCTCTATGCTACGTTATCTCCTGCAAATTACATCACAAAGATGCTGGCAGTGTTTTGGTGACATCTTTCCTTTCACCGGCATCTGCAAGTGGGAATTTGGAACCGAGTCCGACCGGCTCTTGAGCCTTACCATCTGACATGACATTAATTGCTGCTAAATATTCTTATCTGCTTCACACAGCTCCCTTTGCAGAAAGGTCAGTGTCGTACAGCAGAAAAGAGAGTAGAACTGCCTGTCACAGCCTTATCCTTCCAACAACTTCTAATAGAGTTGATGCACAAAGCAATAAAAGTCTGTAATCTCACTATATTAATATTCATATGACTTCATCTAACGGCGCCACATTGCTCCGTCTTTTCCCTGTGCGACTAAAAGTAAGCCTTAGCTACATATTTCATAAGTACAATAAAAGGAAAATAATGGTTTTAACTAACTATGTGCAGAACTGTATTATTACATGTTATTTCTCATTTTCTTTGTTTTGTAAATATCACATATTTAGACCTAGGAGGGACTGACCCATAAACATGTGATTGCCATTAGTATGCTTTGGGCCTAGGAGGGACTGAATCCTTAAAGATGAGACCCAGAATACTCAGGCTACCTTTCCCTTTAAGCTCTGCATTCTGTAAGCAGCTGTTAGAGTTTCACGGTGACTTGGTGAAAGGATGCATTTGCCTCTGTGTGTTGTATGAAATTGATCTGGGTCCTGTTCTGCTTATGACAATATTTAGTTAGTACATTGCAGGCAAGAGATATAAATACAGAGACAATGTACTGTATGTATGCAGTCGGAATGGGGCAGGCTGAAGAAGAGAATAATGTGTTGACATAACATTTACAAGCAGGTTGTCAGTGCAGGGTGCAGCTTGTGCACATGTATCTATATTAAGACTAGTTAAGCAATATTCTGCCCTTGTTTTTCATTGACTGAAAAAAAGTCACCCCAACTACACACTATCCTCAAATGAAATAAAATGTGCTTTCTGGATTTTGGGACAGTCCCACCTAAGCTCATGACAGTTGCGGTATGCAATACTATCTGAATCCATTGTAAGCTGTAGTCCTGCCCTGCTTTATGGCTAAGATTCTTATCTTTATTACTGGGTAGTCTGCCGTATGGTTCAACATTGCTGGTCACAATCCCTTTACAGGTCAGAAGTAATGTTATTGGGCAATGGGCAGTTAAGGTAATTCAAACAGCAAATAAGAGGACTGATCCAAAATCTCACCCTAACAGGGCTTCATGCTGGGCCCCCTTAGCTCATAACAAGGTTACAGATATATAGAAACATTGGGGTAACAGTCACCCTGCTATAGTTCCAGGGGTACCCAGGGCAGCAAATAAGCACTTACCCCAAATATCACCTAACTGGCCTTCAGGCTTGGCCCCTTAGCTTATAACAAGGTTACAGATATATAGAAACATTGGGGTAAGAGCCACCCTGATATAGTTCCAGGGGTACCCAGGGCACAAATAAGCACCCACCCCAAATCTCACCCTAACTGGCCTTCAAGCTGGGCCCCTTTAGCTCATAACAAGGTTACAGATACATAGAAACATTGGGGTAACAGTCACCCTGCTATAGTTCCAGGGGTACCCAGGCCACAATTAAACTCACCCCAAATCTCTCACTAACTGGCCTTCGGGTTGGGCCTCCTTAGCTCATAACAAGGTGAGAGATATATAGAAACATTGGGGTATAGTCCCAGGGGTACCCCGTGAAGAAACTAAGATCTTACCCCAAATCTCACTCTGCTCTTCTATCTGTTTATATGCCATATGAGAGAGACATTTACTGAATGCTGATAATGAAACAAATAAGACCGCTGCAACAAATAAAACAGTTAACCATTCATTAAACTTCCCCTGTGAAAAAAACGCTGGGAAATCAAAGTGAGGAAGAGAGAGTAGTTTGAGGCAAATAAAAGTTAATGGGCAAATCGCTGCGGCGCTACAGATCGATCGATCCAAACGCAGAGAGTTTACATTTTGCTAACGTTGTGTTGATGGGCATCAGTGAGTGTGTAAATCCTCCCCTGCCCCATGTGTAACGAGAGAGACTCTGAAGACTTAGCCTCTCCTGATGGGCAGAACAGGTAGCATTTGCTAGTTACTTTTTTCAAAGCAAGCAATTGCTAGGGGTAAATGGACCTGGTGCATATATACAATAAAGGTGATCCGCACTCCAATAGCCGTGTTTCTTAAAGTTGTGGACCACCCATATGTATTATGGTTCTTGCTACCCAGAGTGCAGCTTTCAGATTTCTTTAAGTGAACTTTTAGTATGTTATAGAATGGCTGCTATTAAACAACTTTTCAATTGGCCTTCAGTTTATATTTTTCATATTTTTTTTTAATTATTTGCCTTCTTCTGTTTCTTTCCAGCTTTCACATGGGGTCACTGACCCCATCTAAAATCAAATGCTCTGTAAGGATGTATTGTTATTGCTACTATATATTACTCGTCTTTCTATTCCGGCCTTCTCCTGTTCATATTCCAGTCTCTTATCCAAATCCATGCATTGTTGCTAGGATAATTTGGACCCTAGCAACCACTGCAAACTTCTAAATAAAAACTGAAACAATGTAGAAACCGCAAATAATAAAAAATGAAAACCAATTGCAAATTGTCTCAGAATATCACTCTCTACATCATACTAAATGTTAATGTAAAGGTGAACAACCCCTTTAAAGGGCCCACCACCAACACCTGCGCTAAATTCAATGGTGGAGTTGATGGGGGGGGTCCCTTGTCTTCTGTTATTATCACATGCACAGACTGTCCTGAACATGCACCAATCAGTGAGAGGAGGAGGCAGGAGAAGGTCCACTGTGTAGGGTATCACTGGACCTAAATACAGCCCTGACTAGAAGTTATGGCGCCCCCAGCAGTTAGAGGATCTGCTTTCTCTATACTTTGAGTCAGACTGCCCAGTCCGTATGATGGTAAAATCATATCTTTAAAGCAGACAGAATTGTAAAATTTCTTTTACAAAAAAGAGTGGGTTTAACACAATTCCATTCCTGCAACACATAACCAGAGCCCCATTTGACCTCCTCAGAAGGGGTCCCCAATGTATTGAATAGTGTCAGCCTTCCCCAGAGAGAGGAATCAGCCAATAGAAAGACACCGCATCACTAGTGTCCCTAGATGCAATAATATTAAAGGTCTCCTAAAATGTTAGTGCATTGCTAACCTTTATATTAAGCATAGGAATCACTGGGGGGATGAATTGTTTGCCACCTCCAGGGGTGAGTGCACGTCTTATTTGAGTTACTGTGCAGGCTTCCTGGTCAGATGCGATTAGAAGGGTCGTTTCTGGGGTTTGTATTTCAACAGCAGATAAAGGGATACTTGACTGTTAAAGGCAGAGACACACGCTGCTATTTCGGGAGATTAATCGCCCAGCATCAAATCGATTCTTCTTCGGGCGACTAATCTCCCAGAACACGCCGGCTAAAATTTAAATCGCTGGCGGGATGGCATTCGGAATGTTTCAATTTCCGAAGTCGACTGAAGTTGCCTCACGAGGAAACTTCGGGCGATTTCGGACAGCCGAAGCAATCCAAGTGCCATCCCGCTGGCGATTTACATTCTAGCCGGCGTAAAGGCAGTTCAGGGAGATTAGTCCCCCCGAAGAAGAATCGATTTATTGCTGGGCGACTAATCTCCTGAAATAGCAGCGCGTGGCTCTGCCTTAAAGGGATTGTTCACCTTGAGTTAACTTTTTTATTATGATGTAGCGAGTGATACTCTGAGATAATTTGCAATTGGTTTTCATTTTTTTATTATTTGTAGTTTTTGAGTTATTTAGCTCTCCAATTTGCAAATCGGGTTGCTAAGGTGCTAATTACCATAGCAACCATGCATTAATTTGAACAAGAGACTGGAATATGAATAGGAGAGGGTCTGAATAAAAAAAAAAGAGTAGTAAAAGTAGCCTTACATAATATTTGTTTTTTAGATAATATTTAGTTTTTTAGGGTCAGTGACGCCCATTTAGAAGCTCGAAAGAAGAAGAAGAAGTAGAAGGCAAAAAAAAAGTATTAAAGAAGACCAATTGAAAAATTCAAATTGGCCATTCTATAGTCAGAGCCCACTCCCCTACCCCCTGGACACCCCAGGTGTGCATGCACTGACCCTTTAAACTAACAAAGCAGTCTTATGTTCTTGAAGACTATATAAAGCCAATAGAAATGAAGACCAATAAAAAAAGTTGCTATGAATTCACTGCTCTATAACACACAACCTTAATTTGAAGGTGAAATACCCCTAACTTCATTTTTTTTCTTCTACTTCTGACTCTCCCCATGTTTCAAATGGGGGTCACTGACCCTGTCCAGCCCATAATGTATTGCTACAATGTTATTACTTCTATTACTATTCAAAACAACACCCTTTCTTACTCCAGTCTCTCATTCAAGCTGCTGCCTGGTTGCTAGGGTAGTTTGGACCCTAGCAACCAGATGAAAATTCCAAACTGGAGAAACACACACATAAATAAATAAAAAATGAAGACCAAATACAAAATAACTCGGAATATCACTCTCTACATCATACTAAAAGTTAATTTAAAGGTGAACAACCCCTTTAACTAAAAATAATACTCTGCACTGATGTTCCTTTCCAGTACATGCGCATGTGTTTATCAATCGCTTGCTAAGGCCAGTGACACACTAGGCTTCCTTGAAATGCCACAATTTGCCCTGGACCTCTAGTTATTTATAGGCAGAAGAACATGCATAAGATGCATCTAGGCAATAACTGCAAATACATGGTCACTCACAAGGAAACAAGTCTGATGTGTTTGATCCCCATATGCAAATGCCTAGTAGGACATGGGTGACACATCTCTTAACCTGTTGCAGAAGGAATGAACCTGTATATATTCAGGGTGATTTTTTTTTTACATTTTTTTTCTATATATGATAAATATGCATGATGTGTGCCCAAAAGCGAAAGTGAAAGTACACTGATATTAGAAGATACTGTAAAGTTTATTTGTAGAATGCTGAAGCAAAATCAAAAGCTATAATTGCAACCATTTAAAGGAGAAGGAAAGTTACCAAAGCAGTTTATTGCCAATAGATTAGCCACAAAAGTGCAAGCTATAACACTATATTTATTCTGCAGAATGCTTTGCCATGCACAGGAATATTGCCCGCTCGCAGTGCTGACAGACTTATCCACAGGAGGCCAAAGAGGTGATATCAAATAGCCGCTTTATTAAAACAATACACAGTGGTAAAGTAGTGTGGGTGTGCAGAAACTAACGCGTTTCGTGCCCCAAAAACCGGGCACTTCGTCAGAGTTCAAATGTGAGTTACAGGCAAATGCATTTAAATACACCTACAAACGTGCATCATTGATTAATTAACTTTACAGGTGTAGCATATAATTAATTACTTAAATGTGTAAATATATTAGAAATATATCAATTAAAAATTGCAAAACATATTATATATACAAAAGTTTTTTTGAAATAAACACTACAACGTAGAAAGTATCTTCAAATATATATATATAGTGCTAAAAATCAGTGACGTAACAAGAGGGGGGCGGAACCTGGCGCGGGACGCGCTGCTGGGCCCCCTGCCCCCCCTCCGTACACCCGGAACCGCGCGTGAGTTGCTGGGGGGGCCCTGAGGGGTTGCGGGCCCTGGCCCAATCGCACCCCCTGCTCCCCTGGTAGTTATGCCACTGTAAAAAATGTATATATAAAAATATATATAAACGGGTATACACGGGTATACAGTCAATAGTCTAGTAATCAAAGTGGATGTGAGTAGTGAATTAGTGCAAACATTTAAGATAAAATATATGTTAAAATTATAGAAAATATATAAAAATATATAAAATTAATAATCACAAAGTACTGTGATATATTTATACTATCATATACATATGAGTTCCCCTTTTTGACCCTTAAATATATAATATATATATATATATTTGAAGATACTTTGTAGGTTGTAGTGTTTATTTTAAAAAACTTTTGTATATATAATATGTTTTGCAATTTTAAATTGATATATTTACCTTTCTGATAAAGCTTACTCAATTTTAGCATTTTGTTCTCTTTTAAGCATATACAGCATATGAGGTTCCAGGCAAAGCATGTTTGGGTGATCTGCATGGAACATTTGCCTTAAGTTGGCATTTAGTATAGGGCTCACACTGCACTCTACTCCTATGGGCCCCAGCAGTGGGCGTAACTAAAGTGCGCCGCCCATCCATGCAAACAAATCTTCAGAGGGGCACAGAGCACTCAATCAATCCTCCTCCCACTTCCCACCCAGACTCTGCCCACTCCCCACCAGACCCGCCCACTCCAGCAACCAGACTCCACCCCTATCTGCCCTGTGCCGACGCTCTCTGCTTCCCCGCCACAGGAGAGTGGCTAGAGAAGGGCATACCACCCAACTGTCCCACTTTTGACAGCTCAACCCACAGTCCCGCGTTTGTACTGAAGTCCAGACTTTCTTTGCACTGAACAGCCAGAAAAAGATACAAAGTTTATAACTTAATTGGTTTTTAAGCTCAGAACAGCCACCAGCTGCAACTAAGATAATTTGTAACAATTTTGAGATGAGCAAATAAGTAATTGTAACAATTTAGATAAGTAGGTCCCTTGGGAGAAGTTAGACTCACAGCTTAAAGGGCAATTCACCTTCATTAGCAAAACTGTGATAACTGAAAAAAAAACACAGACATATATGTTTAAACTTTCATAACCTTGTAAAATGAACATGGTAATTAGGGGGTGTGACCACAAAAATGGGCATGGTCAAAAAAATGTTGCCATGCTACGTGCCCCAACTTTTTTTGTCCCTCTTTCTATTTCCAAAATGTTGGGAGGTTTGGAGAAGGGGGCCGGTCCCCTGCTACTGCGGGGGTCTGATTCCTCTATAGTTACTATAGTCGCACCACTTAGACTGCATTCAATTGAAGGGCATGCAAATACATGCCATGTCCTGCCCACGTGCTGACCCCTACCCAAGGCACAACATGCACCCAAATGCACACCACTTACTGACTGCTACATTGTGTTACACCTCTAAAATTCAGCACTTGCAGTTGCTATGGAATTCTGGGAATTGCATTGTGGGCATAATGCAGATTTTTGGATCTTTTCTATGTGTAAGGGTGACTGCTCTGGGCCCTGCAGAACAGCAGTAGGCAAGATGGTTGCAGCGGAACATTATGGAGGGAGTTTGTACTATCAGTCTTGCCCAACCTACAGCCCTTCAACCTCTAAGTACAGTCCAACAACACCATAAGGACCATAAGAGGATGAATAATCATTAAAGACTTCTGCATCTCTATAAAAAAAGGCAATATACAAATACTTGTAGCTGAGAAAGCTGCTAACCCATTGGTGTCCAGATTAGCCAGCAAACCCCCCACCCTCAACACACCAACACTTTAGCATCAAAGGGGCTTGTTTTGAGTGAGCGAGGTAAATGTAATTAGCTGCACAATTCCAATTACCAAAGCTGCACCGCAATTAGTTCCAGTGGGCTCGTTAGCTGCGCGGCAGAGTAATTACATTACTGTAATTACTTGTATCCGCGCAGATTGTGATCAGTCGCCTGGAAATTGGCGGATCTCTTGGAAACATGGTGTCCAGATCATTCCTGGCTGGGATTCTCCTCCTGGAGCTTTAAGGGAAGTAACAGCGCCCTGCAACTACAGCTCATCCATTCTGCAGTCACGCTACTAATTGCTTGCTACTGGGCACTACAAATTCTATATTCATACTGCCCTATTTAAGGCAAGCAACATGACAGCTCCCTGTCCTATGTAGAAATAAATACACAGAAGCAAAGTTTGACGTACATAACAGTCTGCACTCTCATAATGTACTGTCTAAGGGAAACAATATGGCAGCTCCCACCCATATACATTAATGCACATATACAGAGAAGAAATGTTCTGGGCACATAATAAGCTATACCATCATTCCATACTGGTATGGAGAAAACATTATGGAAGCTCCCACCGATAGGTAAACATACAAATATACCGAGAAACAGAACCAATCTACGGGGCACTGGCTCCCAAGGCTCATTGTTGACAAGCCCATTATTGACCCACTGACTGCCTGTGTACCGTAACAGTTTCACCTTCTGGGCACAAACCCCAGACTTTACCACTCAACACCCCAGTCTCTTTGCTTGCTCACCCACTCCCATTGCTGCTCACCCCTCCAAGAAGTAGAACCCAGGGTAGTGAGAGCTGAGCATACAATGCTGTACCTTTTTTTTTATTTCTCCCTGAATTGCGCCCCCCACAGTTCCACCCTAGGCAACTGCCTCTTCTGCCTTCCCTACAGAAACACAATAAGCTATATCCTCATACTGTACTATCTAAAAGAAGTAATATAATAACACCCACCCATATGCATCAATTCAAATATATACAAAGAATTGTTCAGTGGGATCTCTATAATCCCACACATTCCAGTCTAAGAAAAATAAATCAAAGAGATATTTTGCTTATAAATAAGAGATATTGCATTGCTCCCCCCCCCCAGTATAAGAGGGTTTTCATTGTGTCTCTACAATGTAATTATCACCCTATAATCAACACTGTACTAATCCTCTGTGAGGTCTCCAGCTGTAGAAAAATGATCAGTGCTTTTATTTATTGGGACAGCCGTGGGAGATTAAGAGACAATCCGCCCCGGAGTAAGTCTCTATCGGCAATCACATCAGATTCCCAGTGGGATATTTACCCATTATATTTGCTTTAGCAGAATCCATCAAAGCCCAATAAATGTTAAAGGGGCACTAATGACAGAATGGCAGTCATCATATTCTTAATGAAGACAATTCTGAGCAGATTGTGACATTTAGCGTTATATGGGTAAACATTCCCAGCTCTGGAAACATGTCCCTTGTCTGTACTGATTTCTATTACACTGAGGGAGGAAATACAGTTCCGGGCCCTGCTTCTTCCTTGTCATGAGTCTGGATATATGTATCTGGATATCTGTATACAGTTCTTCCAGATTGCCCTGTCTTCATTCAGACACATGCAAGTGCCGAACACAGGTGGAGCGCAACTTGATGCACGGCTGCATTTACACTGGAATTATCGGGGAAACTCCGTTCTGTGCCAAACTCTGTTTGATACCCAAGGCCTGGCACCCAGCTATTTTTTCCCAACCCACCACTTGCAAAACCCCGTTTTGACCAATCCCTCACAACTATCCTGCAGCTAGGGTTGCCATCTTTTCTGGAAAAAAAAATATTGGCCTTCCTATATATTAATCTTTTTTCCCTGTTAATAACATTGGGATCAACCATCATTTTTACCGGCCAGGTGGCAACCCTACCTGCAACTAGTCGCTGCAAATCCACCCACTCCTACTGCCAGTTGATCGATCACACCCCAGCATCGTCACATACCTCCTTCCCTGTCTGTCTATTAACTCAGTGCCTCTGTTTGAGGTACATCCCCACCGTCGGCCCTTGGGGGTTGCCAACAATGTCAGATTGGCCCACCGGGATACCAGGAAAACTCCCGGTGGGCCCAGGTGTCAGTGGGCCTCTTGCTTCTAACCATTTGGCCTATTTCATCGTCATTCCCTATTTCTTTATGTGCACAAAGAGGCTTAATAATGGAAAATAGAGTATAGCATGTAGAGAAAAGAGACTAGGAGTATAAAGAGGTTGAGTAAGGAGAGGAGATATAATACTTTGGAAAGTGAACCCTCACCCTAATGTTTTCTGGTGGGCCACTGGCATCCAAGTCCAACAATGGTTGCCAATGCCTACTAGTGATGTGCGGGCCTGCCTGAAAACAATGGGTTTGGGGCGACTTCTGCACAAGATTGCTGGGTGGTGGAGGGTTTGAGCTCTTTCTTCTGCTCTCCCCCCTGCAACCTTATTCTGGCGGCTTCCACCTCTGGCAGCCTCTATTTATAGGTGTGCCCTCTGAAGTCAGAGATGAGCGGGTCTGGCGCAGGTCTATAATTATAGAGGTCCGATTGGGTAGGGTTTGGTTCAGGCCAGATGTGGGTCTATTTTTGGCCAACCCACACAACTCTTCTACCTACTTTTAGTTCTTACCCTGGGAAAACCACTGTATTGTCGGTAAAAAAACATATTGATTCATGTCCAAAATTGCAATTTGCAAACGTGTGTGTGAATAAGCCTCCACGTTTTGCTGATATTCTTCCTAATGGTGGCATTTTTCCTGGGTGCAGCCCACTTGACCCCATTATTATGAAGTTGGACCTTGAAATCTCTTGTGACACTTTTCTTCTACCTGACAGTTTCCAACTGGCCTGTAATCAATGGACCTTACTATATGTCAGTCACTCACATGAGTCTTTTGGTTGCATCAGGAAAATGTTAAGATTTATTAGCGCAGCTATAAAAGATTAGACATCACATAAACAGGAAGACAAAGTAAAAAAAAAAAAAAAATCACAATAGAAAGTCCATAAAGAGAACACACTCAACAGAACACAAGGTGAAGGCTAAAAAGTAAATAACTCATGAAAACGTTTCCGTTGCCTTGGAAATGCAAAATATCGAAGTGAAGTTAATGGGCTTCATTTAACCTATGATTAATGACTTTATTGTGACTTTAATTATTTAGCATTCCTTTCAGTTAGAAAAAAAACAAAACCGACATTTTTCTGCTTCTGATATTTGATGACAGAGGAAGAAACAAAATTCTTACGCCTGGTACAGATATTCGTGTTCAGTATACATAGCAAACATATTCAAGCAGCAAATGACGTATACTCTCGGCTGACTGGTTGTTAAGGGTTACTAGAATTGTAATTACAACACGTATCCATGTTAGAACATGTGAAACCAAGTTGGAGCTCAGAAGCTTTGGGTAGGGGGGAATGACTGAACCAATTTCTTCCCAGCTTAGTGGAAGTCAAAGGAAACTGAGTTTTTTTTAGATGTCTCAGTTAATCAAAACCTACTTTGTTTGAATTTTCAACCCCCATTTTGCTTTCAAAAGATGCGGCTTCGTTTGAAGCCACGTTCACACTAAATGAGCCCGGCACTCGCACTGAAGACGGTTGCCAGGCTTGTATTCTCTCGGTTCCATTCCTATAACTGGACTTGAAAGAGCCTTATCGGAGGCGAGCAGGACCAAGCAGCTCCTCTGATAAATCTCTCTGTGTAGTCGGCACGGCTAACTGCTTGGCTCTAACGGAGGCTGACCAAGTGATGTGCCCTGTAAACAAATAGAGCAGCCAATGATTATTCTTTATGTTGCTTTCTGGCCTAGCGGCCTGCCCCTGACAGGATACAATGGATCAAACTGCTATGTATCCACAGTGCTACAGTAAATGGCCAACCTTTCTTATTTTAACCAGGCCCGAATTTGCGGCAAGGCCGCATAGGCCCGGGCCTAGGGCGGCAAAAAAATAGGGGCGGCATGCCGCCCAGCCGCATTATGGGGACGCGTGCATCCCCATTCAATTACAGCAGCTGCGCCGGAGTTTTTTCGCCGGCGCGCTGGCAAGGGGAGGTGAGGTGGGCGCTAGGACCGTGCGGGCGCCTGGTCGGACCGCGCGGCCTAGGGGCGCCCCTCATTGAAATCCGGCGCTGATTTTAACCATTCCAGTGTGTCAGAATTCCTTCATGAAGTCACGTGTTTTGCCTTTAACCCATCCATTGGCAACAACAATAAATCGGCGGTACTGGCCAAAAGGTTACAGCCATGTAGAGTCTGCACATTACTTTTGCAATTCACATACAAGATACAATCTGTGATATGAGCAGTTTTCATGTGCTAATACCAGGCTTTGGGCTCAGACAGTGTGAAATCCTAGGGAATATAGATTAAGTGCATAAAAATTGCATTGACAGTTTGGGCCACTGACACGCTGACCTTCAAAGACAACTATTGAGCCTAAAGCCTGGTTCTAGCAGTCTGAAGAACTGCTAAGACTGTCTAAAATGAGGAATGTCTGAGTAACCACTAAAAATAAAAAATGAATGTAAATTGCAAATGGTGCTTAGTATACAGAGGAATACCCTTGCTGATGCCATGTTATGGTACCTCTCTGTGCAGTGTATATAACCAATAGAACTGTTCCCTTGATGGAGAGATCTGTTTAGCTGGTAAAATCCCCATTCTTCCTTCTTGGCTTATTGTAAAGGAACATAAATGTCACTTTGAAAAGAGAAAATGGTTTTCTAATGTTTCCAGAAGTTCACTCCTGTAGCCGTTTCTGTTCCGTTCTCCAATCGGGAAAAAACGTTAAAAATCAAATAATCTGTGACAATTAGTGACGAAACGCGTTAGGCGGGGCTAAACAACGTCAGCCAATGTGCGCCCAGGAGAGAAGGCTTTACTGATTGGAACTCTAAATACAGCGGACCTGGAAAAGACTGCGGACCTGGAAAAAGACTATTATACGCCCATTCATTTAGTTTTTATGTGAGTGTGATTTTAAATTATATACTAATTTATTAAAGAAACGTTTTACACTATTTGAAGCAGTCTTCCTTTTAGCAAATTGGACAACACTTGGCATAAGAGTATTGACTAATAAACGCTTAATCGCTTTTAACGTTTGTAAGTACCCACTTATCCCCCCCCCCACTGGTGATCCTTTAAAATGAAGGCAACTACAGTTTGGTGAATATTGGAGTGGGTTCCTCGAATAATATAGTAACCTGCACAGTGAGGAGACCGATTGTTACAACTTACTACACTATATTTCGATTTGTGTCTTTTTTTTGTCGTTTCCTGGGCTTCCTTGTGAAGCGCTGTTTCACAGATAATCTGATTTTTATTGTAAAGGAACAGTAATGCCAAAACATTAAAATATTTTAAAGTAATGAAAATGCGATGTACTGTTGTCCTGCACTGGTAAAACTGGTGCTTGCAACAGAAATTCTAATTTAGTTTATATAAACAAGCTGCTTTGTAGTAGGCAGCCATTCAAGCACATGCTTGTTTGTTCACAGCCCAACCTTACTTCCCACTGTTTATTCTGCATGGCAACATCTTACTTCCCCTTGCCTCCCCCCAACAGTTGCATCCAAGGCTGCCTACCCCCATCCCAGCTGACCACCCCTAGTTCATGCCAGTCAACCTGGGTGAAGACCCCTGAAAGGCAAGGCTAAAACTGCTTCATTCAGTAATCAAACCAAAGAGAAAAACTATAGGTAAAATGTATATACCTCTTAATATTTCCATGAGACCAAAACAAAAATGAAGGTAAAGTAGAACTTTAATGGGGTAATGTAATAAAAATCGCAAAGAGAAAAACAATTTGCACCAATAACAATAAAAATTAGCATTTCGCAATGAAACAGTCTTCCTCAAACTGTTATCGCATTGTGAATTTGAATTGCGTACTTTTAAGATGTGCTTGAAGGTGTCATAATCTTTTGGAGCAAGCATAACCACTTTTTCAGTAAGCAGTTTTATTACATTCATTGCGCATTGGCGCAAACTATAAAATTTGCAATCTTTCTTCCACTGTTGAAAGAGGCCACTAAATAGTTTTTCGGGTTCGCAAAAGCTATATTAAATTTGTGCAAAGGAAATTTCGTTTTATAACTTTTCGCATTGCAATTAGTTTTTACGTTACCGATTTTTATTTCATTGCCCCATAAGTCCCTAGGCTTTGGCAAAACATGGCTGAACATTAGGAACACCTACTTTTGAGGCAATGACACACACAATACAAAAATACAAAACTATAACTAGCCACTCCAATCCAGCAACATCTGCCTGTCCGTGCACACAAAGGGTGGCTTTCGGTGGGAAAATACACGTCCAAATTCGCCTCTTGTGTGAATTGTACCTATCAGTGCTGCTACCACATGGAGTGGATAGGTGAAAACCCTATTACCCTAGTATGAATCAGAAAGTTGAGCTTTATTACATGGGCCCTTGTTCAATCAGAAATATTATTAGCATTTAAAGAGAATTAACCTCCTTCCTTCGGAGCATTCTCTTAAGCAAAGCTGGATCACAGTGGGGTCAGCTTGGCTCACTGAAATTCCAACCTGATGTTTGAGATCAAAAGATTTTTGAAGCTGTGAGCGCACCCACTTCAAAGCCATTGCATTTCTCCTGGCAGAGATGTAGGCGGTTAGAAAGAAAAATCTATGCTTTTTTGGCAGTTAAGTGGGACAGAACATTTAAATTCCTAAATCATCCGCGCAGAAAGAGAGAGAAAGAGGGAGAACTTCAGAGCCACCGAGCCAGGATTTATCATATTGAAAAGTATGAGCCCCAGGCAACTGGAGCGATGTTATACAGAACACTGTGTCTGAAGCTTTGCCGGCGCCGCTTGCCTCTGCCGGGCTCATTCTCATTGGATTTGCTGTTTTTCATTCTTAATTTGTTTTTGTAATAGTCTAAACATTGGAGCCGATGACCTAACGCGTGTTCCTGGAAATGAACATGGTCCGTTGGTTGGCTAGCTACAAAGAGTTTTTGGAGAGTGTGTCTATCTGGAATATCAAGATATACCAAATAATTTGAAGGCATACCGAATACACTTGCTCCAAGGGGTGCACTGTTCCTAATAATATGCCATTTACAATAAGTCATAAGATGCAAATGGCAAAAATGACATCACTAAGTACTGATTATACTGATGACATCATAACAAAGGCTTCAATAGTATTTAACAAATATAGCCATTGAACTGTATTTCAAAAATTCCAACAAATACTTACTTGCATAATACCAAAGAAAAAGATGTTAATTTCTAATACTTGTTTGAAAACCCGCTGCTGGCAATGACAGCCTGAAGTCTTGAACTCATGGACATCACCAGATTCTGGGTGTCCTCCTTTTTAATGCTCTGACAGTAGTGAAGAATGAATAAATTCGTCTGGCGCAAAATTGCGGCGAAAATCTGCCTGCGACAAAAAATTTTGGACGCATGCCCGAAAAGTCGCTTGCGTCAAAACCACTGCACGTCAACACTATTCGGACGCCCATTGACTTTAACGCCGGCATCAAAATTGACGCAAGAGAGTTTTCGGATGCGCGTCCAAAATTAACGCAGGCGTCAATTTTCGACTTTCACAAAATTTTCATGAATTTTTCACCATTTTGTGAATTTAGCAGGAAATTCACAAATTTTTCGGCAAAAGCGAAAGGGAGAAATTTGCTCCCCATCACTATCTGCCAGGTCTTTACTGCAGCGGTTTTCAGTTGATGTTTGTTTGTGGGCCTTTCTGTCTGAAGTTTAGTCTTCAACAAGTGAAATGCAGCTCAATTGGGTTCAGATCAGATGACTGACTGGCCCAGACTCGCTCTATGCACTGCTGCTCTCCTTATATCCCTCCCTGACCCCGGTCACTGCCCTGATCTCCTTCCCTGGCCCTAGCTGCAGACGCTCAGGAAAAGGTATGTGTCAGGGCGGTCAGGGGGTTGCAGGGGGGGGGTTTGTAGCTGGGGGGCTGAGGGGGCTTGTGGCTGGGGCTGATGGTGTGGGGGCCCCCGAGGCTGCAGGGCCCTGAGCCCCCCAGTTCAACGCTGGCTCCACCAGACTGGCCTTACAGGTCTTTATATGGGATTGAATATGATTTAAAAATCTGCTCAGACAAGACCTCATTGACTTGTTGATGCGGCCATCATAGGGCCCAATAATCATCTTATCATTAGTCCAGGGCCAAATTAACCTTTTTATCATTAAACTACTTATGACAATGCTATTGACCAACTGGCGACCTGTGGTCCACATCCAAACCTCAACTTCCCCTTTGTGTGGCCCCCACATGAATGTCTGCCTGCTGTGACCGCTTACCTTATGTAAATTTAAACATGATCAGTAGTAAGAATAACTGGCCCCTGCATTGTTTATATCTCAAATCCAGACAATAAACCCCAGCATTGTTCATGCCAGTAACCCCTCTATTGTTCATACAAAACAAAAAAGACTTTATAATGTTCACACCTTAGACCCAGACTGAAAGTGCCCACATTGTTCACACCTCATCAAACTGCTGGAGGGGCACCAGAATTGTGTTTTTATCAACCTGTGTAGGGCATTGGACAGGCTCTCACTTTCTAGAGGACCAGTGATCTGGATCATGTGACTGGCTCAATGCACTCTTTAAAATAACAGGCAATATCCAGTCACTCCTTGATCCTTATGTACAGCCTATCTTCCAAAGCCCTGCCTACTATCCACTGACCCATACCTTCTAAGACCTGTGATTGGGTCTGCCTCAGAGACAGTGGCCAGCGCCGATTCGTACCTTAGTGCCGCCTGAGGCGGCTCCTGCAATGCCGCCCCCCTCGCCGACTTACCTGTCGGGAAGGGAGGCAGGAACACTAATGCGGAGAGCGCAATTGCGCTCTCTCGCATTCGTAAAGCCAAATTTCCGGTTTAAAAACCGGAAATTCGGCTCTTAAAGGTGCAGGAGCGGCTTTTTGCCGCCCCTGGAAACCGCTCCGGCGTTGCCGCCTGAGGCGAGCGTCTCAGCTCGCCTCATTGGCGGCGTGCCCCTGACAGTGGCATTAAGATATGAATTACTGAAGGCAAATAGCTGAATGGGTGCTGTGTGATACAGGGTTGGGACAAGATTTCAGCATGTTACTATTGAAGTTATTAATACATTACAGTGCAATTATTGTAGAAATAATATGTACAGGTATATAAGCAATACCTAGGCATTGCATAACTGTAAGGGCTGCAGGAAGAATTATGATGGTGGCCCCATCTGTGACACTGCCCAGCCTCCATGGCATTGAAGCATCATAGCGTATCTTGACAGCGCTATATAAATAAATGATGATGATGATCATAGGGGCATTAAGCCATCAGCTCAATCAACTGGAGCACATGGATCACTCTATGGCAAACCAGAACTAAATGTTGTAGGGAAGGGGCCTTCATACCAGTAGCAGTACTTTTGCTGCTAGGAAAAGAAATCAATATGGGAGCAACGGAGAGGATGTTGCATTGTTTGTGATAAGTTGTTCTTCCTCCTTAATAGAGTACTGATGGGTTTAGTCTCTCTGAAACTGTCTGAAGGGAGAGTCGGATCAGAGGTTAATAACTCTTCCACTGAGACAGATCAAAGCAATGGCTCAAGGTCAGGTAACCTTCAACCTTCAACGACCCGTTCCATGTCAATACAGCTCCCGAGCACTAATATGTATCTAATCACCATCACTGGCGCCCCTGATTGATCGTTTTGGAAAAGCCCAGAGGGCAACGGGCAGAGGACAAACCTACAGAGAGAGGGGCCATTCAGAGAGACAGTCTTTTTATGGATCTTTAAATGAAGCCAGAAGCAGCCGTATAATGTTCCAGTGAATCTTGAATGAGAACGATAAGACAGCAATGAGAAGCTGTTAGTCTGTCATTCAAGGAGACATCCATTTAGAGGCCAGGCCGGACTGGAGACAATGCATTTCTGTGTCTGCCATGGAATAGACACACAAAATACTGTACAAAATATGCATAAAACAGGTAAAGTAAATGTAGCTTCAGAGTTATCTTATGGTGGGTGCAAATATAACTTCCAGCATCCATCAACGGCCTTATGTATCCAAATAATTTGACTGCTTTCAGTACAGGTCCCATGACATGTTATCCAGAATGCTTGGGACCTGGGGGCTATAGCAGCACTGGCTACAATCTTCACAAACACTAATAAGGATTTTTTACCATTAATATAGGGATTAGCCATTATGTCTTATGGGCAAAAACTCCCAAACAATAAAGTGTAAAATTCAAGGTTCAACACAGACTTAAAAAAGACTAGAAGGCTGCTAATCAAGGAGACAGAAATGACACAATCAAGCTTATTCCTTTCCACTTGGGGGAGATGAGATAGACACTGCTACCTCAGCGTACTAAATTCCATTAGGAGACTGACACCCATAGGGGCTGCTAACTAGAAAGATTCAACCTAACAAAATTCTCAGACAGTGTAAGAAATGTGCAACAACAGACAAGGGACACCAGGTGCGAGACAACCACTCACTTTACCTGTATAGGGGTGCTGTGCACTCTAGGGATCCTACTGGGAAACCAATTGCCATCTCACCCTCTAGACAGTTCTATCGATTATCCAGTTTCTGGCACTCACACAGAAACTGCTGATCAATAGGGATTCCATCTGAGATGATTTATTCAGGCCCAGTATGGATCCACATGCCCTGTAAGACAAACAACAGCAATTCCATCTAGGTACCTCCTCCCAAGTCCAAAAAGAATTGAATCCCACCAACAGGGCAGATAATAAGTTTGCTTTAACCCCCTTTCCTAATAATTACATGTTATAGTTAAATCACTGAGTCACACATAAGGGGAAATTTATTTTGACCCTGGACACAGATGCTGGAGCACAAAGTGTAGGAGGTAAGGACAAAGCTACATTGAGGCCTGCCCTCTCTTCTTAACTTAAAGGGATCCTGTCATCAGAAAACATGTTTTTTTCAAAACACATCAGTTAATAGTGCTAATCCAGCAGACTGCTGCACTGAAATCCATTTCTCAAAAGAGCAAACAGATTTTTTTATATTCAATTTTGAAATCTGACATGGGGCTAGACATTTTGTCAATTTCCCAGCTGCCCCATGTCATGTGACTTGTGCTCTGATAAACTTCAATCACTCTTTACCGCTGTAAGTTAAATATAAAAAAATATGTTTGCTCTTTTGAGAAATGGATTTCAGTGCAGAAGTCTGCTGGAGCAGCACTATTAACTTGATTCATTTTGAAAAAAAAACATTTTCCCATGACAGTATCCCTTTAAGTGTTAGAATGACACATTTATGTCCATGCAAGTCAGGGGTATAACTACAGAGGAAGCAGACCCTGCGGTTGCCTGCGGGGCCCAGGAGTTATGGTAGCCCCATGAGGCCCTAATTCATATACAATTTCAAGAAATATTGGTAAAACAGGTCAACCTCTAGGGGGCCTGAAAATTGCTGTGTGGCCCAGTAATATCTAGTTAAGTCATGTAAGTTTAGGGCAAAAGTGTGCAAGCATATTGCTTTATCTTTTTCTTGCATTTAGAAAATTTCCCTCTTAGTGTCATTGTAGTAAAGTGTTTCTCTGCCAGATGATACTTTATTTGTATAGCTTACCAAGAACATCTTGCAATGCTCACACTTACTAGGCGCTATATTCTTTTATGTACCTGAGCTCTATATACAGGACAGGTCTCCTACTGGGCAAGCACCCCAGACTAGCATGGACTTTCAGTCCAAAAGCAGGACCCAGTCTATATACAATATTTATCAATCGCATATGGGAAGTCAGGGCAAGCCGGCCAAGTGCAATCACATCATTGTGTTATTCAAAGGAAACAACATGCATTAAATACATATCCAGTGACAGCTTCTTGCAGCTCTCATTGACTACAAGTGGAACGACACAAACATTTACACACACACTGTATTTTTTTTTTTAACATAACAACAGCTAAGTTTGTCGAAGGGGGATAAATGAAGTAATGACTCTGCTAGGGAACAGAGGCCTTAACTACCCAAGTGACTTCCAGTGAACCATCCGTTAAATTCTGCTCTGTTGTTGCCATGTTCAGTCCTCCACCCATAGAGATTAAGCAGCTGTGTTTAGTGAGTGCCTAACTGCAAGGATTTGTTGGTGTGTCTTTGGTTTTTGATGAAAAGTTGAATAGAAGTGGATGTGAGCCAGTTAACCCTTCGACTGCTGTAATGGATGCTATTTTTCATATTTTTTTTACCTATAGAAAAGTCCCAAAAATCCCAAGTATTACACCTGGTGAAAGAGGGGAGAACTTATCATGTCCTAAGTATTAAAAATGGAGGACTTGGTAAAAGACTTATTACATGCCACAAGCTGTTGCTAATGGCTGAGGCCCACCAGAGAGACCACGTTGCTTGAGATAACAGACCTATGCGTCTATTATTATTATTAATATTATTATTATGTATTTTAGAGCGCCAACATATTGGGCAGAGCTTTAGAATAAATGTGTTTATACAAAGAAGTCACATGAATTACATACATAGAACATACAGAGTTACATACATAACGACCAATACCGGTACAAAAGGTGAGTGAGGCCCTGTGCCTGGGAATGAGATACAAGGTGCAGAACGTGGGCAAGATCAAAAATAAGCAGGTGAGAGAAGTGTGTTTTAAGAGATCTTTTGAAAGCAGAAAGGTTGAGAGAAAATCTGATAGTTGGAGAGAATTCCAGAGGAGGTAATGAGAGAACAGTTGAGTAGCAGGTCAGTAGAGATGCATAGTAAAAGGCTGGGTGAGTATCTAGAGATGAGTTCAGAGATGTAGGGTGGGGGAGAGTTATGAAGTGCTTTGAATGTCAGGGTAATTAATTTGAATATTATTCTGGAAGGTAGCGGATGCCAATGCAGTGATTGGCAGAGAGGCATGGCAGAGGGGAGCGGTTGCTGAGGTGTATAAGCCTGGCGGCAGTGTTCATTATGGACTGGAGAGGTAAATAAGAATTGGAGGCATCTTGGGTGATAAAAGATCTAATTTTAATAAGTGACTGGATATGAGGAGTGAAGGGCAGTGCAGAATCTACGATAACCCCAAGGCACCTGGCCTGGAGAGATCGGGTGATAGTGAAATTAACTATGATAGAAACTTCTAGGATATTACTGGTGCTAGTTGGGGCAAAGATAACCATTTTCTGTTTTAGAGAGGTTTCATTTAAGGTAGCGTTGTGACATCCAAGTAGAAATAGCTGACAGGTAGGAGGAGACCCGAGTTTACAGATTAATGGGCAGCTGCATAGTGGACAGATCAAACTGCCAATTTTCTTACTGAGTGGGGACCTTCAAAGGGCCTATTGTAAATGTGCTAACCACAACTACCCCAAACTTTTCTGCATTTTATAATACCTCCTAACATTTTGGAAATAAAAAGAGGGACGCGCAGTGAAAATTGTTTGGCTACACCCATTTTTGTGACCACACCGCCTAATTACCACGTTAATTTTACAAAAGGTTATGAAAATTTGAACACATTTCTGTGGATTTTTTCAGTTATTACATTTTTGTTAATGAAGGTGAATTGCCCTTTAAGCCGTGAGTCTAACTTTTCCCAAGGGACCTTCTTATCTAAATTGTTACAATTACTTATTTGCTTATCTCAAAATTGTTACAAAAGTATCTTAGCTGCACCTGGTGGCAGTTCTGGGCTCTGTCAACAGGCAATTAAGTTAGAAACTTTGTATCTGTAGCTTTTCTGGCTGTTCAGTGCAGAGAAATTTGTGACATTTTAGTACAAACACGGGACTGCGGGTTGAGCTGTCAAAAGCATGATGAAAACGGGACAGTTGGGAGGTACTGTATGTAATATTGTCAATGGCAGGATATTTTCAGATGTTTGTAGCCCGACAAATTGCACAAATTGACAACTGGCCCATGTCTGTCATTGCGGTTAAGGCTTCATTCCCTCCTAGGCCCAAAGTGTACTAATGACAGTGACATGTTTAAGGCTTCAGTCTCTCCTAGGCCCAAAGTGTACTAATGGCAGTGACACGTTTAAGTTTCAGTCTCTCCTAGGCCCAAAGTGTACTAATGTCAGTGACATGTTTAAGGTTCAGTCTCTCCTAGACCCAAAGTGTACTAATGACAGTGACATGTTTAAGGCTCAGTCCCTCCTAGGCCCAAAGTGTACTAATGACAGTGACATGTTTAAGGCTCAGTCCCTCCTAGACCCAAAGTGTACTAATGACAGTGACATGTTTAAGGTTCAGTCCCTCCTAGACCCAAAGTGTACTAACGGCAGTGACATGTTTAAGGCTCAGTCTCTCCTAGACCCAAAGTGTACTAATGACAGTGACATGTTTAAGGCTCAGTCTCTCCTAGGCCCAAAGTGTACTAATGACAGTGACATGTTTAAGGCTCAGTCTCTCCTAGGCCCAAAGTGTACTAATGACAGTGACATGTTTAAGGCTCAGTCCATCCTAGGCCCAAAGTGTACTAATGACAGTAACATGTTTAAGGCTCAGTCATACCTAGACCCAAAGTGTACTAATGACAGTAACATGTTTAAGGCTCAGTCCATCCTAGACCCAAAGTGTACTAATGAAGTGACATGTTTAAGGCTTCAGTCTCTCCTAGACCCAAAGTGTATTAATGACAGTGATGTGTTTAAGGGTTCAGTAAAAGTGACATGTTTAATGTGATATATTAATTTCAATCTCTCCCAGTATGACACAGTGACTGGTTGTCTTTATTATAGCAAACAGTCCCCTTCTCGGCTGCTCCCTAGCCTTGCTGATTCCCTCGATACATTTTACTGTTTATAATCAGTAGTGGCTTCTCCATAGGCTGCCTCCGGTCAAGGACACTTACAACAAAGACAAATGCCGACAATTGACGCATATACACCAGCCCTTATCCAACTAGACTGTACTAATGGCCACAGCTAGAAAAATATTATCTAGGTTAGCAGTCCTAGCAGTTCATTAACACATCACCGGCCTGCTGATTTAAATCGAATAGCGGCAACCCATAACCGCGCAATGGTTGACAACATTAAGGTAGGTATGAAACCAAGACAGTTCCCTGTATAAACCAGCATGTATCACACATATTAGCTGCTGGTTTGTATAGACCCTACCACCATTTAACACTGTCAATCAAGTCCAATTGCTACCACTGCTTACTCAAGGAAGGAATGATACTTGTTCAGTGATACATAACTGCTCAATCAGTTCAACCAGGCTTATCTTTAATCTATGCAATGAAGGCCCTTTATTTATAGGGAAGTCCAAAAAATATACTGCTTCTGATTCAGGCACACTGAGAAAAAACGATAGATAGATAGATAAATGATAGATAGATGTATATAAAGAAATATTTACAGTAGAATTAGTTAAATATAGTACTAGGCATATGGAAAAAAACAGGTGGAGGCAGATAGAAAGATAGCTGGAAGGACTGAGTCACGATTAAAAGCTATATAGACAGGGAGATGGATGAGAGAAAGATACACTGACAGACAAGCAGATAATAGATAGATTGACTGATGGTTAGGCTGAAGGATCAATATATTTTATGTATACTGACATTTTAAAATGTGCCAATGCAGACAGGTTTCTATTGGAGTCATTGTAAACAAACTATCATGAGTTTTGCATCCCATACCTTCCTCTCCTGCTGCTCCTTCTCTTGCACTCTTCCCCCCCCCCCCACCGTTTTACTTAATTGGTTCAAAGACAGGGAAGAAATGGGTTAAAAAAAAAAAAAAAAGAATAAAAAAAAGAGCAGCATAAATCCAATTACCTCCTGAGTAGGATAAGGCTGGCAAGATTGTACAAGGAGAGATGTTGCTATTGATTTAAAAAAAGAAAAGAAAAAAATATCCGAAACAGCACCAAAAGTAAGCAAATCTGCAGCTCAAAAGTAAATTTTTTACAATATATTTAACCCTGTTTTTGCTTGTTGTTCCTCGATTAATGGCTAAAGGAAAACTGTTGTAATATATACAATAATACTATATGTAAGTATGACGGTAGCACTGGGAACAGCGATAAAACATATCAACCTCTGTCTATGATATACTTTTCATCCTGATGCCATAGTCACATATTAACCAAAGTGCTACTGGAATTAGAAAACATGTATTGACCGATAAACCTTGAAACTCATATCCAGCAACAACAAGGTGGAAGATAAATGTGGTATCTTTTGTAATGCCTGGGGGGAGGGGATAATGCTCAGGTAAAAGTTTTTGGCCCTTCATCATATCTTGGGATTAACAGGCTAGTTTCAAATCAACCACTCATTGCATATATGTCATCAATGTATCGATGATATATATTCTAATATATGTTCTAGCTAGGCAGGGAGGTATTATACATGGATGCCTTATGCATAAGTAATATTGACATAATCAATGCATCTGTATAAATACATGCACAAACACAATATATCTCTGTCTCTAGGTCAGTCTGAGTATGTCTATGTACATACTGTATAGCATATTATATTCTTTATGTTAAATGTATTTTTAGTGCAAACATATATAAATGTAGCTATACACACACATATATACATAGGTTCAAAATTACAAAATGTAAAGAGCTAACTAAATTCTATTTTTTTTTTTAATAAAAAGAAGAAAAAGGTTTGGGGGGAAAAACAATAATTAAAAGAAGTTCAAAATATGCAAATAAAAAAAAAAAAGAACCCCAAAATTATACATTGCAGATATTTGTTATGACATAACAGAAAATGTCTTGGTTACTAAGGAGAAGTAAAAATACAATTGCCTAAAAGTTGGCAAATACATAGCGTGAAGCCAAATAAGGGGAAGATATCTGGAGGATGAATACAAAAAAAAAATATAGAAAAAGAAGAAGAAGAAAGGTACAAAAAAGAAGAAAAAAAGTACTCACCAAGCCAGAAAATGGCAGAGGTAAATAGGTCACAAGAGAAGAAGGGAGTGAGGCAGGCAAGGAAGGAGGAGAGAGCTAGAAGGCAGCGAGCAAAGAGGCAGATGCTGAGATACGATGTATCAGCTGCTCTACCAGGCTGGATACAAAGTAACAGCATCTAGGGAATGAAGGCAGCATACTACCCTCTGGAAGAAACCATCATTTGTAAAACGGGGGGTAGAAACATTTTTCAAAAATCAATATGCTGCCTCCTGCAGATTTATATCTTTACATCTTTAGTTAAAGTGATCGGCCTTAACAGTGGCCATGAAAGGATACTATGACTTATTTCGCTGTGGTGAACAAATCCCAGAGTCTTTATCCCCCTCGCCTTTGCAGCAGAGTTGGAACAGTCCATTTGATGCCTTATTAAATAGCTGGAGCTGTATAATGTTGAGCTTCAGAAGGGAGAAGAGGGGGCGAGGGAGAGGAGGATCTGCTTGTGTGAGCTGTCTGTGCATGATTAATCAAGGCAAAATATCACTATTTATATGCCTGCTGGACTAGGTACACACCCACGCCGAACACAAACCATATATAAATCCAGGTATACAGATAAAACATTTGCTGTGTGCATAAAGCCAGCCTGTAGATTTTTTTTTTTATTTTTTAGTATATCCCTATAAAACGTGCTGAGCAGCAGTGCATATAGACATTAATCTCTTACCCACGGGCAGATAGAGAAGAACCCAGCGGCAGGAGGGTGTACTGAGTTATTGGGCTTTAAATGGCAAGCGCTATGGAGCACCACATGGCATAATAATGGGGGCTAAAGCTGTCCCTGTACTTAATCATCCATCATCTCTTTGGAGAAAAAGAACCTTGGCTTATCCATTAAACCTCTGTGTGCCTAATAAATTCAATCACAGCCCCAAGCTGACCTCTAAGGGGCATAGGGTCATCTCACATTTGTATAACACTGTTTTAAAGGCATTATGGGGGTTATTTATCAACACTGGGCAAATTTGCCCATGGGCAGTTACCTATATCAACCAATCAGTGATTAGCTTTTTAAAGCCTGCTTCAAGCAGAACAATGAATGCAGCCATTTGATTGGTTGCCATGGGTTAATGCCCATGGGCAAATTTGCCCAGTGTTGATAAATGACCCCCATTGACTCTCTCACAGATGTATAGGATGTCTGAACTATGTATTTCTCTACTATGCTGATGTGCTGATAAGGAGAATACATATAGGTATTGTGTGTGTGAGAGCATATTTGGATACTTTTTAAGAGCATTGTCACCATTGTTTATTATTATACAGGCATGGGACCTGTTATCCAGATAACGGATCTTTCTGTAATTTGGATCTTCCTACCTTAAGTCTACTAGAAACTCATGTAAACTCAATAGGCTGTTTTTTCTTCCAATAAGGATTTATTCTATCTTAGTTTGGATCAAGTACAAGGTACTGTTTTATTATTACAGAAACAAATTTGGATTATTTGGATAAAATGGAGTCTATGGGAAACGGGCTTTCCGTAATTCGGAGCTTTTTGGATAAATGGTTTCCGGATAACGGATCCCATATGGCTGTGCATACAGAAATGCCTTGGATATGTGTAAATTGTAGAATGATAGTCAGCATGGCAGCTTTTACATATACAAATAAACATAACATATAATGCCATTATTTTATTTTACTGATTTATGTATTTACTTATTTATATTTTTAGACATGAAAGGGATACCGATTTAGCAACTGATTTCCCCCCTTAAGTTTATTCAGTGTATGTACCATCTAACCCCAATAAATGATGTATGAATCCCTAAATGATGTATCAAGTCTTTCCTGTATATTCTTTACCATTAGCAAAACGCTTAATAGTTATGGATTAAGAACATAAAGAATTAAAATCCATTAAAGGGATACTGTCATAAATAACTCCCTTTTATTGACATTCGTATGAATATATAGTTGTCTAGTTTGGTGCATCTGTATCCTCTAATTTAGCTGTGCTTTCTTATTTCTTTCACTCTAACTAAAGAGTTATCCACAGATAACCTCCAATCACATTTTAAGAAATATTAGGCCTATGACCCATTGAGTGATTTTTAGAGTTTTAAGCTGACATATATTGTCACCTGAAATGTCTGAAAACCCCTCTCCCTACAATCTTCTTCCCTGTGCTTGCAAGTTTCGTGTATTTCCTACCTAAAAATGTGCAAAACATAGACTAATACTACATATACAATCCCCAGAGACTATTATCCCCCTGTTAGTATAGGCACCATCTCTCCCTACTATACCTGCTATCCCACAGCCACACTCCCTTCCCAGAGACTATTATCCCACTGTTACTATAGACATCATCTCTCCCTACTATACCTGCTATCCCACAGCCACAGTCCCTTCCCAGAGACTATTATCCCACTGTTACTATAGGCACCATCTCTCCCTACTATACCTGCTATCCCACAGTCACACTCCCTTCCCAGAGACTATTATCCCACTGTTACTATAGGCACCATCTCTTCCTACTATACCTGCTATCCCACAGTCACAGTCCCTTCCCAGAGACTATTATCCCACTGTTACTATAGGCACCATCTCTCCCTACTATACCTGCTATCCCACAGTCACAGTCCCTTCCCAGAGACTATTATCCCACTGTTACTATAGGCACCATCTCTCCCTACTATACCTGCTATCCCACAGTCACAGTCCCTTCCCAGAGACTATTATCCCACTGTTACTATAGACACCATCTCTCCCTACTATACCTGCTATCCCACAGCAACAGTCCCTTACCAGAGACTATTATTCCCATTGCTACTATAGGCACCATCTCTCCCTACTATACCTTCTATCCCACATTCACATTCCTTCCCAGAGGCTATTATGGGATCATCTTTATGATAGCCAAAGTGGCCATGTTTCCCTTGATAGTCTTATAGCTGGAGGACAGCAAGTCATAGACCTGGTGCAAGGCCAAACATCAATAATCTAGCAATGCTTCTACATTTTGCAATCAATTATTCATATTACAGCAGTGCAGCCGGTAGACTGTATTCTGTCTTGCATTCTTCCACAGCCCATACAGTCCCTTTCTATTTTCCTGCAGCTTTCTATTTTTACCCCACAGTGAATTTTCCAAATGATTTTGGAAACTTGTAGTAGTTGTGCATCCATATAATCCACCTTCCTGTAGGGTCAGGGGCCTGTTCTTCTTTCCAGCCATGCAACAAGCTAAGGAAGGGGAGGGATATCATGTAGTTCAGAGCACTCTATTGGCTGGGGGTATCACCCACTTCTCCCTTTTCCTGCATCTGTCTCCCACACCCTCTTTGCATTAGCTGCTTTATTATTTATCTTTGCATTTATTTCTAGTTAATTTATCTTATCATTCACCCCTTCTCTGTGTGTAAATGTTTATATATATATCTGTATCTGGCTCTCTCTTTGGGCACTGCTTCGGGTTTGTGATCATGTTTGTATCTGCCCCATTAATTTGGCATTCTTCATTCATTCTTCATTCTAAGGCACCTTTTTCATACCCTTTTTTCTCCATAACAACTCACCCCCCCCCCACACACAGGAGGGAAACATCCAAAACAGACTATTGAGAGAGAAAATGAATGAGCAAGAGTGAATATTTAGAAAGCAGAAGTTTAGGACTGGGGGACACAAGATGCTTCATTGAGACAAGAGAGGATACAAACTATCAGGGCCGGATCGCGGGTGCCCCTAGGCCACGCGGTCCTAGTGCCGCCCCAAATAATTTGCTGCCCTAGGCCTTTGTGTCCTCACCACAAATCCGGGCCTGCAAACTATAGGGGTATAGTGCATACAGATGAAGGGAGAATTATGGGAACCGAGGCTGCTTTTAGATTCCCCCTAGCCTTTATAGAAGCAGTCCAACAGGACTTCTAGTACTGAACCTTCCAGTTATGTGAAATGCGTCAGGTGGGAATGGATAGTTCCAGGCAAGGGTCACCTGCCATGTGGTATGTTACAAGATACAAGATACTTTTATATTTGGTAATATTGTAATTCTTGTATCAATAAATGCTTGTTGTTAGTGGCTACATCAGTGCATTATTTGCTATTTATAACACTATCCAAGGCAGGGAGTGAAGCTGAGGAGCAATCGGAGCATGCACTTACCTTCTGGTCTATCTGCAAGAAGGACTGGGTCAAGGGGCAAACAAGAACATGGAGCTGTCTCTGGTGCTGAGCTTCAGGAAAGCAAGAAGAGCCCTGAAGTGAATCTAATCCAGTCGCTTTCCCTCCAGATACATCTCTGACCTACTTTATTTCTTGTAGGTGCCAGGATTGCATTGCAGCCACCATATGCACAAAGGCAAAGCTGCTCTATATGTTATGATTTGTCCGCTAAATACTACAGCGGCCAGAGGCAAGCGCTGCTTGAATTCACTCAAAGTTTCTTTTACCTTTGCTTTTGCCTACCAATTCATTACACACCACCACCCTATGTCTGAAGTCAGGGTTATACAACTACCCCCTGCACTTAATCCTGTTGGTTAGCAAACCCCTTAAAATTACATTTTCAAATATGTCAGCTAGAGAACCTGTGCGTGCTACAGGATCTGCCAAAATCACCCCCCCCCCCACCTGCCATACATAAAGGGTCATTAACAAAGCAGTAAAGAGAATGCAAAGTACAATTTTTGGAGGAAAACACCATGTTTGTATCGCACAGTCCAGTGTCCCTCTTCCATCCCCCCCCCAGAATTTACTCATTGTTACCACATAGGGAGTTGCAATTGTGTCTAAAGTATCAAAACAAATGTAATTGCTCACGTGTGTCACTTCTGGCTCATGAGAACCACATTAGTGTGCGATTCCTGCAAGATTCCTGCAAGATTCCTGCACATATTAATGCAACCGGCTGGGAGAATCCTGCTGTCGCCATCATGTTCAGGGTGGCAGTTTCCTAGAATCAACAGGTACATGTGTGTGTAATCCGGGTCTAGGGTTGCCACCAGAGCAGTATTGTACCGGCCTACTGGGAAAACACCTGCCAGAGCCGGGCTGGTGTTACAAAGTTACCGGCTATGTAGTCACCTGTAAATTTGTAATAACCCAAAGTGCAGCCCCTGGCCTATATATTTATATTTTTTCCCTATTTATAACATTAGGATCAACCACCCTACCTGTGCCCAATCTGCCCCCTTAAGCCCCCACCCCCTTAAGCCCCACATCCAGTAAAAATTTACCAGTCTCTTGGTCTTCATCCTTCCCAAAAACTCTCTTGAACATCTGGTGATGTCATCATCCCACGCCTGACCTTTATCATCCCACCCCTTTACATTATCGCCCCTCCTCCTGGTGTGTCATGCCCCCACTGGCCGGTAAGAACATTTTAAAAAGTTGGAAACTCTATCAGGGTCGGACTGGGCCGGCGAGACACCAGCCTTCATGGGCCCCCACTGGCCCAGACCCGCTCCCCCAATCGGCCACTTATCAAGATAAATGATTTGGTGCATTCGCATGGGCGCCGGCGTTCACACATGCGCAGGGGGGAGGGGGGGACATGGTAGGTTTCAAGTCCGGAGGGGACCCCAGGACTGCTAGGAGGGCCCTTGGTTTTGCAGCCCCGGTGGGCCCCCAGGGCTGATCCTATCAAATGTGGGGCCCAATTGGGACCATGTTGGCGGGGCCCCTAGACAAAGTGTTGCTGGCTACTGACACACCAAGTATTTAGGAAATTAAGGGCATACAGGCACAAAATAGAAAGGAAAGGGGCAGACAAGGTAAGAGAGTGAGAGGGATGAAATAGGGGCACATAATAGGGGCACACAGGGTAAGAGAGAGAGGGAGGAAATAGGAGAGTGGACTGGGCCAATTAGTTTGGGGCAGGCTGGGCCGATTCAGCTTGGGAGCAGGCTTGGTTGGATTGGGGGCAGGCAGGGCCTATCAAGGTTGGAGGAAAGCTGGGCCTATTAGAGTTGGGGGCAGGCTAGACCTATGGAGTTGGGGGATAGGCTGGCTTATCAGAGTTGAGGGTGGGCTGGACCTATGGATTTGGGGATGGGCTGGACTCTCAAAGTTGGGGGCAGGCCAGGCAGCATCATGTGCTGAGGGAAATATTATCTGTGCTGCACTGTGGTGCGGGGCCCCCAGAGGTGCGGGGCCCAATTGGTCCAATTGGCCTAAGGCCGGCCCTGTGGGCCCCCATTGCTCCAGTGCGACCCTGTGTTTGATTCAGTAGAAGAAGCAGGATGGACACAGTGGGACCTTATACTAGGGGTTCACCGAATCCAGGATTCTGTTCGGGATTCAGCCTTTTTCAGCAGGATTCGGATTCGGCTGAATCCTTCTGCCCAGCCGAACTGAATTTGAATATGCAAATTAGGGGTGGGGAGGGAAATTGCGTGACTTTTTGTCACAGAACAAGGAAGTAAAAAATATTTTCCCCTTCCCACCCCTATTTTGCATATGCAAATTAGGATTCAGAATTCGTTTTGGATATTCCGCCGAACCTTTCACAAAGGATTCTGGGGTTCGGCTGAATCCAAAATACTGGATTCGATGCATTCCTACTTTATACTATATGGAAGTGCAAGGAGTGCCTTCATGAATCAAATCAGCTAACTGCCCTACCAAATCTGGGCACATGTTGCAGCCTAACCCTGCCAATATATACAAGGCTTTACAACCCAGAAGTACGAGTTTTTCTTGAGAAATTAATATTTTGCCGTGACCAAACAGAATAACATTTTCACCTCGATTTTTTTTCATGGTAATTTTATTTTCCTTTCTTCCTCGTTTCCAATGGTTGTCAGTTTTGTCCTAAATAAAATGAATGTGGAAATGCCATAATCTCATATGTTTGGCTTTCGTTTGTGTTTTCTTACTGAATCTCATTATCATGAATGAATATCATTATTGCACATTTGATTACTGAATGGATATCTGCATCTCATATAGACATTAGGTTGGCAGTGACATGACCCATGTGGCAGTTAGGGTTGCCACATTTTTTTCTAAAATAAATACCAGCCTTCCTATATATTTAGATTTTTTCCCTATTAAAAACATTGGGGTCCAGCATAATTTTTACCGGTCAGGCCGATAATATACTGCCAGGTGGTAACCCTAGTGGCGGTTAAAGTTAGCGTTTAGTATGTTATAGAATATCCTATTCCTAGCAACTTTGCAATTGGTCTTCGTTATTCAGTTGTTTTATAGTTTTTTTTAATTATTTGCCTTCTTTTTCTATATCTTTCCAACTTTCAAATGGAGGTCATTGTCTCCCAGCAGCCAAACACTGTTGCTCTTCAAGCTTACAATGTTATTATTTTTGTTACTTTATATTTTTTATCCTCATAATTAACCCTTCACAATTCAGCCAACCCCACTTTTTCTTTTTCACTACCTGTTCTGCCAGTTGCAACAATCTATCCCCACCATTTAATCCATCTGCCTGTTCATCTTCTAGCAAACAGCCAGACCAGAAAGCAGAGATGGGGGAACTCGTAGATGCCCATTATAGTTTCTCCGTCTATCTAAAGAACAAATGCAGTCAAGGGGATAAAAGAGCAGCCACAATATTCCTTATTTATGCGCTTCCCTAAATAATCTCTGCTCCTAACTCAGCCCAACACCCAGCTTCTGATATTGGTGGATTATTGTATCATAGCAGTGCAGTCAGGGGCGGAAATCAAATGTCACATCTGATAATGTCAACAAAGTCTTTTTTTTTTTTTTTGGGCACTGAGCACAATTATTGGTCCAGTTCTGCACAATGAAAAAGCCAAGTTGGAATCCTTCTTGGGGGAGGAGATGGGGGATGAGGCTGATGGGAGACTTTGGCGCTGAAAGGACAACACTGCTTTATAGAACAGAATAATAGAATGGAGGGAATATTGTATTCAGCCTGGGAAATATAAAAAGATCATACAGATATTTATTTTGGAAAATGCAACATAGTCAGACACAAGACAGCCAGAGGCACTGGGAGTTACAGTATACATCTGGTAATGGCTGGAAACTCTGCTATTATACCTCTGTCCCCTTAATTAACAAATGAATAAACAAAGGGGAAGTTGCCAAAGAGTTAACAACCCTTGTTATTAATAAGAGACACGCACTGTGCATGCATGTTCATTTACAACTAGGGATGCACCGAATCCACTATTTGGGATTCGGCCTAATCCCCTAATCCTTCTTGAAAGATTCGGGCCAAATACTGAACCAAATCCGAACCCTAATTTGCATATGCAAATTAGGTGCAGGAAAGGAAAATATGGAAAAAATTCTTCTTTTGTGACGACACATGATTTCCCTACCTGCCCCTAATTTACATATGCAAATTAGGAGTCGTACTTGGTTAGGCCAGACACAAGGATTCAGCCGAATCCTGCTGAAAAAGGCAGAATTCTGAACCGAATCCTGGATTCGGTGCATCCCTACTTACAACTACAGGAGATGTATTTTTAGCATTGTTTGTTATAGAATATATAGTATCAAATAAAAAGAGTAAGGACAGCACCTTGCTCTGCTACATAACCAAAGGTAGAGTGATGTACAGGGTCAGAAGAATCACATATTCATAGCAAAGTAAAGGGGGAAAGGTAACCCTTTGGAAATTGCATTGCCTCACGCTGCCTGAGGCAGAAAAATTGGGTTAAAATTTAACTTTTAATACAAATGGTTAAAACTTGAGAAAGGGAAATGGACAATAGCTGAAAAACAAACAGGTCAGGGTAAATGTTTGGAAATACAATTGACATCAATAATAGCCATGGGTGTGGAGGTTAAGGTTTATTATAGAATATATTACAGTAGAGTCTTTTTCCCATCTCCCAGCTTTTTCCCATGATGCACAGCAATTTCTGCCAATTAACCCTTATCCACCCCACCACCTTCCATCCATAAATGTTTGATGATGATTGTGTGTCCTGGTTCTACTGCAGGGCTTGTGTTTCTATTCGGCGGCAAACACCTATTGAATAGGAACAATTTAAAGGAATTGTTCAGTGTAAAAATAAAAACTGGGTAAATAGATAGGCTGTGTAAAATAAAAAATGTTTCTAATATAGTTAGTTAGGCAAAAATGTAATGTATAAAGGCTGGAGTGATTTGAAGTATAAAATGTCAGTCAGATCACTACTTCCTGCTTTTCAGCTCTCTTGGTTTACACTGACTGGTTACCCTGGTTACCAGGCAGTAACCAATCAGAGACTTGAGGGGGGCTACATGGGTCATATCTGTTGCTTTTGAATCTGAGCTGAATGCTGAGGATCAATTACAAACTCACTGAACAGAAATGTACCATGTGGCTCCCCTTCAAGTCGCTGACTAACTCAGAGTTATAGAGCTGAAAAGCAGGAAGTTGGATTTTGGCTGTTTTATTAGACAGCCAGTCATTCCAGCCTTTATATATTACATATTTGGCTAACTAACTATATTAGAAACATTTTTTATTTTGCACAGCCTATCTATATACCCAGTTTTTATTTTCACACTGAACTATTCCTTTAAAGCCGAGCTGCTTATGCATCATCTAAACATGTAAAAAAGACTTCAGGATCCATTGCTTATCCAGCATAGGTATCAGCATTCCTTACTGTATTCCTTTACTGTATTCATAATTCTTCCGGTGTTCTGTTTGCTCATAGCCTGTACAGAGTGATATCATAAAGCTATTCCTGCATAAATATTCCCCTGTACTAAATAGAGTTCAGCAGGAAGGAACTGCCCCATAATTACCCACAGTCAGCACAAAGCAGTGCAACGTATAGATTTTTTTTTAGATAAAATAAAGTTGATAAAGCACATGGATGTAGTAATACAGTTGCAGCCCTGGCAATTCGATTGGTCCCCATAGCCATCCCGCACAGGAATTACCCTAGTTGCAGGTAAATTGGAGACTAGCCACTAGCCACAGTGAGTTGAAAATAGTAGGGATGCACCAAATCCACTATTTTGGATTCGCCCGAAACCCCCGAATCCTTTGCAAAAGATTCGGCTGAATACAGAACCAAATCCTAATTTGCATATGCAAATTAGGGGTGGGAAGGGGAAAACATTTTTTACTTCTTTGTTTTGTGACAAAAAGTCACGCAATTTCCCTCCCCACCCCTAATTTGCATATGTAAATTAGGATACAGATTCGGTTCGGCCGGGCAGAAGGATTTGGCCGAATCCTGCTGAAAAAGGCCGAATCCCCAACCGAATCCTGGATTCGGTGCATCCCTAGAAAATAGGCAGTGATTATCTTTAAGGAGACCAAAATAATATGTATATACTGTATATACATAAATGGCACAAAATCAACGTTTCGGCTCCCTTCTAGAGCCTTTATCAAGATTATATTATGGCATATGCAAATTAGTATTCAGATCCACTATTTTGGATTTGCAGAATACCGAATCTGAATCCTAATTTTTTTTCAAGCATATTAGGGGTGGGAAGGGGAAAACATTATTTACATTATTTATTTACCTTGTTTTGTGACAAAAAGTCATGCGATTTCCCTCCCCGCCCCTAATTTGCATATGCAAATCAGTATTCGGATTCGGCCGGGCAGAAGGATTTGGCCGAATCCGAATCTTGCTGAAAAAGGCTGAAAAAGGCTAAAAAAGGCTGAATCCTGGATTCGGTGCATCCCTAATATTTATATATTTGTATATATTGTATATATGTGTGTGTGGTACCATTACCTCGTCATTTTATAATCTGATATACAGGTATGGGGTCCGTTATCTGGAAACCCATTATCCAGAAAGCTCTTTATTACAGAAAAGCCGTCTCCCTTAGACTCCATCTTATCCAAATAATCCAAATTTTTAAAAATGATATCCTTTTTTTCTGTAATAATAAAACAGTGGCTTGTACTTGATCCAAACTAAGGTATAATTAATTGTTATTGGAAGCAAAACGAGCCTTTTGTTACATGTTTACATGATTTTCTAGTAGACTTAAGATACCCCTCATTCGGAAAACCCCAGTTCCTGAGTATTTTGGATAACAGATCCCATACCTGTACTACCTCTTAAACGGTCACCGTTTAAAAAAAATTCCCCACACTATAACTGTGGATGGGATAATAATAATAAAAGCCCCATGTTGCGTAATCTGTCCACAGCTGGCTTGGTATATGTGTATGTGACGTAGGATTGGGGGGGACATGCTGACAGATCTATATCTCATATGCACAATCAGGGCCGCCATCAGGGGGGACAGTTGTCCCGGGCCCTGCAGGTATTTGTGTATAAGAGGGACCCGGCCATGCTTCACTTACTTTATTAGCCGGCCCCCCTGATGTCAGCGTGCTGAAATCTTCAGAAAAGAGCACAGGAGCTCCTGTACATGTATGCTCAGTCTCCTTTTCAGTTCTCTGTATCCTCATTGGTTGATTAAGTTTAAGTTTAAGTCCCAGTAAAGCTGTATAGGGATTGGATAGGTGAAGTAGGATCTTCCCTCCAGCCTATCCAATCCCAATGCAGCTTTACCGGGACTTAAACGTAATCAACCAATGAGGATACAGTGAACCGAATAGCAGAAAAATCATGCTCGTATGGGATTTCCAGTCTTCATTTCTGATGCTTGCAGCACGCTGACAGCAGGGGGGCCCAGCTTATCAAGTAAGTGAAGCATGGCTGGGGCCCCCCTTAACTCTGGCAAGCAATTTTTTTTAATTTTGGGGGGCCTGTCTACCATTTTTTTTTTAAACTTAAAGGAGGGTCCACCAGTGGATTTTAATAACTTGTGGGGGGCCCCAGGCCATCATTATTTTTTTTACTTGCAGGGGGGCCCCTGATCTTCAATGATTTTTTATAACATGTGCGTGTGTGTGTGGAGGGGGGGGGAGGCCACCAATGGCTTTTTATAACTTAGGAGGGTTTAATGTTTTAGCTCTGTCTGTGTGGGGTGGGGCATGGGGGTGGCGGGACCAGGGGGCCCAGAAAATGTTGCCGTGTAGGGCCCCGTGATTTCTGAAGGCGGCCCTGTGCACAATGCACATTTTAGGTGATAAGTGGCCTTTAAGGGCTTAACCACTTCAGTGCATACCAGGCAGAACAATTATTATAGGTTTGTGTTTCACACATGCATAGATGTAGCATATGCCGTCCACCAATATAAACGGGTTTCTTTACTGGATATATAAAGGGGCTGTATATGCGTGGATGGACGTTAAGCAGAGCTGAGCTTGGCTACATGTAATGCAGGCAGCCCAGGACACAATCGGCAGCCACCAAAGTGTGATTAATGGCATAACTGATGGCACTGAAAGCTTTGCACTCATGTTGTTTAACAGTAACACCATTGAAAAGGTTGGCGGGAAGGGAGATATAAACATCAGGTATACAGATTCCTTTCTGGGTTTAAAGGAACAATTTTAATCAAAATATGAAGTGTGGTTTTGTGCTTGAAAAAAATATTGCAACCACAGGAATCCACTGGAGTTTCCCCCCAAGAATATATAGTAGTCAGGTCTCTGAGTGTAAAACTCACCAAGTGTAAGAATATGTCCAAGTGCACCGCCCTGAACCTTCACTCAAGGCAGCAGATAACCTTATTATAGTAAAGCAGGCACTTCAAAGGCCTTTGAAGTGCCTGCTCTACTACAATACGATTCTCCTTTCCCCACAAGAACAAGTGCCTTGGTGGCCTTCCATAAATCCGGGCCTGGAGATCAGGGAGTAGCAGCTGGGCTGACCGTAAGGGCTGAACTCAACGAGCGGTTTTCGATGGATGGAGTCGATGCGATAAAACACCAGCGACAAGTCGGATACATCCAAATATAATGGCACTGATCGAAAAATCTCAGGTATAAACTACATTCTATCCCACATGCTGCGTCTTCGTCCGCCAGTCTTGTAGTGTGTAGTTTATACCTGCGATTTTTCTATCCGTGCCTTTATTTTTGGATGCATCTGTCTTGTTGCCTGCATTTTATTGCAACGACACCGCAATACCGTTTCGAAAAACGCTTGTGGAGTTCAGCCCTAAGCTGGGAGTTGGGTGATGAGCTGAGAAACCCCTTAGAAACTGTGAGTGTAATTTTAATTTTAGTGTTTATTTTGCTCTACAGATTCCCAGTTTGGGCCTGCTTGGGAGTGAGGTTCAGGTTGCTGCTACAGTACAAGGAGCCCTGTGAGTACAAAACTTTTATTTTGGTTGAACTATTGTTTGCTATGATATCTGTCTGTGCCCTTTACAGGTATAATGTTCAATATTTATGAAATCTGCAAGTTGCTGAGACTACTGTGAGATCAGACAGGCAACCCTCTATATGTTATGCTGTATGTAAACAAATTAAATTTCTTGCTTGTAATTAAGGCACAGTCCAGTGTGGAAATATGCTGCCACTGGTACAATAAGAGTGATAACAAAACTGGGGGATAAGGATGGGGGCCTTTTTTTTCTAATAATCTTTCTTCTTCATAATCTATACTATTTAAACATCCCCTACTAGTTATACTGTACTATGTAAATTGTGTGTGATTGCCAATACATTCATTTCCTACAAACCTGACATTACCTTAGCACCTGTACACAGTCTAAAAAAACAGGTTGATTTTGGTTACCCCCGGAAAACTTTATGGGAATGTCCATGCCACTTATGTCATTACAAAATTTTATGGCTGAGATTCTAGCTATCTCTATAGCAGAGTGGTACAGATATATTATGTGATCCCCATTGTAAGCAGCAGTCCTGTCCTCCTTTTTGGCTGAGATTCTAGCTATCTTTATATAGAGCATTCTGTCACAGTGACACCGATCCTATCTAATACCAATTGTAAGCAGCAGTCCTGTCCTGCTTTATGGCTGAGATTCTAGCTATCTTTATAACAGAGCATTCTGTAACAGTGGCTGCACAGATCCTATCTGATCCCCATTGTAAGCCTCACCTGTAATTAAAGAGGTGAGATCTGCAGGGCCAGATTTACATAGTGAGGGCCCCTAGGCCTGCTGTTGTTTGTCGCCCCAGTCGTTGTTTGTCGCCCCTTTATTCACGCAAATTTGTGGAGCAATTGGAATTGGCGCACGGGAAATTTAAAAAGCAACCATATTTCCTGCTCATCCCCAGTGTTTCTGAACCAATGTGGGTGTGGCTGGGCAGCATGCCGCCCCCTAAAATGCGGGCCTGGAGATCTAGGAGTAGCAGCAGTCCTGTCCTGCTTTATGGCTGATATTCTAGCTGTCTTTATAACAGAGCATTCTGTCACAGTGACACAGATCCTACCTGATACCATTGTAAGCTTCAGTTCTGCCCTGTGTAGGGACCTATAGGATCTATTAGGCTCCTATAGAGTTAATCCCCTACCTTTGCTTAAGTTCTCTTTTCCTCTGTTATTGGGCCAAGCCCTTCTAACTGGTAAAGTGTAACATGTACACCTATTGGACAAAGAGTGTAATGACACTCCCCTGCCACACTGCTATATAGTGCTGTGTAGGGAGTGGCCTCTTCCTCTTTGGCTCCTGGTGTCTGTGCTGCTAGGTGTTTCCCATTGAGCCTGGGATCACCAAGGCCCCAGTAAGCCATTTACCCCAAAGGGACCTGTACCTTTGGTGCTTAAATCGGGAACCAGGCAATCCCGTGAACGAGGATTAGCTATCATTAGGGCAGATCCTGTTATAGTCTCTCTAGGAGAGAGAGATAGCCAGATTTAGGTAGCATGAGCAGTTCTGAGCTCCAACAAGGAGAATAGCAGGGAGTAGCCTCCCAAAGGCTTTTAAGGTGCCTTTAGTGTAGGGAACTCAGTGATAGGGAACTCAGTTCGCAGAGCACTGCCTGACCCCTACTTGATAGATCCTGTTTCACTTTGGTCGCTGGTCTTTGGGAGTGAGATATTCTTCCTACTGTTTGACTTGAGGAGTGACATCTGTACATGCTGCATCATCATCAATGCTATCCTTTCTCCTCTGTGATATGCTAACTCCTACTACAGCTCCTGCATGAGTAAACCTGTGGTCAATTGCTTTGCCATATTATTGTGTTAATAAACCATCACACTGTTTTCACTTTTTAAAGAACCTCCTGGCGTCCATTATTCTATCTTTTACACTTATATGCCTGTGGGTTGTAGTTTTACACCATCTTAAAGGGGAAGCTTCCATTTAGCGAAGGCTCCGCCCTGAGTGTAGTTTCACAGTGTAACCCATGCTCATACACTAGCTGGACACCCTTAACCCCTAATTGGCGGGATAGGCCAGAAAAGCGTTACACCTGCTTTATGGCTGAGATTCTAGCTGCCTTTATAGTAGAGTGGCACAGATATTATGTGAACCCCAATTGTAAGCAACAATCCTGTTCTGCTTTATGGCTGAGATTCTAGCTATCTTTATAGTAGAGTGGCCTAGATGTTATCTGATACCCATTGTAAGCAACAGTCTTGTTCTGCTTTATGGCTGAGATTCAAGCTATCTTTATAACAGAGCATTCTGTCCAAGTGACACAGATCCTATCTGATACCCATTGGAAGCAGCAGTCCTGCCCTGCTTTATGGCTGATATTCTAGCTATCTTTATAGTAGAGTGGCACAGATATTATCTGATACCCATTGTAAGCAACGGTCCTGTCCTGCTTTATGACTGAGATTTTAGCTATCTTTATAACAGAGTATATTATCACAGTGGCACAGATTCGATCTGTCGCTTATTGTAAGCAGCAGTTCTGCCCTACTTTTATAGCAGTTGTGCTCAGTAAAGAGGTTCTGGAGAATAATATCTGAAGAAACCCCTAATATAGAGAATCTATAGGGAGAGACCATTAATTACATTAATTAGGATAGTTTCAAGCACAAATGTGTAGTATACTGATGTCTATGTATAAGGGAGAGGTAAGTACTGGATTTCTGTGTATTAGTTAGAGGAAGAGATGTGTTCATGATTGACATCTGTGTATAAGGAAGAGGCAAGGAATGTATACCAAGTTATATCCCCACAGAGGCATATTGTAGAAGCAGAGTAGTAACATTACAATATTATGGTTAAAAAATTTTGCTCAAAAGAAATGACCATTATGGGGCTTCAGGAGGCTAAACATACTCGCTGTGTCACACTATCTTGCCACCAGCTTGTTATTATCTTCTCCATCCAATCATTGTGCCTCATGCAAACCACTCCATTCACAAACAAACCTGACACCCCCTCCAGCCTGAAGGATTAATTACCCAATACATGTAGCAGAATTGCACACGTCACTTTCAATCCGCTCAAATCATTCCACACGGGGAGCACCCGGGAAAGGTTCCCTCATTAGGGGATATGTCACAGATATCATGGAAGAAATCTTTCCTCTGTCCCGCCCCCACCAACCAATTTCTGCTTTCCCAGTCGACCTCTGCATGATCCAGATCATAATGAAGAGTTTTAATTAAGTAAGTTAAGCCTCTTTTCTCCATGATGGGTTTTTAAGTTTCTTTTGCACTCTTCTTGACATTGCATTAGTTCTATACCTTACGTTGCATTTGCAGTCAGAGAAATGTCTAAAAATAAGGAATGGTTGCACCCAGGGGTCTTACCTGAGGTCATCCCCCGTAAAAAGTGTATTTCTAGGATTTCCCTATAATCCCCCTGCTATGTCCCTCTTTCTAGAACATTTGCATAGAAGTAAAGAAATCCAATTAATTAATAAAAATGAGTCATTACAGGCCCCCACCAATTAGGTCCGCTAGTACATAAACCAACTACATTTTTTCAATTCATTATCTACAAAGACTAAGATAAAAATACATTAGTACATGGTTTGTGACAAGGCCATAGAATGGTTTTGAAAAACAATATTCCATTTCAGTGTTGTCCAAGATCTTTAATAGTGGGTCAATTATCTTTAATAACAATATTGATATGGGTCATATACCGTACTTTTAAAATCATGATGTCCTCTATAATGATCTATGGAAAGTGTGGTTGCCATGAAACCAGTTATAGGGCCAATGTTCTCCGAATGGGCATTCCTGCTCTAAATTGTTGATGAGGTTTAGAAATATGAGAGGGATATGTTTGGGAAGGGGAGGATGAAGCATTAGTGGCTAAATCACCTACATTTCGCAATCCCATCCATATGAGCCTAATAAAGAATTGCCTTAGTTGCTATCGAAACAAGGACCCAAGTACAGCTCATAAATGGTGCCCACTGATGCCCAATTAAGCCCTCATTACACTGTTCTATAATTTGTAAAAAACAAAAAAAAATGTTTGGAATCTGTAGCCAAAGGAAAATGAATAAGATAGCCTAACTACTTGCCATCTTCCCTGCAAACAGAAATGTAAAGTACAACATAAACCCTGGGGAGGTCCTGCCATCATGTATCTGCTTCAGCTACAGCCTACGGCATTAACCAAGCCCATTAGCACATGGGGGCAAATTCACTAAGATTCGAAGTTGCGCCAGGCGCAACTTTGCCGCACTTCGCCACACTTCGCCAGGTGTATTTTCGCCAGCGCTCCACAAATTCACTAAAATCCGAAGTTGTGCACAGGGGTAGCGTAAGTTTTCAAAGTTGTGCTAGCGTTAATTCGCCAAGCGAAGCGAAGTTTCGCTAGCGATGGTTCGTTTGCATACGGAGCCAAATTCAAATTTCAATGGAGGAACACGTATTAGCACTACAAATGCCTAGAAAACCTTCAAATCAGTAAATAAAAATTTTATTTTGCCCTACACATGTGCCCACTGTCTAGGTAAGTTGCCATGAGTCAGGAAATGTAGGGGGGAAGGAGGGAAGCCCCAAAAATTTTTTCGATCTTTTTCAGCCTATCACCCATCATGTAGAAAACACGCCAGCGTTTTTTGGGAAATAGAAAAAAATTTGACTTTTTTTTTTAAACAATCCCTATCTACTCTATTGCGCTTTGCCAGGTCTGAGGTGGCGAAGGAAGTCTAGCGTAAAAGGTAGCGTTCAGTACACTGCGCAAGTTAGTGAATTTGCGTAGTTACGTCGCTAGCGAAAATTCGCCTGGCGTAAGGGTGCGAAGTAACACTAGCGAAACTACGCCAGCGTTCGTGAATTTGCGCAGTAACGAAAAATGCCAAATGCTAGCGAATTAACGCTAGCCTTCGGCGCTTAGTGAATTTGCGCCATGGACTTTGAAGGATATATGAAATAACTGAGATCAAAGGCATCTTACCACCCATATATATATATATATATATATATATATATATATAGTAGTTGTTGGGGTTTATTTAAAATTTTCATTAAAACATCTGTTAGATCATTTCTCTATCTCTTCAGGTCCATAACACTGGTAGGAGACCATATAATCCCCTGCTTCAAAGTTTGTATGCCAACATGTATTACTTGCTTGGAATCCCAGCTAATCCCACGCCACTCATCCCTTTTTAAGAGACAGGTTAACACTGCAGTTGCAAATCTGTGTGCAATTTTACATTACATGGTTGAAAAACCACTTGAATCCCAAAAGGCTCTTTTTTTTTTTTTTTGGTAAATATCGCTTATGCAAGCAGCTCAACTGATGGAAAGAAACAACTAGCCTGAGAAGCAACATCTGCACCCTGGTAAAATCATCCCTCCTAATGCTCATTAAACAACTATCTACAATGAGAAGATACCCTATATCCACCTGTATATAGAGAGCCTGCACTTCATCCTTTTAGGAATTTTTTGCTCAAAACCTGCCTTCCACTTGCTACTAACTAGTATCATTTATGCAATAAAAATAAATCAGCCCTTTACATGGTGATTCAAATCTTTGAGATGAGATTATGCTTGCAGCTTCCTTGCTTCATGACCTCTGTATGGGCTCCAAAAACCAAAAATTAAAGGAAAACTATACCCCCAAAACGAATACTTGTGCAACAGATAGTTTATATCATATTAAGTGGCATATTAAAGAATCTTATCAAACTGTAATATACATTTAAGTAAATATTGCCTTTTTACATCTCTTGCCTTGAACCACTATTTCGTGATGATCTGTGTCCTGCCTCAGAGATCACCTGACCAGAAATACTGCAGCTTTAACTGTAAGCAGGGTTTTCCATATGAGCTGTTTTATGCAATATCTTTTTATAGAGACCTACATTGTGTGAGGGGTATAGTTTTCCTTTAAAGGAAAAATATTGCAAAAATTTAAATTTAATACAAGCTTCAGCATACTGAAATAATCAATAAATGCAATCAGTTAAAAATTCTGCATCCATTGTGAAATAATCAAGTTTATCTTCACCATTCCTCTCTCAGCATCTGTTTCTCTTCATTCTGTCTTCATGCAGGAGTTGGGTGTCAGATAATCATTGACAGTAGGATCCAATATTTCTTATAGGGGGGCTCCTTTTGCCTAGAAGATGTATTAGAGCTCACTCTATTAAAATCACCAAACATCATGTCTCTCTATATGCAGGATTTTGTTACATTTTGTTTGTACTGGAATCAGTTTAGTGATCTTTGAAATAATCTGCTAGGAAAGGAAGCCCCCCTATAATATATATTGCATCTTACTGTCAATGACTGACAGACACCCAACTGCTGCATGAAGAGAGAATAAAGAGAAACAGATGCTGAGAGAGGGATAGTGTTGAAACCATTGATTATTTCAGAAAAGATGCAGAATTTTTAATTGATTACATTTAGAAAGTTTCTTATTTCAGTATGATAAAATGTTCATTTTCGCGATAATACCCTGTTAAAATTCTAAAAAGGAAGCGCACAAAAATAAAAATGTTTATAGGGTAGTATATCAGTTAAAAAGGAAACAGTTCCCCGTGCCCAGGAAAAAGTGGCAAGTATGCTATGTTCAAACAGGTTGTTCAGTGAATCATTCTAAAGGTGGCCATAGACACAAAGATCCTGTCGTACGAATTTGAGGATTCGTGCGATTTTCTGACCGTGTGTGGAGAGTACCGACATTTTTCGTCCGGCAGAGATCGGTCAGGTTTGATTTTGTCCCGACTGATCCGCCAGAGCCCATTGCACATGCGTAATTGGATCGTTCGGCCATTAGATTACCCCCCATATAGCCATGCCTGTTAGTGGCATATCGAGGAAAGATCCGCTCGTTTGGCGATGACGCCAAATGACCGGATCTTTGTGTCTATGGCCACCTTAACTCATTAGATATAGCAGAGCCCCAGGTTAGGGTCACAAGCTGTGGGACTAATAGATAGGCCAATCATTGTTCCCAAAAAAAAAAAAAATAGTGCTAATTATAGACAGGTCATATGTCTCACACAGCCGATTTTGAACAAATACACATGTCATGTACCAAAGGGCCAGGCCCATGTAGGTCAACCCCCCTCAAATAAATTCTTCTAAACATTGATAAGCATTGACAAGCATAACTATATGAATATAGAATTTATTTAAAAGTAGGGATGGGTGTATGTATGGATGCTGGGTTTTCATTTGGAGGGGTTGAACTTGATGGACTTTGTCTTTTTTCAACCCAATTTAACTATGTAACTATGTAACTATTACTAAAGAACCAAATGCAGCAGGTGTTTTCAGTACATAAAAACATACCTATTAAGTATGACAAATGTATAATAAAACATAAATGATGTCTGATCTAGGATTTTCTTTCTCTTCTTGAAATTCTCAGGGATGCTGGAATGTATAGTTCAACAACAACATCTAGCTCTAACATGATGACGAGAAGTGCATTCAGTTGGCTGGTGGTGTGCACTTACATATTAAGGGCAGTTAAGCTTTTTTGCAGATCTTTTCTCCAGCATGTTTCATTGCTGATCATTTAACACCTTGGCTTCATGTGCAGCTTGCATTCTGACATTGCCGTGTTATACTGGTAAGATGCCCATTATCTATGGCGGAAAAGTCTTTAAATAGACCTACTTAACTCCAGTCCAATGGCCCCATGGGCATAAGTGAGCTTTTTTTTTTAACACATTTCCACAAGGATGCAGTAGGGAACAACTGAATTACTGCTGCAAGTTTTAAATAGCAGAATCCAGGGTGCAGGCAACATCACTTCTTTGTTTTTCTGAGATTTCTCAGAAGCAGATACTGGATTCCCTTGACGTTCATGTAGTTGCTATGGGACTAGAGTACAACTGAAACACACATCCGACTGCAGCTCACAGATGCACTGCCAAATGTATATGCCATAATTGTCCTATATTTACAGTGTCATTGTAATCTTTAGTGCTGTAAAATTCAAAGCAGTAAAACATAATACCAGTTAGTGAGTAAACGGCACACCATAGAGATGTAGACTTGACTCACTACACGTCAGTGCTTTTCATTTATAGGAGCTGGACAAATTAGTATGTCTCTCAAAGGAGTTAATGCATCTGCTTGATAGCCACCCAAGCCCATATTTATTGAATATGAAATGAAACAAACTTTACGGGGCTACATTAAATAGGTTATTTACGAAAACCCAAATTTATTTCATATTTTATTACAAAAAAACATATCCAAACTCCTATGCTTGATTTGAACTTATTCTCCTTAATAAAATAACTCAAATTAACCGGATAGCAGAAAAACTCAATGAAATCGAGCAAAAACCCGAATCACAGGACTTTTCCCCCCAAATCTTTTGATTTTTTTCAAGTTTTTTTCCCGAAAACCCAAAAAAAGTTGGATTTTAATTCTAAACCCAGCACAGACCACTAAAAACTTCAAATTGAGATATGTTCCTCTCCCATTGACTTATACAGGACCTCGATTGGCAGATTTTTGGATTGAGGCTTTTTGCAGCATATATATAATAAATCTCTGAAAAATAGTTTCTTTCCCACAGAAAATTCAAGTTTTTGCCGTAAAAAGCCAACCAGAAAAATTCAAGGTTTAGTAAATAACCCCCTAAATTTATATATATATATATATATATATATATATATCTCTATCACGTTCCGATGAGTATCCGCACTCATCATGCAGTTTCTTCAGGCTGGGGTGCGCGGTTAAAATGTATATATATTCAAATTCTGCGAAGAACCAGCACTCCCATATGTAAAAAATAGTTTTTTATTTCTGTTGCATTCCAACCTTGGAATGCAACAGAAATAAAAAACTATTTTGTACATATGGGAGTGCTGGTTCTTCGCAGAATTTGAATATATATATATATATATATATATATATATATATATATATATATATATATATATATATATAAAAATTTAGGGTCTGTCTGACCTAAGATTTTGTACAATTACAACTCAAAGCACTCCTGTGTTCAGCAACAGGTGATGGCTGCACCTTGTCTTGTCCTGCTCTTACTATTTACAACTTCTGTTTAATATAATTAATGTCTGTGACAGTCATTGATTTGTTTGTTTATCCTTTGGTATCCTCTGGTACAGGTATGGTATCTGTTATCTGGAAACCCCATTATGGAAAGGCACTGTGTACATTTTATCCAAATTTTATCCAAATAATCCAAAGTTTTAAAAATGATTTCCTTTTTATCTGTAATAATAAAACAGTACCTTGTACTTGATCCAGACTAAGATCTAATTGGAAGCAAAACCAGCCTGTTGGGTTTATTAACGTTTACATGATTTTCTAGTAGACTTAAGGTATGAAGATCCAAATTATCGAAAGATCCGTTATCAGGAATACTCCAGGTCCCGGGCATTCTGGATAACAAGTCCCATACCTGTATAAGCATATGAAGAACTCTGGTCTCCCTTTGAATCCCTCCAACCAATTCTGACAAATAAAAACAAGCGAGCAATTCATATTTATTAGTTCCAGAATCATTCTTTACTAATACAGTTATGGGACCTGTTATCCAGAATGCTAGGGACCTGGGGTATTCCGGATAATGGATCTTTCCGTAATTTGTGTCTTCATGCCTTAAGTCTACTAGAAATTAATTTAAAAATTAAATAAACCCAATAGGCTGGTTTTGCTTCCAATAAGGATTAATTAGATCTTAGTTGGGATCAAGTACAAGCTATTGTTTTATTATTACTGTAAGGGCCCGAAGGCACAGTTGAAGTGAGGACCAAGGAGGAGACCAGACCAGATTCGCAGTACAGGAAGGATTTATCAAGAGAGTAGTCAGGAAAACAGGCAATGGTCAATTCAGGCAGCAGACAAACAGGATCGATATAACAAGCAAGGTCGGTACACAGGAAATCTAATAACAGCATGAACACACCCAGGAACTTGGAAACAAGACCTATAATTGGGCACAGAGCAGTACAATGAGCTGCCTTAAATAGGCCTGATTTCGCGCCAATTTGCGGACGTGCTGGCGTCAGTCCGGACGCAGTGGCGTCAGTCCGGACGCAGTGGCGTCAGTCCGGACGCAGTGGCGTCAGTGCGGACGCAGTGGCGTGCTGACGCTGGCGTCCTGACGCCGGCGCCCATTCCGACGCCGGCGCCCAATCACAGGGCGGAAAGAAGGGGGCGTCACAGTACTGCGACCAGCAGGGGCCATGCGGTGAGGAAGCGGAACGCCATCTTGGGAATCAGGTACAGCATCCATTACAATTACAGAGAAAAAGGAAATCATTTTTATATATTTGGATAAAATGGAGTCTATGGGAGAAATTTGGAGCTTTCTGGATATTGGGTTTCCAGATATCCTATACCTGTACAGTAAATATGCTCTTAACTATCAAAAACACAGTATTATCTTGCAATGGAACAATACTTCATCTGTTTTAATTGTTTTGGCTACTATAGACCTAAACATCCCAAACTTAATTTAGGAAAGGAATGTTGCTTCCAATGACGTAGTAACCCACAAATGTTATGTCCATTCCTCAATGTATATTGCAGTGTAAACACAAACACCTCATGTTTTTGTCCAATTTTTGCCCATGCCCTCCTGTAACAAATCTTGGGTATCAAGAGTAGCAGGGTTTTGGAGGTAAGGAACCATGAGGCAACTTCTCTAGTTTTGTTGTATAGAATGATAAAGATTTCAAAGATCATTGGCTTTCAATGCTTTCCTAGCGACAGAGAACTATAATAAGGTCTCACTGATGCTCAGCATTTGTGTTGGGTCCTTAGAGACAATAGCTGTGCCCTTCTTGTGTCTTTCCATGAGAGCACTTAGAAGAAAGCTCCTTCTCATCCCATCACTGTCACACTTACACTGAAAGGAAATGAAAAGCCTGCGTCAACTAATGGAGACCAGTCCTCTGTAAGTTAATTAAAGGACAGACCTTCTGAGTCCTAACATTCATTGGTTAAAGGGACATGACATTGTCATTGATGCCTCATGCCTCATAAAAGACCAATAAAGGAATGTTCTTGGTTTGTTTAGGGAGCAGCTCATGAGCATAACTCCAGAATAAATTACTTGTCCTATGTCAAGCTTTCTGCTCCTATTTCATGCTATCATAGGTTGCTATTTGTGTGGTGGTAGGAGGTAATTCTTCTAGGCAAAATAAACCATGGTCATAGAAGTTGGGTTTATTTTAAGATTATATAAAGATTAAATATTTGAGGGTATAGACCACAGAGCTCATTGTGCAGGTGCATATTCTAGGGGGGTGCATAATGGAAAAAATGGTACTTTGTAGTTGTTTTTATTTTAAACTTTACACCTCCATTGTAATTCAGATCTTAGAACATCCCTTCAAAGAGGTCCCATTCTTCCCTGTAGACCTTTTGGAAGGCTGTCAAGATGCATCTCAGTGATCAAATAACTGAAAAGAAAGGCAAATAAACAAACCAACTGGGGAAGATGGGATCTACGTATTGATATCAACATTTCCATCACAGAAAACCAGTTCATTCTCCATGGCCGTCTCTAAGGACACGGAAACTCCGAGACCACTCTCTTCAATGTGCAAGTGTGATTAAATTATAGGCATCGGGGCCGGCCGCTTTCACATCAGCAATTCCCATCCTACATTTTATCCAAGCAAAAACGCCTACCCATCTTCTTTCCCCTGTAATCATGTTATCATCTGCATAGATTAAAGATAGGAAAGTGCCACTATGAATTATGCTGGATCTTTTAGACTTTGAAGCTGCTCATAGATGTAAAATAGATTTCACAACTACTCAGAATAATCAGCCATGCAACAGAGAATTTCATTTGCAGTTTTGCATGAAATCTAGTAGAAAGTCATTGTCTCATTTTGTAGAGTAACTTAGGCAGGCGAGCATGTAAATAACAAAATAACCACGTCAAGTGTATTTATTTTAAAGGGAGAGGAATGATTTAAAAGGAAAATGTGTTCTGCTTACAAGTTGTCATAAGATATGAGGTTCAAAGTTTAAAGGGTCAGGCTATACATGACATTGCAAGGGACAGGAACTGATGTGAATGATGAGCCCTTTTTAAAGTGCTGCAAAATATGTTGGTGATTTAAAAATAAAGTATAATAATAATATGTGTATATAGCTTACTGTGGTAAAGGTATTTGTGGGGTTCCACATAGTTTTTTGTTATGGCTACCTCTCATCTGTCTTAATGTATTTTTTTCTTTTATGTGATTCTGTAGCTGCAGTTATTTTAACTGCCTTTGCTTTATATTGCTCATGCCTTCTGTCCCCTCCCTTATTGGCCAGTGATACTCCCTAAAAACTGTATCTGCCCTACAGATAAACCCTTTTAGGGTATCTAATTATTAGAGATGCTCCGAATCCAGGATTCCGCCTTCTTCAGCAGGATTCGGTCAAATGCATGGCAGAACTGAATCCGACCCCTAATTTGCATATGCAAATTAGGGGCAGGAGGGAAATCACGTGACTTTTTGTCATAAAACAAGGAAGTAAAAAATGTTTTTCCCTTTCCCCTTTGCATTTGCAAATTCGGCCTCGGTTTGGTATTCGGCCAAATCTTTCGCGAAGCATTCGGGGGTTCGGCCGAATCCAAAATAGTGGATTCGGTGCATCCCTACTAATTATAGCTGCCCCCCAGCTGCATACAGTTCCCGTTTCTTTTTTTTACTTCTTTATTGCACAAAATTGCACAAGTGTCTTTATGGCTCATTTACTAAAGCAGCTTAAAAATTGGATGTAAATTTAAATTTTTTTTAACCACCATTCCCCCTTAAATTCCAGGATTATTGTTAGCATATGCAAAATAGCAAGAACAAGAAGAGTGTGTATGTTGTGGTGCAGTTGTTGAAACCTGAGCTCAGTATGGGGGACTGAGGGATAATATAACGTATAGATGCAAATAATAGCATAAGGGTAAGGCCACACTAAGCGATAGCGCGGCGATTTGACTCGCCGCGACTATTCGCCGCGACTTTTAATCCTCAATCGCTGGCGAACCTTTGGCGCTGGCGTCTATGGGGAATCGCTGCGTAAAAACACACGCGGCGATCTTTTTTCTATTGTCGCTGGAAATCGCCTCGCTAGGCGATTTCGAGCGACAATAGAAAAAAGATCGCCGCGTGTGTTTTTACGCTGGCGATTTTGCGCGATTTCCCATAGACGCCAGCGCCAAAGTTTCGTCAGCGATTGAGGATTAAAAGTCGCGGCGAATAGTCGCGGCGAGTCAAATCGCCGCGCTATCGCTTAGTGTGGCCTTACCCTAAGAGGGCAGAGAAAAAGGACAGGAGAGGATTAAAGTGTGGAGACGGAGATAAGAGAGAGGAGCTGGGGAATAAACGAGCCAACAGGAGGAAGGACGGTTGGAGATAGAAATCTATTATAGAACGGAAATAATGAGGAAATCAATAAAAGGTAAATACCCGAGACAAAAGGAAGAAAATAAATCCCCCATGTGAAACAAAATCATAACTACACTGGCTTTCAGTCTGAGTAAATAGCTGGAACATTCATGTGACAAAGGGGCCTCCCAGGAGGGTATTTACCAAGTGCTTTTTTTAAAATTTTAATTCAAGTTGCCCTGTAATCGTTTTCTAGCAGCATTTATATGCAGATATCCCAGCCTGTGCTGACACTGGGACCAACTGTGGCTGAGAATCCAATCTACTGCTCTGCCCAATTTAGAATATTTGCATATTAACCAGGGGAAGCTTAATGACTTGAAGAAAGAAGGAATAAAAGCAAAGGGTGGCACCAGGCCAGGTGTAAATAATGCAAAGTGCTTTAGGTAGTGGGAAGGGGGAAAGTCCATTGTGATATTATAGGTAACTGTCAACTCAAGATCTTAGATCTGTAGATGTTGCAGAATAAAAGCCATATTCCTTCAACATCTGGACCCACGCCAGTGCCCACCAGCCAGAGCATGTGGTTACATCTGAGTTTTGATGTGGCCTGATGGAAACTAGATTTTGTGTGGAATCCATGTTATATATAAGTGGGTCTGCCCAGGCTACCTTAATGCATTTAGCTGCTGCTGAAATGTAACTGCAACACTCACCAAATCTTTCTGTTTTATTGACTTAAGGTGGCCATACACAGGCCGATAAAAGCTGCCGACAGACCAAGTTGGCAGCTTATTGGCCCGTGTACTCCCACTTTGTTACAACAACGTCACCTGCTGGTCATTTTCCCACCAGTCTGACCACCAAATAGTCATGGAAATTGTCAGGAGAAAGAAAGTGGCCTGCTCTGATGTTCTTCTGCTTAGGGAAAATTAGAAAACCTTTCTCAAATCTTTCCTAAGCAGAAGAACATCAGAGCCAGGGGCGCTCTGCCCATGAGGCGAGTTGAGTGACTCATCTCAGGCGCCAAAGTCCCACTAGGTACCAGGGGCGGCAAAAATGCTGCTCCTGATACTTTAAGAACTGACCAGGATCTCCCCTGATCAGAGCAGCCTCTTTCTTTCTCCTGACAACTTCCTTGACTACTTGGTGGTCAGACTGGTGGGAAACTGATCAGCAGGTGTTGTCACAAAATTCATTCATATTAACAGTTCATGTATCCCTTAATATCTTGGAAGAAAAAAGTAATAAATATTAAATGTAAATGACAAAAGTGCTTAGAATAGCCCCCTCGTCAATTCTGCATTCACTTATTTTAAAGGTTTACTTATCCTTTAAACCATAAACCCCCCTATGTAATAAAAGGCACTACGTTTGCCCAGGAGCAGTAAACCCTAGCAACCAATAAGATGTTTGCTATTAAACAAGTGACTAGCAAATTCTAACTGCTGATTGGTCTCTAAGCCTCTAACTAGCAACATCGGGCAAGTGGATGTTGGTGGGGGTGGGTCTGCCTTCAGGAGACAGCGTACTTGTTGGGCCCCTCCAAAGATCGTTTTGCGGGGGTTGCCCCAAAGTTTTTAAGTGATATCATTGGATTTGCACTTAGATTTTTGCAGTCAGCATGATGTAGTTCAGGCAATGATAGAATCAATCTGCTGGATGGATTGAGAGTTTGTTTGCTACAAATGTTTTCAAGCTTCTCACTATAATTCTTCTGACAAAACCAATTGCTTTATGTAACGTGTTTTGGAAAATGACCAGAGAATCTCACTGTGTAGGTACAGATGACTCAGCCGCAATCAAGACTGGATTAAAAACTAAATAGAACTGACCAGGAGCGATAATAATAAAGAAAATGGAATATGTATCAGCACAATAGCTTCAAACTCGACTCAATTTAGCAATCAAATTATTGTTCCCCTACCGCTCTGATAATTAAAGGCACACTTTTGTCTTTTATTACTCTTTTTTAACCTTTTTTTATGGCTACACAGAATTATAAAATGTCACTCTTTATTACTTTCTTCCTTAGCAGTTTTTTTAGAAATGTATTACTAGGATAAACATCCTTTTGCAAATAATATTCATTGGTTTTGCCTTATATTGGCGTTGCTACCTTGCTAAATTGCTGTTGTGTTTATTATAAATCCATTTTATTAAAGTAAGTAGGGATGCACTGAATCCACTATTTGGGATTCTGCCGAAACCCTGGTGAAAGATTCGGCCAAATACCGAACCGAATCCGAATCCTCATTGGCATATGCAAATTAGGGGCAAGAAAGGAAAAAGCGTAAAAAATTCTTCTTTTGTGACAAAAAGTCACGAGATTTCCCTACATGCCCATAATTTACATATGCAAATTAAGATTTGGATTCGGTTCGGCCAGGCACATGGATTCGGCCAAATCCGAATCCTGCTGAAAAAGGCCTAATCCTGGCCGAATCCTGGATTTGGTGCATCCCTAAAAGTAAGATTCCCTGAAACATACTTTTTTGCTCTAAAAATTGTGTATTTAACTAATTACTCTAAACCATGAACATTTCCACATTTATAAAATATACAAACCACAAAAAAACTCTTAAAGAGGTTATTCGCCTTTAAGTTAGGGACAGATTTATCAAAGGTCGAGGTGAATTTTCGAATTTCAAGCTATTTTTGTGTGTACTACGACTAGGGAATAGTCCAAGTTCGATTCGAATTTGAAAAAAATGCAAAAATTAGAATATAGAAATTTATCATGTACTGTCTCTTTAAAAATTTGACTTCAACTAGGGATGAGCAAATTTGACCCGTTTCGTTTCAAATGGGGGCAACTGACCCCATCTAAAAAACAAATGCTCTCTAAGGCAACAACATAATTGTTATTGCTAATTTTTATATTCAGGCCCTCTACTATTCATATTCCAGTCTGTTATTGAAATCAATGTATGGTTGCTAGGGTAATTTGGACCCTAGCAATCAGATTGTTGAAATTACAAACTGAGATCTGCTGAATAAAAAGCTAAATGACTCAAAAAAACACAAATAATAAATGAAAACCAATTGCAAATAAAACATTTCACAATGTCATTTTTACACCATACTAAAAGTTAAATTAAAGGTTAACAAACCCCTTTAATACAAAACCTATCCATCTAAAAACTGGTGAAGTCAATGGGAGCTGTCCTTTGCAAATAGTTAAATTTTTCTTCGCTTTCAACTTTTAGAAGTTTTCTGGGTTTTTTTCATTTGTAATAGTATGAAAATTCTTACGAAAATGGGGATTTCACGTTTTTCATATTTTTATTTATAATTATTTCTCCTTTTTATTCATGCTTTTTTTTTTATTTGGGTCTTTTAATAAATGTGTAGACAATTGTCCTTTTTTATATGGATAATATAATATTTAGTTTAGTCGTGGTTAAAAAAAACCTGTAAACATAAATTTGATACATTTTGATAAATAGGCCTCCCAGAGTTAGTGGGGTCCTTTACCAATCCAATGGGACTAGTGATGCAAGCTGCCTAATGCTGTTGGGCACAAGGGGACTGTGTGCAGGAGGTGAGCACAGGGTATTTCAGTACGATGAAACCCCTTGCATAAGATACGGTGTGTGCTAGAGACTCCTGTATTGCACAACAGAGGCAGCTTTGCATGCAAACTGAGATGAACAATAAAGAGCTATTTTTGCACTTTTTCATATTGCCCATCTTACATGATTGAGACCTAAGGTGATCTTCTGACGTTTCAGTAGAATATATATATATATATATATATATATATATATATATATATATATATATATATATATATATATATATATATATATATATCATATTTATATATATATATATATATATATATATATATATATATATATATAATTATGTAATTCCATTCCAGGACCACCATCGCCGAAATACTCTCAAAGACAGCGGCCATAACCTACCTACCCACTCCTTGTGTCTTTATATTAGGGATCCCCAACCTTTTGAAACCATGAGCAACATTCAGAAGTAAAAGGAGTAACGTTAGCATGAATAATGTTCTTGGGGTACCAAATAAGGGCTGTGATTGATCATTTGGTAGCCCCCTATGTGGATTGTCAACCTACATTGAGGCTCTGTTTGGCAGTGCATCTGGTTTTTATACAACCAAAACTTGCCTCCAAGCCTGGAATTCAAAAATAAGCTCCTGATTTGAGGCCACTGGGAGCAACATCCTAGGGGTTGGAGAGCAACATGTTGCTCACGAGCTACTGGTTGGGGACCACTGCTTTATATGATCACAGAATACTTCAGTGACTTCTAATATCCTTATAATTTACAGTAGGGGGTACATTATGACGTATAATACATAAGTGATACTCAGAGTTCGCTGTATAACTCAGCCTGCAGCCTTGTGCCTTTAACTGATCACAGAACTCCTCAGTGACTTCTTATATCCTTATAATTTACAGTAGGGGGTACATTATCCCTTATAATACATGAGTGATGCTCAGAGTTCCCTGTATAACTCGGCCTGCAGCCTTGTGCCTTTATATGGTCACAGAACCCCTCAGTGACTCCTAATAGCCTTATAATTTACAGTAGGGGGTACATTATCCTTTATAATACATGAGTGATATTCAGAGTTCCCTGTATAACTCAGCCTGCAGCCTTGTGCCTTTATAAGGTCACATAACCCCTCAGTGACTTCTAATGTCCTTATAAATTCTACTAAGGATTAGGGAAAATGAAATGGTGTATTGTACCAATCCCTATAAATAAAAGATTAAAAACAAAGGCTATATATTGTAAATTGGCTCCTTCAAGCCCTTTATTAAAATCTTCTGTGCCAGAGTAAGCAAGAATTATTAAATAGCATGTGGGGATTGTAGAGCACAATTGCTGGATGCGCATGCAATTTATATCAGTATCAAAACCAGGTTTTTTTTTTTAATTCCAAAGTGCTCAGTGCTGGTAAAATTTGTTAAACTCCATTCCATTAATGTCAATGTAATACCAGTGACACTGAACAACTTGGGTGCTGTTTTGGGATTATTATTTGGGAGCAATCACTGTCTGTTCCTCTGTTTACTTCTAATAATGTATATACAATAAATATCAATTCTTACGTCTTAACACTCTAATGTCATCAGTTTGCATTAAATAGCAAGAATTGGAATAACAAGAGGCATTTGGAATTTAAGAGGTGTTGCTGGGATTCAGCACACCCTGCAATAACATTTTCTTTAAATTGCATTTTTTCCAACAAAAAAATTCTAGCTAAAAACTGCTAAGATTAATAATTATTTAAAAAAAAAAACAAATCACCATCTTTGCTTTTTCAGGGGTATATCAGCAAAACCACACACACTCAATGCGACACACTGTATCAATTTAAATAAAATCATGACAAAAAAACACATTATTGCATACATATGGGTAAAAAGCAAATTCACATATAAAGCCATGAATTACCGTAATATCATAAATCACAGCAAAACTGTAATTGTTATATTTATATAATCACATTTATAGGATGGGGTTGTTCATCTTTAAATTAATTTTTAATGATGGGCGAATTTATTCGCCAGACGCAAATTCGCAGCGAATTTGCGCGATTCGCCACTGGCGAATAAATTTGCGAAACGGCCGTGAAAAAAAACGGACACCGACGTAAAAGAAAATGGACAGCGGCGTCAAAAAAATAGTTTTGTGAATTTTTCACCGTTTTTTGCGAATTTTTAGGCGAAACGGTGCAAATTCGCCCATCACTATTCATTTTTAGTGTGATGTAGACAATGCCGAGACAATTTGCAATTGATCTTCACTTTCTGCTAACTGTGTTTTTTTTAACTATTTCATTTTCTGTTGGGAATTTCAGCAGCTATCAAGTTGCTAGGGTCCAGTTTAACCTAGCAACCAGGCAATGGTTTGAAAAGACAAGAAAGACAGGGATATGAATAGAGTACGGCCTAAAGAGAAAGATGAGGAATAAAAAGTAACAATGATAATGAAAATGTAGCCTCAAAACGCAATCGTTTTTTTAGCTTCTATGGCCAGTCACACCCATTTAACGGCTTGAAAGCAATTCATTTAATAACTATAGAAAATAAATAATGAAGACCAATTGAAAAGTTGCTGATAATAGGCTATTCTATAACATACTAAAAGTTAACTTGAACCACCCCTTTAAGTGAAAGGAGATGCAAGTAACTTTAATGAATAGCTTCAACAAGTGCAACATTTTTGTCCATGCTAGCATTTATTTTTTTAGCTCAAGGTTATTTAAAAAGAGTAACAAAAATCTTTAGGTGTCAAAATTTTTATTGTATAAAATGACACAATTGCATAAAAAAATACAATGTCATCTCTTAAAAAGAAGCCATTTGTCATGAGTGTTAACTCCTAAAACGTGTCCTATTCTATAAACCATATGGCTGGATTTAACCCCACCCAACTGCACAAAGATGCAGCACAGGGAGCAATAAAATACACAAACGACAATGGGATCTGTAATTATGTGTTTTGGAATCAAATGCATCACTCCCCCATATTCTGCAGGATAGATGTCAAATGCTGTGATTATTTAAAATTGGAATGAATGATAATTATTGTTTATAATTGTATTATTATTACTATTATATTATTGTCAGGAAAAGACCTAATATGACTGGCTCAGACCGGTTTTGACAGGCAGTCAAAGGCCAGTCAAATAGTGAGATCACAATGTCCTGACTCCGCCCACTCAGTTATTGTAATCTAACACAAAGATCACAGTCACATGATGTACTGCTATGACATCACAATGACAAGAATCAAGGTGCTGACCAACACAATCACTTAGTCAGTTAGTGCGGCGAGTGACAGCTCTTGGCTTTCACTTGTCTATCACTGATTCTTTTTCTATTTATTTCTATTTATCCTTAATTCATTTTATCTTTTTAATATCAAAATGAAGAAAAGCTGTTTAACAGGTTTAGCCTTAATACCAATATTTTGGACAGTTATAACCGGCATGGGCCTGGCAGTGGCTTATACTATAGCTGTTTCTCTGCGACACATAACACCCGTTGTGCCATTTATAAGGTAATACAATGTTCTTTTCCTTTATGCAATATACTTGGGCTGGATAGCAGCCTGGAAACCAACTAATAACATATGATTTCTATTTATCTTATAGTGAATTAGCGGTGTATCAACCAGAGATGACCATTACTAGAATTGCGGCAACAGTTTCCTGCATTACAGGTCAGTGGCACTAAAAACATTTAATATGTTAATATAAGTTGTGTAGGATAATTACTTTCTGTAAAAAGACAAACGGTTTGCTAATGTCTAACACTATAACTCAAGAGCTAATAAGATTTATTTCCATTTTTAGATGTCGCTGTAAAGTCCCTGAACTATAAATTCATCAAGCTGTACCGACCCAAATTCAGACGGATCTACAATATACTCCTATTATGCATTGGACTCTTATCCTGCGCCGGCTTTATCTTTGCTGGTTATGTTAGGGTAAAAAAAAACTGTTCCTCTTTCCCAAACTTCATTTTAAACCAACAATTCGGTCACTAATTGCCGTATTTCTATTGTAGGGCCGGGATTCGGACATTGGCCATCGATCAGGAGCATTTATGGGATTTGGTCTGGGAGCTGCTTACAACACATTACAATGTTTGCTCTACATCGTGACTCCAGCCCAGCAGAAAAGCCAACGGATGGTTTACTACCGGATCTTTATTTGTGCGATGACTGTTATTCCATTGATAACATGTAAGTATGAATACCGGGTGCCTCTGCCACATAATTAGTATTCCATTCTGTTCTTTATGTGCAGCTACTTGTAGGATTTATACAGAAATATAATAAGACATTATTACACTTATGCTTTCCATTCTAGTATCCCCCTGCTCCCTCTCTGTGTATTAACCCAATGTACTATTTTATCTTTTAGTTGGGCTATCGGACGCGACCTGCATGATAATGGAGCACTGCAGTAAAAAATATATGGTATGTCATTATACACTTACATTTGTATTATAACACATAATTGTTTTGTACTGAGGTTGAAAAGGAGTCACCTTGGGTTCCATGTCAGCGACCTGATCCCTTCATATGGTTATAGAACTCCTTCTCTCCCAGGAAAAGCAAAAATATCCCATTAATAATAATGAACCCTTAATTACTATTCTAATAAAATGTTTCTTTTTTTTTTGTTTCCTTTTTATTAGCAATATGCACCTCCCGTACTGGAGTGGATAGGGATTTCTGGGCTACTATTCTATATGCCAACATATGCCATGGAATTTCAGGTTAGTAAATGAAATGCAATATTTTTACGCTGTGTGTTTGTGGGTGTATATATATATATATATATATATATATATATATATATATATATATATATATATATATGGGGCTCATCATTATATCTTATACTTTTCAATCCAGAACCTGACTCTAAAATGCTCCAAAAGCCTAAAAGACGACTGGATATGCAAGCGGGAAGGATCTACTGATGTTGAGGCCCCTGAGGAACCAACAACTGTCGTCTGCATGCACAAGATAACACTGTTACCCTCTGATCAGATAATTGGACTCACTGATCCCTCTCATATACAGGGAACTTATCAACAGACAGTATTAAAATACTAACAGGAAGAATAGTTATGCGCTAACAAACGCATTCAAGAGCAAAATACTTGTATATTTACATTAGGAACTTTTAAGTGGATAGGATGCGAAAATAAGAGAAGACCAATCCCCTGACCAACCACAGGACCCACCAAAACACATGAAGGAAGAATGGAGATCGAAAACCTCAATTTCCACATTGAAAGAAGAGAGTATATTTAGCAAATTTCGCATATCGAATTTTAAAAACATCTTTATCTTTATTTAGCTTTTGTTAAAGCGCAAATATATTTGTTTAATAAATATATGAATAAAAACAAAAATCTCATGTTTTTTTCCCAGAAAGTTTTTGTTATGAACATATAAAGGACAGAAAAGGTAAAAAAATAAGTTTTCCATAAGGTGCCATCATTTACAGGACATCATTTAATAACAGGCGCCAATATTTGGAGGTTAACTTGGGATGAACCACCCCTTGAAGTGATAGGAGATGCAAGTAACTTATGAAAATGAATAGCGACAACATTTTTGTCCATGTTAGCATTCCTTTTTTCCGACCTCAAGGTTATTAAAAAAAAAAAATAACAAACATCTCGGCCAGGGCCAGATTTACATACCCTGTCTCCTCCCCTTTATTTGTGCAAATTTTCATCATCAGGACCAAAGCAATGGGGATTGGCTCACGGGAAATTTAAAAAATGATTGTATCTCCAGCACATCCATAGTGTTTTTGAACCAATGTGTGTGTGGTTGGGCAGCATACTGCCCTCCAAAATCCTACAGCCCTAGGCCCGGGCCTTGGTGGCCTTTCCAGAAATCTGGGCCTGATCTCAGCAAGTTTTAGGTGTCAAGATTTTAATAGTATGAAAAGACACAATTGCAGAAAAAATACAATTGCAACTATAGAAAGGATCCATTTGTCCAAAGTGTTAACTCCTAAAACCTAAAACGTGTCCTATTTTATAAAAAATATTGCTGGATTTAACCCCACCCAACTGCACAAAGATGCAGCACAGGGTACAATAAAATACATGAACAACAATTGGATCTGTAATTATTTGTTTTGGAATAAAATACATCACTCCCATCATTCTGCAGGATAGATGGCAATGTTGTGATTATTTAAAATTGGAATGAATGATAATTATTGTCTATAATTGTATTATTATTACTATTATATTATTGTCAGGCACAGACCTATTGTGACTGGCACAGACCGGTTTTGACTGGCAGTCAAATGCCAGTTCTCAACTAGTGACATCACAATGGCAGTCAAAGGCCAGTTCTCAACTAGTGACATCACAATGGCAGTCAAAGCCAGTTTTCAACTAGTGACATCACAATGTCCTGGCTCCGCCCACTCAGTCATTATGATGTAACACAGAGATCACAGTCACATGATGTAACTCTATAATATCACAATGACAAGAATCATTCTTTTCTGAGTTAGTGCGGCGAGTGACAGCTCTTGGCTTTCACTTGACTCTCACTGATTATTTCTATTTATCCTTAATTCATAATTTTATCTTCTTAATATCAAAATGAAGAAAAACTGTTTAACAGGTTTAGCCTTAATACCAATATTTTGGACGTTTTCGACTGCGATTGGCCTGGCAGTGGCTTATACTATAGCTGTTTCTCTGCAACACACAAGACCTTTTGTGCCATTTATAAGGTAATACTATGTTTTTTTTCCTTTATGCAATATACTTGGCCTGGATAGCAGTCAAGAAACCAACTAATAACATATGATTTCTATTTATCTTATAGTGAATTAATGGTGAATCAACCAGAGATGACCGTTACTAGGATTTCAACAACAGTTTCCTGCATTACAGGTCAGTGGCACTAAAAGCATTTGATATGCTAATATAAGATGTGTAGAATAATTTCATTCTGTAAAAAGACAAACAGTTTGCTAATGTCTAACACTGAATCTCAAGAGCTAATAAGATTTGTTTCCATTTTTTAGATGTCGCTGTAATGTTCCTGAACTATAAATTCATCAAGCTGTACCGACCCAAATTCAGACGGATCTACAATATACTCCTATTATGCATTGGACTCCTATCCTGCGCCGGCTTTATCTTTGCTGGTTATGTTAGGGTAAAAAAAACCTGTTCCTCTTTCCCAAATTTCATTTTGAACCAAAAATATTTGGCACTAATTGCCGAATTTCTATTGTAGGGGGAAGATTGGGAACGTGGCCATCGATTAGGAGCATCTATGGGATTTGGTATGGGAGCTGCTTACAACATATTCCAGTGTTTACTCTACATCATGACTCCAGCCCGTCAGAAAAGCCAACGGATGATTTACTACCGGATCTTTGTTTGTGCAATGACTGTTATGCCAATGATAGCATGTAAGTATGAACACTAGGTGCCCCTGCCACATAACTAGTATTCTGCTCCCTCTCTGTGTATTAACAATATACTTTTTTATCTTTTAGTTACTCTAGTGGACGAGACCTGCAACATACTGGAGACTTGCATTAAAAGATATAGGGTATGTCATTATACATTTACATTTTATTTGAAACTTATAACAAGTAATTGTATTGTACTGAGGTTGATAAGGAGTCACCTTGGGTTCCATGACGTGTATAAAGCACTTGGCCAGCGGCCTGATCCCTTCATATGGTTATAGAACTCCTCTCCCAGGAAAAGCAAAAATGTCCCATCAATAATAACCCATGTACATCCCAACCTCTAAATACTATTCTAATAAAATACGTTTATGTTTTTTTTTCTTTTTAAACAGGAACTTGCACTTCCCACAATGGAGTGGTTAGGGACATTTGGGCTACTATGCTATATGCCAACATATGCCATGGAATTTCAGGTCAGTAAATTAAATGATGTATTTTATGATGTGTGGGTATTAGGGATGCACCGAATCCAGGATTTGGTTCGGGATTCGGCCAGGATTCGGCCTTTTTCAGCAGGATTCGGATTTGGCCGAATCCTTCTGCCTGGCCGAACCGAATCCGAATCCTAATTTGCATATGCAAATTAGGGGTGGGAGGGAAATTGCGTTACTTTTTGTCAGAAAACAAGGAAGTAAAAAATGTTTTCCCCTTCCCACCCCTAATTTGCATATGCAAATTAGGGTTCGGATTCGGTTCGGTATTCGGCCGAATCTTTCGTGAAGGATTCGGGGGTTCGGCCGAATCCAAAAGAGTGGATTCGGTGCATCCCTAGTGTGTGTGTATATATATATATATATATATATATATATATATATATAGAGATATATATATATATATATATATATATATATAGATAGATAGATAGATAGATAGATATAGATATGTGCGTGTGTGTGTATGAAGGCTTATCATTAAATCTTATACTTTTCTATTCAGAACCTGACTCTAAAATGCTCCAAAAGCCTAAAAGACGACTGGATATGCAAGCGGGAAGGATCTACTGATGTAGAGGCCCCTGAGGAACCAACAACTGTCGTCTGCATGCACAAGATAACACTGTTACCCTCTGATCAGATAATCGGGCTCACGGATCCCTCTCATACACAGGGAACTTATCAACTGACAGTACTAAAATACTAACAGGAAGAATAGTTCTGTTTTTTTTTCAAGAATGTTTTTTTTATGAATATATAAAGGACAGAAAATGTAAAAATAACTTCTCAGTATGGTGTCATCATTTACAGTATTTCATTTAATAATAAGCGCCAATATTTGGAAATTAACTTGAAGGTGAACCAACCCTTTAGGTGATAGGAGATGCAAGTAAAGGTGGCCGTACACTTTTAGATCCACTCGTTTGGTGAGGTCGCCAAATAAGCAGATCTTATCGGGTTAATCCAAAACGATCCGATTATAATGATGTGAATGGGTCCTGGTGGATCAAAGTAAAAATCTGCCCGATTTTTGGCCTGATATTGATTGGGGGGACCTGTTGGAAGCCCCCACACACGGCAGATAAGCTGCCAAACAGGTTTCATATAGACGGATATAATCTGCCCATGTATGGCCACCTTTACTTTAATAAATAGGGTCAACATTTTTGTCCATGTTGGCAATCATTTATTTTTTAGAGCCAGGGCCGGATTTACATATTGGGTGCCCCTAGGCCCAGTGGCATTCGTCGCCCCTGTCCCCTCCCCTTTATTTGTGCAAATTTTCATTATCTGGACTGAATCAATGGGGATTGGCACATGAAATTTAATAAATGATTGTATCCCCAGTGTTTCTGAACCAATGTGGGTGTGGTTGGGCAGCATGCCGCCCCCCTAAACTCCTGCCGCCCTAGGCCTGGGCCTAGGTGGCCTTTCCACAAATCCGGGCCTGTTTAGAGCTCAAGTTTATTTAAAAAAAATACAGTAGAACCCCCATTTTACATTTTTCAGGGGACCAGGGGAACATTATGTAAAATCTGGGAATACTTAAAATCAGGGAAATATGTTAAAGACCCTTAAATGTAAAGTTTACAAAGGAAATAAATACAGGAGTAATACTTTTATTGAAAACACATGTACTGCTCCACATTTAGTGATCCGCCATTGCTCACCCCTTCTGCTGCTTCTCAGTTTTCTGTCCTTCCCTGGCCCTTTACAGAACAGCTTGTCACACGTATCTCCTGTTCCACCACAACTCACAGCTTCCTTCCTTCCCTGCTTGTCCCCACTTTTGACTGCAGTCACATTTCCTTCAACCCTCCCTCTCCAGCAGCTGCAGTTTTCTGGCTTTCCCTTCAACTGCTTTAGAGCACAGGGCACCCATGCACATTGGATATAGATGATACAGCTAGCGTTGCCAACTGACCAGTATTTACTGGCCTGACCAGTAAAAATGATGCTTGACCACATGTTATTAATAGGGAAAACATCTAAATATATAGGAAGGCCGGTATTTTTTGTGAGGGAAGGTTTCAGGGGCCTAAAATCTCAAAGTAAGGGGGGTTTATCTAAAAATGCAGCAATTGACAAGGTACAGGGCTAACAAACTGAAGTAAAATCTGGGAAAACTAAATAATTGCACCCATAGGAATACATTGAGAATGATTGGGACTAGTGATGGGTGAATTTATTCGCCAGTCGCGAATTTGCGGCAAATTTGCATGATTCGCTGCCGGCAAATAAATTTGCGAAACGCACACGAAAATTCGCCGGTATAAAAAAATGGAAGCCGGCGTCCGTTTTTTGGACGCCGATGCATTTTCGCCTAAAAAACAGACGCCGGCGTAAAAAACACGCCGTTTGGCGAATTTTTCACAGTTTCACGAATTTCGCACGAAATTCACAAATTATATGGCGAAGCGAAATGTCGCAAATTCGCCCATCACTAATTGGGACTGTAAAAAAAAAAATAAAATGCAGGAAAACGTTAAATCCGGGGACGTAAATTCGGAGTTATACTGTAATAAAAATCTCAGGTGTCAAGATTTTTATTGTATGAAAAGACACGATTGCAGAAAAAATACAATTGCAACTATAGAAAGAAGCCATTTGTCCCAAGTGTTAACTCCTAAAATATGTCGTATTCTATAAAACATATGGCTGGATTTAACCCCACCCAACTGCACAGAGATGCAGCACAGTGTAAAGTAAAATACACAAACGACGATTGGATCTGTAATTATTTGTTTTGGAATAAAATGCATCACTCCCATCATTCTGCAGGATAGATGTCAATGTTGTGATTATTTATAATTGGAATGAATGATAATTATTGTCTATAGTTGTATTAGTATTACTATTATATTATTGTCAGGCACACAGACCTATTGTGACTGGCACAGACCGGTTTTGACTGGCAGTCAAAAGTCAGTTCTCTAGTGACATCACAATGGCAGTCAAAGCCCAGCTCTCAACTAGTCACATCACAATGGCAGATTCTCAACTAGTGACATCACATTGTCCTGACTCCGCCCACTCTGTTATTGTGGTCAAACACAGAGATTACAGTCACATGATGTACCTTTATGACATCACAATGACAAGAATCACTACTGACAAACACAATCACTTAGTCAGTTAGTGTGGCGAGTGACAGCTCTTGGCTTCACTTGACTCTCACTGATTTTATTTCTATTTATCCTTAATTTATCATTTTATCCTTTTAATATCAAAATGAAGAAAAACTATTTAACAGGTTTAGCCTTATTACCAATATTTTGGACAGTTTCGACTGTGATTGGCCTGGCAGTGGCTTATACTATAGCTGTTTCTCTGCAACACACAAGACCCTTTGTGCCATTTATAAGGTAATACATAGTGATGGGCGAATTTGCGCCATTTCGCTTCGCCGAAAAATTTGTGAAATTCGCGAAACGGCGAAAAATTCGCGAAATGGCGCGGGCGTCTCGTTTTTGACGGCGGCGCCCATTTTTGACGCCGGCGGCCGTTTTTGACGCCGGCGTCCATTTTTCTGAAATTTTTTTTTTTGACGCCGGCGAATTTTTCCCGCGAATTGTCGCGGGCGTTTCGTGAATTTATTCACTGGCAGCGAATTGCACAAATTCACTGCGAATTCGCGCCTGGCGAATAAATTCGCCCATCACTAGTAATAAAATGTTCTTTTACTTCATGCAATATACTTAGGCTGGATAGCAGCCAAGAAACCAACTAATAACATATTTACTTCTATTTATCTTATAGTCAAATAGGGGTGCATCAACCAGAGAGGACCATTACAAAGACTGCAACAACAGTTTCCTGCATTATAGGTAAGTGGCACTAAAAACATTTAATATGTTAATATAATTTGTGTTTGCTAATGCCTAACACTATAACTCAAGAGCTAATAAGATTTATTTTCATTTTTAGATGTCGCTGTAAAGACCCTGAACTATAAATTCATCAAGCTGTACCGACCCAAATTCAGATGGATCTATAATATACTCCTATTATGCATTGGACTCCTATCCTGCTCCGGCTTTATCTTTGCTGGTTATGTTAGGGTAAAAAAAAAAACTGTTCCTCTTTCCCATATTTCATATTGAAGCCAAAAATTTGGACACTAATTGCTGCACTTCTATTGAAGGGGGAAGATTGGCTACGTGGACATCAATCAGCATCATTTGTGGGATTTGGTATGGGAGCTGCTTACAACATATTCCAGTGTTTGCTCTACATCGTGACTCCAGCCCGGCGAAAAAGCCTACGGATGATTTACTACCGGATCTTTGTTTGTGCGATGACTGTTTTGCCAATGATAGCATGTAAGTATGAACACCGGTGCTCCTGCCACATAATTAGTATTCCATTCTGTTCTTTATTTGCAGTTACTTGTTGATTTTATACAGACATTTCATGAGAAATGATTACATTTATGCTTTCCCTCCTAGTATCCTCCTGCTCCCTCTCTGTGTATTAACAATGTACTTTTTCATCTTTTAGTCATTGTATCGGACGGCGTCTGCATGATACTGAACAGCTGCGATAAAGAACTTTTGGTATGTTATTATATATTTGCATTTTATTTGAAACTTGTGTATTATAACAAAAAATTGTGTTGTACTAAGGTTGATAAGGGGTCACCTTGGGTTCCATGACGTGTAGAAAGCATTGGCCAGCGGCCTGATCCCTTCATATGGTTATAGAACTCAGGGCCGGGCCAAGGTAATTTGGCAGCGAAAAAATTAGTCCAGCACCCACTGCTTAGTATAAAACGGCCTTTATTGGACCAAGGGCATTACAGCAACGTTTCAGACCAACTGGTCTTTTATCAAGCAAGGTAATTTGGCACCCTAGGCAAGGGCTTCAATCAGCGCCCCCCCATCCTGCATTACCATTATGTTTTTTTAATAAAGAAAGCTTAAAACACATTAAATCACATTCTAACATATCCATAACAAGCCATAAATATTGCCCCTATCTGTATCTGTGCCAGCAGCCATTGCCCATTAGCCATCAATATTGCCCCAAGATTGCCCCAAGGCACAAGTCCTCCATCTGTACCTGTGCCAGCAGCCATTGCCCATTAGCCATAAATATTGCCCCCAAGCCCCATCTGTACCTGTGCCAGCAGCCATTGCCCATTAGCTATAAATATTGCCCCAACGGGGCCCAAACCCCCATCTGTACCTGTGCCAACAGCCATTGCCCATGAGCCATCAACATTGCCCCCAAGGTCCAAGCCCCCCATCTGTACCTGTGCCAGCACAGCAGCCATTGCCCATAAGCCAGAAATATTACTCCCGAGATTAAAATATTGCCCCCAGCCAAGGCCCCATTTGTAGCTGTGCCAGTAACCAGCAGTATTATACAGTATTACACAGTATCACAGTATTACAAAAAGCCCAGCAGGTCTTCTGTGTCTTCAGCGCGAGCCACAAAATACTCCAGTGCCCAGGTTCTCTTTGCTGCCCATATGACGTCCAACATATATGGAAGTGCCAGACCTACAGCGCATGTGCGGCAGCGGGTTATGGAAGGCTCCAAGTGCACGTTAAGGGCGGGGAGTGTCTTCAAAGTTAACAGGCCAAATCAAAAGTTAGAGCGGGGCAGGCGGTTTTATGAAGGATACTGATGTTATTGTCCTTTATTTATTTTTATAAGGCCAAAACAAACCCATGTGTAAAAATGAAAAAAACATTTTTTGTTCTTTTTCCTTTTTAATAGGAAAATGCACATCCCTTACTGGAGTGGGTAGGGATGCTTGGACTACTATGCTATATACCAACATATGCCATGGAAATTCAGGTCAGTAAATAAAATAAGTATTTTTACGATGTGTGTGTGTGTACATATATAATACACAAAAGCCATGAATATCTTGTAAATTATATCCTTATAAACTGTGAGTTCTGGTGTCATCAGTTATAAATGGTGAGTTCTGATGTCATTTCTGTCACATGACTCACTGAAACTTGTGTATTATATTAAATGAAGTACCCCCAGTTGCAATATATAAGGATATTAGAAGTTACCTCGGAGTTCTATGACCTGTATAAAAACGGCTGTCAGCCTCATGTTTTTATATGGTCACGAAACTCCTCGGTACCTTATAATATCCTTATATTTTACAAGAGGGGACACTTTATTCACTATATATATATATATATATATATATATATATATATATATATATATATATATAAATCTTCCAAATGAGTATCCGCACTCCAAAATCAATCTTGAAACAAGCTGGGGTGCACGGTAAGTCTTGTATACATCAATATTTCATGGACCAGCACTCCCTTTAATGTGAAACAAAAAAATCATTTATTGCATCTTTTCTCCAACGTTTCGGTCCCTCTTGGGACCTTTTCATCCTTGAAAAAGGTCCCAAGAGGGACCGAAACGTTGGAGAAAAGATGCAATAAATGATTTTTTTGTTTCACATTAAAGGGAGTGCTGGTCCATGAAATATTGATATATATATATATATATATATATATATATATATATATATATATATATATATATATATATGGGGCTCATCATTAAATCTTATACTTTTCTATTCAGAACCTGACTCTAAAATGCTCCATAAGCCTAAAAGACGACTGGATATGCAAGCGGGAAGGATCTACTGATGTAGAGGCCCCTGAGGAACCAACAACTGTCGTCTGCATGCACAAGATAACACTGTTACCCTCTGATCAGATAATCGGGCTCACGGATCCCTCTCATATACAGGGAACTTGTCAACTGACAGTACTAAAATACTAATAAATTTGGCTTCAACGTCAGGCACTCCCCCTCTCCCAGGGATGCACTGGGGCGCCCAAATGGCTCTCCAGCCTGTAACTGGGCTTGAATTTCCACATTCAAGACTATTTTTAGCAATTCTCTCATATCAGTTTTTTTTTTTAACATTTTTGAACATCTTTACTTTGTTAGAACTGCCATTTTCTAGGAATCTAACTTTTTTTATTATTATTTACCTTTTGTTAAAGCACAGATATATTTGTTTAATAAATATTTGAATAAAAACAAAAATCTCATGTTTAATTTTTTTCAGAGAGTTTTTTTAATGAACATAGAAAGGACAGAACATGTAAAAATAACTTCTCTGTATGGTGTTATCATTTACAGTACATCGTTTAATAATAGGAGCCAATATTTGGAAGGCACAGAATTATCATTTTAATCTCATGGTTTAGGATGTAGGCAGGGATTTATTATTTTGTTGGCCATTAGGGTTAGGGTACACCTGGAGATTTGGGGAGATTTAGTCGCCCAGTGACTACTTGCCTCATGAGGAAACTTCGGGCGACTTTGGAAATCTAAGCGCCGCGAGTGCATTGGTGCAGGCGTTTTTTTCATTAAAGCCAGGGGAAGCAGTTCAGGGAGATTAATCGCCCCAAAGAAGAGGCGACTAAATCTCCCCGAATCTCCAGGTGTGCCCTTACCCTTAACAGTGCTATAGATTTCTCTTATGTTACATAAGATCCCCCCCCCCTCAGCTAGGGTTGCCACCCAACCAGTATTATTACTATGTTATTAATAGTGAAGAAAGGTAAAAATATAGGAAGTCTGGTATTTTTTCCACAATATGTGGCACCCAGCCCTTCAGGAAGGAAGGAAGGAAGGAAGGAAGGAAGGAAGGAATTCCAAGAAACAATCAATTTTTACAGACCAATTTCCAGACATTTTCTTATTTCTGTCTTTTCTCTATTTTAAATATCTATGGTGCTGATCCCCTAACAAGCAATAAGGACAGTATAATTTTGGATGCAGTTTTCCCCCTCCCCACAATTTCTGCATAATTTTGTCTAAGAGGGGGAGCTGAACCTACCATAATTGCAACCATTGAGTCAAAGCGTGTATAGGTGTCGGATCCGCTATCTGGAAATCTGTTATCCAGAAAGCTCCGAATTCCGGAAAGGCCGGCTCCCATTGTATCCAAATAATCCACATTTTTAATAATAATAATACTAATACAACAGCATCTTGTACTTGATCCCTACTAAGATATAATTAATCCTTTTATGATGCAAAACCAGCCTATTGGGTTTAATGAATGTTTACATGATTTTCTAGTAGACTTAAGGCATGAAGATCCGAATTACGGAAATATCCGTTATTCGGACAACCTCATGTCCCGAGCATTCTGGATAACAGGTCCCATACCTGTACTACAATGGAGCTTTGGACTGTATTGCATCACAAATGGCACTCTGGGTAAAATATCTGCATAAATTTCTAGGAGCAAGAAATTTATGATGCAGAATGCCATCTAGAAGGAGCAGGGAGTTCCAGGATCCCCCCCCCCCACATTAATAGAAGGCTGCTTTAACAAATAGCATCAATATGCACAATTACTGAAGCCGCAGTGGTAAACGAGCCCTCATTTTTTTCGTACAATTTTTATTTTTGCATATATCTATAACAAAGAGAAAGTCAGAGGGTACAGAACAGAAAGGGGTGGATGAGCCGGAGGGACATCGGGAAAAAACCTTGTGGGCCCAGTCCTGCTTCTTTACAAAAAAATTGCAAGCATGCATGCATTCGTGTGCGTTTGTGCGAATGTGGTGTGGTTACACGAGGCATCGGTGGCACTCGATAGTTTGCAGCTGCGGGCCCCGGACCCTCTCCTGCACTCCCTCTTCTGTGGTTAAGGCACACCACATATGTAGGTGGTTTAATGTTTTTCCATTTTTTGGATTCAAAACCATGACAGCTTGCAGCATATGAATTAAGGGGTTATCCATTTTTACTAGGGATGCACTGAATCCACTTTTTTGGATTCGGCTGAACCCCCGAATCCTTCACGAAAGATTCGGCCGAATACTGAACCGAATCCGAACCCTAATTTGCATATGCAAATGAGGAATGGGAAGGAGACTTTTTTTTACTTCCCTGTTTTCTGACAAAAAGTCACGCAATTTCCATCCCGCCCTAATTTGCATATGCAAATTAGGATTCAGTTCGGCCGGGCAGAAGGATTCGGCCGCATCCCAATCCTGCTGAAAAAGGCAGAATCCTGGCCGAATCCCGAACCGAATCCTGGATTCGGTGCATCCCTAATTTTTACTTTTCTAGGAATGGGTTTATATATATATATATATATATATATATATATATATATATATATATATATATATATATATATATATATATATATATATATAAAGTAGGGGAATTAAATAAGTTTGAACCTCGTTCAGGGTATAGTTTCAGTGACTATTTATTCATACAAGTGTATAGGCCACTTGTTTGGACCAGAAATACAACATATTGCTGATTCCAAGCAAAACTTTTAACAACAATGTTCCAAATTAACATTGCTTTAAAACTCATTGGATCCACGAATATAGCTTCAACTACAGGATATGCATACCTTAGGAAGCACAGGTGAAGCCTATGTGACTGTGTACATAGGATTTCTTATAAGGAAAGACATGTTCTGCTAAATGTGTGCCATATTCCTGTAAGTATCTGTACATGGAGCTCTTTTTCCCATACAATACAGGGATAGCACTCTGTCCTATATAGGGGAGCACTCTGTCCTATTAAAGGGGTTCATCTTTAAATAAACTTTTAGTATAATATAATATGGCAGATTCTAAGCAACTTTTCAATTGATCTTCATTATTTATTTTATATAGTTATATAATTATTAGCTTTTTTTCTTCTGCTTCAATACTTTCAAATTTGGGTCACTGACCCCATCTTATAAAACAAATGGTTTGTAATGCTACAAATGTATTGTTATTGCTTTTTTTTGTCATTACTCATCTTACTATGTAGCCCCTCTCCTGTTCATACCACAGTCTCCTTTTTTAAATCAGTGCATGGTTGCTAGGGTAATTTGGACCCTAGCAGCCAGAATGCTGAATTTGCAAACTGGGGAGATGCTGAATAAAAAGATAAATAACTCAAAAACCACAATTAATAAAATGTGAAAACCGATTCCAAATTGTCTCAGAATATCACTCTCTATATCATACTAAAAGTTCATTTAAAGGAGAACTAAAGCCTAAATAAAGAAGTAGCTAGAAATGTTGTACATTATATTTTGAGCTTCTGTACCAGTCCAAGGCAACCACAGCCCTTTAGCAGTAAAGATCTGAGTCTCCAAAGATGCCCCAGTAGTTTCCCATCTTCTTTTGTGCTGATTCATTGCACATTCTCTGTGTGGCTATCACTTACTGAACTTAGGGACCCACTCACAATATACAGTACACATAGAATAGAAATGGCACAATATAAGGTTTATTAGTAATTAATACAGATAATTACTACATGGCAGCACAGAAACCAGTACAACTAGCATCAGAATTTAATAATCAGCCCTGTAGCATCAGCTTATATCACAAGGGAACCTCTTTCTTTGCTCAGAGTCCACTGAGCATGTGAGTGTCATAGACACTTTCCAAAATGTTGACCCCCTTGTGATAAGTTGGAAGTCCTGGATCCTTGCTGCTATTGAGAATGCATGGTTACTAGGGTAATTTGGACCCTAGCAACCAGATTGCTAAATTGGAAACTGGAGAGCTGCTGAATAAAAAGCTAAATAATAAAAAACCACAAATAAAAAATGAAAACCAATTGCAAATTGTCTCAGAATATCACTCTCTACATCATACTAAAAGTTAACTCAACAGTGAACAACCCCTTTAAAACCATTGATATTTTATAATGAATGCATACGGGAAATTAGCTTAGAATTACATTAGCTTTCATTATACAAAAGGAAAACGTTTTGGGAGGAACTCCCGTTGAACAAAGAAAGGGTTTCATTTTCCTTCTTATTGGCATGAGAGGGAGGAATCCAGCAATTAGCACAGAATCACTTATTTTTGAAAAAAAAAGCCCTTATTTCCCAACTCTTATTTGAAAGTGCAAATGAACCAGCAGGTGCAAATACTATCTGAATATATAATCACCAAAGCATATCACACACAATGTGAATCAGCTAATGTCAGACTGCCGTTGCTAAGTACATGTTGCACAACAACTTGCTTGTAATCAAGGCAGGCAATTGTCAGGCATAATTGTACTTTAAATGACAGCTTTGAAGGTCAGGGATATTCATCCAATGCAAAAAGATTGTTTTGTTCTTTTGGTTTTTCTGGTATTTTGATCCAGATGGTACAGGAAGCAGAAGAGCAGACATTGTTGCTGATCTCCATAAAATCCCTCTCTTTATGCAAGTGTATGCACCTTAACTCTAATTCATTTTATAGGGGAAATCATATGTTTTCTCATATGGTAAGGTGAGCTATAAGCTGGTCATATGCATAAAGATGCTAAATAAGCTGCTCTTTGCCTGCTTTGGCTATTTCCATGCTGGCTGATCCGATGTTCTAGGAAACAATGATCAACTTGCCCCACTGTGCATTGAAGGGATCCTGTCATGATTTTTATGGAATGTAATGTAATTTTAATTTCTAAATTACACTTTTTACACTGCAAAACAATTCACTTTACCATATAAAATTTTATTTCTGAACCAATTGTATTTTTTAGCCTTAATATTGGTGTATAGGCAGCCATCTCAGGTCATCTGTGCTTTCAGAAAAAGCCAGCACTGTAGGATGGAACTGCTTTCTGGCAGGCTGTTGTTTCTCCTACTCAATGTAACTGAATGTGTTGCAGTGGGACCTGGATTTTACTATTGAGTGCTGTTCTTAGATCTACCAGACAGATGTTATCATGTGTTAGGGAGCTGCTATCTGATTACCTTCCCATTGTTCTGTTGTTAGGCTGCTGAGGGGGGGGGAGTGGGTGATCACTCCAACTTGCAGTACAGCAGTAAAAATTGACTGAAGTTTATCAAAGTCACATGACTGGGGACTTCTGGGAAACTGACAATATGTCTAGCCCAATGTCAAATTTCAAAATTAAAAAAAATCTGTTTGTTCTTTTGAAAGCCAGATTTCAGTGTAGAATTCTGCTGGAGCAGCACTATTAACTGATGCGTTTTGAAAAAAAATATGTTTTCCCATGACAGTATCCCTTTAAATACAAACACTGTTGCACCGTGCGAAGGCTGCAGAAATCAATTGGTTCTAGGGTCAATGATGTGGGGGCTTATAAACAGCACACAACTAGCAGGCTGGTGGATTATCGCTTAGATGGACCCCAAGATGCCTGTGTGTATTTTTTTTTTAATCCCTTACTAGTTGTTGGCAGATATTATCTTGTTGTTGTTCATTAAAACAGATTAAATAAAGATTGCCTGAAGGGTGCAGTTTAATTAGAAAGGCTTCTCCCTTGTCCAGATGACCCATGTGTCTTGTTAGCAAGGTTTTTTGCTATGAGGTTTAGTTAGTGATGGAATAGATGTACAAGGCCAGATCCATTGTAGGCAATACAAATTCATCCAGGGTATTTCTGAACTGAAGTCTTACTATGTTAAGAGAGTGTGGACATAGATGGGACTAAGCAAGCGATTCGACGCCCCACGAGCAATTTTGTCGTGATCCGACACGATGCAACAAAACGCATCCAAATTGTCACATGCGAAAAAATAAGGTAAGAGAGAGAATTGTCGCATGGTGTTGCAGCGTTGATCTGACGCAACACGACTGTCGGATACAGACGCAGAGCATCCGTGTCTCGTGTCTCGTCGGATCAACGCTGCTACACCATGCGACAATCTCTTACCTTATTTTTGTCGCTCATGGAGTCCTACCCTAAAGGACAGTGGTGAAAAATACAAAGGTGAAGCAAACAGAAGGCAGAGGAATGATGGAAGAGGAAGAAGACAACTCAGCCAAATGGAAATGGGTTCAGAGAAGAAATTGTGGAATAGCAGGAGTGGCAGAATATTCAGAACTGCATTTCCTACAGAGCCTTGTTTCATTATTATTTAGTTGCTGTTTACTTTACCATTTGGCTCTGTTTACTAGTTCTAGTGATGTGGGTGGTGGGTGTAGAATGGTCTAGCAACATAAACCTTTGTTAGGTTGGCTAATCCTTGAAAATAAAAACAAATGCGACTGCTGTTTGTACCGCATGAGTCCAAAATGACATAAGTCCTTAAACATGTCACTGTCATGAGTACACTTTGGGTCTAGGAGGGACTGAGCCTTAAACATGTCACTGTCATTAGTACACTTTGTGCCTAGGAGGGACTGAGCCTTAAACATGTCACTGTCATTAGTACACTTTGGGTCTAGGATCGACTGAGCATTAAACATGTCACTGTCATTAGTACACCTTGGGTCTAGGAGGGACTGAGCCTTAAACATGTCACTGTCATTAGTACACTTTGGGTCTAGGAGGGACTGGACCTTAAACATGTCACTGTAATTAGTACACTTTGGGCCTAGGAGGGACTGAGCCTTAAACATGTCACTGTCATTAGTACACTTTGGGTCTAGGAGGGACTGAGCCTTAAACACGTCACTGTCATTAGTACACTTTGGGCCTAGGAGAGACTGAGCCTTAAACATGTCACTGTCATTAGTACACTTTGGGCCTAGGAGGGACTGAGCCTTAAACATGTCACTGTCATTAGTACACTTTGGGCCTAGGAGGGAATGAGCCTTAAACATGTCACTGTCATTAGTACACTTTGGGTCTAGGAGGGACTAAACCTTAAACATGTCACTGTCATTAGTACACTTTGGGTCTAGGAGGGACTGAGCCTTAAACATGTCACTGACATTAGTACACTTTGGGTCTAGGATGGACTGAGCCTTAAACACATCACTGCCGTTAGTACACTTTGGGTCTAGGAGGGACTGAACCTTAAACATGTCACTGTCATTAGTACACTTTGGGCCTAGGAGGGACTGAGCCTTAAACATGTCACTGTCATTAGTACACGTTGGGTCTAGGAGGGACTGAGCCTTAAACATGTCACTGACATTAGTACACTTTGGGCCTAGGAGGGACTGAGCCCTTAAACATGTCACTGTCATTAGTACACTTTGGGTCTAGGAGGGACTGAGCCCTTAAACATGTCACTGTCATTAGTACACTTTGGGCCTAGGAGGGACTGAGCCCTTAAACATGTCACTGTCATTAGTACACTTTGGGTCTAGGAGGGACTGAGCCCTTAAACATGTCACTGTCATTAGTACACTTTGGGTCTAGGAGGGACTGAGCCCTTAAACATGTCACTGTCATTAGTACACTTTGGGCCTAGGAGGGACTGAGCCTTAAACATGTCACTGTCATTAGTACACTTTGGGTCTAGGAGGGACTGAACCTTAAACATGTCACTGACATTAGTACACTTTGGGCCTAGGAGGGACTGAGCTTTAAACACGTCACTGCCGTTAGTACACTTTGGGTCTAGGAGGGACTGAGCCTTAAACATGTCACTCATTAGTACACTTTGGGTCTAGGAGGGACTGAGCCCTTAAACGTGTCACTGTCATTAGTACACTTTGGGTCTAGGAGGGACTGAACCTTAAACATGTCACTGACATTAGTACACTTTGGGCCTAGGAGGGACTGAGCTTTAAACACGTCACTGCCGTTAGTACACTTTGGGTCTAGGAGGGACTGAGCCTTAAACATGTCACTCATTAGTACACTTTGGGTCTAGGAGGGACTGAGCCCTTAAACGTGTCACTGTCATTAGTACACTTTGGGTCTAGGAGGGACTGAACCTTAAACATGTCACTGACATTGGTACACTTTGGGCCTAGGAGGGACTGAGCTTTAAACACGTCACTGCCGTTAGTACACTTTGGGTCTAGGAGGGACTGAGCCTTAAACATGTCACTCATTAGTACACTTTGGGTCTAGGAGGGACTGAGCCCTTAAACGTGTCACTGTCATTAGTACACTTTGGGTCTAGGAGGGACTGAGCCCTTAAACATGTCACTGTCATTAGTACACTTTGGGTCTAGAAGGGACTGAGCCTTAAACATGTCGCTGTCATTAGTACACTTTGGGTCTAGGATGGACTGAGCCTTAAACACGTCACTGCCGTTAGTACACTTTGGGCCTAGGAGGGACTGAACCTTAAACATGTCACTGTCATTAGTACACTTTGTGCCTAGGAGGGACTGAGCCTTAAACATGTCACTGTCATTAGTACACGTTGGGTCTAGGAGGGACTGAGCCTTAAACATGTCACTGTCATTAGTACACTTTGGGTCTAGGAGGGACTGAGCCCTTAAACATGTCACTGTCATTAGTACACTTTGGGTCTAGGAGGGACTGAGCCTTAAACATGTCACTGTCATTAGTACACTTTGGGTCTAGGAGGGACTGAGCCTTAAACATGTCACTGTCATTAGTACACTTTGGGTCTAGGATCGACTGAGCATTAAACATGTCACTGTCATTAGTACACTTTGGGTCTAGGAAGGACTGAGCCTTAAACATGTCACTGTCATTAGTACACTTTGGGTCTAGGAGGGACTGGACCTTAAACATGTCACTGTCATTAGTACACTTTGGGCCTAGGAGGGACTGAGCCTTAAACATGTCACTGTCATTAGTACACTTTGGGTCTAGGAGGGACTGAGCCTTAAACACGTCACTGTCATTAGTACACTTTGGGCCTAGGAGAGACTGAGCCTTAAACATGTCACTGTCATTAGTACACTTTGGGCCTAGGAGGGACTGAGCCTTAAACACGTCACTGTCATTAGTACACTTTGGGCCTAGGAGGGAATGAGCCTTAAACATGTCACTGTCATTAGTACACTTTGGGTCTAGGAGGGACTAAACCTTAAACATGTCACTGTCATTAGTACGCTTTGGGTCTAGGAGGGACTGAGCCTTAAACATGTCACTGACATTAGTACACTTTGGGTCTAGGATGGACTGAGCCTTAAACACGTCACTGCCGTTAGTACACTTTGGGTCTAGGAGGGACTGAACCTTAAACATGTCACTGACATTAGTACACTTTGGGTCTAGGAGGGACTGAGCCCTTAAACATGTCACTGTCATTAGTACACTTTGGGTCTAGGAGGGACTGAGCCCTTAAACATGTCACTGTCATTAGTACACTTTGGGCCTAGGAGGGACTGAGCCTTAAACATGTCACTGTCATTAGTACACTTTGGGTCTAGGAGGGACTGAACCTTAAACATGTCACTGACATTAGTACACTTTGGGCCTAGGAGGGACTGAGCTTTAAACACGTCACTGCCGTTGGTACACTTTGGGTCTAGGAGGGACTGAGCCTTAAACATGTCACTGTCATTAGTACACTTTGGGTCTAGGAGGGACTGAGCCCTTAAACATGTCACTGTCATTAGTACACTTTGGGTCTAGGAGGGACTGAGCCCTTAAACATGTCACTGTCATTAGTACACTTTGGGTCTAGGAGGGACTGAGCCTTAAACATGTCGCTGTCATTAGTACACTTTGGGTCTAGGATGGACTGAGCCTTAAACACGTCACTGCCGTTAGTACACTTTGGGCCTAGGAGGGACTGAACCTTAAACATGTCACTGTCATTAGTACACTTTGGGCCTAGGAGGGACTGAGCCTTAAACATGTCACTGTCATTAGTACACGTTGGGTCTAGGAGGGACTGAGCCTTAAACATGTCACTGTCATTAGTACACTTTTGGTCTAGGAGGGACTGAGCCCTTAAACATGTCACTGTCATTAGTACACTTTGGGTTTAGGAGGGACTGAGCCTTAAACACGTCACTGTCATTAGTACACTTTGGGCCTAGGAGGGAATGAGCCTTAAACATGTCACTGTCATTAGTACACTTTGGGTCTAGGAGGGACTAAACCTTAAACATGTCACTGTCATTAGTACACTTTGGGTCTAGGAGGGACTGAGCCTTAAACATGTCACTGACATTAGTACACTTTGGGTCTAGGATGGACTGAGCCTTAAACACGTCACTGCCGTTAGTACACTTTGGGTCTAGGAGGGACTGAACCTTAAACATGTCACTGACATTAGTACACTTTGGGTCTAGGAGGGACTGAGCCCTTAAACATGTCACTGTCATTAGTACACTTTGGGTCTAGGAGGGACTGAGCCCTTAAACATGTCACTGTCATTAGTACACTTTGGGCCTAGGAGGGACTGAGCCTTAAACATGTCACTGTCATTAGTACACTTTGGGTCTAGGAGGGACTGAACCTTAAACATGTCACTGACATTAGTACACTTTGGGTCTAGGATGGACTGAGCCTTAAACACGTCACTGCCGTTAGTACACTTTGGGTCTAGGAGGGACTGAACCTTAAACATGTCACTGACATTAGTACACTTTGGGTCTAGGAGGGACTGAGCCCTTAAACATGTCACTGTCATTAGTACACTTTGGGTCTAGGAGGGACTGAGCCCTTAAACATGTCACTGTCATTAGTACACTTTGGGCCTAGGAGGGAATGAGCCTTAAACATGTCACTGTCATTAGTACACTTTGGGTCTAGGAGGGACTGAACCTTAAACATGTCACTGACATTAGTACACTTTGGGCCTAGGAGGGACTGAGCTTTAAACACGTTACTGCCGTTGGTACACTTTGGGTCTAGGAGGGACTGAGCCTTAAACATGTCACTGTCATTAGTACACTTTGGGTCTAGGAGGGACTGAGCCCTTAAACATGTCACTGTCATTAGTACACTTTGGGTCTAGGAGGGACTGAGCCCTTAAACATGTCACTGTCATTAGTACACTTTGGGTCTAGGAGGGACTGAGCCTTAAACATGTCGCTGTCATTAGTACACTTTGGGTCTAGGATGGACTGAGCCTTAAACACGTCACTGCCGTTAGTACACTTTGGGCCTAGGAGGGACTGAACCTTAAACATGTCACTGTCATTAGTACACTTTGGGCCTAGGAGGGACTGAGCCTTAAACATGTCACTGTCATTAGTACACGTTGGGTCTAGGAGGGACTGAGCCTTAAACATGTCACTGTCATTAGTACACTTTGGGTCTAGGAGGGACTGAGCCCTTAAACATGTCACTGTCATTAGTACACTTTGGGTTTAGGAGGGACTGAGCCCTTAAACATGTCACTGTCATTAATACACTTTGGGCCTAGGAGGGAATGAGCCTTAAACATGTCACTGTCATTAGTACACGTTGGGTCTAGGAGGGACTGAGCCTTAAACATGTCACTGACATTAGTACACTTTGGGTCTAGGAGGGACTGAGCCCTTAAACATGTCACTGTCATTAGTACACTTTGTGCCTAGGAGGGACTGAGCCTTAAACATGTCACTGTCATTAGTACACGTTGGGTCTAGGAGGGACTGAGCCTTAAACATGTCACTGTCATTAGTACACTTTGGGTCTAGGAGGGACTGAGCCCTTAAACATGTCACTGTCATTAGTACACTTTGGGTCTAGGAGGGACTGAGCCTTAAACATGTCACTGTCATTAGTACACTTTGGGTCTAGGAGGGACTGAGCCTTAAACATGTCACTGTCATTAGTACACTTTGGGTCTAGGATCGACTGAGCATTAAACATGTCACTGTCATTAGTACACTTTGGGTCTAGGAGGGACTGAGCCTTAAACATGTCACTGTCATTAGTACACTTTGGGTCTAGGAGGGACTGGACCTTAAACATGTCACTGTCATTAGTACACTTTGGGCCTAGGAGGGACTGAGCCTTAAACATGTCACTGTCATTAGTACACTTTGGGTCTAGGAGGGACTGAGCCTTAAACACGTCACTGTCATTAGTACACTTTGGGCCTAGGAGAGACTGAGCCTTAAACATGTCACTGTCATTAGTACACTTTGGGCCTAGGAGGGACTGAGCCTTAAACACGTCACTGTCATTAGTACACTTTGGGCCTAGGAGGGAATGAGCCTTAAACATGTCACTGTCATTAGTACACTTTGGGTCTAGGAGGGACTAAACCTTAAACATGTCACTGTCATTAGTACACTTTGGGTCTAGGAGGGACTGAGCCTTAAACATGTCACTGACATTAGTACACTTTGGGTCTAGGATGGACTGAGCCTTAAACACGTCACTGCCGTTAGTACACTTTGGGTCTAGGAGGGACTGAACCTTAAACATGTCACTGACATTAGTACACTTTGGGTCTAGGAGGGACTGAGCCCTTAAACATGTCACTGTCATTAGTACACTTTGGGTCTAGGAGGGACTGAGCCCTTAAACATGTCACTGTCATTAGTACACTTTGGGCCTAGGAGGGACTGAGCCTTAAACATGTCACTGTCATTAGTACACTTTGGGTCTAGGAGGGACTGAACCTTAAACATGTCACTGACATTAGTACACTTTGGGCCTAGGAGGGACTGAGCTTTAAACACGTCACTGCCGTTGGTACACTTTGGGTCTAGGAGGGACTGAGCCTTAAACATGTCACTGTCATTAGTACACTTTGGGTCTAGGAGGGACTGAGCCCTTAAACATGTCACTGTCATTAGTACACTTTGGGTCTAGGAGGGACTGAGCCCTTAAACATGTCACTGTCATTAGTACACTTTGGGTCTAGGAGGGACTGAGCCTTAAACATGTCGCTGTCATTAGTACACTTTGGGTCTAGGATGGACTGAGCCTTAAACACGTCACTGCCGTTAGTACACTTTGGGCCTAGGAGGGACTGAACCTTAAACATGTCACTGTCATTAGTACACTTTGGGCCTAGGAGGGACTGAGCCTTAAACATGTCACTGTCATTAGTACACGTTGGGTCTAGGAGGGACTGAGCCTTAAACATGTCACTGTCATTAGTACACTTTGGGTCTAGGAGGGACTGAGCCCTTAAACATGTCACTGTCATTAGTACACTTTGGGTCTAGGAGGGACTGAGCCCTTAAACATGTCACTGTCATTAGTACACTTTGGGCCTAGGAGGGACTGAGCCTTAAACATGTCACTGTCATTAGTACACTTTGGGTCTAGGAGGGACTGAACCTTAAACATGTCACTGACATTAGTACACTTTGGGTCTAGGAGGGACTGAGCCCTTAAACATGTCACTGTCATTAGTACACTTTGGGTCTAGGAGGGACTGAGCCCTTAAACATGTCACTGTCATTAGTACACTTTGGGCCTAGGAGGGACTGAGCCTTAAACATGTCACTGTCATTAGTACACTTTGGGTCTAGGAGGGACTGAACCTTAAACATGTCACTGACATTAGTACACTTTGGGTCTAGGATGGACTGAGCCTTAAACACGTCACTGCCGTTAGTACACTTTGGGTCTAGGAGGGACTGAACCTTAAACATGTCACTGACATTAGTACACTTTGGGTCTAGGAGGGACTGAGCCCTTAAACATGTCACTGTCATTAGTACACTTTGGGTCTAGGAGGGACTGAGCCCTTAAACATGTCACTGTCATTAGTACACTTTGGGCCTAGGAGGGACTGAGCCTTAAACATGTCACTGTCATTAGTACACTTTGGGTCTAGGAGGGACTGAACCTTAAACATGTCACTGACATTAGTACACTTTGGGCCTAGGAGGGACTGAGCTTTAAACACGTTACTGCCGTTGGTACACTTTGGGTCTAGGAGGGACTGAGCCTTAAACATGTCACTGTCATTAGTACACTTTGGGTCTAGGAGGGACTGAGCCCTTAAACATGTCACTGTCATTAGTACACTTTGGGTCTAGGAGGGACTGAGCCCTTAAACATGTCACTGTCATTAGTACACTTTGGGTCTAGGAGGGACTGAGCCTTAAACATGTCGCTGTCATTAGTACACTTTGGGTCTAGGATGGACTGAGCCTTAAACACGTCACTGCCGTTAGTACACTTTGGGCCTAGGAGGGACTGAACCTTAAACATGTCACTGTCATTAGTACACTTTGGGCCTAGGAGGGACTGAGCCTTAAACATGTCACTGTCATTAGTACACGTTGGGTCTAGGAGGGACTGAGCCTTAAACATGTCACTGTCATTAGTACACTTTGGGTCTAGGAGGGACTGAGCCCTTAAACATGTCACTGTCATTAGTACACTTTGGGTTTAGGAGGGACTGAGCCCTTAAACATGTCACTGTCATTAATACACTTTGGGCCTAGGAGGGAATGAGCCTTAAACATGTCACTGTCATTAGTACACGTTGGGTCTAGGAGGGACTGAGCCTTAAACATGTCACTGACATTAGTACACTTTGGGTCTAGGAGGGACTGAGCCCTTAAACATGTCACTGTCATTAGTACACTTTGTGCCTAGGAGGGACTGAGCCTTAAACATGTCACTGTCATTAGTACACGTTGGGTCTAGGAGGGACTGAGCCTTAAACATGTCACTGTCATTAGTACACTTTGGGTCTAGGAGGGACTGAGCCCTTAAACATGTCACTGTCATTAGTACACTTTGGGTCTAGGAGGGACTGAGCCTTAAACATGTCACTATCATTAGTACACTTTGGGTCTAGGAGGGACTGAGCCTTAAACATGTCACTGTCATTAGTACACTTTGGGTCTAGGATCGACTGAGCATTAAACATGTCACTGTCATTAGTACACTTTGGGTCTAGGAGGGACTGAGCCTTAAACATGTCACTGTCATTAGTACACTTTGGGTCTAGGAGGGACTGGACCTTAAACATGTCACTGTCATTAGTACACTTTGGGCCTAGGAGGGACTGAGCCTTAAACATGTCACTGTCATTAGTACACTTTGGGTCTAGGAGGGACTGAGCCTTAAACACGTCACTGTCATTAGTACACTTTGGGCCTAGGAGAGACTGAGCCTTAAACATGTCACTGTCATTAGTACACTTTGGGCCTAGGAGGGACTGAGCCTTAAACACGTCACTGTCATTAGTACACTTTGGGCCTAGGAGGGAATGAGCCTTAAACATGTCACTGTCATTAGTACACTTTGGGTCTAGGAGGGACTAAACCTTAAACATGTCACTGTCATTAGTACACTTTGGGTCTAGGAGGGACTGAGCCTTAAACATGTCACTGACATTAGTACACTTTGGGTCTAGGATGGACTGAGCCTTAAACACGTCACTGCCGTTAGTACACTTTGGGTCTAGGAGGGACTGAACCTTAAACATGTCACTGACATTAGTACACTTTGGGTCTAGGAGGGACTGAGCCCTTAAACATGTCACTGTCATTAGTACACTTTGGGTCTAGGAGGGACTGAGCCCTTAAACATGTCACTGTCATTAGTACACTTTGGGCCTAGGAGGGACTGAGCCTTAAACATGTCACTGTCATTAGTACACTTTGGGTCTAGGAGGGACTGAACCTTAAACATGTCACTGACATTAGTACACTTTGGGCCTAGGAGGGACTGAGCTTTAAACACGTCACTGCCGTTGGTACACTTTGGGTCTAGGAGGGACTGAGCCTTAAACATGTCACTGTCATTAGTACACTTTGGGTCTAGGAGGGACTGAGCCCTTAAACATGTCACTGTCATTAGTACACTTTGGGTCTAGGAGGGACTGAGCCCTTAAACATGTCACTGTCATTAGTACACTTTGGGTCTAGGAGGGACTGAGCCTTAAACATGTCGCTGTCATTAGTACACTTTGGGTCTAGGATGGACTGAGCCTTAAACACGTCACTGCCGTTAGTACACTTTGGGCCTAGGAGGGACTGAACCTTAAACATGTCACTGTCATTAGTACACTTTGGGCCTAGGAGGGACTGAGCCTTAAACATGTCACTGTCATTAGTACACGTTGGGTCTAGGAGGGACTGAGCCTTAAACATGTCACTGTCATTAGTACACTTTGGGTCTAGGAGGGACTGAGCCCTTAAACATGTCACTGTCATTAGTACACTTTGGGTTTAGGAGGGACTGAGCCTTAAACACGTCACTGTCATTAGTACACTTTGGGCCTAGGAGGGACTGAGCCTTAAACATGTCACTGTCATTAGTACACTTTGGGTCTAGGAGGGACTAAACCTTAAACATGTCACTGTCATTAGTACACTTTGGGTCTAGGAGGGACTGAGCCTTAAACATGTCACTGACATTAGTACACTTTGGGTCTAGGATGGACTGAGCCTTAAACACGTCACTGCCGTTAGTACACTTTGGGTCTAGGAGGGACTGAACCTTAAACATGTCACTGACATTAGTACACTTTGGGTCTAGGAGGGACTGAGCCCTTAAACATGTCACTGTCATTAGTACACTTTGGGTCTAGGAGGGACTGAGCCCTTAAACATGTCACTGTCATTAGTACACTTTGGGCCTAGGAGGGACTGAGCCTTAAACATGTCACTGTCATTAGTACACTTTGGGTCTAGGAGGGACTGAACCTTAAACATGTCACTGACATTAGTACACTTTGGGTCTAGGATGGACTGAGCCTTAAACACGTCACTGCCGTTAGTACACTTTGGGTCTAGGAGGGACTGAGCCCTTAAACATGTCACTGTCATTAGTACACTTTGGGTCTAGGAGGGACTGAGCCCTTAAACATGTCACTGTCATTAGTACACTTTGGGCCTAGGAGGGACTGAGCCTTAAACATATCACTGTCATTAGTACACTTTGGGTCTAGGAGGGACTGAACCTTAAACATGTCACTGACATTAGTACACTTTGGGCCTAGGAGGGACTGAGCTTTAAACACGTTACTGCCGTTGGTACACTTTGGGTCTAGGAGGGACTGAGCCTTAAACATGTCACTGTCATTAGTACACTTTGGGTCTAGGAGGGACTGAGCCCTTAAACATGTCACTGTCATTAGTACACTTTGGGTCTAGGAGGGACTGAGCCCTTAAACATGTCACTGTCATTAGTACACTTTGGGTCTAGGAGGGACTGAGCCTTAAACATGTCGCTGTCATTAGTACACTTTGGGTCTAGGATGGACTGAGCCTTAAACACGTCACTGCCGTTAGTACACTTTGGGCCTAGGAGGGACTGAACCTTAAACATGTCACTGTCATTAGTACACTTTGGGCCTAGGAGGGACTGAGCCTTAAACATGTCACTGTCATTAGTACACGTTGGGTCTAGGAGGGACTGAGCCTTAAACATGTCACTGTCATTAGTACACTTTGGGTCTAGGAGGGACTGAGCCCTCAAACATGTCACTGTCATTAGTACACTTTGGGTTTAGGAGGGACTGAGCCCTTAAACATGTCACTGTCATTAATACACTTTGGGCCTAGGAGGGAATGAGCCTTAAACATGTCACTGTCATTAGTACACGTTGGGTCTAGGAGGGACTGAGCCTTAAACATGTCACTGACATTAGTACACTTTGGGTCTAGGAGGGACTGAGCCCTTAAACATGTCACTGTCATTAGTACACTTTGGGCCTAGGAGGGACTGAACCTTAAACATGTCACTGTCATTAGTACACTTTGGGTCTAGGAGGGACTGAACCTTAAACACGTCACTGTCATTAGTACACTTTGGGTCTAGGATGGACTGAGCCTTAAACATGTCACTGTCATTTGTACACTTTGGGCCTAGGAGGGACTGAACCTTAAACACATCACTGTCAGTACACTTTGGGTCTAGGAGGGACTGAGCCTTAAACACGTCACTGCCGTTAGTACACTTTGGGCCTAGGAGGGACTGAACCTTAAACATGTCACTGTCATTAGTACACTTTGGGTCTAGGAGGGACTGAACCTTAAACACATCACTGTCAGTACACTTTGGGTCTAGGATGGACTGAGCCTTAAACACGTCACTGCCGTTAGTACACTTTGGGCCTAGGAGGGACTGAACCTTAAACATGTCAATGTCATTAGTACACTTTCGGCCTAGGAGGGACTGAGCCCTTAAAGATTGTGAATCCTAAAATACTGGAATCAGAGTATTTGGTTTCTCTGTATATCCAGACTTGTCTGACTTGCACCTTCCTTGGTGTCAGCCTTCATCTCCTTATTGATTTTCTTTGCCCAGCTCTTGGTGTGATGGCAAGGTTATTCTGTGAGACGGAAGCTAGTATGTGACAGAGGCATGATTAAATGCCGGGAAGGATCCGCCAAAACAATTACTGCACTGTTATTCTATTGTATGATGTGCTAAAGCATATCTTAAAAACACCAAAACGAAAATAAATCAAAAGGAATAGAAAGCTTCATTTACAGAGCAAAGAATGCAGTGAAAAGACAGGTAGAAATGGCTGTATATTTGGCTGCAGGCCAGCGTAGCAGTAAATGGGTTAAAGGCATCATTAGAATACTTAGCACACAGTGATATATGGAAAAACTAATGTGCCAAAATGACTATTCACTATTAAGTGTAATCATCATTTGCTGGATACCCGTGTCTGTAGCAGGAAGCATTTTTAAAGGGAGTTCTGCTGCTGCCTGATGGTAAACAGCACATTCCAGAAAAGCCATGAAAGTTACATGTAGACTCTAATCTTTTTGGGTAGACAAAGAGATCTGTCTATTGCCTAAATGGCACAGCTAGAGCATCAGGCTGGACTGGCAATCTGTGGGTTCGGCCAATGCCAGAGCAGAGGGGCTGCTGTAAGATGCCTTAGACAGTCACTATTTATTGGACTTGTGTGGGCTGTTGGGCCCCTTGTGTACCTGAAATGCCTATTTTCAATCTCAGTTCGGGCTTGGGAGCACAAATGGGTAAAGACAGGCTTTTTTAGCACCCTGTGCGCACCAGCTATGTGTCACTTCCAGTTCCACAGGGCATTGTCTGCTCAGTTTCAGTGAATGGTTTGAAAACGACACTGTCAATCATAAACAGGACTTATAAACTGGCCAAGGTATAGCATAACTTTGTTTAGATGCCGTGGCTCAAGCTATGTATTGGTCACTGTCAGACTGGCCATCTGGATACCAGGAAAATTCCCGGTGGGCCAAGGTGTCAGAGGGCCCTCATGCTGCTAAACATTTGGCCTATTTCATGGCCATTTCCTATTTCTTTTAGAACAAAGAGGCTAAATAGATGGAATAATAGATTATAGTATGTAAAGAATAGAGACTAGGAGAATAGAGGTTGAATGATCAGAAGAATAATAATAGTACTGAGAGTGGGCCCCTGGTCTAAGGTTTTTGGGTGGGCCCATGGTGTCCCAGTCCGACACTGGTATCAGTTGTACAGCCGCTGTATTACACAGGTGGGGAGTACAGGCAATTGGGTTGAAGAGGAGTTGAAGGGGTTGAACATGACACCCTTATTGCCCTGGATATCCTTACAGCAGGGATCTCCAACCTTTTGAACCCGTGCGCAACATTTAGAAGAAAAAGGAGTTGGGGAGCAACACAAGCATGAAAAATGTTCTTGTGGTGCCAAATAAGTGGCCATTGGTAGCCCCTATGTGGATTGTCAACCTACATTGAGGTTCTGTTTGGCAGTACATCTGTTTTTTACAAAACCAAAACTTGCCTCCAAGCCTGGAATTCAAAAATAAGCATTTGCTTTGAGGCCACTAGGAGCAACATCCAAGGGGTTGGAGAGCAACATGTTGCCCACGAGCTACTGGTTGGGGATCACTGCCTTACAGCTATAGACTAGGCCTGAATAAGACAAGTGTTTATTTTTTAACCTTGAGCTAAAAGTGAGTCTAAAGCAATTGTTATCACACAATCGAGCTCCAAAAAAGTGTGAAAAGCTCTCTGTGGAGAAAGAGCTCCCAACTACAAGAAGCTTCCTCTATTACATTTCTACTTGGTATTTCTACTTGGATGTTTTGCAAGTGAAGCTTATTTACACGACACGCTGTTCATCCCTAGCAGCTTTGTCAGAGAGAAATAGCGAGACTTATTCTGTATATGCTGAAAGCTGTATGGAAGATGCTTCCTATTCATATCCTATTGTTGGCCGCCCTTATATTTCATGTCACGTTTATCCTCTAGCCACATGGACAGACCCTGAATCTCTTATGTTACGTGGGCTGACAAACGAGACAAAAGCAGCATCAGGCAATAACAGGCTCTGTGTGTGTCACTGCTGGACTCCCACAGGTCATGAGCAGATCTGTGCCTCCCCCCAGCCAACATCAGAAATCCCTTCCCTGTAGCCATGCACATGCCCGAGTGATTCATGTAAAGCACAGGTTGAATCTGCCCTACACAAGGCTGCTACTACAAGGATTCTATCCTGAGTTCAACTGCCACAGAACATGCACCGAGCTATAAATGAGGGAATTTGTGCAAAAGGATGTGTACTTATTAACTGTTCTCTATTTAAAGGGGAACTATTGCGAAAATTAAAATTTCGTATACACTTCCTCATGCTGAAATATGAAACGTTCTAAATAAATCTATTGAAAATTTCGGTATAGTTTCTGTAATAATCAAGTTTATGCTCCCTATCCCTCTCTCAGCATCTGTTTCTCTTCATTCTGTCTTCATTCAGCAGTTGGGTGTCAGATATTTATTGACAGTTAGAGCCGATATATCTTATAAGGGGCGTCTTTCCTAGAATTAGAGCTCATTCAAATAACTGATTCCAGTACAAACAAGATCTAACAAAACAAGTGCCTTTTGTACAAATTGTGCATGTAGAGATACGCCCCCCATAAGATATATTGGATCCTGCATGTAGAGAGACATGATGTCTGATGATTTTAATAAGTGAGCTCTAATACATCTTATAGGTAGGCTCTAAAAGGAGCCTACCTATAAGATATATTGGATCTGTCAGGGGACCATTTACTTAGTTTGAGTGAAGGAATAGAGGAAAAAAAAGTTTGAATTTCGAATGGTCGAATATGGTTACTTCGACCATCGAATGGGCTACTTCGACCTTCGACTTCGAATCGAACGATTCGAACTAAAAATCGTTCGACTATTCGACCACTCGACCATTCGATAGTCGAAGTACTGTCTCTTTAAAAAATTCTTCGACCCCCTAGTTCGCCACCTAAAACCTACCGAGGCCAATGTTAGCCTGTGGGGAAGGTCCCCATAGGCTTCTTAACAATTTCCTGATCAAAGGAATATCTTTCGATCGATGGATTAAAATCCTTTGAATCTAATGATTATTCCTTTGATCGTTCGATCATAGGAATAGCGCAAATCCTTCGACTTCGATATTCGAAGTCGAAGGATTTTACTTCGACAATCGAATATCGAGGGTTAATAAACCCTCGATATTTGACCCTAGGTAAATGTGCCCCTCAATGATTATCTGACACCCAACTGCTGCATGAAGAGAGAATGAAGCGAAAAAGATGCTGAGAGAGGAATGGTGAAGATGAATGTGATTATTTCAGATGCGGTACAGAATTTTTAATTGATTGTATTTAGAAATCTTCTTATTGCTGAAGCTTATATGAAATTTTCATTTTCATGATATTTCCCCTTTAAAGGGTGCTTGATGTGGTCATATGGGTTATGTCCAAAATTATCCATACAAAACATGTACGTGTGCTGGTCAACATCCTAAATGCCTCAATGATTTGTTACTTTCGAGCAACATTCTCCTGTTTCAGCATATTGGAGAATTAAAGGGATCACTTTATTTTGGGCTCAAGAGTCCCAAAAAATGCAGCCTAACAGGTCTGTGAAAGAGAGAGTACACACAGGGCCGTATTTATATATAGGCCCCTGAGGGCCTGTGCCTAGGGTGGCACGGTTTTTGGGGTGGCCCTTGGGGTGCCTATTGTTTTGGGGTTTTTTTTTTGTAAAACCCTTTCATAGGAAATCCGGTGATGGAGCTGAGGGGTAGGGGCATGGGCGTCCGCAGAAAAATTTCCATGGTGGGAGAGGGGCAAGGAAGAAAACATATAACACAAATTACTTGTATCCATATTTCGGTTTCCACACAAACCTAACAACAGCTTTTCTATAAATATATAAAGTAGTAACTGTTGCACTTGTATAGCATTGCCATTCTATTAGTGACACAAACTCCTTGTTTACCAGGACAGCACGTGGTATTTTCTACTTTCTTAGCACAGTTACTAGCCTGCAGTTTGTAGAATGTTATTTCCTCTAAAGTCCTAGTTATAGCTGGATACATACAATGAAGCCTCCATTTTACATAACCGCATTTTCCATTTTTCCATTTTTGTGGTCCCACCAATCAGGGGCGCTCCACCAATGAGGCGAGTTGAGACACTCGCCTCAGGCGGCAGCGCCCCCCTGGTTGCCAGGGGCGGCAAAAATGCCGCACCTGGTAACTAAGAGCCGAATTTCCGGTTTTCAAACCGGAAATTCGGCTATTCTAGTGCAGAGAGCGCTATTGCGCTCTCTGCACCAAGCGTCGCGGACCACCCCTGCCCTCTCTGGCACTATAAAGGTTAGTGCCGTGGGGAGAGAAGGGGGCGGCGAAAGAAGGCCGCCTCAGGCGGCATTATAGCAAGAATCGCCCCTGCCACCAATATGTATAATGCTCAATACATTTCCCTGACTTTACACCATTTTTTTTGGTCCCCTGAAAAATGTAAAATGGGGGTTCTACTGTACATAACAACAACAGCAGGAAGAGGTTGTGCACTACAAAATGTCACTAGTATAGCATCATACCTCCCAACTGTCCCGTTTTTAGAGGGACAGTCCCTCTTTTGACAGCTCAACCCGCAGTCCCTCATTTGTACTGGATAGTCCAGTTTTTCTCTGCACTGAACAGCCAGAAAAAGAAACAAAGTTTCTAACTTAATTGGCTTTTGGCGGAGAGCCCAGAACAGCCATAGCAGAAGATAAGATACTTTTGTAACAGTTTCTAGTTAAGCAAATAAGTAATTGTAACAATATAGGATAACGGGTCCCTTGGGAAAAGTTAGACTCACAGCTTAAAGGGCAATTCACCTTCATTCGCAAAACTGTAATAACTGGGGAAAAAAACACAGAGATATGTTCAAACTTTCATAACCTGCCAAATTTTGTAAAATGAACATGGTAATTAGGGGGTGTGGCCACATAAATGGTCATAGGCAAAACACATTTTGCTAACAACTTTTTCCCCCCTCTTTTTAAAAGAGACAATGAGGGGGATACAGGACAGGAGCAGGAGAGGGGGATGTGGTGCAAACATATATATTATAGATATTTCCTGTTGTTATACTGTTTCTTTGATATCTATACAGATATATATAGAGAGTTATTAGAGAGAGGTGAGAATGAGAATGAGAATGGAAAGGGTAAAAGAGGACAGGACAAATAGAGTGAGGACATGGATAGGTGGTGGATTCAATGGAGCAGCAGGGCAAGGAACTGTAGGGGTTAATGTGCTTTGTTACAAATTGTTATAGGCAAAACCCACACTGTACCTAAAAGATTGAATAATGAATGTAGTTACACAGCTACACACAGGTTCATTATACTCTCTATAACTCACACACACAGTCTGTCAGACCTTCTTACACACAGTCGCCCTGGGAAAGAAGCTGCTTTAGCAGAAGGAGATTCTCTACTGTGATCGTCTGTTCCCCACACAGTTGAAGAGCCGAAAGCGTCTCAAAGAGGGAAGGGGCGGAGCTAAATCCGGACTGCCGCTCTAAGCAGTAGAATAGGCATTGGGATGGTCCATTATTTGAAGGGGTGCTGACATTCTCATTGGTAATTTTAATAAATGTGTTCATAACAAAACAATATATATACACACACACATATGGCAAGGGAATATCCTTGATTATGAAGTACAAGTCCAGGGGGGGGCTGTCCATGGGTAGGGGTCCGAGGAAGACTGCGGACGTCAGCGCACACAACGTAGGGGCGTGTTTAGGTCTGATGCCTAGGGCGGTATTGGACCTAAATACAGCTCTGAGTACACATCATTTAAAAAGACGCCAGATGGAAGATGTGCCCCTTGATGCTCATTCAAAAAGCTGACCAGGTTACAGAAAATGTGTTACGACGTTCAAAGCTCAACCAACGCTCCCTAACTTGCTCATCTGAATGAATTGCAAGTTATGAGATGGGGACAGGATAGGAAATGTCTGTGCCTCACCTCACCCACTGCTGTCGAAACCAGCACTTTATTCATGGTGGGGAATGCTGATCTCTGTGCTCCATTTCAGCACCTAGCTACTAGGTTTGCCACCTGGCCGGTATTTTACCGGCCTGGCCGCTAAAAATTATGTTTTATGCCAATGTTATTAATAGGAAAAAAACGGCAAGAATATAGTAAGCCCGGTATTTTAATCCAGAAAAGGTGGCAACCCTACTAGCTACACTAGAAGAATGTCTACGTGAGCCCAATTCATAGCGGACACCTGGAGATTCGGGGAGATTTAGTCGCCCTGCGACTAATCGCCTCTTCTTTCGGGCAACTAATCTCCCCGTACGGCTTCCCCCTGTCTTCCGCCTGCAAGAATGAGAAAATGCCTGCGGCATGACACTCGTGGTGCTTCGTTTTCTGAAGTGGCCCGAAGTTGCCTGACTTCAGAAAACGAAGCGCCAGGTGTGACCTTACCCTTATAGACTGGCTGGTCAGTACGTTGTCATTACTACTTTTTGCTGCAAGGAAATGAGTAAATACCTGCCAATACATTCCCTGCTGTCTGCCCCGTCATATAGATCCAAGGCAAATTGTGTTTTTTTGACACCATAAAAATATTGTTTCCACCAGCCAATAAGAAACATGAAAATAAAATAGATCACTTCAATGGGAACATTTTTTTTATAATAAAAACATAAATATAAATGTGCATTTAGTATTATGGTTCAATTTAGCATCATGATTGGCCATGGGGACGGCACTCTGGTTGCATTCCCATTGATGTTACCCTCAGGGGACAAATCGAGCAATTTGCAAGTGCTTGTCTTTCCCATCCTGCAGCCTGCTTGGACAATTGGCTTTCATTTACTGTAGGGATGCACCGAATCCAGGATTCGGTTCGGGATTCAGCCAGGATTCGGCATTTTTCAGCAGGATTCGGATTCGGCCGAATCCTTCTGCCTGGCCGAACCAAATCCTAATTTGCATATGCAAATTTGGGGCGGGGGGGGAAATCGCATGACTTTTTGTCAGAAAACAAGGAAGTAGAAAATGCTTACCCCCTTCCCACCCCTAATTTGCATATGAGGATTCGGGGGTTCGGCCGAATTCCAAAATAGTGGACTTATCAGTCAGGTGCATCGTTGACCAGGCCCGGATTTGTGGAAAGGCCACGGGCCCGGGCCTAGGGGTATATTTATCAAAGAGTGAAGTTAATAGTGAAGTTCCGCCACTAGAGTGAAATTCCGCCACTCTCCATTCATTTCTATGGGATTTTTATAGGCGTATTTATCAAAGGGTGAACTTTCACTTCACCCATTGATAAATACGCCTTTCAAAATTCCATAGAAATGAATTGAGAGCTGCGGAATTTCACTCTAGTGGCGGAACTTCACTCTTTGATAAATTTACCCCCTAGGGCGGCAGGATTTTAGGGGGGCGGCATGCTGCCCAACCACACCCACATTGGTTCAAAAACACTGGGAATATGCTGGAAATACAATCATTTTTTAAATCCACATTGCTCCGGTCCAGATGATGAAAAATTGCACGAATAAAGGGGAGGGGACATGGGCGACAAACAGCAGTGCGCCCACTATGTAAATCCGGCCCTGGCGTTGACTTAGCATAGGGGCTTATTTTGGTTGTTTAGGGAGCTTATTTGCAGAATGTATACCATTCTGTAATTGACTTAAACTCTAAACAACAATTTAATGAGAGGAAGTGTATCTAACTAGATAAGTAATTCTAGCATGTACAGCGCTACAGCCATGCTCAGTGGTCAGACTTTTGCTTTGTATTGTGTCCAAAAACAGCTTGAGGACTGCATATTTAGCCATGCTGGATTTGTGTTGCTCTTTCTTATGAAGCTGCAGACTATACAAAGATCCGTTTTTGCTACTATTTAATTTCAAGGTGCTACCAAATTTGTAAAAAAAAAAAAAGAATATCTGTCCCCAAACCTACAGCAGCTGCATCAATGTGTAAGGTCTCCACAGAATTAAGCCCAGTTATAGCACAGATATTTCAGATCTCTCATTACCCAAGCACATATTCGGTGGCAGGCGCCAGCTGCATTGCTTTGTTAGGTTAAAATGACTTTGGAATGGAATTTAAAACGATGGAGTCTTGCTCGCTAACCCATAACCAGGTTAATAGCGCGTGGCAGTGTCATCAAAAATCCCAAATTCTTCTAGCACAGGAGTGATGAGAGAAGAGGCTGCCTTATATTGGCTGTATTATGCTAAAGTGGGTTTTCAATTGGTGCTGGTTAGAGAACATTATGGCACGGTGAAATTGTTAACTCCTCGCTGACCAATTTTAAGGCTTGGCAAAGGAATGTATGGTGTGTGTAAAAGGAAAAACTGGATATGTTGCTAAACTACAGAAACTGGAAGGCTGGGGGGGGGGGGGTCATAATGCTTACCCAGAGCAAAGACAGAGGATGTACAAAATATAATTGAGCAATGGAATCTCTATAAACCTTTGCAAATGTTGCAATAAATGAAGTTCAACCAGCAAACTGGACATAATGGCAGATACCATAAGAGGTTGCTGCAATATGCCATGGTACTTTATACTGGACCTGTAAGGGGCTGTTTGGATCGCAAATGTGCTTAAAAATGCCAGGGACTCTTTTGAATCTCTGCCAAGGCAAGGATACACCCTTGTAAATCCTGTTTTACCCTGTCTATATATTGTACTGGGCATCAAGTTGTTTGTAGAATATGGAAAATGTTTTTATATTGGAGCTTTGGAGTAGAAACATGTTTTGAATTTGATATGAGTACTTAAAATACTTTTTTTGGGGTCAACTTTCTTTTTGGGACATTTAGCATACATTAAAGCTGCTAGTGCATTGATTTTGCAGTATCCATGAAAATTGTATTCTGCCAAAAAGGGTACTTTCCAAACATATATGTTTATTTTGGGTACAAATTGTAATCAACATTGGGGCAAGGGCTGATATCAATAATGTGTAATATCTGACGGCATAGCTAACAACTATTACTGGGCCTTAATTCCCACCTGATCACTGTTGGTTTCTTTGCTTTTTAGAGCGGTAATCACTGCAGACAGATTTCCAGCATGAGATACTCCAGCTATTGTTTAACTACAAATCCCAGAATCCCAGGATGTTGTTGGAAGATAAGAATTCCAGGTAGCAGGTCTCTCTATCACCATAAAAGAAAAATAATGATTCCTTGAAGAATGGGATGGTACATTCCATTGTGTGTTCATTCTCTGCCTCGCAGCAGGGGTGGTAATTGATGGTAATGTTGCAGCGATATTCCTTTTCTGAAAGTGGTACAAACAGAAACTGTACTGTTTCTTTAAAGTAGGTTTATTAGGAATAGACATGATGGAGTAGGTGGCAGGGAATTGCCATGTGTGATTATGTTTGTTAGAAGGCAACATGTGTATGCATAGAATCCTTTACAGAGCAGGAGATATCCTGGCCAATGCCTAGTTCCCAGGCAATACCCAAACCAGACAGAAAATGGCCTGCAATCATTTCCTTGGCAGAAAATAAAAAGCCTGATATAATTGGCCCATAGATTTTATGTTAAAGTATCATTCAGGCAACTAAAGGGAAAATCCAACCATTATCCATTGTATACTCCTAAAATGCCTGCTTGAAGGCCAGTTAAAGCAAGATTTGGGGTAAAAGCCAATTCATTGTCCCAGATATTACATATTACTGTAACCTTGTTATGGGCAAAGGGGGCAGGTCAAATGTTAGGTCTCAAAGAGTGCCTATAAGTCTGAAATCCACTGAACTAGAGGCACTGGTCCTTATTTCCAGGGTCGGACTGGGGGGCCCGGGCCCACCGGGACCGTTGTCCAGGGCCCCCTTCCGGCCTCCCCACCCGCCCCCTACTATGAGTTGGCGCACGGCACGCACACCATGAAATTGCGATCATCACGCACGAGGACGTGTTTGGCGCAATGCGCAGGCTGCGCAGTCCCGAAATATATTTTCTATATCCATTATGTGGGGAGAGGGGGTCTGGCCCGGCTGGGGCCCATGAGGGTGGGGCTTATTTCTGTAGGTAAATGAGAGCAGAACAGGCAGTAACCCTTCAAACACCCCCTTGTCTCTTTCTATATATATTGGGCATCTATCTAGTACTACCAATCCCTATTTCTGTAGGGGAAATGAAAGCTGAACAGGCAGTAACCTTTTAAACATTGTCTACGTCCATAGGGGGCGTGTAAACTAGCGGCTATGATGAGAAGCCAGCAGGAAGTGTAAACTAGCGGCTATGATGAGAAGCCAGCAGGAAGTGTAAACTAGCGGTTATGATGAGAAGCAAGCAGGAAGTGTAAACTAGTGGCTATGATGAGAAGCAAGCAGGAAGTGTGCCAGACCAAGTAGTATTTTCCTTGGGTGCCAATACAACTTGTCATGGCTTTGCTCTCTGCTTATATTAAGTAGTTATAAAAGTGCACTCCAGTTTGTGACCTGGGTGCCAAGTGACAAATATGTAAAGCAAAAGATAAAAATCGGCACATTCAGGGTTTGTTTAACATTATATATTTTATTATAGTATAATATATTATACAAACCCTGATTGTGCTGGTTTTTACCTTTTGATTTACATATTTTAAGAGTACCCCTGCTTTAATCACAAAACTGATATACAAGGTCAGACTGGGCTGGCTGGACACGGCAAAAAACCTGGTGGGCCCTGCCATCCCAGATCCACTTCTGCACTTCTGGCAGAGCCGCTTTTTTCTCGGCCTCCCCCCACCCGACTCATGGGGTAAGAGGGGGATTTGCCCCATTCGGGGGGCCCTGGGGGTAGAGGAGGGGGGCCCTTGGGGGGAGGTTGCAGGCCTCTGATGTGGCAACCTTGGTGGGCCCACACCTCTCCAGTCCCATGCTGCTGATATGGTTCATAGGTTTGATATCAAACATACAACTCATGTCCCTTTAACAGATCTCCTCTGTCTCCTGTAATACAATGTGCACAGAGAAAGATGGTGGCAGCGCTGACTGAAAAGCATAATGTAAATTCCCCCGGGGGCTCAGCTTTCGTGGCAGAGACATGTGGCAGAGAAGCAGCTAGATGAGCGGAATTGTTCATGGGTTAAAGTTAATCTTCCGACAGCTGAGAATCCAGTGTTATCTACGCAATTTCTCCAAGCTTTAATCTCCAGTCGCATTCAGCAGTGTCTATTAGAGGGATCAGCCTCGTAATAATCTCTCTTTTTATATGTGTTTTTCTTTCTGTAGGTGTAAAGATGTGCACAGAGGAATATCATATAGACATAAGGACTTGCTGTGGGAAACTGTGAATGGGCCATTGACTAAAGAAAAACAATAATTTATAACGTTTGTACAGAATTCAACAAAGGCTTTTCATAGAATAAAACCTCTAATGCCTTCTGATATTTAATGTACCTGGCTATAATATTTCTTAAAACACCATATAATTAACTGTGGCTGGCTCCACTTGGGTACCTTGGAGCAGTGGAGGGGGAGGGCTAAAATTTGGGATAAAAATATATTTGCTGTCCTAGGTATCCTTGGAACTATGGCTAAATTACTCTTACATCACTATGTCTGTATTATTGTTAGCACCTAAGTGGGTCCCCTATCCCTAGTTCGGGCCACATTGCTATGTATTACTCTCCTATAGAGCCTTTAATGCTCCATATTACACTAAACGTATCTTTTCCTATATTTCCATGTAATCCCTCTCTATAACTAGTCTTACTGCTCTATAGAACCCCACCTATTACTCCTTTTTCTCCATATTTGAACCAGAGCATAGACCCATTGCTCCAAATTACCATCCCTAAAACTCATTCTATAGCTCCATATAACCCTACCTATAATTGCTCCCATTGCTCCATATAACCTCCCTATAACTCATCCTATTGCTCCAAATAACCCTCCCTACAACTCCTCCTATTGCTCCATATAACCCTCCCTATAACTCCATATAACCCTCCCTATAACTCTTCCTATTGCTCCAAATAACCCTCCCTATAACTCCTCCTATTGCTCCATATAACCCTCCCTATAACTCTTCCTATTGATCCATAGAACCCTCCCTATAACTCTTCCTATTGCTCCATATAACCCTGCCTCTAACTCCTTATATTGCTCCATATAACCCTCCCTATAACACCTCCTATTGCTTCATATAACCCTCCCTATAACTCATTCAATTGTGCCATAAAATATATATTACAGTATATCTTTATATATGAATAACACAATAAACATTTTTGCTTTCTATAACTTGCATTGGCCCATATAAACTGTAACTGTGACGCCTCCTATTGGCCCATTATACTCCATCACTATAACTCCTCATTTTACGCCATGTAATTTTCCCAGTGGCTGCCTCTTGTACCTGCCATAATCCCAAGTGTTATTATGCTCAGAATTCCCAGCAAACCTTTTCTCTCTTTTATTCACATTGTTATCTCAATACAAATCTTTCTACCCTTCCAGTCAATCTCTATCTCTTTAACCCTATTCTCTGACCACATGCACAGTAAATGCACCACAGGGAGTTGGAGAGGAGCATATTGTATGTTTGCTGATCCTATCCCAAGAAATCTCATATACTCCACTTATTGGAAAGTCGCATCCTTCCACAGTTAATCAGAGAGCAGTTCGGGGCTTGCGCGGACAATAAACCCTATGGATTCATCAAGGCTGAGCTGTCAATTTTCTCATTAAATAGCTGTTCTAGGAAGGCGATTATCCGCTGCAAAGTATTTCTATATCTTATTAACCTCCATGTTATTAAATACTCTTCAGTCTGCACAGGAAATAAGCCATGTTTTATTTCCCTGGAATGACTCAGAAAGGGCAGATGAAACACACAGAATATTTTAAGATCCTTTTAAAGAGAAAAAAAAATCAGGCTTTGGATTTTTTTTAAACATTTTTTCATTTTATACAGCTTCAATGCTTTTTATACAGCTAATTTGTGTAGTTCAGGTTACAGATGTAGCGGGAGGTTTCCTGTCGGGAGTCCTGATGTCTGTTAAGTAGATGGAGGCCTTAATGCTCATGTGATCTAGTTAGTCAAAATAGAGGCAGTGAGATACAGGCACAAATGAGAGGTTCTTTAAGTGTTTGGCAGGCTTAACTATAACAAAAATGAAAATTTAATATAAACTTCATCATTATAAATACAATCAATGAAATACTCTGTATCGTTTCTGAAATAATTACGTTTATCTTCACTATTCCTCTCTCAGCATCTGTTTCTCTTCATTCTGTCTTCTTGCAGCAGTTGGGCTTCAGATATTCATTGACTGTCAGATCCAATATATCTTATAGGGGGCTCCCTTTCCTAGTAGATGTATTAGAGCTCACTCAAATAAATGATTCCAACACAAACAAAATCCAACAAAATAACTGCCTTTTGCACAAATCGTGCATGTAGAGAGACATGACGTCTGGTGATTTAAATAGAGTATTTTTTAGGGCTAAAGGAGCCCACCTATAAGTTATATTGGATCTGTCAATGAATTTCTGACACTCAACTTCTACATGAAGACAGAATGAAGAAAAACAGATGCTGAGAGAAGGATAGTGAAGATAAATTTGATTACTTCAGAAACAATTCTGAATTTTTAATTGATTATATTTAGAAAACTTTTTATTTCAGTATGCTGAAGCTTATATTTCACTTTCGCGATAGTTCCCCCTTAAGTCTCTATACTAAGGGCTTTAAGAGATGGACCAGCCGCTTGGAACAGAAGGGGATCCAGACAGATAACACTGAAAATGTCAAATTACAAGGGCAAAAGAAATAGACAGGGATAGTCCTGTGGAGGGAAGTTTCAAGGTATTAAGGGGGGCCAAGAACCCCCACTAACACTACTTCCAATTTCATCTTACCGTAATAACACTAACCCAATATGACCATTAAAATGATCAGCGCCTCTTAATTAGCTCTTTATATATGCATATACAGTATCAGTTAAGAGCACTGAATACCAACGAAATGGGAATTTCTCCCAAAATATCAACCCCGCTCCCATTCAAGAAGTGCTGTCCAATTGACGCCCCCCAAATGATCAATCACAGCACTTATTTGTAGCCACCAAGGGACATTTTTTATGGTTGCATTGCTCCCAAACACTTTTTACATCTGAATATGGCTCAGGGGAAAAAAAGTTGGGGATCCCCAATGTACTGTTCATTTTAGAGTGGCCCTAAGGCTTCTTTGTCTCCTGCTCTGTTTGTGTGTGCCATACTCTGCCTGCCCTGCTCTGACTGTGTGTGCCACACTCTCCCTGCCCTATGTTGCCTGTGTGTGCCATACTCTGCTTGACCTACTCTGCCTGTGTGTGCCATACTCTGCTGCTTGCCTTGCTCTACCCTACCTTTGTGTGCCATAGTCTGCTTTTGTGTACTCCATAATCTACCTGTGTTTGCCATACGCTACCTGTGTTTGCCGTACTCTGCCTGTGTTTGCCATACTCTGCCTGTGTTTGTCATACTCTGCCTGCCCTGATCTGCCTGTGGAAGGTAAGCCTAGTAGGGGTTTGTTCTGGGGGTTGTTAACATTTAGAAATACTTGTCAGGGGGGCCCTCAGGTGTTTAATCATGTACCGGGGGATGCTGTGTTATCCATAGGGGAGGAGGTGGAGGAATATGGATTTATGGGTATATCCTAATATGACCTACCACCATTAATGTGGGTATCAAATTAACATTTCTTGTAATAACATGGGTGTGGTTTAAGAAGGGGAGTGGTCAACACTGGCTTCCATTATCGACCCTTCACCACGTAGGCCAGAAAACCGACAGCCCTCGGTACCCTCCCTATAACTACTCATATTGCCCCATACAACCTTCCCTATAATCCATCTTATTGCACCATATAACCTTCCCTATAATTCCTCCTATTGCTCCATATAACCCTCCCTATAACTCCTCCTATTGCTCCATATAACCCTCCCTATAATTCCTCCTATTGCTCTATACAGTATAAGCCTCCCTATAACTCCTCATATTGCTCCATATAACCCTCCCTATAACAACTCCTATTGCTCCATATAACCCTCCCTATAACTCCTCCTATTGCTCCATATAACCTCCCTATAACTCCTCCTATTGCTCCATATAACCCTCCCGATAACTCCTCCTATTGCTCCATATAACCCTCCCTATAACTCCTCTTATTGCTCCATATAACCCTCCCTATAACTCCTCCTATTGCTCCATATAACCCTCCCTATAACTCCTCCTATTGCTCCATATAACTCTCCCTATAACTCCCATTGCTCCATATAACCCTCCCTATAACTCCTCCTATTGCTCCATATAACCTCCCTATAACTCCTCCTATTGCTCCATATAACCCTCCCGATAACTCCTCCTATTGCTCCATATAACCCTCCCTATAACTCCTCTTATTGCTCCATATAACCCTCCCTATAACTCCTCCTATTGCTCCATATAACCCTCCCTATAACTCCTCCTATTGCTCCATATAACCCTCCCTATAACTCCTCCTATTGCTCCATATAACCCTCCCTATAACTCCTCCTACTGCTCCATATCACCCTCCCTATAACTCCTCCTATTGCTCTATATAACCCTCCTTCTTCCTCCTCCAAAGAACTTCTTAATTTGTGGTTTCAGGACAAGGTAATAAAATGGACAGAATGTGTCCAGATCTAGTGACCCATAGCCATAGCTTTACATTTTTAGACAGCTGACCAGTAAATGCTACCTGTGGATTGGTTACTATTGGTTAATAGTCCAGTGTTAAACTTTGCACCCTTCATTACATTAACCCTATTATTCATGATGACTCCATTGCCCCTTCATTAAAATGACTTCATAACCTTTAAGTTAAATGACTTTCTTTAACTTTTAAACCTTGATGGCAACTTTCCAAATGTCCCAGAATCCTCCACTCTGTGCCGCTCGATAGCCACTGAAGGTAGATAGCGGTAAATATGTCATAAACGTTTTGATTGTGCGTTCCTGTGCTGTCATTAATGGGATTTATTCGGCGGCTGCTATGAGACACTTTGGTTTTATTTAACTATAAACAACCTGGAACAGATAATGAAGTATCTCGCTGTCCTGGGCGCTATTAATAAGGAAGGATTGTAATAGGATTGCTCGTTCCTCTGGGGGGAAGTGAAATCATGCTGTTTTAGGTTGATGACTAGCAGCTCGCTGAGCAAGTAGTGACGGCCAGGAATCTCGGGGGCTTATATCTAACCCGCGCAGGATTAGTTAAATAAACAAATGTAGAATTAAAAATTGATTTTTGCAGGCCCGCAGTCATGGGGAAATGATTTAGCGCTGCCTGGTTTAGTAAGTCGAGGGGACACAAAGGAAATCGCTTGGATTCGCATTCTGCAAACTCAGATTCCACTGAGGAAATATTTAACGGAAAGGCACATTTCCATTCACCAGCTGTTATAGAACTACAACTTCCAGGATTTATTGCTCAGTCTACATGGGAAGAGGGTGTTGGGACTTGTGCAAAATAAGATTGAGGTTGACAAAACCTGGTTTTCATAAATTATCAAAATGTGAGATCAGAGCTCACAACAGAAAAATTCACCCACTTTGTCTTCATTCCTATGGATTGTAGAATCGTATTTAATAAATAGTGAACTCTAAATTTTACTTGTTGATAAATACGTTTCTAAATATCCCATAGGTATGAATATAAAGTGGTCAGTTCTATTTTATTAAATCTGCCGCTAAGTGTTAATATTTGGTGCTAGCACCCACCCTTTAGAAATAATAAGTTAAAGGACATGTAAAGCCTCCACAAAAAAATGTAATCAGTTAACAGCCTCTTTGAAATGTTTATATACCTGCTGCGTCTTAATAGTAAGGCCATTAAATCACTACGGATTTCTTGTCCTCCTCTAACCCGCTTGGCCCTCCCTCAAGAATTGACTTTGGCTGTTGGCTACTGAGCATGCTCAGTTCTTCTTAATTCACATTAAACAAAACCTTTAGTTTAGCAGATTCCAAAGGAAGAAGAGGAAGCAAAAAAAAGTTGTTACTCTTTTTAAGAAAATGTGATGGCGCTGGTGAACAGAGGGGATTATATGCAGTAGAAATCATGTGCTTTGGGTGAGGGAGATGTACCCGACTTAAAGGGATACTGTCGTGGAAAAAAATGTTTTTTACAAAATGTATCAGTTAATAGTGCTACTACAGCAGAATCCTTCATTGAAATCTGTTTTTCAAAACAAGAAATGGATTTTTTTATATCTAATTTTAAAATTTGCTATGGGGCTAGACATTTTGACATTTCCCAGCTGCCCTCAGGTCATGTGACTTGTGCTCTGATAAACTTCAGTCACACTTTACTGCTGCACTGCAAATTGGAGTGATGTCATTACCCCTCCCTCCCACAAGCTGTTGTAATGTAAATAGAGCCTTGTCTGCTGAGCCTGTCAATTGAACAATAGGCAGGTATCAAGATAAGCTCCCACTGACACCACTTCAGAAGGATTGAAATAAGATAGTCCTGTGATCACTGCCCCCACTTACGTTTCAAAAATAAATATATACATACATATATATATATATATATATATCTATATATATATATATATATATATATGTATATATATATATACACACACACACACACAATTCATTTTGGGCACTGGAAAAAATATTTTATATAGATAGTTTATTTAAATTTGTTTACACAAAAATGAAACACAGGAGTACACTCCCAGGACTGATGACAGGGAATAGAAAAAAGGATAAAATGAGGAGGACATACTTGAAAACCAGGAAAACTTAGGAGGAAGTCTAGAAAGGGTTAAAATAGCTCAGAAGAAAGGAGACAGTAAGTAGTTAATGAAAAAAGAAGTATTGCAGGCAGGAAAGGAGCAAGGTGTGTGTGAGGTGGATAGCAGAGGGAACTCACAGCTTACGGAACGCATTTTAGGACATCATGCGCCTAATTACCTTTGCTGCATGCGTTGTCCTATGCCTTCTCCATAGCGCATTGTTTGCCTTTGTAGTCACGCATGCTCCAAATGCGCAGTCACACCTCCGCTCAGGGCTGGATTTACATATTGGGCGCCCCTAGGCCCACTGCCGTTCGTCGCCCCTCTCCCCTCCAGGGGGACAGGAGCAATGGGGATTGGCGCATGGAAAATTTAAAAAAATGGTTGTATCTCCAGTGCATCCCCAGTGTTTTTGAACCAATGTGGGTGTGGCTGGGCAGCATGCCGCCCCCCTAAAATCCTGCCATCCTAGGCCCGGGCCTAGGTGGCCTTTCCACAAATCCGGGCCTGCCTCCGCTCTGTAGCCTCCCTCCTCAGATGTCACTCATCATAGCTCCACCCTCAGCCTTCCTCCTTCAGCTGTCAGGTATCTGGTATCAGGCATCAGGTGTCTTCCATCAGGCATCAGGCATCAGTCTTCCTCCATCGGGCATCAGGCATCAGGCGACCGTATTCTGTCCTGGGCTGCTTTATTCACTTTTTTTTTTTTTACACATTTTTTTAACTTCCGGTTTTCTATTTGGCGCATTTTTTCCCCAGCCAATAGGAGTCTTAGGTTTTGACCAATCAAGTCAAATCAATGCCACTTGTAGGCGTCACCATTTCTTCCCACAGACATTATTTGGCAAGGCACGCCGGCCGGCTTCATTTATTTATCCCCGCATTTGTGCTGGTAATTAAATAATTTTTAATTAACTGAAATGTGGCATATACTTTAATTAATTTGTGTTTATGTTGTTTTTTTTATTTTTTTTTTATATAAGTTAGCTTGCTGCTTGCAAATAATTTACACTGCACAAGAGAGAGCATGTTTCTCTGTACTTTAATTACCTTCCATGGCTTTGTGTTTTAGTTTAATATTTTATAATATATAATATTTTTCTGGTTTTATTGCCTTCATTTTATTTATTTATTTATTTATTTTATACGGTTTTAATTTTTTTAATAGAATTTTTTTTATTTTATTTTTTATCTATTTTATTTTTTATCTATTTTATTTTATTGCCATTATTGTCATTACAGGTATTTACCATAGCTTTGCAGCTTGTTCGTTTGTTTTATAAACAAATTTTTACCCATGTTTGATTTACTTGTCCTTTAGCTTCTATTTTTTTGCTCTATTCTAACTTTATACTGACCACATCTAAAAAAAACCATGCTCTGTAAGGCTACATATGCATTGCAAAGGCTGCATTTTGATTTCTCCTTTTCCTATTCAGGCATCTCCTATTGATTTCCCACCTTTTACAATGCATGGTTGCTATGAGTATTTGTACCCTAGCAACCAGATGGTTGCAATAGCAAACGAGAGAGCTACAGAATTAAAAGCTAAATAACCAAAAAAAAAAAAAAACATGATTAAAAAATCTAAACAAATGGCAAATTGTCCCAGAACATAACACCCTACATTATACAGGTATAGGATACCTTATCCGGAAACCCGATATCCAGAAAGCAACTAATTACGGAATGGCTGTCTCCTATAGACTCCATTTTATCCAAATAATCCAATTTTTTAAAAATTATTTCATTTTTATCTGTAATAATAAAACAGTAGCTTGTACTACTTGATCCCAACTAAGATATAATTAATCCGTATTGGAAGCAAAACCAGCCTATTGGGTTTATTTAATGTTTAAATTAATTTCTAGTAGACATAAGGCACGAAGACCCAAATTACGGAAAGATCCATTATCCGGAAAACCCCAGGTCCCGAGCATTCTGGATAACAGGTCCCATACCTGTACTAAAATTTAAATCAAAGGTGAACAATCCATTTAACATGTTGTAGTATCCAGGCCCTGACTGGCAATCTGTGGGTTCTTGCAAATGCCAGAGGGGCTGCTACAAGATGCCATAGAAAGTCAGTATTTGGTGGCCTGGTGGGGGCTCTTTGTGCTTCTGTGTGGGCTGAATTGGTCTCTGCATACCGGAAATGCCGGTAGAATTTTTTTATTTGATTTATTTTATTGCCATTATTGTCATTATAGGTATTTACCATAGCTTTGCAGCTTGCTCGTTTGTTTTATAAACCAGTTTTTACCCATGTTCGATTTACTTGTCCTTTTATCTTTTTATTTTTTGTTATAGTTTTTGCACTATTCTAACTTTATCATTCAAATAATGACCACGTCTAAAAAAAAAAAAACAAAAAAAAAAACATGCTCTGTAAGGCTACAAATGCATTGCTAAGGCTACGTTTCGTTTACTCCCTTTCCTATTCAGGCATCTCATATTGATTTTCCACCTTTTTCAAATCCAATGCATGGTTGCTAGGGGTATTTGTACCCTAGCAACCAGATGGTTGCAATAGCAAACTAGAGAGCTATAGAATTAAAAGCTACATAACCAAAAAATAAAAACGATTAAAAAATGTAAACAAATTGCAAATTGTCCCAGAACATAACACCCTACATTATACTAAAATTTAAATCAAAGGTGAACAATCCATTTAAGATATTGTAGTGTCCAGGCCCGGACTGGCAATCTGTGGGTTCTTGCAAATGCTAGAGGGGCTGCTACAAGATGCCATAGAAAGTCAGTATTTGGTGGTCTGGTGGGGGCTCTTTGTGCTTCTGTGTGGGCTGAATTGGTCTCTGCATACCGGAAATGCCAGGGCCTATTTCAACCCTTCAACTGCCAAGTACATACAGCGTACGTGCTGGCGGTTCAGGGCTCAGGCTGCCAAGAACGTACGTTCTCCTGCAGCTGAGCCCTTCTCTCTGCATCGGCGGGTTTTGCCGCCTCTGCAAAGAGTCTGGAGGGTTGACAGCCCCCTGGGCAACGAGGCTGGGGGGCTATCAAGTCGGATCTACGTCGCGATTGTCGCAGATCCAACTTCAAAGTAGCAGATGCGCCATGTATGGCGCTGCTGCTACTTTCTTACCTCCTCCACGACGCACATCCGCCCCACTCACTTCCTGCGGAAAGATTGGTATTTTTTATTCTTTTGATTTAAGCACACTTGGTCCCTTTTGTACACGTATTTGCACACTCGGACAACTTTTACAAGTGCACAAACATGTACACAAAAACTCACAAACAGGTGTGGTTTTTTTTTTTTTTTACTTACTCATCGTACTCTTATCTTTTTTGTTTTGCCTAAAAACGTATTTTGACAGCGTGACGATTGGATAATCGATATTGGCCACTAATTACGCTGTCGTATTAATTATTTTATTTCACTGATTTATGCTATTTTTGTGCTTTTATTGCAATTTTATTCCTAAACTTTCAGCAGGTTATTGAATGGCCGATTCTAAGCAATTCTTCTTCTTTTCAATTGGTCTTCATTATTTAGTTTTTGGGTTATTTGCCTTCTTCCTCTGACTCTTTCCAGCTTTCAAATGGGGGTCACTGACCCCATCTAAAAAAAATGCTCTGTAAGGCTACAAATGTATTGTTATTGCTACTTTTTATTACTCCTCTTTCTATTCAGGCCTCTCCTAATCATATTCCAGTCTCTTATTTAAATCAATGCATGGTTGCCAGGGGAATTTGGACCCTAGCAAACTGGTAAGCTGCTGAATAAAAAGCTAAATAACTCAAAACCCACAAATAATAAAACATTAAAACCAATTGCAAATTGTCTCAGAATATCATTCTTTACATCATACTAAAAGTTAACACAAAGGGGAACAACCCCTTTACCAAAAATATATGGTTTTCGGGGGTCTTTTTACAGTTTGGGGGTCTTAACACACAGTTGGGCATCTAGACAAGTGAGAAATCTCCATAAAACTATATACATTTGGTATTGCCGCGTTCAGGAGACATAGACCTTTCCAAATCGGCTTCTACATAAAATAAATGATGTTGCTGACATATGTGATTGTTCTTTGTAAACATTTTTTTTTTTCATTTTATTAGACACTTAGAAGCCTATTTTTTTTTTTTACAGAAGTAGAATAACACCAAAAAAAGTTACCGTAATGCGGCCGACTCACATATCCAAAAAAGCTGTAGTCACACCTTCGTCCTGGCCACACATAATGCTCCAATTTAACCCCTCCTGTCGCGTAAATCAGCCTTCACATCTAAGCTTTCCTAATTTGATTTCCTCCACTCCCTCTCAGCCCTCCTCCCTTATCCGTAACCCCTCACCTCTTGTACAATACACATCTCCGCCTTCTGCCCTCCTCCTTCATTCGTCAGGCTTGCCATTTTAGTTTTCAGCTTTCATCAAATTTCATCTATATTTCTGTCTTGTGCCCTCCTTTCTTATCGGTCGTGTTCCCTATATTTACGTAATATCCAATAGCAATTCAATAATGAGTTTTCCAACCAATAAAATTTAAGTATTGTTTTTACGAGTTTTAAAGTAACCTCAGATCGTAAATGCAGGCCTGCCACCATGGGGCGACCGTTGTCCACGGCCTGGCAAAATTTAGCTTTAAAGGAGGGTTCTGTGATGCGCATTCTGGACTAGCTGGGCCCTCCTTAAAGGAGAAGGAAAGCCCCAGGGCGCAAAACCCCTCCCCCCCTCCCCTCCGTTGCCCCCCCTCCCTCCTCCCCCTGGCCTACCTGTCCCCCTGGGCAAATGCCCCTAACTACTGCGCATGCGCCGAATGTCACGAAGTTCGAAGTTTCGTGACATTCGGCGCATGCGCAGTAGAGCCGTACCGGTAACTGTTCCTACTGCGCATGCGCCAGAAAATGCCGGTCAGAGCAGGAAGAAGACGCGCGTGGGAGAAGATGGCGACTGTGAACTCCGTGGACAGGACCTGCGCAGAGGGGTGAGTAACAAGTTAGGGGCATTTGCCCAGGGGGACAGGTAGGCCAGGGGGGAGGAGGGAGGGGGGGCAATGGAGGGGAGGGGGGAGGGGTTTTGTGCCCTGGGGCTTTCCTTCTCCTTTAAGAGTGTGGACATCACTACAGGTGAAGACCCGAAGCTCAAATGTAGCTGAGGTGTTAAGAATTGAAGCTCCAGTCGAAGACCCGAAGCTCAAGACCCATAGTGTGAACTGAGCCGATGTGGTAAGAAGACGAGCTTCATTTGTGGGTTAAAGGTCAGACATAGTGTTCTGGGAACAGGAGTCAGGTGGAATTTACACGGCTAGGCCATTGTACTGTATCTTGTTTCCAAGTACAACCCAGCTGCTGTATCTGTAATTAGTGTAAGCTTGGACTGGACATGAGATACTAACTCCCTGCTGTGGGGTTGCCACATTCATGCTATATTTTGCATGTGCAGCATTAGTTGTGCATAATGTGTTATGCCTACAGCAGAGATTCTCAATCTCTCAATTCGGGCAAATTACAGAGGGGCTGTTGTATATTTTCTATAAGTGGGCCGCTCTTGATCTAATCGCCGTATTAGAAAGTTCCTGTCAAAGTATCCAGCGGGCTCTAGGACCACTTCTCCATCCTCTCTGCCACTGTGGCTCCGCCCCTCCCACTCCTCTGTTATCGTGCTGTGTGTAGGCCATCAGGGGGAAAAGGGGGGGTCAGTCGCCCCAGGCCCAACAGGTTTTAGGCTTCCCCTCTCTCTGTCACTCTGTCCTTCTCTCTTCCCCTCTCTCTTTCACTCTGTCTCTCTTTGTCAGTCTGTCCCTCTCTCTTCCCCTCTCTCTGTCACTCTCAGTCCCTCTCTTCCTCTCTCTCTGTCACTCTGTCCCTCTCTCTCTCTGTCACTCTGTCCCTCTCTGTCACTCTGTCCGTCTCTCTGTCACTCTGTCCCTCTCTCTGTCACACTCTGTCCCTCTCTCTTCCCCTCTCTCTCTGTCCCTCTCTCTTCCCCTCTCTCTGTCAAATCAAATCAAATCAAATCAAATGAGCTTTATTGGCAGGACCAAATACATTAAACATTGCCAAAGCAGGTAGAGGGGTGAAATGGGTGGGGTTAGGGGGGGCAGTTTATGGGAATAGGGGAAAGTGGGGTCTCTCTCAGTCTATGACAGTCTCTTATATATTGTGCAGCTATTGTTACTGTCCGTGCCTCTTCTCCCAGTAGGAAGTGGAGTTTCCTCTCTTCTTTTATGGATGTGAAGTCTGGGATGTGACTGGAAAATCTCAGTGCTGAGTATTTGGGGCACTGTAGCAAGAAGTGGACCTCATCCTCCATGGCCTCCTGGTCACATTGCTGGCACAGTCTGTTCTCTCTGGGTCTGTAGGTCTGTCTGTGCCGTCCTTGTTCTATCTCCAAGTTGTGGGCACTCAGTCTGTACATACTCAGGATCTGTCTGTCTTTGGGGTTCTGCAGCCTTTCCAGATATGGGGCCAGTCTGTACTCTCTCCCCAGTGATTGGTAGATAGAAAGTTTCTGGGAATTTGATATTTCGTTCCTCCAGTCACAGACGTATTGCTCTTTGACTTTGTTTATTTTTTGTGTTATTTGGCCTTTTGTCAGTTGGTGGGAGTCTTGGGTGGGCAGGGTGCTGATGAGTTGTTTCAGGGTGCATGGTTTGCACTGGGTCTGGTTGTTTAGCCAGGCTTTATGGTGGTAGGTCATGGGGCTGCTGTTCTGTAGATGTGCCCAGTATGAGAGCACCCTCTTCTTTATGGCAAACATTAGGGGAAATCTGCCCAGCTCAGCCCGACAGGCAGAGTTTGAGGTGCTCCTGTGGACCTGGAGAAGGTGCTTACAGAATTCCAGGTGGAATATTTCTGTTGGGCTAGAATCCCATTTGGATTGGTCTGGGTAAGTGACAGGACCCCAAACTTCGCTTCCATAGAGGAGGATTGGAGCGATGACACTGTCGAAGATTCTAAGCCAGACTCTCACTGGTGGTTTAAGGTGGTACAGGTGTCTTCTGATGGCATAGAAGGTCCTGCAAGCCTTGTCTTTTAGGGCAGCTATTGCTGGTTTAAAGCTTCCTGATTGGCTGATTTCTAGGCCAAGGTAGGTATAGCTGTCAGTGCCGTTCAGTGGGCAGTTGTTTAGTGTAAAGGAGGGATTTTTGTGTTGTTTATTCTTCTTTTGGAAAACCATGACCTTCGTTTTGTTTGGGTTAATGGGCAATGCCCATGTTGTGCTGTACTTCTCCAGTACTGCCAGGCTGGCTTGCAGGCCACTCTCTGTTGGTGAGAGGAGAAGGAGATCATCAGCATACAGCAGGAACTTCACCTCGCTGTCATGTAATTTCAATCCTGGTGCTGAGGAGGAATCTAGTGCTGCCAGTTCATTGATGTAGATGTTAAATAGAGTTGGACTCAGGCTGCAGCCCTGTCTGACTCTGCGGTCTTGTCGGAACCACTCGCTTCTCTTCCCATTAATCTTCACGCTGCATTGGTTCTCAGTATATGAGCTCTTTATGGCATCATATGTCTTCCCTCCTATGCCACTCTCCAGAAGTCTCAGGAATAGACCTGGGTGCCACACTGAGTCAAAAGCCTTTTTAAAGTCTACAAAACTGGCAAATATTTTTCCATGTTTTATATTGTGGACGTGGTCCCTGATGAGGCTGTGCAGGGTGTAGATGTGATCAGTGGTGCGATGGTTTGGCATGAACCCTGCTTGGCTCTGGCTGAGGACATGGTGCTGGGTTAGGAATGTGAGGATTCGCCTATTTAGGATACTGTTGAACAGTTTGCCCATTGTGCTGCCCACACAGATCCCTCTGTAATTGGCTGGGTCATACCGGTCCCCACTTTTGTAAATGGGTGTTATGAGGCCCTGGTTCCATATCTGAGGGAAGTGGCCAACACTAAGGACAAGGTTAAAAAGTTTTGTTATTGCAGCATGTGTTTCCGGGGGGCTGTATTTAATCATTTCAGGCAGGATTCCATCTGTACCGGCAGCTTTTTTACATTGTAGGTCTTTTATTTTCTCTGCAAGTTCTTGGGTTGTTATTTGTGTGTCTAGAGGGGTTTGGAAATCCTTTATTTTTGCTTCCAGAAGATGAAGCTTTGTCTTTATCTGGTTTTGTTCCAGGGTTTGCTCAACTGGGGGAATTTCTTTGTACAGATCTTTGAAATAATTTAGCCAGATGTTGCCATTTTGCATATGGAGGGAATTTTTGTTGGGTCGGGTCGCCATCTTTTTCCAGATGTCCCAGAATGAGTTTTCTTGCAGGGCATCCTCCAATTGTTGGAGATTGTTTGAGATGTGATTTTGCTTTTTCTTTCTAAGGACCTGTTTGTATTGGTATTGTATGTTGTGATGGGCTGCCTTCAGCTCTGGGTTGTCTGGGTCTCTATGTTTTTGGTTAGAGGTTTTCCTTAGGCAGTTCCTTATTGCCTTGCACTCTCTGTCAAACCATTTATTGGGGTTTTTATAGGCTTGTTTCTTGCAGCTGGTCCTTTTAAACTGAGATAGTTCCGCTACGAAATGTAGTATTTTGTTGAGCTCCTTTGCTGCTTTGTTCACCCCTTGTGGGGTTCTCTTGTATGGTTTGTTTTGGAAGCTTTCAAGCAGATGTTTGACATCAGATCTTTTGGTGACCTCCCTGTACTTCATGGCAGAGTGTTGGGTCCATTTAAAGGGAGGGAGAAGGTTGTAGAGGCTGTACTGGTGGGCTTGTGCAGGTGTTTTTTTGCTAGATCTAATATATAGAAGTATTTGATTATGGTCTGACAGGTGGGTTTCTGGAGTCACAGTGAAGGCACTAATGTTTGCAGGGTCCATATCTGTAATAGCATAGTCCACCACACTGCTACCTATATGGGAGTTTAGTGTATATCGCCCTAGTGAGTCTCCTTTGGTGCGGCCATTAAGAATAGAAAGTCCAAGGCTTCGGCATAGGTTTAACAGTTTTCTCCCCATTTTGTTTACTGTGCTGTCATAACTGTTTCTTTGGGTCGGTACTGATTCCTGGCAGCATTGTGCAGAACCCAGTATGTAGGTATTCCCCTCAGGAGTCAGGTAGTCTTTCTCTATGCCTGTTCTGGCATTGAGGTCTCCATATATGATCACTCGGCCCAGGGACTGGAAGTGTGCAACCTCCCTTTCTAGGATCACATAACTATCTGGGCTGAAATACGGGGACTCCGTTGGGGGAATGTATGCTGCACATAGGTATATGTCTGTCTGAGAGGTTAATAATGTGCTGCTTATTTTTATCCAGATATGACTGACTCCTCTCTTTATTGCTCTAATATGTTCTTGCAGCTCCTCCTTGTACCAGACTAATACCCCTCCTGAACAGCGGCCCTGTTTGGTGCTTTTATTCTTCTGGGCAGGAACCAAAAACTCCCTGTAGCCAATCGGTACCAAGGATTCATCCTCTGCCCGTGCCCATGTTTCCAGGAGGATCTGTATATCAATGCCATACAGTCTCTGTTTAAAGTCTGGATCATTTACTTTTGATCCAAAGGCGGAAGCATTCAGACCCTGGATGTTCCAGCTACTAATTATGAGTGAATTCATTATATATCCATGTATACCTTGTAATGAGCTCAATTTCATGCGTCAAATCAGATTCTAACTGGTTATTGGTGTAGGTTTGTTATTTTAAACTTTAATCACATACGTTTGTTGCATAATGTGCTGAGGAGGTGTCTTATCTCCTCCATGTTGCTAGCATGAGGGATCCTCTGTGTCCAGTTTTGGGGAGGTGGTTTTCTATACTCATGCCATCCCCCTTTTGGATAGGTACTGTTTCTTTTTTGGGTTGTCATTGATGAGGTTTGAGGTCTGCTTACTATAGTTGTTGGTTCTGTGTTGGGGTTGATATGGTTTGTGCCAGGCCTGGGAGGTCTGTTCAGAACAATATCCTTCATTTCTTTTGCTAGAAGGCTCACTCCTTGTTTGTTCAGGTGTTTCTCATCATACAGGTGATGGGCAGTTATGAGGGAATGTTGAGCCAGCTGTGTGTTTGGTAAGGAGCTGATTTTGTCTACCAGTTCTGCATTGATATTCTGTATAATGTGATGGGGTATATCCCTCCTTGGGAGTAGGGAGGACAGTATTATCATGGAGCGGGGGAATCGTTTCTGTGCAGTCTCTGTGAGTTGGAATAATTTGCCTACAATGTCTTCTTCTTTATTGTTAATATTGTTTGTGCCTGTGTGTAGTACAATGTGTGTGGGCTCAGAAGAAAATGGTTTTTGAATGATTTCTGATGCTTTCTCAGTGGTTTCGCAGTGAATTTTAGTGACTTGCTTTCCTGGGAAGAGACGTCTTGTGTTGATGTACTTTCCATTAGAGTCCATTAATAGTACAATGTTGGAATATAGTGGTGTGTGGGGGGCAGAGGGTGTCAGTGTGCTGGTGCTGCCTTCCAGAATGCTATTTGGGTTGCATTGTTTTTGTGATGGTTGCTTTGTTCTCTGTTTGGGTTGTGGGGGGGTTCAGCTGATTGTTCAGTATTCCTGAGATCTTGGCTATCGTTGCTATTTGCTGCATTAGCTGTTGGCTGGCCACTGGGTAATGTGGCTTCAGGCTTCTTTTGTAAAGCCTTTTGGGACACTATTTGTTTTTTAAGTTCTGTCACTCTGTCTCTCTCTGTCACTCTATCCCTCACTCTGTCACTCTCTGTCCCTCTCTCTGTCACTGTCTCTCTCTGTCACTCTCTTCCTCTCTCACTCTGTCCCTCTCTCTGTTTCTCTCTGTCACTCTGTCCCTCTCTCTGTTTCTCTCTGTCACTCTGTCCCTCTCTCTGCACTCTGTCACTCTGTCTCTTTCTGCACTCTGTCACTCTGTCTCTTTCTGCACTCTGTCTCTCTCTGAATTACACTTAAAGGGGTGGTTCACCTTTAAATTAACTTTTAGTATGTTATAGAATAGACACTTCTTATCAACTTTTGAATTGGTCTTCATTATTTATTTTTGTTATCGTTTTTTAGTTATTTGCCTTTTTCTTTGGATTCTTCTTAGATTTCAAATGGGGGTCACTGACCCCATCTAAAAACAAATGTTCTGTAAAGCTATAACTTTATTGTTTTTGCTACTTTTTATTACTCATCTTTCTATTCAGGCCTCTCCTATTCATATTCCAGTCTCTTAATCAAATCAATGCATGGTTACTAGGGGAATTTGGACCCTAGGAACCAGACGGCTGAAATTACAAACTGGAGAGCTGCTAAAAAGCTAAATAGCTCAAAAACCACAAATAATAAAAAATGAAAACCAATTGCAAATGGTCTCAGAATGTCCCTCTCGACATCATACTAAAAATTAAATTGAAGGTGAACAACCCCTTTAAGTGAGAAAGGCAGCTCTTTATGCGCATACATTTTTTCAGTTTTACCTCAATATATGAGTGGATGTGTACAACAAGTCAGACCATTGCGTCTTTACATGTGGGCTGCTTTGATTTTTTTTGCCCGGGCTGCTTTTTACCCCCAGTCTGGCCCTGGCAGGAAGTATTTCATGCTGTATCAATTACTCGCTAAGTTTTTTTACCTGTAACTTCTCCGTATTTATATTTGTTTGTATTTAACTATATACCTAACTTTCTTTGCACTATATTTATTAAAATTTAATTTTCCCATTTTGCTATGTGATTATTTGCTTCAGTTAACTGCAGAATCCACTATTTTCCCAGTCCTCTCCATGTCAATACGTTCCGGGATAGGCCCCTCCCTCTGCTAATTGTAGAACCCACCCATTAATTAATTAATAAATGCTTACCCCCCGCACATATCGGCGTCTTTTTTTGGGTTCTTGTTCTCTCTCCAGAGCTCCTTGTAAGAGCTCGTTGTTTGTTTTTCCCACGGGTGTAGCACGGGGCTGTTGTGGAACGTCCCAGAGACGGAGTTTTTTGGCCTCTGTATCGGCCTTTTCTCCGACAGCAGGGCCTCTGGTTTGCGGGCAGAGGTTCAGGTAAGCTGTGGTCTCCCTGTTTTTCCCCAGGCTTATCCGGCCCACGATGGCGTCCGGCGGCGCGTAGGTTCCCGCAGCAGGCGGAACTTACTGGGGGAACAAGGGGGGATGGCGGCAGTTAGGGCACTTTGCTAAGCGCATCATTTCCCTCCGGAAGGAGGGGAGAGAGAAACGGACTCGGAACGTCCGCTTCCTTAGATGCCGCCGGATCTATGCGGGTCACAGTGGTTTCTTCCGGCCAGGTGGGAGCAGATGTAGAGCCGTCCCTTCCCTCCGGTTGGGCGTTTTCTATATAGGATGCTGGGATTGGATCCCCGCTCTGGGGGCAGGGTCGACCAGACCTTTTTAAAAGGAAACAGGATGTAGGGACTGCTGTAACCTACAGTCTGGCGAACTAGGACGCTGCTCCTGCTTAAGAATTGCTGTCTCCTGGTAGGTAGGGGAACAATCGTCAGGGGACTGGGCTAGGAGCCTGTTTATGCATTCAGAGTGCATTTTGCCTTTTTCTTTTTTGGCAGGTTGCCCAGTTCCTGACTTGTTCCAGCCGCCATCCCCAGAAAGTCTACACCCCTGGTCGAGGTAAAAAAAAAAAAAAAAAAAAAAAAAAAGATATAGGGATCTACATTCCTAGAGAATGACAAATGTCTAAGGGGGGATGCTTGTAAGCAGTTCCTAAGACTTTTTAATACCCTTTTCTTTTCTCTCTGTTTTTTATTATGGCAGTGCTATGAGGCCTTCCAGATCCAGAGAAAGATCCAAAGAACAATCTATCCCCAGAGAGGAGAATGTTCAGGCTGCACAAGCTCAATGCTTGGGGTGCTCGGAGACACCTCTTCCGGATAAAAAATTATGCCAAGCATGCCTGAGTGCTGCGGCAGGGCAGTCGACCAGTGCCAACACAGATATCCTCGCCTGGATTAAGGAGACTGTGGCTAAGGAAGTGCAGGCGGCATCCAAGGATTTAAGAGGGACCCGTGGGGTCTCTATGGTGCCGGAAGAGGAAGGGGAGTTGGGCACTAGTTCTGTACTGGAGTCAGATACCGAGCAAGAGGAGGAGGCTCAGCTTTCTACCTTTGATTTTGCTCTTGTACAGCCTTTGATAAGAGCAGTAAGATCTTCCCTAGCTCTGCAGCAAGAGGAGCAGGCAACCACTTCCTCCTTTCTTCCGAAGGCTAAAAGCCGCGCACTATTCTTTCCTCTACATCAGGAGGTGTTGGATTTGGTCAAAACCGAATGGGAATCGGTGTCCAAAAGGAGTTCTACTCAATCGCAGTTCAATAAGCTTTATCCATTTAGAGAGGAAGAGATTAAGGACATTTCTACTCTCCCTAAGGTGGATGCTCCAGTTCTTAATCTGTCTAAAAATACAGTGTTGCCCATAGAGGACCAAGCATCATTGAAGGATTCTATGGACAGACGTCTTGAAACAGACTTAAAGAGAGCTTTCTTAGTGGCAGAGGAGTCTCTGAAACCAGCCATGGCAAGTTTATCAGTAGTCAAGGCATTGGAAGTCTGGCTGACTAACATAGAATCGGCTCTGAGAGAGGGTCGTGAGAGGACCGAAATCATAGATGGCCTGAAGGAACTTAAGCTGGGTTCATCATTTCTTATGAATGCCCTTGTCGATCAGATTCATCTTGCTTCAAGATCTTTAGCTTTGTCCGTTTCTGCTAGACGAGCTCTGTGGCTCAGATCCTGGGAAGCTGACGCAGCCTCCAAATTTGCCCTGTGTTCCTTACCCTTCCAGGGTCAGACTTTGTTCGGGAAAAAATTGGAAGACCTGATCTCAAAAGCCTCAGGTGGTAAGAGTCAGCTGATGCCTCAGAAAAGAAAGAGAAGATATCCCAGTAAACAGTCGGCCAGAGGCAGAGGCTCGTTTAGATCTAGATCTCCTCCATATGATCAGCGGAATTTTCGTTCCAGAAACGATAATTCAAGATCAGGCAACTGGAGAGGGGGACAATCAGGATTTTTTAGGGGTACAAGAGGCAAGCCCTCTAGCAATCCCAGAAAGCAGTTCTGAAGGTGGTGCTCCCCAGGGGCAAACAGTAGGGGCAAGACTGACACTGTTTCAAGCCGCCTGGGAAAAGTCAATAGAAGTGGATCCTGAGCATCATTCGAGAGGGTTACCGGTTGGAGTTCAAATATTTACCTCTACCATCTTTTCGACCATCACCCCTGCCTTTGTGTCCAATAAAAAGAAGGGCGCTTCAGGTTTGTCTATCAAGCTTGAGGACGCAAGGGGTTATCACTCAGGTTCCAAGAGAAGAATGGGGTCAAGGGAATTATTCAACCTTTTTCATAGTACGGAAACAGTCAGGCGCCTGGCGTCCAATACTGGATCTAAGCAGCGTCAATCAAGCCTTAAGAGTCCAGAGGTTCCGAATGGAATCCATAGATTCAGTCAGAGGAGCAATTGCACCAGGAGATTGGATGTGCTCCCTGGACATCAGAGACGCTTATCATCATGTTCCCATCTGCAAGAGAGATCAAAGATTCCTCAGATTCAAGGTAAACAAGTGTCATTTTCAATTCAGGTGCCTACCCTTCGGCCTCTCCACAGCCCCGAGGGTATTCTCGAAGGTCATGGTCACTCTCATAGCTCAACTGCGTTGGCAGGGCCTCAGGGTGTTCCATTACTTGGACGATCTCATAATTCTAGCCTCCACCCAATCTCAAGCTGCCAGGCACAGAGACAGGGTGATGGATTTTCTCAAGTCTCATGGATGGACCCTGAATTTACAGAAAAGTCAATTGCAGCCAGCCCAGATCATAAAATACCTGGGAGCAATTCTAGACTCCAGAGAGGGGATAATCTCCTTGTCCATAGAAAGACAGGAAACCCTCAGGAAGGAAGTCAAATCCATTATTGGGTGCCAAAGGGTAGCGGCAAGTACATGCCTAAGAATTTTGGGGATGATGTCTTCAACCATCGGCTTGGTTCCCTGGTCCCATTGGAGAATGAGGCAACTTCAGCACCTGTTCATCCAACAATGGGATGGCTGGAACAAGGAACAACCTATAGAGATATTTCCCTGGGTAGTCCCAGAATTACACTGGTGGCTGGTTCCCCAGCATCTGTCTCGAGGATCCGAGCTGTTCCCAAGCGCCTGGATTACAGTTACCACAGATGCCTCTGGCAAAGGATGGGGGGCTCAGTTAGAAGCCCAGGTAGCTCAAGGTTCATGGCCAAAACATTGGTCAGGAAAGCCATCAAATGTCTTAGAACTAAGGGCCATTCATCAAGCCTGCTTACATTTCCAGGAGCAGCTCAGAGGCTCAAGACTAAAGATAAGAAGCGACAATATGACAGCCGTGTCTTACATCAGAAGACAAGGGGGAACAAGGAGTTCTCTTCTCCTAGCAGAGGTAGAGCCAATTTTTCAATGGGCAGAGTCGACACTGATAGACTTCACGGCTGTATATCTCCCAGGAAAACTGAACAAGGCCGCAGATTTCCTCAGCAGGTATGCAGTTGGGAGACACAATTGGAGTCTGAATCAGGGGATTTTCCAGACTCTAGTTCGGATTTGGGGGCAACCGGTCATAGACCTCATGGCCTCTTCCAGCAACTCCAAATGTCCCCTCTTCTACTCAAGGGAACAGGATCCAAGGGCACTAGCAGTGGATGCTCTGTCCCAGAAATGGAATCACCATTTATGCTACATCTTTCCTCCTCTTCCTCTGATTCCGACAGTAATTCAGAAGATCAAGCAGGACCAAGCAGAGGTAGTATGCATTGCCCCATCTTGGCCGAGGAGACCTTGGTTCACGGACCTAGTACAGCTCTCAACAGATCGACCATGGAAACTCCCGATCTCGGGAGATCTGCTAGTCCAGGGACCTTTCGTACATCCAGATCCGGGCTCGCTGGCACTCATGGCTTGGCGATTGAGCGGCAGACCTTAGAATCTCAGGGACTCTCCCAGAATGTCATCCAAACTCTATTAAGATCTAGAAAGACTTCAACAAATTCTCTATATTCAAGAATTTGGGACACTTTTTCGAAAAGTCGAAGGACATCTCAAGCCTTGCCGATTTCAATCTCCGAGGTCTTAGAGTTTCTACAGACAGGGATAGATAAGAATCTATCTGTCAGTACTCTGAGAACTCAGGTATCAGCAATTTCAGCAGTTTCAGGAGTGAAATGGTCACAACATCCTCTGGTTTCTCGATTTTTTAAGGCAGCCATCAGAATCTTGCCTGCTAGAAGACCAACATGTCCTTCTTGGGATCTCCCTAGAGTTCTCAAGATGCTGAGTGCTCCTCCTTTTGATGCAATGGATTCTCTCTCACTATGGCTATTGACGGTTAAGTCAGGCTTTCTGGTGGCCATTACGTCGGCAAAGAGAGTGGGAGAGTTACAGGCCCTCAGTTTCTCCCAAGATAGCCCTACATTCTTACCAGATCGGGTAGTTTTAAGGTTCATTCCAGACTTCAAACCCAAGGTGGTCTCACCTTTCCATCTCAAGGATGAGCTGGTCTTACCAGCCTTCCCGGAGGAAGCAAATTCACCAGATCTGCAAGCTTTAGATGTGGCAGAGAATATTAGAATATACTGCGAAAGGACCATCCCCATCAGAAAGTCCGACAGACTTTTTATTATCCCGGCTGGTTCTAGGAAAGGAAATTCAGCCTCATCAAGATCAATTTCCCAGTGGATAAGGTGGATAATTAGAAGAGCATATTCCTCCGCTGACCTTCCAGAACCATCGGAACTTAGGGCCCACTCAACCAGGGGACAAGCAGCTTCATGGGCGGCAGAAGCAGGGGTTCCCTTGGAGGTGATCTGCCGAGCAGCATCTTGGTCTACTCCATGCACCTTCATCTCTCACTATAAACTGGATGTGAGAGCCTCAGAATATTCTCTTTTTCGATCTAAAGTCCTTAAAACCGCTTCCAAGAGGAATTAAATATTTTTGCAGCAAATTGTCTGAGTATCTTATTTTCTCTCCCACCCTGAAACATTGAACTTGCTACGTCCCAGAACGTATTGACATGGAGAGGACTGGGAAAAAGGGAAAATTCTATCATACTTACCGTAATTTTCCTTTTCCGGTCCTCTCCATGTCAAGGTTTTCCCTACCCAGTATATCTTGGAGGTGTTCTGAACTTATAACTAGACGCCGAGATGTGCGGGGGGTAAGCATTTATTAATTAATTAATGGGTGGGTTCTACAATTAGGAGAGGGAGGGGCCTATCCCGGAACGTATTGACATGGAGAGGACCGGAAAAGGAAAATTACGGTAAGTATGATAGAATTTTCCTTTTTTACACACATTGCACACTGCTTTATTTAAAAAAAAAATCTTATTTAGATTTTCTGTCACTCTAGGTGACATAAAATTTGGTTAAATGATGCACAATATTTTTAAAATCTCTAGAAGACCTGTCATTTTACCTTATTTCTTGTTATTTATTTTTCAATAATTGAGGGGTTCTGTGACCATATAAAGGCACAAGGCTGCAGGCTGAGTTATACAGGGAACTCTGAGTATCACTCATGTATTATAAGGATATTAGAAGTCACTGAGGGGTTCTGTGACCATATAAAGGCACAAGGCTGCAGGCTCAGTTATACAGGGAATTGCGAGTATCATAAGGAATAATGTTGCCTGAACTTTAAGTTACAAGAAAATTCCAATATTACCTAACTTAAAAATATGCTGCTAAATAGTGTAACATCTAGGGGGCACATTTACTTAGGGTCGAATATCGAGGGTTAATTAACCCTCGATATTCTAATGTCTAAGTAAAAGCCTTCGAATATCGAAGTCAAAGGATTTACCGAATTTCCTACGATCGAACGATTTTCCTTCGATCAGAAAATTGTTAGGAAGCCTATGGGACCTTCCCCATAGGCTAACATTGCACCTCGGTAGGTTTTAGGTGGCAACGTAGGGGGTCAAAGTTTTTTTTTTAAAGACACAGTACTTCAACTATCGAATGGTCAAATAGTCGAACGATTTTTAGTTCGAAACGTTCAATTCAAAGTCAATAGTTGATGAATTGCTGACAGGCTGGTGGTCTATCTACCAAGAACGTACTATTAATGTTCTCATTCAGATGAGTGTCTCTCTTAATTGGCGGCTTTGACCGCAGAGGAAACAGCAGTGACTGCACCCTTGTCAACGAGTCTGGTGGCTGTCGTGTATATCCTGCAATTTAATATTTGCAGGCCTAATCTCCAACAGCAGCTTTGCACTCATGGACATCCATGACCCTGTGCCGATGCAATTGTAACTCCTGCTCCAGGATTGGTCCAAGTTGACTTTATTTTAAAATATTTCTTTTTTTACATTATGTACATTTAAACATACTTGTACACACTGTTTCCCATCTCTTACAAGTGTATACCCATGTATACAAAAAATGTTTTACTAAAAAAGTTTGTACTTTTTTTGGGCTTTTACCACACGTGAATCAGGTGTTGTCTTTATGAAGTGGGGTAGATGTGACCCATTAAATTAGTTTGCACAAGGTACATTTTGGGGCATCTACACATCACATACTAGTAGCTCAGTGCGATATTTCTTTCATCATTGCATACACAATTAGAATAATGTATTTATCCTTATACAGAAATGCATACTATTGTGTTAAACAAATTTTTATTAATTTAATGCATGGAGGGTTTAAGATAATGTTAGATGTGCACAGCTTTCTCTTGTCTGCCCTAGTGTCAGTCTAGATGTTAGGTGTTTTAGTTTTTCATTCACCTCTGTAGGAAGGACAGATAATTGAGTTTTGATACCTCACACTGTAAATATAGTTAGTCTGCAACACCTCATAAGTTCTTTGTCTTGTTTTAGAGGCAAAGGACTTGTTCAGTGTCACACAGTTCTGACCTTTTTAAAACAAGTGTCTGCTGGCACAAAAAGGACTTCAGACAGGGGACAAGCAGAAGTTTACTTCTAAACAGTCAGGATCATGAAGGGATTGAGACCTTCCCTGGGTACTAGGGACATGCAGAGCTGTCTTAATAGCACCTATCCCATAATGGAGTACTCAGAGTGTGGATTGAGTGAAGGGCACACAGAGCTGTGCTACTAGAACTGTATTCATAAGAGCAAGAGGAATAAGACACCCCGGACGGTCATGGACAGGAAGAGCTGTCCACTAGGAAAAATATATGTAATATAAAACATAGGTGATACTGACACCAGATGGGTTAAAAGAATGCACAAGAAGCGGTAAAGAGGGAAAGGAGAGCTGGTTAGTCCAGAGACACGTGGTGTGAAAATGCCAAAACTGGTAAAAAAAAAAAAAAAAAAAAAAAAAACACTACACAATCGTGTTGCTGGGCAACATGTCAAACCCTGGAGGAGACAGACTCACAAAAAGACAGCATGGAGTTAGTACAGTCAGCTAAAAAGCAAGAGAAACATAATCAGCTAACTACATGTAGGGTGTGCAGCCATTCCCCAAAAAAATCAAAACATAATTATTGCCCTCATTGCAACATACTCCAAAGGAAGCAACCATACCAGAGCCTCCTGTACTTTCACCACATACTACTCAGACACAGCCTTGACAGGAGTTGGCCTCATCACAAAACGCCCCCCAGAGGCCTATAGATGAGAGCCCTATAACAATAGCCTGGTAGACTGATCCGATTTTCCAAACATCAGACAAGGTAATTTCTCCAATGGGTTATGAAAAGGAGGGCCCAAAGCGGAGTGAGATAATGTGAAACACAGGGCTACAACCACACTCACTCTTTCCTCAGAATCTGAAAAGGGACTGGCTTCTACAGCAGCGGAAGATACAGATCAGGATACAGATAGCTCAGAACAACAGTACTTCCAAACAGACTCAGACAGACCGGAAGAGGAGGCAGGGGTACTTCAGTGGCAACCCCTGAGGTGTCTAAAAGGCTACTAAAGAGAGATGATGCAGATGCTAGAGATGAAGGACGAGACAGCTGCACTGTCAAGGGCAGCCAGACTTCTAGGAGTTCAGAAAAAAACAAGCCTTTTTGAACTCCATCACTCATGCGATTGACAGAGTTGTCACAACCAGAACACAGGACCACTTTGACACAAAAATTCTTTTGAAACTTATCTGGAACTCGAGGAACAACAAAAGAAGTGGGACTGACTTAACCCGCAGAAGCAGATATTGGGTGCAAGAGTTAGCCCAATGTCCACCGACACAGCAACTACAAAACGAGGTAGCAAAGCTATCCGCTGCCTTAACATTTCTAGCAGAGGCCGCAATGGAGGTCACCAAACTGCTAGCCTAAACCAAAGCAAATGTGGTGGCATCAGGAGCCCTGTGACAGAGAGAGAGACAGAGTGACAGAGAGAGGGGAAGAGAGGGACTGTGAAGTGACAGAGAGAGGGAAGAGAGAGACAGAGTGACAGAGAGAGGGAAGAGAGAGTGACAGAGAGAGAGAGTGATAGAGAGAGACAGAGTGATAGAGACAGAGTGACAGAGAGAGGGGAAGAGAGAGGGACAGAGTGACAGAGAGAGACAGAGTGACAGAGAGAGAGAGGGACAGAGTGACAGAGAGAGAGGAAGAGAGAGGGACAGACTGACAAAGAGAGACAGAGTGACAGAGAGAGGGGAAGCCTAAAACCTGTTGGGCCTGGGGTGACTGACCCCCCCTTTTCCCCCCTGATGGCCTACACACAGCACGATAACAGAGGAGTGGGAGGGGCGGAGCCACAGTGGCAGAGAGGATGGAGAAGCGGTCCTAGAGCCCGCTGGATACTTTGACAGGAACTTTCTAATACGGCGATTAGATCAAGAGCAGCCCACTTATAGAAAATATACAACAGCCCCTCTGTAATTTGCCCGAATTGAGAGATTGAGAATCTCTGCTGTAGGCATAATACATTATGCACAACTAATGCTGCACATGCAAAATATAGCATGAATGTGGCAACCCCACAGCAGGGAGTTAGTATCTCATGTCCAGTCCAAGCTTACACTAATTACAGATACAGCAGCTGGGTTGTACTTGGAAACAAGATACAGTACAATGGCCTAGCCGTGTAAATTCCACCTGACTCCTGTTCCCAGAACACTATGTCTGACCTTTAACCCACAAATGCAGCTCGTCTTCTTACCACATCGGCTCAGTTCACACTTTGGGTCTTGAGCTTCGGGTCTTCGACTGGAGCTTCAATTCTTAACACCTCAGCTACATTTGAGCTTCGGGTCTTCACCTGTAGTGATGTCCACACTCTTAAGGAGGGCCCAGCTAGTCCGGAATGCGCATCACAGAACCCTCCTTTAAAGCTAAATTTTGCCAGGCCGTGGACAACGGTCGCCCCATGGTGGCAGGCCTGCATTTACGATCTGAGGTTACTTTAAAACTCGTAAGAGTGAGAGGCGCGGCCGCATTACGGTAACTTAGAAAATCGCATATTGGAGAGTTCTCTAGAGGATGTACTTAAATGGTTTCCGTACTCTATAACATACTGGTTTTATTGATAGCAGCAAACTTCCTCTCCTAGACGTAGAGACCTAATTCGAAAAGAAGAGACAGAAATATGAGCACACAGCACAAACAGTTGATGAACATAATGTAATAACTTTAATTTCAAAACCAAGTTCGAACAATTCAGCACACATTAAAACCACACTAGCAGGTCTGCACTGATAATTAACCCTTTCCCTGCCAGCCATTCTGTCCTAGCTGAAAACCTCTACTGGCAAGAAGTTTTTAGACATTTTGTACTCTTTCACTTTAAGGGCCTGGTTTTAGTTTACCCAGGAAAATAATATATTTTTTTTTTTCAGGACAACCTGAGCTTTGAATTTTGGTGTTCTACTTCTGTAAAAAAAAAATAGGCTTCTAAGTGTCTAATAAAATGAAAAAAAAAAATGTTTACAAAGAACAATCGCATATGTCAGCAACACCATTTATTTTATGTACAAGCCGATTTGGAAAGGTCTATGTCTCCTGAACGCGGCAATACCAAATGTATATAGTTTTATGGAGTCTAGATGCCCAACTGTGTGTTAAGACCCCCAAACTGTAAAAAGACCCCCCCGAAAACCATATATTTTTGGTAAAGGGGTTGTTCCCCTTTGTGTTAACTTTTTAGATGGGGTCAGTGACCCCCATTTGAAAGCTGGAAAGAGTCAGAAGAAGAAGGCAAATAACCCAAAAACTAAATAATGAAGACCAATTGAAAAGTTGCTTAGAATCGGCCATTCAATAACCTGCTGAAAGTTTAGGAATAAAATTGCAATAAAAGACAACAATAGCATAAATCAGTGAAATAAAATAATTAATACGACAGCGTAATTAGTGGCCAATATCGATTATCCAATCGTCACGCTGTCAAAATAAGTTTTTAGGCAAAACAAACAAAAGATAAGAGTACGATGAGTAAGTAAAAAAAAAAAAACCACACCTGTTTGTGAGTTTTTGTGTACATGTTTGTGCACTTCTAAAAGTTGTCCGAGTTGTGTGCAAATACGTGTACAAAAGGGACCAAGTGTGCTTAAATCAAAAGAATAAAAAATACCAATCTTTGCTAAAATTGTGTGTGTAAGTGCATAAATGTACTGTAAGTGTATGTAAGTGTGTAAAAAAAAAACATCGCTGGAATCGATGGAGATATTGCGCCGCAGGAAGTGAGTGGGGGCGGATGTGCGTCGTGGAGGAGGTAAGAAAGTAGCAGCAGCGCCATACATGGCGCATCTGCTACTTTGAAGGATCTGCGACAATCGCGACATAGATCCGACTTGATAGCCCCCCAGCCTCGTTGCCCAGGGGGCTGTCAACCCTCCAGACTCTTTGCAGAGGCGGCAAAAGCCGCCGATGCAGAGAGAAGGGCTCATCTGCAGGAGAACGTACGTTCTTGGCAGCCTGAGCCCTGAACCGCCAGCACGTACGCTGTACGTGCTTGGCAGTTGAAGGGTTAAAATAGGCCCTGGCATTTCCGGTATGCAGAGACCAATTCAGCCCACACAGAAGCACAAAGAGCCCCCACCAGGCCACCAAATACTGACTTTCTATGGCATCTTGTAGCAGCCCCTCTAGCATTTGCAAGAACCCACAGATTGCCAGTCCGGGCCTGGACATTACAATATAATAGATTGTTCACCTTTGATTTAAATTTTAGTATAATGTAGGGTGTTATGTTCTGGGACAATTTGCAATTTGTTTACATTTTTTAATCATTTTTATATTTTGGTTATGTAGCTTTTAATTCTATAGCTCTCTAGTTTGCTATTGCAACATCTGGTTGCTAGGGTACAAATACCCCTAGCAACCATGCATTGTAAAAGGTGGGAAATCAATAGAAGATGCCTGAATAGGAAAAGGAGAAATCAAAACGCAGCCTTTGCAATGCATATGTAGCCTTACAGAGCATGGTTTTTTTTAGATGTGGTCAGTATAAAGTTAGAATAGAGCCAAAAAATAGAAGCTAAAGGACAAGTAAATCAAACATGGGTAAAAACTTGTTTATAAAACAAACGAGCAAGCTGCAAAGCTATGGTAAATACCTGTAATGACAATAATGGCAATAAAATAAAATAGATAAAATATAAAATAAAAAAATTCTATTAAAAAAATTAAAAACGTATAAAATAAATAAATAAATAAAATGAAGGCAATAAAACCAGAAAAATATTATATATTATAAAATATTAAACTAAAACACAAAGCCATGGAAGGTAATTAAAGTACAGAGAAACATGCTCTCTCTTGTGCAGTGTAAATTATTTGCAAGCAGCAAGCTAACATATAAAAAAAAAATAAAAAAAACAACATAAACACAAATTAATTAAAGTATATGCCACATTTCAGTTAATTAATTATCTAATTACCAGCACAAATGCGGGGATAAATAAATGAAGCCGGCCGGCGTGCCTTGCCAAATAATGTCTGTGGGAAGAAATGGCGAGGCCTACAAGTGGCAGCTTTAACTTGATTGGTCAAAACCTAAGACTCCTATTGGCTGGGGAAAAAATGCGCCAAATAGAAAACCGGAAGTTAAAAAAATGTGTAAAAAAAAAAAAAAGTGAATAAAGCAGCCCAGGACAGAATACGGTCGCCTGATGCCTGATGCCTGATGCAGGAAGATTGATGCCTGATGCCTGATGGAAGACGCCTGATGCCTGATACCAGATACCTGACAGCTGAAGGAGGAAGGCTGAGGGCGGAGCTATGATGAGTGACGTCTGCGGAGGGAGGCTACAGAGCGGAGGTGTGACTGCGCATTTGGAGCATGCGTGACTACAAAGGCAAACGATGCGCTATGGAGAAGGCATAGGAGAACGCATGCAGCAAAGGTAATTAGGCGCATGATGTCCTAAAATGCGTTCCGTAATTGCTTCCCTGCAAACCATGTGACCTCTCTCCTCCAAACATCACACACACGGGCTGAGAGGGGAGGGGGAGTGTACAGCTAGATTCTCATGTCGTGGTGCGACCTGGCTTTTCATTACACAGTGGCTGCCTCCAAGCACACAGGTAATGCTGTGCCTACTGTTAGAGCAGCACAGGATGAATGTGTAATGAGCAAAAATGGAAGCCCCCATGACAAAATACAAACTAAAATAACTTATGCATGGATTTGTGGATTAACATTTTATTTGCCAGACAGTGTTTATGGATGTGTGTTTTTTATAAAAATGCAAAAAAAAAAAAAAAAGTTTAAAATGACGACAGATTCCCTTTAAATACATGGTAAGAAAATGTATTGTTTGGGATGTGAATAAACTTCTTTGTTTCCATTGATTGGTTACCAGACAGTAACCAACCAGTGACTTGAGGGTGGGGGGTGCATGGGTCATAACTGTTGCTTTTGAATCTGAGCTGAATGCTAAGGATCAATTGCAAACTCACTGAGCACCTTTTTTTCCAGAGAAAACAACCCCAACCTTGACAGTCTACCCTCATAATTTAAGTCTTCCATCCCTCTAACGAGACATGCAACTAAACTGGTTAGAGGGATGGAAGACTTTAATTATGAGGGTAGACTGTGCAGGTTGGGGTTGTTTGCTCTGGAAAAAAGGTGCTTGCGAGGGGACATGATTACACTTTACAAGTACATTAGAGGACATTATAGACAAATGGCAGGGGACCTTTTTACCCATAAAGTGGATCACCGTACCAGAGGCCTCCCCTTTAGACTAGAAGAAAAGAACTTTCATTTGAAGCAACGTAGGGGGTTCTTCACAGTCAGGACAGTGAGGTTGTGGAATGCACTGCCGGGTGATGTTGTGATGCTGATTCAGTTAATGCCTTTAAGAATGGCTTGGATGATGTTTTAGACAGACGTAATATCAAAGGCTATTGTGATAATAAAGTAGGGAGGAGTGTGTGTAGGGATACTGGGTTTTCATTTGTGGGGGTTGAACATGATGGACTTTGTCTTTTTTCAACCCAATTTAACTATGCAACTATGTAACAATTATGTCCCATGTGGCCCCCCTTCAAGTCGCTGACTAACTCAGAGTTATAGAGCTGAAAAGCAGGAAGTAGTGTTCTGGCTATTGTGTTAGACATTTGCTCACTCCAACCTTTATATATTTCATTTTTGTCTAATTAACTATATTACAAGCATTTTTTATTTTGCCCAGCCTATTCATTTATTCATTATTAGTTTTTATTTTTACACCAAACTGTTCCTTTAAGAGTCAGCCTTTTCTCCACACCCCACCCAATAACTGGACACCAGACAGCACGACTGGGTAGAGCAGGACAAAGTTATTTATTAATCATAAAACTTAACTCAAATTACTGTATTAATAAACCATAACTTATTGTTTCAGTTTGAACTACAAACACTAAGACCCCTAAGTCCTGCCTCCCCATCAATGTCTGTCCCCTCAGAAGCCCAGGCCAACCCAAATGAATGATGTGTGAGCTAGTGGAGTCTATAATCTCAAAAGGTTGCAAGAAATGTGGTAAAGTGCAAAAGATGCGGCAATTTGAACAGGTTTTTGCACATTGTACCTAGACCTATCATAAGGGCAGATCCATCTTTTGTTCTTAAATCCAAAGTGAATCTCAATAAAGAAACTTCACCCTGTGAATTGTTCATTTATAGAGAAATAAAGTAAATTTAAAGCCTACTTTAAAGGGATACTGTCATGGGAAAACGTGTTTCGGAAAAAAACATCAGTTAATAGTGCTTCTCCAGCAGAATTATGCACTGAAATCCATTTCTCAAAAGAGCAAACATATTTTTTATATTCAATTTTGAAATCTGACATTGGGCTAGACATTTTGTCATGTGACTTGTGCCTGCACTTTAGGATGGAATTACTTTCTGGCAGGCTGTTATTTCTCCTACTTAATGTAACTGAATCAATCTCAGTGGGAGTTGGCTTTTACTATTAATTTTGAATTCATTCTCAGATCTTCCAGGGAGCTGTAATCTTATGTTAGGGAGCTGCTATCTGGTTTTTCCCATGACAGTATCCCTTTAAGTTAAAATATATATACTGTGTTATATATAGTATGTGAGGCCAACAGTCAATAAGTAAAATAGTAATTGATCAGCACTTCACAGGAAAAATATTGTTTTAAGTCTGAAGAACTTACAATCAAGTAGTGGCTTTCTCTGCTCTTGCTTCTCCTCAAGTTGCACATGGGCTGTCCTGCTGTAAATTCAGGTCTTTGCGGTAGGAACGGATCCAGCGCTTCCAGATTTACACATCCAGATCAGACTTTATGGAGGCCCCATTAAAGCCATCTCTGTTTTATTACCTCCGCAGTGACAATCTTCTCTGCTAATGGCTCTCGATTTGCACAGATTCATCTTTTTTTATGGGCAACTAACGTGTGGGTTTTTTTTGGTGTGCTGGGAAATTTATAACCAGCTGGCGACTTCATTTCATTTGATGATCAAATCTTCTGTAAGGGAGCAATAATTTTCAAGCCAACAATAATTCCCTCTTCAAAGATAAAGCAGCCCCCTCTCTGTGCCTCTTGGCTAACAACACTTGCCTATAACAAGGATGCCCTTCTCATGCCCGCTTTCAGCAGCTTAATGGACAGGGTTGAGAAAAACTCACCCTAAATATTCTCAAGGTTGCCACCTAGAGCTGTGGTTATTCATACTGTGGTGCTGCCTGGAGTAACCCAGCCTGAAGGCTAGAGAATGCCTCCTATTTTCTTGCTATAACAAATGGTCAACTTTAGTGATCAGCTTGGAGACTTAATAGATGGGGGTTGATTGCCTCTTCCTCTTATATGTTTGCTATGGAGTGTCAGATCAATACCTTATAAAGGAGAGGGTGTTGGTACCCTGACCTGGTGGCCTAGCAGTTAATGCTTTTGGCTTGGATCACTGTTTGAATCCAGCCTTAGCAGCGTCTGAAAAGTGTGGTTGTTTTTTTTTCTTTAAGTGCTGCATAAACATGTTCATGATACTTATATGAAAGACGAGGACTGTCTCTTGGGGTGACATGGTGGCTCATTGATTAGAGTTGCTGCATAGCAGCACTTGTGGCCCTCAAGTCCCATCTACCACTGTGTGTTCTCTCTTGGTCTGTGTGGGTTCCAGTATGGTTGGAACATACTGTCTTGCAGCTCTGGGGCTCTAGCTCTGGTCAGGGTGCAAGGTGATTGTATGTCCATGTCTGTGTAGGGTTTCCCTCAAGTAGCTTAATAGCTCCTGATAAAAGCCCCAGTGGGTAGTCTCTTTCCTTGTGATCCTTAAGGGCACATTTACTAAAGGGTGAAGTGACTAATGCTGGTGATGATTTGCCAGCGTGACGTCATTTCGTCACTTCGCTAGCAAAGGAGATAGACACTAGCATTGCTTCGCACTCTAACGCCAGGTGAATTTTCACTCTGGCGAATGGACGTAACTTTGCAAATTCACTAAGAATTTGCCATTTTGGAGTCAGGAAGGAATTTTCCCCCCTCTAAGGCAAATTGGAGAGGCTTCAGATGGGTTTTTTGCCTTCCTCTGGATCAACTGGCAGATAGGTAGTTAATAAAAAAAAAAAAAAAGTTGAACTCGATGGACATGTGTCTTTTTTCAACCTTACTTACTATGTTACTATGTTACTATGTTACTATGTATGTATGTAAGATGCGGATTTTAATGAACGTTACCTCTTTCTCCAGGCTTGCCTTCGCCAGCTCAGACCAGGCTAAGTGCAATAGAGTAGATAGGACTTCCTCGATTTTAGGTGGAAAAAGTCTCAAAAAACACTGGCGTCTTTTTTCAGAGTGATAGTCCTTAAAAATGTTTTTTGGGTAACCGGGTTCCCCCATACATTTTCTTACACAAACTATACATGTGCATATCATGTGTAAGGCATTATAACAACTCTATTTTCTTTATTAAGTTTCCCTGGACTTGTGTTATGTAATGTATCTTCTGCAACATATACGTCCATTAAACGTTATAATTTCCCGCCATATGCAAATAAGCCTGAGAGAAGACCTCTAACCAAGTTGCGCTAGGCATAACTGAATGCTAGTGCATCTTCTTTTTGATTGTCGATGTAATGCTAGGCAAAATTCGCCAGCATTCGGCTCCCTGGACTTCACATTTTAGTATTGCAAATAAATCCACTGGAGAGCAGGTCAAACTTCAGTGTACCATTTATTTAGAGATGCATTGGCACTACATGTTTCAGACCTCTTGGGATCTTCCTCTGGTGCAGTTGAAGAAACTAAATTAGAGTCGGCCTTTTTAAGGCCTTCTACCCCCACACACCATCATGTGACCAAATACAAAAAAACTTTCCATAAATTCCCGCGGACACAAGCTCCAACTAGTGGCCAGGTGTAATAATATATATTAAGGATACTACCATAGGTCTATCACATAACTGACACATTGGTGAGATACAGTTTTCAGCAATCTCCATTAGTAATAAAGTTAGTCCATACCATCTGGTAAGGTTCAGTCCACAAAATATTGTCCTTATAGGATAACTCAGATGGCGGAGAATCTATGAAACAAAAATTTCATTGTAAAAATTATTTTCAATAATCTTACAAAAAGCACTTCAGGCTCCAGGCCTCATTCATTCCTTTTGGTTCAATAGTACTCAATGTTTCAATCCATTTTGCCTCCAATCTTAGTAGCAAAGTTTTTCTATCACCCCCTCTACTTGGCTATTCGGCATGTGTAAGACCATCCAGCGTAAACTTGCTGCATTGTGTTTTTCATTAAAGAAATGCCTTCCCACTGGTGTGTGTGTTTTTGTTTTATTTGGGTCAAAGTTTGTAATAGATCTTTTGTGTTTACCAATTCAGATTTTCACTGCACGGGATGTTTGGCCTACGTACAGTTTGCCACATGGGCATTTACACTAATAAGAAAAATAACACGTGTGAGAAAATTCCTTTTGTAATGGAACATGGCCCACAAAGCAAAAGGGTGGAATGGATGGTAAAAAAGCACTGGTCCCTCTTAGGACAAGACTTTACATTTGGAAAGGCTTTTAAAGATACCCCTTTGTTTTCATACAAAAGAGGGAAAACATAGCCAATGTTGTGGTAAGGGCAGAACTTACTAAAAATAAGAAAAAAAAACAGATTTTTGGCTAAACCAAAGAATTGTACATTTGCCTGTCTTAACTGTGGAAATTGTAACTCCATCATAAAGGGAGAAAGTATTACACATCAACATATGGGATATAAGATCCCCATTAAGGATTATTATACATGCAACACAGACTATGTTATCTATAGTCTATAGTATAGCTTGAATTTGCATTTTAGTAAATTAGTGTTGTCTGAGCAAATTTTTGCCTGGCGAAATGTAGCAATGGGTGCAAAGCCGTCGCTGGCGAATTTTCGCAGGTTAGTAAATTTCCCCCTTAGATTGTAATCTCCACTGGGGAAGTCAATTGTTTTGTAAGCTCTACTAGGGCAGTCCTTTAGAATGTGATTAGATTGTACGTTCCACTGGGGCAGTCCCTTAGAATGTGATTAGATTGTAAGCTCCACTGGGTCACTCCCTTAGAATGTGTGTATATGTGCCCACTTAATAGGTTGTAAATGCTTTTAGCCCCATAAAATGTTTATATACATAAGTGTGTGTGTTTTGGCTCTAATACAGCACTTTAAAGGAATCAAATCATTGCACTACAAGGTGTACAAATACAATAACTCGATACAACAGCAATAACCACTGAGCTATTACATCGCTTAGAACAAGTTCACCACAATAATACAACACCAATAACCATTGCATCATTCGATAATAGTTTGGCACAATCATACAACAGGAATCAAACTCAGAACCTTTGCATTGGTAAGCAGCACCAATATCCACCACTAGTCATTGCATTGCTCAATACAAGTTTACTACAGCCATTGAACTCAGAACCTTTGTATTGGCAGGTGGCCAGGCCCCGGATTTGTGACAAGGCCACAAAGGCCTGGGCCTAGGGCAGAAGAAATTCAGGGGCAGCATGCCGCCCAGCCACATTCAAGTAAGTTTGCATTTGCACATGTACGCATATTAAGATGTGTGTATGCGCATATACCTGCACGCAAAAGCAGACCGGGAGGACGGCGTGGACGGGAAGGGTGACGCGGAAGGAGAGGGTGATGCAGACGGGTAGGGGGAGGTAAAGGAAGGGCAGGGAGACGCTGATGGGGAAGGGGAGGTGGACGGGAAAGGGGAGGGGAATGTGGAATGGGAGGGGAAGATGGAAGGGAAGGGGGATTCTGACAGAGAGGGGAAGGGCCTAAGGTTGCCACCTCTTCTGGAAAAAAATACCAGGCTTCCTATATATTTATGTTTTTTCCCTAATAACATTGGGAACAACCATACTTGTTACCGGCCAGGCCAGTAAAATACCAGCCAGGTGGCAACCCTAGGGGTGCCCCGTTTGTAAATCCGGGCCAGTAGGTGGCACAGATGCACTACTTCATTGCAAGGGGCACCAATCTCTACTGAGCCACTACATCACTCATACAAAAGTGCAATTCTTTGTAATTATATATCACTAACACATTTAAACATCACATTAAGGGCAGAGAAACACTCTCAGATTCGGGAAGATTAGTTGCCCAGGCAACTTTGGGCGACTTTGGAAAATGAAGTGCTCCGATTGCCTTCCCTCCAGAAATTTACATTCTAACTGGCAGGAGGCAGTTCGGGTAGATTAGTCGCCCCAAAGAAGAGGCAATTTATCGCCGGGCGACTAAATCTCCCCGAATCTGAGCATGTGTCTCTGTCCTAAAGGGATTGCTTACCCCAGTCCTCTGACAGGTATTGAACTTAGAACTCTTGTACATTAATCACCAGTGAGCTATGCTGTCACTCACTACAGTTGCAATTCTTCATAAATATATAGCACTTACAGACACAGGGACTATGTACCCCAATGCTTGCTTTGCAAAGACTTAGCCTTAACCACTAGGCCATAGTATTGCACATGATTATTTTTAAAGGGGTTGGTGACAGAAGCAAAATATTACATTTTATCTGGGTCACTTCTTATAAAGACCCCCCTACCCTGCTCACCCTCTTTCACACCTACCTCATCAAACGAAAGGGTGATAGACCTAGGCATGTTGTATGGTAATAGTGGCCACCAACCATTCCTCCTGAGCACCCATCTCCCAAAATGCCTGCCCAATGGAATTCGAATCACCGGAGGGATGGCATCTGTAGCAGTTCGTCCAAAGTTGCCTCACGAAGAAAACTTTGGGCGACTTTAGAAAACCAAAGTGACTCGTATGCCACCCCGTCAGTGATTCACATTCTTGCCGACAGGAAGACATTTCGGGGAGATTAGTCGCCCCAAAAAAGAGGAGATTTGTCGTTGGGCAGCGAATCTCCCCCGAATCGTAATGTGTGCTACCACCCTAACTGTCAGTGTGACTATCCAGGCACTGACTGACAACAGTAAACTACAAAGTGAGCTATGGGCAGTGCTTTTACTGCCTTCTCTCTCTCATTAGCCAGAGATAATCCTCAGAGCTGTCACCGTGCAGTGGCAAATAAGAGGTGACAGTGTCACTTTCTGACTGCTGAACCTCTCCAGCCTCCGGTGAAACCCTTCGTCTCGAGTCTGTTCAGTCCCTTCTCTGCTTGGTTTCTAAAGGAAAGCTGAAATCACTTGAATTTCTGAGAGATACAGAGGGGAGACGGGGCTACTGGAGGGGAATGTGGCTGATACTTTAACATCTGGCACCGCAGATAAGTTTGATCCCTCTTCTGCGTTCTTGATAACATCTGCCATTATCCGCCTGCTATTCACTCTGATTTTTCTCCCTCCTATTCAGGTGATGAAAGTTGCTGGGAAATGGGAATCCATGTGGAACGGCTCAATTCTTCTTAAATATAAGAATGGGATTAACTAATTCCCTGCACGCTGCCTGTGCTGTATATGGAATCTCCAACTTAGTGACCGAAGTTCCTGCTTCCTACTTGGGGTGTGATTTGGGTAAAATGGGGTATTGTTGAGGCAGAATGAGGGCAAGGGCAAAAAAATCACTGAGGTTCATACAGGGGGAGGTTGACATTTTTTAATTTGCAAGAAGGAAAGTGGCTTGTTTTAGAGTAGGGTAGAGAGGGCCTGTGTGTTGGTGCCCCAGATAGTTTCAGTATTTGCTTTGGTAAAGCTATCAAGGGGATAACATTTCCTTATTGGCACCAAAAATAACCAATCATTAATCTTGGTTGCTATTTAAGCGAGAATTATCAGTTCTTTTATTACAGACTCTCTATTTCTCTACTAGCTCTAAACTCACTTCAAATAAGTGATTGGGAAAGTATTTGCAGAATGGAGGTGGCTTTGCGTAGTGGTTAAACTGTACTGCCACTTACCCTGTGCCGCTTAATAAGACTCCATGGTGAATCATACTTCATCAACAGATGGAGGCTGCTGTAAAGGGTTAGTGAAGCTGTCTAGCCTAACTATACCTACTATTCCATTGTACCAGTTCTTACAGTTGTGTTCAGTAATTTGCTCTTATTAGTCAACTGTCGTTATCCACTGGGGTTAATATTTCATTCATGATTCAGTTTTTGGTCGAGTCTAAAAATGATGGATTGTGTGTACTGTGGCAAACACTGCTTAAGTTCTGGCAATATTGTTCCAATTACTTTTGAAACCTCTAGGGAATCCCTAGGGCCAGACGACACTTTTGAATGAGGATAATCCGCTGCCCCTGCTGCTCCCCTTGTACTGAAGGCACAGGGCAGATTTCGGTATGAAATGCAAAATGTCACATTTTGGTGACGACATCCACAGTGCAGAGTGAAAACAATGCTTTCAGGTGCAGACAGACTAGGAACGGAAGTGCAGCAGAGCAGTGGATTCTCTGCCTTTACCGTAATTACCAATAGATGGCAATTTGAGGCACTAAATAGCCACGCTGTCCACCCTAAGGGCAGAGACACAAGTGGAGATTCGGAGAGATTAGTCGCCCTGTGACAAATCGCCTCTTCTTTGGACAACTAATCTCCCCGAACTGCCTTCCCGTCAGCTAGAATCCAAATTTGCCAGCGGGATGGCACTCGAAGCCCTTAGTTTTCCGAAGCCGCCCGAAGTTGCCTCACTAGGAAACTTCAGACGACTTTGGAAAACGAAGTGCTCCGTGTGCCATCCTGCCGGTGATTTAGATTTTAGCCAGCAGGAAGGCAGTTCTGGGAGATTAGTTGTCCAAAGAAGAGGCGATTTGTCACAGGGCGACTAATCTATCCGAATCTCCACGTGTTTCTCTTCGATTAAGTTCCAGGGGATAAAACGTCTGAAGAAATGTAAATATTTTCCTCCAGCACAGAGTAAAAGGGAGTACAAGTACATCAGGCAATTCCTGGGTTTCCAGTTGCAAAGAGAAATCCATCATTTTGGCTCCCTACTCTTTGGCATGCATGCTCCCTTTGTTTATGTCCTGTCTGTGAGACAGAAAGTGATGTCACTGTAGTGTCACTGTTAAAGGGCACTGCAAATACAGATGAAAAGGGTAAGTTCAGGTGCAGGGACTTGCAATGTGCCAGTATTCCTCTTGCACCAAGTTACCCTTTTATATTGTCTTCAGTAAATAGGAATCTAAATATTCAGATGTAACCTTTTTAATTTTTAACGGTTTTAGGGAGGGTATGGTGTCCTTTTAAATATCAAAGTATAGCCCAGATTATAGAACAGGAGGCTCAGTACCAGTGAAACATTGAAGATAAGTTCTGTTGGGGGGGTGGATGAGGGAATTGTGCCCTTACAAAAACATAAAGGTTCATGGCAGCCATTCTAAAGGTGGCCATACATGTAGAGATCGCCAAATGTGCGGATCTCTCCCCGATATGCCCACATTGAGGTGGGCAATATTGGGCTGATTCAATCGTGGGCCCTAGGACCCACTGATCAGATCATAATGTAGCCAACACGGGCGGTTGATCGCAGGACCACATTAACGAATAGATGCAGGCGCGATGCAACAGGATTTTTAATCCTGGCCGATCGACATCTGGCTGACTTTCGGCAGCTTTTATCGGTCCGTGCATGGCCAGCTTTAAACTCACTCTCAATCCGCTGAAACTCAACCCACTTCCTTAATAAGCCCTACTCCTTTAGTTGGGGGTCTGCACAAAAAAGTCAACCTAACAAGAACTCAATATGGTTTATTTTTGGCCACATCCATGACACCACTGGGTAGTGGTAGAAATAAATAATAGAATCTGGGTGGGTTGATGGCTGTCTTTGATTCAAGCTGGTCCCACCAAAAAAGCAACTTCTGGGGTGCATGTATGGAGTGAGCTTTACACACGAGTCCGGGATGAACAGATTGCAAGCATGAATGAGGCAACAAGTGGGGAGAGGTGTAGATGCTTAGCATCTGGCTGATAGAGAAGCTGGAGCTTCGTGTTTTCATGCCTCGCATCCTTGGAGCCAACTACCACCTGCGATCATTCGTCACACCTGAATAACCTCAGAACCATTCTAATTTCCTCTCTCTAAAGGCAGAGATAACAAAAGCCGGGATGATTATTCCGTATGCAGAAAAAGGGTGAGTCCAACAACCATATTAATAGTAGTAAGTCATTTGTCCTCGTCATATCTATCTCTTTCCTCGTATTTGAGGCAGCTGGCAGCCGTTATAAGCACTAGTGGGTGTTTAAGGGGAATTATGCCTAATATGCAGTACCACCAACATATTTATATCAAATACCTTATAAGAAGCTGGTCAACCATTTGCCTTCAGAACAGTTTCGGTGACTTGACTTTATCTTGGGGTGCATCTATTGATTTATGGGTATTTGGGTAGTATTTCATCAATAATTAAAAGGCTTAAGGCTGGGCATCATTGCTGCCAGCTTGCCCTACTGTACCTACGATTGCCCACTAACTACAGCTACTGCTCTGGAGGTGCCCTATACCTTTGGCAATTACCCCATACTGGACCCTCTAAAGCACTGGTTTTCAGATTTTTGCGGAGGACCAGTCTTGACCCTCCTAACTCCTACAAATATTGGAAATCATTTGTGTTTAAATCATTCAGCCATAGCTGCAAGAATATCTTTGGTAGCAAATACATTTTGACCCTAAATCTCACTAACCCCCCCAATAAGAAAGCCCCTACCTACCCCCTACCTGTTTCCCCCACACACACATAGTTCATTACCCCTGAAAGTGTCCCCAAATGTATTGGTGCAGAGTAAGCGTGAACGCCATCTTCGGTCTTCATCTGTAAGAGAGCAGCGTATAAGTGTATGCACAGATGGAGCAGTCTTTTAGTTTGTAGCAACTGCGCATGCACCAAAAGTGCAGTAAATTGCAGAAGGGAAGAGGAACCGAAAAAGACTGTAGATCTATAAAAATGGTGCCCATGAGCTCTGCTGTGCTTACTCTGCACTGATATATGAGCAATATATTCGGGACACTTTCAGGGGTAATGAACTATGCGGGGAGGGGGAGCAGGGAGGGGGACTACCTAGGGAAGTAGGTAGGGGCTTTTGTTATTGGGGGAGGTTTAGTTCTCCTTTAACTGACAGTTTATAGAAGCTTTAATGGGTATCTAAGTGCAAAGAGTCATTCTACCCAAATCTATTAATCTATAATCTGATGTAAAAAAATCCAAACAAAGGCTTTATCTTCAGGTCATTTCTCTTTTACAGACATTTTGCTTTGCTGCTGGTGGGGTTAATGAGTGCATAGCATTCCACACATCCAGACTGGCACCTGTAGCGTTCAATAAGCTGGTGTAACACAGTGAATTTATGCATATGAATCTTCACCAAATATTTCTGGTTTGCTAAAGGTAAAAGAAATAATAAGAAGGAAAACCTCTGGGCTGTACCAACACGCTTACCAGGCTTTGCAATGAGAACTTACTGTTTATTAGGACCAAAAGAGATTATACGTGATTTCTGACAGAAGTTAAACCTTATTGTTTGATATTATAGATTAAATCAGTGGAGAACATATACCAGACTATATATCTCTGCTATGGGCCTTCCCTAAGGGTGGTGGCACACTTGGTGTTCCTGGAAGATCTCCTCTTCTTCGAGCGATTTCTTTGCCTCAAGAAGAAACTTCAGGCAACTTCGGAAAACCAAAGCGATCCTAGTCGCCCAGCGACAAACCTCCTCTACTTCGGGCCCTGGGCCCCCCAGTCCAATTCTGATTGTAAGTCCTGTAATATGTTTCCAGGAATATATAGTAATAACTACCTGTTGTAATATAGCATACCTCCCAACATTTTGGAAATAAAAAGAGGGACAAAAAAGTTGGTGCACGTAGCGTGGCGAAAAATGTATTCGACCCTGCCCATTTTTTGTGGCCACACTCCCTAATTACATGATGTTCCCTAATTTACAAAATGTTCATTTTACTAAATATGGCAGGTTATGAAAGTTTGAACATATTGCTGTTCAGTTATTACAGTTTTGCTAATGAATGTGAATTGCCCTTTAAGCTGTGAGTCTAACTTTCCCCAAAGGACCTGTTATCTGGCTATATAATTACTTATTTGCTTATCTCAAAATTGTTACAAAATTATTGTATCTGCTACTGTGGCTGTTCTGGGCTCTCTGCCAAAAGCCAATTAAGTCTGAAACATTGTTTCTTTTTCTGGCTGTTCAGTGCAGAGTGCAGTGTGACTTTCCAGTACAAAAACGAGGGACTGCGGGTTGAGCTGTCAAAAGAGGGACTGTCCCTCTAAAAACGGGACAGTTGGGAGGTATGATTAGGTGTGCTGGTGGCCTTGCTGTGTACATGACAGTGGCAGTGCATTTCCCTGCTGTTTTACAGGTATGCCATATCCATTTTTGTATACCTTGTTTTATGTAAATTTTATTACCACTATCCAATCGCTGTTCCAGTTATATTAAAAACAAGTGCATTAAGATCTATGGGAGAGATGGGCTGGTGGCCTTGCTGTGGACATGACAGTGGCAATGTGTGTCCCTGTTTTACAGGGCTCCAGCCAAGTGCATAATAAAGAGTTGAAAAAACTAAACTCATGTCCTTTTGTAAGATGTGTGCCTTTATGCTGAGTGAGGATCCAGTTCCTGCGCAGGCTGGTGGGACAAGGCGGTTACACAGGGAAGGAACCACTTACTAAAACTAGGCAGCATTTAAATAGCAGTTCAGATGCAGACCTGCTAGATGCTGGCTGTGCCAGAGACTTCTTTTCTGCATGGATAAACAACCAGGTGTGCTGTGCTCGGGGGCAGTCAAGCAGATATCTCAAGGAATCATGGGATATAAGAGGTGACAGTTTAGAAGTGGAATATCCAACCTTTGGCACTGCATTGGTTATAGACTGCTTCAGTGTAAGCACCCTGGCAGAGAATGCTGGGACTTGCAGTTAGTCCTGACATTTAAAAATGTTAGAGATATGATGCCTGTCTCATTAAAGGGCAGAAATGATGGCTGCTTGATTGTATATTCACCTTCATGCAAATATTTATATCTGGGGGTTCTAGTTTTAATAATTGCCCAGTGTCATCCCTGCCCAACATAAGATTTTTCATAGGTGGTAGGACTACCTTGTGTAGGCCACCTTATTCATAAGTACTGTATTATAAAAAGCAAGATTGCATTCAGCCCCTGGTAATTCTTCATTGGTAAGCCTTTATACCAGTTGCAATATTTTTTTATGCATTGAATTCACACATTTGGTCCTGCTCCATTATGGATTCTGAAAAAAAATCACTCCATACCTCTTATCTTGGTAGGAAAAACCATAACTTGACTGTTCTTGCAGTAAAAAGACCCTTCCTTTGCTGATGCTGAAATCTCCTTTCCTCCAATCTCAGTTGGCATCCATAGCTTCCTTTTTAACACTCATGCATTTTCAACTAGTTTTCATAAGAAAAACTGGTTGGCTTCACATACATATTTACTGACTAACACTGTGCCCCAATAAAACAATGTATCCGCAGTCTACCCGAATCCAGCACCAGCGCGTTACTCCATCACCTTCACTGGGATTCTGAATCTCTTCAGATGGATATACAAGAGGAACATAAAATGAGCAACATGTGAGTTGGACTACAAACCCCCATCACCCTGAAACAGTAGAAAGGTTTATATTATATATTAAAAACATGACACTCCATGCCCGGTACCATCTCTGTTTACAAATGAGCCGACCCCTTATAACAATGCAAAGCTGCAAAGCAACAGCGCTGAAGGACAAAGAAGTAGATTTTTATCATATCAGCCTGAGAAACACAATGAAAATGACTTGTAAATGACACAAAGAACAACATGAAACCATAAATAGGATTTTGCAGATTGTACAGCACTCATGTGGCAGAATCAGAACCTGTAAGCAAGCTGTACAATAAACAAGAGAGTTGATACACACCTTTATGGCTATTATATGTACAAGTAGCTATTAAATATCACACAAGCACCTGATACCACACAGAGATCAATGAATAAAGCACAGAGATACCATTTAGAATGCAGAGAATGGATAACAATAGCTATAATAACACGCGCTGGCATAAACCAACAGCCACAGGTCCATAAAGGACTGCTTATTTCTGCTGCGGCTCTCCAGCTGCTTTTAGAGGAGGTTAGTCTGCTTGAATCTTTTTACCACTTCAATGTTTATAATGAATTAAATGTACTTTAATAATATATTATGGCTGAGCATCTTTGTACATTTGTAGTTTGATAATGTTAAGTACATGCATACTGTACATGTGCCTCATGTCCAGAGAAAAACCTTTTCTTCAGAGAAAACAGCCCCATCCTTAATAGTCTACCCTCATAGTTTTAATTCTCCATCCCTTTTTTCGGTTTAGTTGCACACAGGGCCGCCATTTGAAATCACAGGGCCCCGTACAACAACATTTTGGGGCCCTCTGGGCCCGCCCACCCAGCCCCCATCCCAGATCCCACCCAGCCCCCACCCCAGATTCCGCCCACTCCACACCACAGTTAAAAGACCCAGGGGTGCTTCGCCAATGAGGCGAGTTGAGGCTGTTGCCTCAGGCGGCAGCACCACACTAGGTACCAGGGGCAGCAAAAATGCTGCTCCTGGTACTTAAAGAACGAATTTCCGGGGGAGGGGGGGGGCAGCAGCAACTGCTGCTGCCTCAGGCAGCGGAGGGGTCAGGATCGCCCCTGAAAAGACCACACAGACATCAGTGCTAAAAAAAAGGTAACCCCCCCCACACACAAGTTATAAAAAGCTATTGATGGTCAGGGCCCCCTTATAAGTAAAAAAAAAACTGTGGTGCCAGGGCCCTCCATAAAAGTTTTTTTTTAAAAAGAAAATTGGTGGTCAGGGCCCCATACAATTTAAAAAAAAAATTGGTGACCAGGGCCCCCCTATAAGTTAAAAAAAATCCTTGGCGCCAGGTCCCCCATAAAAGTTTTTTTTACAAAAACATTGGTGCCAGGGCCCACCTTACAAGCTAAAAAAATTGGGGCCCCAAGAATATTTTTTTTAAAAAACCTTGGTGCCAGGGCCCCCTTACAAGTTAAAAAAAAAATTGGGGCCGCAGAAAATATATTTTTAAAAAAACTTTGGCGCCAGGGCCCTCTTACAAGTTAAAAAAAAATTTGGGCCCCATAAAATTTTTTTTTTAAAAAATTGGTAGTGGCCTATAGAGTATTAGAATAAAACATTGGTGGCCAGGGGATTAAAAAAAACAAAAAAAACCCACATTGGTGTTAGTAGAATTGAACTTGTGGCTTCAGGACTTCAATTATAGCTGTTTTCGTGACATCGGGTCTTTTCGCCGCTTCAGGACTTCAGTGTCCGCTCCTTTTGTGTCTTCAGGTCTTTTCACAGCTTCAGGACTTTGTCTGTTCGGCACTTCCGCATTCGGCTGTATGGGACTTCGATTGAGCGGCACCGCTTCGTTGCTGTCAAGGGGGGCCTGGCTCTTTGAAAAAGTGCAGCCCTGCCGGGCCCCCCTTCAAACCCGGGACACTTGTACCCCCTGATGGCAGCCCTGGTTGCACATACCTGCACTGTCTCCAGCTCATTTATATCGTTATTAAGGACTGGAGCACCAAACTGCACTGCATACTCAAGGAGAGGACTTACCAGAGACTTATAAAAAGGCAAAATTATGTTTTCATAATTTGCGTGAGTGACGCTTCAAGTACTTTTATTTGCTTTAGTAGCCACTAATTGACACTGTCTAGAATTACACTGCTTGTTATTCATAAAAATCCCCCAAATCCTTCTCAACTACCCCCCAGCACACTACCATTTATTATACAACTTGCATTATATAACCATACATGTATTAACAATGAAACTCATTTGCCAGTTTGCTGTTCGGTTTTCTAATTTAGTTACTGTAGTTCACTCTGTAAAGTGGCAGCGTCCTGCCTGGAACTTGTAGTTTTGCACAGTTTAGTATTTTTAGCAATAATAGAAACGGTACTTTGAATGATTACCTCCATATCTTTAACAAAAAAGTTCAAAGGCTAATGACCACTGTCCTTCAGGCAGTTCTCTATCCAAGTACAAATATTATTCCAGACCAATATTCCTTCATTCAATCAGTAATTATATTGGGTGTTAGAGCTCAGCAGCAGCACTGAGCTCTAACACTCTTCTGATTCAACACTTCTTGATGCATGGTGGGGATTAAAGATTCCGAACAAATTCTGTTAAATTCCAGCGCAGTCGAACAAGATTCTAAAGTGCCCAATTTTTTTGTCTCATTTCCACTTGGTACAAAGTACCAAGAATTAAAAAATGGGCCCCTAAATAATTCAGTGAATCATCATTCACATGATAAAATATTCAGCCTCCACCTCTTCATTAAAAGTCGGCAGCAATGTACTAAGGATCACAGAATTTAATGTGGGATAAATGATTTCCTTCATGTCTGCAGCTTAAGCACCACAAATGTTTTATCCGCACTTTAGCAGAATTCCTTTCATTAAATCCATTAAATAAATTGAATTAGAACACACTGGAGATATTCAGTGCATACTTTTATTTGGCAGTAAGTAACACCTATCTATCCATACAATGCAGTTTCTGTGCAACAAATAAACCATAGCTGCAAATATATTTTGTCTATTTGTGGAGAATCGAGAACTAAACCATAACTGTGTACCTATAAACAGAGAGAAACGGAAGAAAATATCCCTTTAAATTTCAGTGCTGGTAGAAATATAGAAAACTGTTTTTCTAAAATGAGCTGTTAGAATAAACATGACATTGGGCTATTTTAGGTTAAACTGCCGTAGAACAGGTAGGTGAAAGCATGTAATTTCCACAACCTCGCTGTGAGCTGGAAGCCAAGGGAACAGGCTAGTATAAATCAAGATTTTAGTATTGAATTGCTCTTTATTTCTTAGTATCTGACGCAGGTTCCACCGAACTCCCTGAAACTGCTGAGGGGAGGAATATTTATTATTGTGCTAATTCAGGAATGTCAGCTTGAACGGGCGGCTCTGCGGCTACATCTCTGTGTGCAGCCTGTTCCCCCAATTTAAACCATTGTCCCACTATGTACAGTACAGTCCTTTAACACTCCCAGTCGCAGTGCGGTGACGACCCCTGCTGTACTCAAGGCAAAAAATGTATATTTAAAGGAATATTATTAGACCAAAATTCCCCTTTCAGATTATTTGTCTGATTTTTATGCACTTGTTAGTATTGGGTACATTTTAGACCTTTAATTATACTTTAAAATATGTCCTAGGGTGGGGTAGTTTTTGTCCAGAACTGCCATCAAATGTTATTTACAACTGCAGTCCCAAAATGTGGTTGCGCTGAAATGGTCGCAATTTGTTAAAGGTACTTGCTTCCTAATGCACTTCCAATAATGCTGTTTCTTTTGCTGGGGTTTTACTTGTTTACATTTGCAAACTAGGATTTGGATTCAGTCTTGTCTAATTCCCTTGTGACGGGAGAGTCCAAAACAGGTGGATTCAGCCCATTTCATTTGGCCGTAAAATGGCAAAATTTACCAAAATGTCAGCAAATTCCTTGAAGTTAATGGGTGTTTTTTCACAGTAAAACAAACCTCATGGATAAATTCAACTATTGCCATTGGCATTTGTTCCTGACGTTTCCACCACAAAAAGACTGCATTCTTACATATATTTACATGCAATCTAACATGTAAGCAGAATTGCAATTTTTATTAAATATGGCATAATTGCAAATATTTATGTGAACACTTTGCGTTCGAGTTACGCCAGAACCTTGGCGGTGGAAAACAGTTAAACAGTTTTGCAAATTGCGAATTTATGTTTTCAAAATTTGCATAGACGCTTATACACATCTGATTAGCAAAGTCAATTGCGAATATTTGTGCACAATGCGCAACTCACCGTGTGCCATAAATATGCGCTGCATGACTCCCAGTGTCGTGAATAACGCAATCCCTGCAAATAATAAGGTTGCGTTGCATTGGGCACAATTATGAAAGCAGCCTCACTGTCGTAAATAAAAAGCACTGGATTGTGGGTAGAAAATGACATGATGCACACTACACTTGAAATGAACCTTTATACTGTATTTATTGCTTTCTAAAGCCATGGTACTTTATAGGGTTCACTGGCTGGGGCCCCATAGAACAGAGGCAATAGGAAGAAGGGGGGTAGACGGTATTGCAGGGCAAAATGGCTGCAGTAGAACTCTAAATCAGAGTTGGCCAACGTGCAGCCCTTCAACTGTTGAATCATAACTCCCAGCACTTACTGACAGCCACAGTCATCTAACTGAAACATCAATACAGCGAGATATCTAGGGAGTTGCGCTGATTACAGGAGAGTTAATATCTTACCATTGGGGGAGCGAGAACAACTTCAAGTCCTTATACATCTAATTTAGTCGCCTCTCACACACGCCTACCATTCAGTCGCCCAACAACAGCCACTTATCAAACTCCCGGCGTTGGAAATTGCTTCAGGTTTAGGGGAATTTGCCTTGGGAATAAACAAGTGTAGTTGCCATTCAGCACGTTCTGCATTGCTATGCTTGTTATGGATATCGTTCCCTCGCACCCCTGTGGGATTGGATCTCAGGCCGGGTGGGCCAGGGAGGGGGCTTTGATTTAGGTTATGAGGCCTGTGTCCATAACAACCCCATGCATATTAATGGATATTCTGAAGAGCACAGAAAGCTATCAGTAAGGATCTTTGTACTATTAATCCAGGAAAAAATATGATCACAGACTGGTTCAGTCATGGAAATACCTTATATTATTATTGGGTTAGACAAACAGTGGAACTACAGCAGCTGGAGAACCTCAGATGAGACAGGCTACCCCATGTACAGATCATAAGGTTCCAATCTAGAGGAATCAACCATAATACTATTTGTAGGGATGCTCTGGCTGTATTTGGAATGAGTTTGGGCCCTGGAGATCTCATGGTCAGGATTAGGGATGGGCGAATTTGACCCGTTTCGTTTCGCCAAAAATTTGCTGCCGGCAAAATGTCGCCAACACCCATTAAAGTCTATGGGTGTCAAAAGTTTTTTGCGCGTCTTTTTTTTTTTTTTTACGCACAACGCCATACAAGTCTATGGGCATAATTTTTGCAGCGAAACAAGTCGAAAAAATTTGCCCATCCCTAGGCAGGATCCCTTTAAAGGGAAAGTAGAGCAATGTAGTAAAACAGCTGACTATAAACAACTAATAGTAGCAGGGGCACATAAAGGTAGAGCATCAGCAACAACATCCCCTGGCTTGTACCAAGATGTGACATTAACCTTATGCAAGCAAAATCATATTCCCCCTTTACTAAATAGCTGGAAAATGTGGCACCTTATGTACAAATACAAATATTCAGAGAAGGGATGTTCTGTGAGCACAATAGGGAACCAATATGGCAGCCCCCACCCACATATAAAACCAGTATCAGACGGAGGTAATTTAGGCCCACCCCATTGAAACACACTGCAACAACCCCTGCTGATCACTTTAGTCCAGGGTCCCCTTCCAACAGCTAAACTAATGGGGGGGGGAGCAGGGCCAATCTGGTTTTCCCTGCATTCTAGTGGACCAGTCTAATCCTGTATAAAAGCGAAGAGGCAGAGAGTTTTACCTCCTACTGTAGTGTCTTATGGAAACTCCCACCCCTTTGTATAAACACAGATATAGATGGAGTATTCTGAAGATGTACCCTCTCATTGCACTGTTGAAAATAAAAAGGGGATATTTTACCTTTGTATCAAGTGATAGCCGTGCCATCAGCTTTTCCAGTTATCTTCCTTTGACACCATTCAATCTCTAGTGACATCTTGCTACCCAGTGTCATTTATCAACATGTTTGAGCCTGCTTTGTGTCGCCACTTGAGATCCAGCAAGCCATAAATTTGCTCAGATATATTAACTACACAGAGACTGGACAGTCTTTAAAACATATGGGGGCCCCTACAGACTTTTTGCCCAGGGACCCACACTACTAAAATAGTCCATGTGTAAACATCACCTTCTCATTCTTAGCCCTTGCCATGTGAAGCTACTTTATTCCCAGAATAAAAATCTTTTTTTTTTTCAATTTTTTGCCTTGTCCTGCGGTTTGATGAATTGCCGACATTGTGCCGGCTTCCCCTGATACACAGGCATCATTTCTGGATAGATATTGCTGCAATCTGTTATTGCAGGTTGTTTAGCAGGAAAAGCGACGGAAGGTGCTGGAAGAATAACAAGCGACTATAATTTCCCTCTCAACAAGTAAGAAACAACCAACCAGCAGAGACAATAGGGAAAGTGTTGGAAGGGTTACTGCCTGCTCTGCTTTAATTACCCGGTAGATATGTGCCTAATATATAAAGACAGAGACAAGGGGAAAAGTGTTGGAAGGGTTACTGTCTGTCTCATTTCCCCTACAGAAATGGGGACCAGTACCAATAGATAGTTGCCTAGTTGCAATGCAAAGGGAGATGCTGGAAGGGACATTCAATTGTCATGCAAACAGATCCCTTAACCTAAGTCTTGGTAAGTGAATATTCTGAGAAGGCTCCTGCGCAGTCGCAATAGTTAATGGCACGTGGAGTCCAGCAACAGATGGTTACATTGAGAACAGATGCCTCTGTATAGACTTTTAATGTTAGTGCCATAAAAGAAACACATTCAGCACTAATAACTTTTCCTTTCTCTTGGTTCGATTAGTTGGACAACTTTCTTCCTTCTGTATATTATACATAAACGGGGAAATTAAATGCCAGATGTATATTCATTTTTATTTGGCTGTTCCATTTTATCGCATTTCTTTCTGTCTCAGTATTTTAAATGCAACTTATAGGTCTCTTTGTTCCCTAACAATGCAAAACCAAGGTGTAATTCATCATAACCTACAATCTTTTTACCTGTCTTCTAATTGTACAATTTATAGTTGCAGAATTCCTCAATGACTTCAAATATCCTTATAATTTACAGTAGGGGGTACATTATCCCTTAAAATACACAGAGTTCTCAGCTTGCGGCCTTGTACTTTTATAATGGGTCATAGAAGTCCTTAGTGACTTCTAATATCCTTATGATTTACATTAGGGGGTACATTATCCCTTATAATACATGAGTGCTACTCAGAGTTCCCTGTATAACTCAGCCTTGTGTCTTTATATGGTCACAGAACCCCTCAGTGACTTCTAATATTCTTATCATTTACAGTAAGGTTACATTATCATTTATACTACATGATACTCAGAGTTGTCTGACCCATATTTATAAATATATATGTTGTTTAAATTGAAAAACAAGCCTTAATATTAAATAGTAATCAATGCAGGGAGTCATGTAGTGAGCTAAATGAGGAAACAAGGGATCCTGAGTTACTGGAGTAGTACATAAACATACAGGAGAAAACTAACAAATGATTCTGTGCAGTTGTGTTGCCCTTTAGAAAAAAATCTGTGTCTGCCTAGAAGATATTAAGTTTAACACCTTCCTGTCTGTGCTCATATTTACAGTCATATGAAAAAGTTAGGGAACCCCTCTTAATTCTTTGGAGTTTTGTTTATCATGGGCAACTTCCTTTTACTATATAACATGCCTTATGGAAACAGTCAGCAGTGACATAAAGTTTATTGGATTAACAGAAAACAGGGCCAGGCCGCGCCACACAGGTGCCCAAGGCAAGCGCATGTGCAAGCTGTCGCAAGAAGATGTAAAAACCACAGAGAGGCGGGCACCGGACTGGGGGTAGGCAACAGAGGAGGTACGTTCCTGGCGCCCCCCCAGCTTTGCGCCCTAGGCACGTGCCTACTCTGCCTACCCCTTGGCACGGCCCTGACAGAAAATATGCAATATGCAACGTAACAAAATTAGGTGCATAAATTTGTACACCCCCAACGGAGATATTACATCAATACTTAGTTGAGCCTCCTTTTGTAAATGTAACAGCCTCTAGACGCCTCCTATAGCCTTTGATGAGTATCTGGATTCTGGATGGCGGTATTTTTGACCATTCTTCCATACAAAATCTCTCCAGTTGAGTTAAATTTGATGGCTGCCGAGCATGGGCAGTCTGCTTCAAATCATCCCATAGATTTTCCATGATATTCATGTCAGTGGACTGTGACGGCCATTCCAGAATATTGTACTTCTCCCTCTTTATAAATGCCTTTGTAGATTTCCAAGTGTATTTAGGGTCATTGTCTTGTTGGAATATCCAACCCCTGTGTAACTTCAACTTTATGACTGATGCTTGAACATTATCCTAAAGAATTTGTTGATATTGGGTTGAATTCTTCCAACCCTTGACTTTAACAAGGGCACCAGTCCCTGAACTAGCCACACAGCCCCACAGCATGATGGAACCTCCATCAAATTTGATAGGTAGCAGGTGTTTTTCTTGGAATGGTGTTCTTCTTCCGCCATGCAAAGTGCTTTTTGTTATGACCAAATAACTACATTTTTGTCTCATCAGTCCAAAGCACTTTGTTCCAAAATGACTGTGGCTTGTCTAAATGAGCTTTTGCATACAACAAGTGACTCTGTTTGTGGCGTCAGTGCAGAAACGGCTTCATCACCCTGTCATACAGATGTTCTTTGTGCAAATTGCTCTGAATTGTAGAACGATGTACAGATACACCATCTGCAGCAAGATGTTCTTGCATGTCTTTGGAGGTGATCTTTGGGTTGTCTGTAACCATTCTCACAATCCTCCACATATGCTGCTCCTGTATTTTTCTTGGCCTGCCAGATCTGGATTTTACAGCAACTGTGCCTGTGGTCTTCCATTTCCTGATTACATTCCTTACTGTTGAAACTGACAGTTTAAACCTTTGTAGCCTTTTCCTAAACCATGATACTGAACAATTGTTTTCAGATCTTTTGAGAGTTGCTTTGAGGATCCCATGCTGTCACTCTTCAGAGGAGAATCAAACAGAAGCACAACTTGCAATTGGCCACCTTAAATACCTTTTCTCATGATAAGAGACACCTGCCTATGATGTTCAAGGCTTAACGAGCTAATCCAACCAATTTGGTGTTGCCAGTAATCAGTATTGAGCAGTTACTGTATATACCGGAGTATAAGCCGTCCCGAGTATAAGCCGAGGTACCTAATTTTACCTCCAAAAACTGGGAAAGCTTATTGACTTCGAGTATAAGCCTAGGGTGAGAAATGCAGCAGCTTCTGGTAAGTTTCAATCAAAAAATTGAGGGTTTCTGCTCCCATTGGAGGTGACGGCGTCTCATTTTTGGATGCCGGCGACCATTCTTGGACACTGGCGAATATTTTTGGAGACTATTCTTGGACGCCAGCGACTATTCTTAGGCGCCGGCGACCATTTTTCTGCTTGACCCTGAGTATAAGCCGAGGTAGCGGTTTTCTGCTTATTTTGGGGGCTGAAAAACTCGACTTATACTAGAGTATATACGGTACATGCATTCAAATTAGCAAAATTACAAGGGTACCCACATTTTTGTACAGCCAGTTTTTCACCCCAGTACTCCTGGGAAATTATAGACATACCACTATTATCTTTTTTGTTGAAAGTGGAGTAAATTATTATGCAGACTGGGAGGGGTTCCACATCTTTTTCATATGACTGTAGCTAAATGCGGGAACAAGGGATCCTGAGTTACTGGAGTAGTACATAAATATAAAGGAGAAAAGGAACAAATTATCTTGTGCAGTTATGTTCCCCTTTAGAAAAGATCTGTCTGCCTACTAGAAGATATTAAGCTGAACACCTTCCTGCCCATGTTCATATTTTAGTACAGTAAATTACAGGAGTTGGTGCAGTGGGTCTGTGGAGAAATGTGAGTGTTAAATTACCCAGAATTACCAGCAACGGGTGGCCCAGTGCCCCATAAGTGTCGTCATTCCAACTGACAAGACTGTGCACTTAACCATATGTAATAATTCATGAAGATCTCCGTATATACAGATATATGTGTAATCACAGGCAGAGAAGGAACAGTTAGAGAGGGATGTGTTTATGTTTTTTGCCTCCAGGGTGGGTTTTGGGTTTCTGGGAAATGCCATGCTATATTTAGGATCACTAATTAAGAATCCTCATTAAAGCAGTGGGTCTTGTGACATATTCCCACTATAATTGTAAGTACTCACACAGTGCCCCCTGTGCCAGGATCATGGGTAGCAACAGTGAGTTGGGGAGGGAGATTTCTGTGCTGACTAGGGTGGGATACAGGGAAAGTATAGGACTATGAAGGATGCTGGGATATGAGCAGTAAAACATGATTCTATACCAACCTATCATGTTATCTGTTAATGTGTATGGGAGCCCCCATTTTGCTTCCTAGGGTAAGTTTATTCTACATATCATTTATTGTTGTATACTCAAAACTGCTCCCTTAGTTTCCACATAACATGATGGAATGGTTCCCTGGCTTTTCTGAGCAATAACTTGAACCATCAAGGGAGCAGTAATCTTGTTGAACTGAGCAAATAAAAATGTGTTTTAAACCCATAATTAGTGCAATGGCATAACTACCAGGGATGTAGAGTGTGCAACTGCACCAAGGCCTACTCCCCCCACAAAGCCTGGTTGCAGTGGCAGCAAAGATATTGGCAGGGGCAGTTCTAGGGAGGAAATTAGTGGGCAGGGGGTCCTTGTTGCAAATGTTGCCCCAGACCTGTGGATAGGGTTGCCACCTTTTCTGGAAAAAAATACCGTCCTTCCTATATATTTCACTTTTTCCCCTATTAATAACATTGGGATCAGCCATCATTTTTACCGGCCAGGCGGGTAAAATACTGGCCAGGTGGCAACCCTACCTGTGGATCTCTAGTTCCACTTCTGCCTCAGAATTAGAGACCTTTCATACTAGGGGGGTCTTTGGTTAGTTTGCTTAAATTACACCAGTTGTGGATCTCTAGTTCCACTTCTGCCTCAGAATTAGAGACCTTTCATACTAGGGGGGGTCTTTGGTTAGTTTGCTTAAATTGCACCAGTTCATTCATGCATACCAACCTATCAAATGTTTACCTTCAGTTTTGTACTTTTACTAGACCCATCAAAACGGATTGTTAACTGGTTGCTATGATTAACTGCTCTGTCTCCAAGTCTCTGGCACAGGAAGCCTGAAGGCAGAAAGAGAAGCTCATGGGATATTTACCAGCAATCATTTCACAAGGAAAACCGCCAGGATATCAGCACCGGATTATCTGATGGATGCAAGTGTCTAGTGATTGGCTGATGGTCCTCAGTTTTACTGTTCATCATAAGCCCCTTTGGTCCGGGCTCATTCTGTTAGCGGAGAATAAGACACTTAACAGAGACGCTCAGAAAGCAATCTAGGCAAAGATCTGTGAAGAATGGCACTTATCTGCTATATAGAAAATAACCTTATATATATGTAAATGTGTCGATTTCAGTATCTACTGTGTAAAGAATACTATAATCAGCTATTTTATGGCAACATCATCCCGTCACGTTGTCAACAGTGACTCACACAGAACCAGGTTTCACATCAGCCCCCGATTGGCTGCTCTATTTAGCCCTATGACTGACTGCTTTTATTACATACATATGGATAACCCTACTAAGGGATAAGATCTGCCTTTCTTTCTTTCTGAGTAGTTTGAGATTTATGTAGGACTCCGTTGTCTTTCAGTTACGTGGCCACTACTTTCCTTATGCCTCCCAAACTTCTAAAATCTTTTTACTATAATACTTTAATGGGCATGGCTTAGTCTCAGTGTGGGCGTGGTCAATAATTGACAGCCAGTAATATACTTTTCAGAGTGGCGGCTGCAGCAGGAAGACGCTATGTAATTAAACCCATGTAATCCCTTGTGCTATACACAGTTCAAGCTTTGAGCACATATGTTGTCCAAACTTGTGATAATTTCTCAAGGTCACAACCAAACATGTGAATCTTTGCCTGATTTGAACACCCAGGTGTAGGGCCAAAATAGTTTGACCTGAGTAGTTGGCCCCCAAAACATTCAGCTCTTATAGAAGCAACAATTGATGGACTAGATTTAAGACAATCACGATTGATATATGATGAATAATTACGAAGCCCTGGTCAGCTATCAGTCAGGAAGGCCATTATTTTGGCCACAAACATGCGCCATCTTGATCAGGTCAAGGTAGCTTCATTGAGCACCAGTAGGGCAACATAGGACAGTAATCTATTGGGGGTGTAGCCCATTCTGTAAGTTCTTCAATTACTTTACGCACCCTAAGCTGTCAGAAGGTGCTGGGCGTTTTCAAAAAGGGTCATAAGTTGGACAGTCCTACTTAACACAAATTATGACACTCTCAAAATCTGCATTGTCCCCATGGACTCCATCCAGCTAAAGAGAATTCAGATTCGTGTTTACTATAGCTTTTTCCTGAAGGATAATGCAGTAAGTTTACTATGCAAGATTGAGCAGCACAATGCTTTAGCACACACACCCCCCCCATGTCCCTGGATACTGTCACGTACCTGTCGTCTTCCTTCCCCATGAATCGGTTCAAGTGAAAATGTGCGAGGCTGAGATATGGTGGAACTAATTGGTCTCTGCTGGGCGCCGGTCCCCCGGGCTCTCAATTAAAGAAGCGCAGCCGGATTCATCAGAGTTAGTTAACACTGTGAGCTCTGAGGAGCCAACGAATGGGATCAGTCATGTGCAAAGTCAAATTTCTCCCAGCTGCAGCTGTTGCATATGCATCAAATGGAAAATGATTCAATTACATCTGGTGACAATGAAGAAAGTGATTTTTTAATAAAACCTACTTTCAGGGGTTAAAAGAAATCACTGGATATTTTTCATCTCCTTTTGCATAACATGTACCCTAGTAATAAGGCTTATGTACCAGTCTGGATTTACAGCAGCCCTATGAGAGAGAAAATCTGTTAAAGGGACCCGTCACTCAGACATAAAAAGCTGTATAATAAAAGTCATTTTCAAATTAAACATGAAATCCAAACTCTCTTTTTTATTAAAGCATTCATAGCTCACATAAAAATCTAAGCTGTCAAGCAAATATTGCCTGCTCCTCCTCTACACCTTAGGCATAGAGGCGGGGCAGGCAATTACTTTCACTTTCCATTCAGCACTTCCTAGATGTCCCTGCTCTCCACATATTCCCCCGTTCTGTTCAGCATTTAATTGTGTAGCCAGGGCATTGGGAAGGACATCAAGTCCCCAATTCTGGAGAACAAACAAAATTCTGAGATGATGCAAGGCTTGCCTAGTGACAGTGTCCACAAAATGGCTCCTGCCTGCTTGCTGTAGTTATAAATTCCCAGACCGAAAAAAACAAGATTCAAATATATATAGTGTAATTGTTTGTTTGTTATGCTTGACTAACGTGATAAAATAGGATTTGGAATATTTTTTTGGGGTTACAGGTCCCCTTTAATGTAAACTTGCCAATTAAATCTCTGCGCTTTTCTGTATTTTTAGCTACATCCCATAAAATAGGAGAGAGGACATGTGTCCTGTGCCCCCAAAATGCAAGTGTCCCTGCACATGTAGAGAACCTTGGTGCACACGCAATGTACCTTCATAAATATATAGGTACCTTCCTGAACATACACCAGTCTGCTCATGCTCATGACAGAAGGACAAGATGTATGATGCCACAGTTCTGCAACCTGGGACATCTGGAAGATTCATCTACACACAGTCATCTCGCCCTTAGTTTTGGGAGTCACTGTGATTTAAGCCCAACTGCCTACAGCAACGGGTCCATCATCCACTGTCAGTTTTTTGCACCCGAAACCTCACTCCCTTGAACTAAGGGTTGCCACCTGGCTGGTAATTTACCTACCTAGCTGGTTAAATAACATTATATTACAAATTGGGGCAAATTGGAGGTACCCCCTTGGAATGCCTCCAATTTGCCCCAGTCTCCCTTCTCAGCTCCCACAGACACTAGCCCTATCTAATCCTCTTCCCATGATGCCTGTCTAGCAATAGCTCCAGCATGGTCCAGGCAATAACCATGAAAGTCTATGGAGGAGTATTTGCAAATTTCTGCCACCAGCCAAGCTGGATATTGCTTGCATCTCAACATATCACAGCAGCTCTCTAATTGCTATAAGAAGGGGCCCTAGATCTGGGGTGGACCCTAGGATGCCAAAACCAATACTTCTGATGCACAGTTTGTTAAATATGTAGAAACTGGTATCTGTGGCCAGGTACCTCCCAGATTCTAAATACATGAAAAAGATAAGTTGTGGGTACCAATTGTGAATAATACTAATTATATGATATATGCTCTCTCGCTGAGTTCCTTCTCTGTACAGACGATACAGGAATGTCAGGATTAGGGTCCCTCGGTTATATAAGACTTACGATTTACTTTATTACTGGAATAGGGAGAGAGAAGAAGTCTACGTTATTACTGCAGGCACCTTATTAGAGGAGAAACGTACTTTAATGAAGCTCCAGAAATCACAGAGGGGGTTATAGGAGGGGGTTGGTTAGGTCATCTCGTATCCTCGCCGATTTCCATATCATTAATCTGCTCTGATAAAATAAGAAGGATTTTAATATATTCATTATTAATGTGCTGTGATATAATGAGAGGTTTTTATTTATTGATTTGCAGAAAAATGAATTTTTTATGGAACTGAATCGCCTGTCTCTTTAATTATTGTGGAAAATCACGGTCAGGGCAGGCCAGGGATTCAAACCTTTGAGGCACGTGTGGAGTCGTAGAATTAATGAGCTGGCCTGACAATGACAAAGATTGAGAGGCTTAAGCAATGAGAAGGTGCTAGGGGTATAGAAACACATCGGCAAGTGACTGATAGCTCAAGGTAACAGCATCCAGAGCACCTTATCAGCAACGCTACCTTCTCTAATTAAGCTCCAAGCACCATGAAAAGAGCCCTAGATGGGGGTTGGTCCATCTCTTCCTAGAAGAGGGGGTTGGTTCCCTTTTCCCCCCACTGCCGTCAATCAGTACTAGTAAACAAGAAGGGATTTTAAATGATTTTTCATCTAATGGGATGTCATTTTTTTTTAAAAAAAAGTGCAATGTTTACTACTCACAAAAAAGCAGCATCTATAGCTGCAATGCACTAATGGAGCCCTGTACTGATTAAACACTGCCTAATTAGGTGATAGGCACCTATTCTCTTGCTGTCAAGTGATCTGCACCATTCAACCATACCTCCCAACATTTTGGAAATAAAAAGAGGAACAAAAAAATTGGCGACAATTTTTTTTTTTGACCAGTCCATTTTTGTGTCCACACCCCCTAATTACCATGTTCATTTTACAAAATTTGCCAGATTATGATAGTTTGAACATATTTTGTGTTTTTCAGTAATGCAGTTTTGCGAATGAAGGTAAATTGCCCTTTAAGCTGTGAGTCTAACTTTTCCCAAGAGACCGGTTATCTTATATTGTTACAATTACTTATTTGTCTATCTCAATATTGTTACAAAAGTATCTTATCTGCCGCTGTGGCTGTTGACAAAAGCCAATTAAGTTAGAAACTTTGTTTCTTTTTCTGGCTGTTCAGTGCAGAGAAAAACGGGACTTTCCAGTACAAACGAGGGACTGCGGGTTGAGCTGTCAAAAGAGGGAGTAAGCACCATGGAGTGATTGTCTTCCAGCTTCTTCTTTATTCTCGCGGCCGCGCATTTGCAGTAAAGCGAAAAGCCGAATTTTAATGAAAAAGCCGGCTATTTCATTCTACTGTTCATGTCTGCATGCTCATGTTCATCTGCATGCTAGAAATCATCACATTAAATTTACTTCTTTCTGTAAAACACAGCAGCTCTGTTCTTGTTTAATGGCAGTGATTTTAAATATTCACACACACACACACACACACACACATACCATTAGAACATTAGTATGGCAGGATCAGTTTGCCTTTTATCTGAAACAATCCTTCACATTTCAAGGTCTGGCCACACGAGCAGATTCGGGGAGATTATAGTCGCCCCAGCAACAAATCTCCTCGAACTGCCTTCCCTTACCAATCCAAATCGCCTGGGGGAAGACACATGGGGTGTTTCGTTTTCTGATATCTTCCGAAGTTGCCTCACGAGGAAACTTCGGAAAACGAAGCGCCGCGTGTGCCTTCCCCCAGGCGATTTTCATTTTAGCCAGTGGAGGGCAGGGGGAAGGCAGTTTGGGGAGATTGTCGCCCTGAAGAAGAGGGCATTTGTCGCTGGGGCGACTAATCTCCCCGAATCTACTCGTGTGGACTGACCCTAAATGACTGCTGTTCGGAAATACCGGCTGCACATTAACTAGTAAACTGGGAGAGATAAGAAAGCTTGGCTGTGGCAGGACAAACAAAACTACAAAACGTTAAAACGTTCTCAAAGTAAAATGACGCTATATAAAATTTATTGGGATTATAAAGAATTCGGAAATTGTATGATACCACTATCCCTCCATATATCTCAGTTCTGCTTTAAATTTCGCCTTCCCCCCTGTATCATAGATTATCTGTGCTCCCCTTCCTCTCTCCTTAGCGTATGTAATTAGGGCAGGAAAGAAGCAGCGATTGTCGTTTGAGAAATGTATTGAAGCTTTAGAAAACTTTCCATTCCCCCGGCCCACAGTCTTCCCTTCATCTCAGACTCGTCTCCCCTCATTTCCTTCCGAAGCAATGAGAGTAAATGTGAGGAGAAGTGACAGCAGAACAAAGCAGAACAGCTGAGAGCAAGATCCGCACCAACGTGACCCCAATATGAGGCGGGAGAGGAGATTGCGCTCAGTACTGGATGCTCACATTAGAAACAACTGAGCCTGGAGACACTTTAATGAGTTAAACCCATTGTAATATCCCAGACCTCCTGTTATCAGATGGGATCTTTCCCAGCTGGGTCCAACTACTATAATAAGCTCAGATCTATTATATTCATATCTTATTGATCACTGTATTTTATAGTCACTGGGTGGGTGGGGAGGGCACCCCCAGTGATTTTTGGTTTTATTCTCCTTTGCATTTAAGGACATTGTAACATAACATGACTAGTGAACTCTATGGGAATATGGTTAACATTTTCTGCCAGTTATTTTTATATTGATTTTATATTTTATATTGATAATACAATTAGAAAGGTATATTCTGTTGCATTACTCTTAAAGGTAAAATATACCACTTAGACACACCTAGATATAAGTGTATCATTGTTACACAGACCTACTTGATTTCACAGATTGAAAGAAAGCCATGCATTTTGCATCAACCATTTCCTCACCTCCCGTAGGCTCACAGTGTCATGCAACCCTACCTCACCTTGTTCCATTGAGAAGTTATGTGTTCTGGGACTTAAAGTTCCTCTGCTTTTTATAGTGACTGTTGCTCAGATTCTCTGGAAAACAGAAGGATTTTAAAGGTCATATTTATTGTGCTGTGTAAAGCGAAAATCGCAGAAAAAACGGTGTAAAAAGGTGTGTGTAATTTTACACCATGCAAACACCAGATTTGTTGCTGTTATTTTACATTTTGTCTGGCGTAAAAATGTATTTAAGGTTTTTTAGACGGTGAAGCCTTGCAATGTGTGTTGTGTTATCCTGCTGTGTTTTACACAGCATAATTAATATGCCCCTTAGTCCAGAATCCATCACTTCACAATAGGTGAGGGAGGGGTTGAATGACACTGTGAGCCTATGGGGGGTGGGGTAACAGTTCATGCAAATATCATGGTTTTTTTCAGTCTGTATAATCAGATGGGTCTGTGCTAAAATACTGCACATATTTCTTATTATAAGTTCAGATAATGAGCCTATGAGTACCGGTAAGTGCCCTAATAGGCATGAAACGCGTTAGGTTTCTATGTCCTAATAACATTTTCTAATTACTTTTTAATTAGCTGTTGCTTTATTATTGGAGGTCCTCACATCTCTTTTGAACTGCTGCTTAAGTTCAGATAACCCCCAACTGAATGAGCTCATGTCAAAAATGGGTTGTGGGTTATATTTTGCCTTTAATGATGCCTCATAAAGCAACCATAAAGATGTGACAACTTGATAATAATTTGCTTTAAGAAATGATCACCTTGTTACTGATCCATAGATCAGGGCACACTCTATTATGAAGCACGAGAAAGAATATCAACCCAGTCCAAGTATGTCGGCAATACATGATCCCCTGGGAATAATTCTTTCCACAATGCTCTTGTCTGAAGGTATACACATTATATAGTATTCAGCATTGTGATGTCTAACAAGCAACCTATGCCTCAGATAATTCCAGTTAGATGATTAGAGGATAACAATACCCTGATATCTACATGCCCAAAACAGTGACCCTCAAAGCCGTCCCATTTATATCACATAGTATATCAGTGCTGTTTCCCAACCGAGTTGGTTTTTCTTTGTGTAGCAATCACACAACTGACATTTATGATAAATCTGAATGGTCATTAGGACAGATCGATGTTAATAAACATTTTATGGCAATCACCTAGATGTCAGGCAAATCATATGACCCAAAGTGCACTGCACAGGAGATTGTCATTCCACTATTATAGTCACATACTGTAGCATGCACTTGAATAGATGCACAAACACTAGTGTGTGTGTCTGTGTGTAGGACCTAAAAGCTGCTTCCCTAGTTATAAACAAACTGCTGTGTACCTGTAACATGAACGAATGCATAAGGGTCACTTATTAATCCCATGAATTCCAGCAGGAGGACATGAGCTATAACTCTGGGGTATATCACATTCTGGGTCTGTAAATAAAAGACTCACTGTTAATAAGACCATGGCCCTGTGGCCTTGAGACTCTTACAGCCCTACATTTGTCTGCACAGCAGCAGGTCCCAAATGCTGCTGGATTATGTCCAGCCATATAATCCACTCCAGGTTTTGGCAATTCTTGATTTGCGGTGTTGGATTCAGAATGCCAACTAAGCCAATGTCATTAGGGAGATACCGATCCACTCTGAGCAATTTTGAGAAATTAATACAATGTACTGCAACCCTATTTTAGGGTATATTTAGCAACAATAGGTTATGTACAGTAGAGCAAGGGTTACACTTGACTCTAAAACATAAGCAGGGACTTTGGAAGGTATGAAGGAAAGGTGTAGTTGATCTACAATTTACATAGGCTACTGTAAGGATGCCAGGAGGTTCTTGCAGCAAACATAACTGGTTTATTGACAAAAAAAAAGATTTGCAGGGTAAATACTCACAAATCCACAGAAGCACGGTAGAACTAATTGGTAAAAGGCCAGGACATTCAAACTAAGGCAACACAATGCGACACCATGTGGAAGCAGCTAGTGAAGTTTAAGGTACACGTCTAGGTCATTGTCCAGAACAAATCACTCTTCAAAATGCTGTCCCTTCAATTTAAGCAAATCAGCCTAGGGGAGAGCTACCCCCTGCTAACAATTCTGGTTGGAGCACAGGTTGCTCATTCTATGTAGATCTGACTATCTCACTTTCCTAGAAAGTGATATTATAATCTGCCACTGGCCAAGCCTCGTTCATCGGGTCCCTGACTTTCACTAGAGGTACAGGTCCCTGTAGGGCAGCACAGCTTTACAGGGGCCTTGTTGACCCCAGGATCAGTGGTAACATCCACCTGGTTCAACAGATGCAGGCCAAAGTGAAACATCCACCCCTAACCAAACACTTTGTTAAAGGATTGGTTCACCTTTAAGGTAATTTTTTAGTATGTTATAGAATGGCTAATTAACAGGGGTTGTTCATCTTCAAATGAACATTTAGTAGAATTGATATTCTGAGAAAATGTCCAATTATTTTTCATTATTTCTTTAGCTTTTTATTCAGCAGCTCTCCAGTTTGCAATTTCAGCAATCTTGTTGCTAGAGTCCAAATTAATCATGCACTGATTTGAATGAGAGACTGGAATATGAACAGAAGAGGCCTGAATAGATTAATAAAAAGTACAATAACAATACATTTGTAGCCTTTCAGGGCATTTGCTTTTTAGCTGGAAAGAGTCAGAAGAACTGACTCTATAACATACTAAAAGCTAGCTTAAAGGTGAACCACCCCTTTAAAATGTGACAGGAAGTAGTCATAAGCCTATGGGCCAATACTACAGATGTAATTTAGGTAAATAGATACATGGGCATCTGCCCAGCAACTAGGGAAATAAGAGTGTATAGAGATGTAAAGCCATAGGGACTTACTATATCTATTAGTCCCTACAGAACTATTAAGTGTAAAAGGGAATTAGAATTAAAAAATCCCGAACTGGATCCTTACCTCCCTGATAACTTGAGGATAGTTGACATATCTGCAATGTCCTGGTTATATGGAGCAAAACAGAAAAGATTATAGAGAGGTGTACATGGAGCAATAGGAGGAGTTAGAGAGAGGGTTATATGGAGAAAAAGGAGGAGTTAGAGAGAGGGTTATATGGAGAAATTGGAGGAGTTATAGGGAGGGTTATATGGAGCAATAGGGGGAGTTATAGGGAGGGTTATATGGAGCAAGATGAGTAGTTATAGGGAGAGTTATATGGAGCAATAGCTGAAGTTATAGGGAGAGTTATATGGAGCAATAGGGGGAGTTATAAGGAGGGTTATATGGAGCAATAGGAGGAGTTATAGGGAGGGTTATATGGAGCAATAGGGGGAGTTATAAGGAGGGTTATATAGAGAAATTGGGGGAATTATAGGTGGGAATACATTGAGCAATAGGAAGAGTTATGGGGGTTGTGATGTAATTGGTGTGTTTCTAGCATTGTGTTTATGGAGCAATAGGGTAATTTACAGGACAAGTTTCATAGTACATGATAAATTACTGACAGAGTTATAGTGTAATTATAAGGGCTTTCAATAGAATGCCTTAGAGGACAAGGCTGTAGAAATAGGGCTTCAATGTAGATTGTAGTTGTTATATGGGTGAATAGAATGTATTGATTCCCACGCTCTCTACCATTCTATAACATATCAATTCTCATCCTCTTAATTATCCAAACTGTGACTGAAAAGCCTGAGAGAGTGTTCATCTGAGATCTCTGCAAAGACATGCCTTTCTCTGGGGCCATGTACATGAACAGAGCACCTCTAACACTTACTTCAGCAGTGAGTGCTAGTCAGACAGGCCCTGTTCTGCCTAAAAGTGAGCAGGTCTGGCCATACAGCACCGAATTGGCTTTGGGTAATCAGCTGAATAAAGCAATAAACCTCTCTTCCTTGGGTTTATTTACAGGCACCACAAGGAGGATCAATGAGGCCAGGAGTGTGAAGGACCAAGCATTATAAATGGTTGCTATGGGAACCCCCTTCTACTACAATTTCTTTATTTTAGGACCTGTCCTCTTGCATGTAACTCCTTCAACGCCAAAGTGTAAGCTGCTAATTTCTACCTGCCTTATGGCTCATGAGACCTCACACCCCTTTTTGTGGCTAATTCTGTGTTTGACCTTCACTCAACAGGAGTTTCTTGATATCACAGACATTTTATTTTAATAGAGTAGAATACTTTTACATAGAGTGTGGTTTCATGCAAACCTACCATAAATACCTTTGGTAAGCAAGCAATATGGCAGTTCTCCCTGATATACATATACAGGCCTTTATACAGAGCAGGAATGCAAGGGAAACACCAGTAGGCTTAATTACAACCTCAACTGCGGCAAAAGGGGACACAAATATGGCACATATTGACAGCATTCATTACAGGAACTTGCACCTAAACACAGTCCTTGCTTTGTATTTTTATGAGCCAAGCATATATGTGCTCCAATGTGGCTAATGATGCAAGGGGTCCCAGGGTTTGCATTGCGGGCTGCAGCAATACACACTTCAAATGATAATGTTCTACCCATCCTGACAATGAAGCTAACCCGCATAGCGCAATGGTTCCTATTTTATGTATTGGATGTAATTGCAGTGGGCATGCCCACAATTAAGTTGGTATTGTGGTGGGAAATGCTGCAATTTGCTGGAAATTTGCACTAAGCTCACTGCAATTGCATTTGTACAGAAGCCCTTATGTAGCTGTATATAGGTCTGGTGGAGGCCAAGAAACTGGACCTCAGCCTGCCCTCTTCCCTTGGAGATTGTCACACACACATACAGATGATCCTACTGTACCGGACACATTCCAGAAGCAGAAACAATTGGTTCCCCCCTATCAATATAAACTCCACCACTGGATATCACTACAACTATCCAGTGACAGGCAAAGGGGGTGTTTGTGTGTTTTTTTATTTATCATATAGGCACCAGAGTGCACCCCAAATGCTGCCACCCCTGGAATGGGTCCTCAGCTTTATAACAGATATGGCCTTGCCCTTATAGGAGAACTAAACCCTCTTGCTAATAAAAACCCCTACCCTCCATAGCCCCCCCTCCCTGCCCCCCTGCACATGTAAATGCCCCTAAGCCTGTAATTACCCCTCATTGCAGAGTCAGTGCAGCGGAGCTCACGGACGCCATCTTCAGTGTTTTGGTAATCTTCTTTAAGTAAGCACTGTATCAGCGCATGCACGGTTGGAGAAGTCTTCAGCTTTGTGATAACTGCGCATGCACTGAAAGGGATGAAAATTACCGAAAGATCTGAAAGAAGATACGAAGATTCCGAAGCATCGAAAGAAGACCCGAAGATTATCGAAAGAATACCCAAAGATTACCGAAGCGCCGGAAGAAAACCCAAAAATTACCGTGCCGGAAGATGGCTCAGGTGAGCTCCGATGCGCTGACTCTGCACTGAGGGGTAATTACCAGCTTTTACTGGTGTTAACAACTGTGCAGGGGGGAGCAGGGAGGGTGGACTATGGAGGGTAGGGTTTTTTTTTAGCAAGGGGGGTTTAGTTCTCTTTTAAGGAAGCACTAATGGATTCTTACATATAAAAATAGGTAGGCATGTTCTGGGCACACAGTGACCTATATCATTGTGTGTGACAGCTCCATCCATATGTATTAATGCAGATATTACTTATTTAAAAGAAAATACTTGTGACCGTAGGTGTCGGAATAGAGAGCCTGTAAAAGTTATGGCGGGGCCCCCTGCTCATTTTGGTCAAACATCTTTTATGATCACTCCATCTGAGAAAGCCCAATGTATAAATCAATTCATGCGACCAACAATGTGTACAGCTGATACATTAGATAGCTTTAAGAAGGGGTTGGATGGCTTTTTAGCAAGTGAGGGAATACAGGGTTATGGAAGATAACTCATAGTACAAGTTGATCCAGGGACTAGTCCGATTGCCATTTTGGAGTCAGGAAGGAATTTTTCCCCCTCTGAGGCAAATTGGAGAGGCTTCAGATGGGTTTTTTGCCTTCCTCTGGATCAACTGGCAGATAGGTAGTTAATACAAAAAAAAAAAAGTTGAACTCGATGGACATGTGTCTTTTTTCAACCTTACTTACTATGTTACTATGTTACTATGTTACTATGTATACGTTTCTTAATTCCTCCATATTGTCTTGCAAGACTTTCGCCTGTTTCCCATGAATCACTCCTTATTCTAGGTCTCACTCTGAAACCCCCTTCAGCATCTGCCAAAATTCTCCATTGGAGGCCCTCGTGGAGACCTGCTCAAGGAAGCGTTTAAATTAGCAGCTGGCTCTGGTGCCGACTGCAATTAGTTCAGGATGCTCTCCAAGGCTTATTCCAGTCAGACCCAGGAGAATTTACAGTCCATCAAGGGAGAGGAGTTGGGTGACTGTGCCAAGGACTGGAGGAGAAGATTGATAACGGGGTAAAACGCCAGGGATGCTGGCACAGCTAGGTTAGTGCTTTTGTGAACACAGACAACTGCAAATTAGCACAATTTAGTGAGACAAAAAGAAGATTAAAGGGGAACTGATGTCACAATTTTTTTCTATATTAACTATAATTCCAATATACACTGATTTTCCTACATTATGCAAAACAGAATTAGATGGAGGTGTCCAGGAAGGACATTCTTTATATAGACAACACGGGGCTGTGGGTAGTTTCAATAGAAAAATCTTACGATTAAGTGAAATCTTTTAGAAAACCCAAATTATTTCAACTTTGCAATTGGTAATTTTTGTTTCTTCAAATATAGGGACTTTGTATTAAAATTAAACATTTGATCCATATTAATTGACATATCATTTATTTTTTTCCCCATGTTCTTAAACTGAAGCAGTTTCTTTTATTAGTTGTCTATAGAAAGGAGCACACGGTTGGCTGTGAGTGTGAGTTCAATTCCTACCTAGGCATTATTACATTGGCCCCGGTGTAAATGGGATTAAGATAAACTATTAACAATCTCTGTACAACTACATAAATCATTAAAATAACTTCCTTACATCAGGGTAGTCTGTTGGAATGACAAGTATTCCATATCCCCTATGCAGGAATATATATATATACTTTAGGGCCTATTTATTAAACTTTGATTTTTTTAAGGGGCTCGAGTATTTTAGGGATTTTATGTAGAGGTTTATTATACCCCACAGCTGCTAAAAATCTGATTTAGAAAATACTCCATCTCATACCTGTCAAGGTCATGTAGAAGTCAATGGCAGATGTCCCTGAGTTGTTTCTTGATAGTCAGAGTTTTCGTCCGATAATCCAAAAAATTTGAGTTTTCTCAGCAAAAACTTGATAAAACTTGAGTATCGATCGTATGATATGAATTGACGCTCAGACTTTTTAAACAAAATTATAAATAAATGAATTAAATTCATGGAAGGGAATTTGGTCGACTTTGTTTTAAGAAAAAAGGAGATCAATTCAAATTTTAGTAAATACTAGTGTACTAGCAGTTACTTTACAGTTAATCTGAAATGGTAACTGCCCTGTTTATCTTTGATCATGGGAAAAGACTAAAAAACCTGGAACAGATATAGACATATACATTAGGAGGTGCATTACTGAAGCATTATTAAGAGAGAGAGATGTGATTGTGAGAGGCCGAGATCTAAAGATGAATTGGAAAAGTCTCAGACAAGAAGACACAAATTACTGCTTAATGGAAAGAATAGCATTTTCTTTTTTCTGTAGGGGAAATGAAAGCACAACAGACAGTAACCCTTCCAACAGCTCCCCTTGTCTCTTTCCCTATATATAAGGCACCTATTTAGTTCTACCGATCACTCTTTGTGTAGGGGAAATGATAGCAGAGCAGGCAGTAACCCTCCCAATACTTTCCCCTTGTCCCCCTACAGTTGCTATGTCTGGCCCTCCACCCACCATCTCTTTATTTTTCTCCCTGTCCCTATATGCCATTTTAGCTTTGATGGCCTTTTGTCTTGTCGCTGGCAATGCCAACTGACATGTTGGTTGTTTTTGGAATGAAAGGGTGAAATAGAGATGAAGGAAAGGCAGATGAGTGGCACAAGGTTCCTTTATGCCTGAGGATTCAGAGCCTCTTGAAGACGACGGCCCTGCTTAATTCCCTCTCCTCTCTCTAATCCCTTTACATTGGATCTGAAAAAGTCCATCTGAGTCTTGGGACTGATCTGATCCACACAGATGCGCCATGTCACTACTGAGCAATGGAAAACGACAGAGTGTCACCCGAGTCCCTGGCCGCAGGTCAGACGCATATTCGTCCCGCGTTGTACAGATAAATACTGTATGGCAGCTGGGGCCCTGTCAGTGATCCGGAATCAGTAGCTCTGATTTCTCAGCATACAAAGAGACAGCTTAAAGACAAAGGAACGTACTGTACATTTGATTATATTCCATAACTAAGGGTCACACCAAATACTAGATTAGAAGCAGCCAAGGAAACCAGTACAGCAACTCCCACCCATATATATTACTATAATTATGCAAAGAAGGAATGTTCTGTGCAAACAAAAATCTACAATATAATGCTGCATCGTCTAAAGCTGGCCATAGATGCAAAGATCTGATCGTACGAATCAACGAACGATCGGACTTTCCCATCTCCCGACTCGCCACTAACCATTCAGATCAAAGTCTTACCATTCCGATCAAATAAAGTAGTAAAAGAACAGATCAGTCGATGTTCTGCTGACAGCAATCGTACGATAGTTATGTCTGACAAAAGCTAGTGACAGTCTCCCACTGAAAATCGTACGATCGGCAATACACGCAGAGATATTATCAGCAGCCGACAGAAATGTTCTAACCTGTCTGATCGACCAAACGACTGATCTCCGCCGGACAAAAAATGTCGGGACACTCCACACAGGGTCCCAAAATCGTATGAATCGTGGATTCATACGATTTTCGGACCCTGTGTGGAGAGTCCTGACATTTTGGATTGTTGCGTCTATGGCCAGCTTAAGGGTGGTGGCACACGGGGAGAATAGTCGCCAATTGACAAATCTTCACTACTGCGGGCAACTAATCTCCCCGAAAATGCCTTCCCGCCGACAAGAAAGCGAATCACCTCACGAGGAAACTTTGAGTGACTTTGGAACATCGAATCGATACATATATGCCATCCTCTTGGAGATTCGTATTCTTGATGGCGGGAAGGCATTTCGGGGAGATTAGTCGTCCCAAGTAGAGAAGATTTGTTGACTAATCTCCCCGTGTGCCACCACCCTAAGGTAAACACTATGTTACCTACTTTCGATGGTGTAACTAGACGTCGCTGGGCCCCCAGTAAGAAAATGTTCAGAGGAGCCCTGCACACATAACAACTCTGCTCCTCCGCTCACTCACACCCTCCCACCCCACTGGCTCGTGCAAAGCTAGGAAGTGACTGCGGAGGGGAGATTTATGGGCAAAATAGGCCGTGGTCTGGCCTTCCCAGCAACCGCAGGGTCTGCTGTCTCTATAGTTACACCACTGGCTTCTTTCCATACAGAATGTTCTGGGCAGACAATTAGCTGAATGCTCATGCTGTCCTGTCCATATGAAGAAAATAAATCATACTTATAAATCACTTACATTTTCCCTCTAACTTTTGGGTGCCAGGTATAAAGACCCTATTTCTAAGTACCCTTTTCATTCCCCTTTCCTATAAATTAATTAATCAGGAAAGCATATTTGCCTAGGCTATTCAGTACAGGGTCCCATTTATCTGCATATTTCTATATATCAGAGGTTAAAGGGCAATAAGTTAAGCCCTCATCCTCATGTACTAACTATCACAAACACAATGTAAATATGTGCAAAGCATTGTGCACTTAAAGGAACAGTAACACCAAAAAAAATGCAAGTGGTTTAAAGTAATTAAAATATAATGCACTGTTTAATGCAGTTGTAACTGGTGGGTTTGCTTTAGAAACACTACTATACACTACTATAGAAGCTGCTGTGTAGCCATGTGGCAGCCATTCAAAGCTCAGGTTACATAGCAGATACCAGATGCACTATGAAAAAATCTTATTGTATTCTATTACAGAGCGTATCTGTTATCTGCAAAGTAGCTTGTGCCTTTTCTCCTTTTTTAGCTTTAATGGCTGCCCCCATAGCTATACAATAGGCTTTTTCATAAACTATAATTGTTTTTCGACCAATGCGTAGTAACAGTGCATATTATTTTAATTACTGTTTATTTTTTGGTGTTACTGTTCATTTAAGCATCATGTCTGCAGCTAGATCTAGTACTTATAGCTTAAAGGCACACCAGGAAAATCATCCTGCTTGTAACATTAAAAATATATGTGACGTATTGCAAAGTGGAGAACTTAAAATACACCAGAAAAGGAAGCAGAAATCTATAGTGTGGAAAATATTCGATGAAGTAAGTAGCGCAGATAAAGGTGAATACAAAGGCTATGTAATCTGCATGAAATGTGAAGTATTTTACAACTATGACATCCTCTAGCCTGATACTTCTAATCTGAATATTCAAAAGTTCCAGTGAATGTCAAATTACAGTTGGTAGATAGTGATGGGCAAATCTGACCCTCTTGGCGAAACAGCGAAAATTTGCTGAAATGCATTGGTCTATGGGCAACAATTTTTTTTTATCCCATTGGAGCTCATCACTATTGGTTTCATGTGTTGATTTGTGCTGTATGGATATTAGGCCTTTTGATATTGTGACAGGGGAAGGATTTATAGGACCAGTAACGCACCTTACGCGTTTCATATCTCTCAGATACTTAATCATAAGCCAATGATTAAGTATCTGAGATATATGAAATGCGTAAGGCATTGAGGTTGTATCCTTGAATCAGAAGAGTAACTAGAGGGGGGCGGGCCCTGGCGCAGGACGCGCAGCCGGGCCCCCGCCCCCTCCGTACACCCGGAAACTGGCCGGGAATATGCGCCGCACAGAGGCGCTCGGACTGCGTGGACTGCCGGGGGGACCTGAGGGGGTGCGGGCCCTGGCCCGCTCGCACCCCCTGCTCCCCCTGTAGTTCCGCCACTGCCTTGAATTCTACAATAAACTACTTTATGTTTTGACAAGCCTGCCTTGAAGACTGCCCTTCTTCTTTATACAAATTAAAATAACTAAAAAACCACAACTAATAAAACATGAAAACCAATTGCAAATTGTCTCAGAATATCACTCTCTAAATCATACTAAAAATAAATTTAAAGGTGATCAACCCCTTTTGGAGCACTGAATGATAGTGACATAGCAATGAAACAGCTATATGGGCCGATGAATACCATAAAAGGGCATATACTGTTCTAACTTGTCACTTTGTGGATGTAATTCAGTGTCGGACTGAACCACCGGGATACCAGGAAAACTCCCAGTGGGCCCAGGTGTCAGTGGGCCCTCCTGCTTCTAAATAGGGATGGGCGAATTAGACCCATTTTGTTTCCCCAAAAATTGTGAAATGACGGCGAAACCCATTTAATGGGCGTCAAAAAAATGTTGTCACGCAGCAATTTTTTTTTGATTCGAGTCTTTTTATTTTGACGCACAACGCCATACAAGTCTATGGGCGTCATTTTTGCAGCGAAACAAGGCGAAAAAATTCACCCATCCCTAATTCTAAACATTTGGCCTATTTTATGGCCATTCCCTATTTATATGAGAATAAAGAGGCTAAATAGATGGAATAATAGATTCTAGTATGTAATGAAAAGACACTAGGAGAATAGAGGTTGAGTGAGGAGAGGATGAATATTAGTACAGAGTGTGGGCCCCTGGTCTAAGTTTTTTTGATGGGCCTCTGGTGTCCCAATCCAGCACTGATGCAACCGATACATGGCTATTAAAAGCCAGAGTAATTGCCACAACTGAATTTGAGGCGGGTTTTCCCAAAACAGCTAAAAAATCTAAGCGGGCAGAACTATCTGAATTTGGCATTACATCAAATTTATATTCCAAAATTGTGTGTAACCAAGGTGCAAACATCAAAGCTGCCCTTCGTAATGATCACTGGATTTCATGCACTGCCCATGTACTAAATATAGTGCTAAAGCATACGTTTGATGGCAATTCATTGCTACAGGAAATAAAAGATCAGTTGTAGATCAGTGCAAAAGTCGTTATTAGTTACCTTAAAAAATCTGGAACAGTTTCAAGGTGAACCACCTCTTTAACTATAATAAATGGGTCACAACTTAAGTAACAGTAATATAAAAATATTGCCTACCCTGTCTACAGCCACAGTTCCTTCTCAGAGTTTTATTGAAATAAAGGCACTGCAAAACTTAAAGCAGAACAAATGCCTAAAAATTCATATGGCTTGAATGACTGTTCAGTGTCGGATCCGCTATCCGAAAACCCGTTATCTAGAAAGTTCCAAATTACAGAAAGGCCATCTCCCATAGACTCCATTGTATCCAAATGTTACAATTTTATGGAAAGATCTGTTATCCAGAAAGCCCCAGGTCCTGAGCATCCTGGATAACAAGTCTCATACCTGTATTTCATAGTTAACTTTCTATATCAGCAGATATATTGTCAGCTGACTTATACACGTAATGATTGGGGTTGCTACCTGGTCAGCATTTTACAGGCCTGTCCAGTAAAAATCATGCTTGAAGTCAAGGTTATTGATAGGGAAATAAAATAAATTATTTTTTCCAGAAATGGTGGTATCCCTAGTAATAATCCATGCGTTTAAAGCCACAGCAAATTGCCATCTTGGACCAGATTTTGAGTGTCAGTTATATTGCACATGCTCAGTGAGCTCTGGTCTGCTGCTGAGAAGCTAAGCTTAGGGGGTCAATAAAATCATCAAGCAGAAAATGAGGTTTATTTGTCATAGAAGCTGATGCAGGGCTAATTATTAAATTCCGACGCAGGCTGCGCTGATTTTTGAGATATGAATCTGAATCAATCGGCTGTTTGGTGTGATATTTATATTCTATACATGCTGTATATTGTGTGTTGGTCCCTAAGTTCAGGTAAGTGACAGCAGCCCAGAGCATGTGCAGTGAATCAGCAAAAAAGAAGATGAGGAACGGAGGGCATCTTCAGAAGCTCAGACCTTCCCTGCTAAAAGGCAGTGGTCGCCTTGGGCTGGTACAGTCTAGAAGCCCATAATATATGCTTTAGCATTACTTCATGAATGCACAGTAAGAGATGCATTTTGGGGCAGTGCTACTTTTGCCTCCAGATGCAGATCCTCAATGTTTGCAGTAATTTTTCTAAGGCAGCTTAAGCAATAAGACATCCCTTGCTGGCTGCCTGCTGACAGATTGATTCTCAGAGACCTTACGTTGCCTAATTGCACAGCGATAAAGTAATGGATTGTCCCCTGGGGTCCTACTTATTTGCTGAAGCACTTGGACCCAGAGATAAATAGGGTGTCCCCTTCACTCCATCACGGCATCAATTAGAAGCCCCTCCTTGTACTGTGTACTTTACAGAGAGTCACTGATAATGAGCGCCAGCTTGATTTATTTGTGCCCTTCTCGGCCCGTGCGTGAGAGGGGGAGTGATGGATGTCCCCTGGCGAGTGCATTTAATGGGGCTCTCCCTGTGCATTAACCTAAACTCAGCACTGGGGAATGGAGGATTATGAAGGAGAGTAGAGGGAAGTGCAGATAAAATCATTATCTCTATGCATATTGTATATTGTATAAATTAAATGCCATACGTACACTATTTTATTTACAGTATACATTCTAGGACTAGGAGTCTGATATCAATGGAAAGCTAGGTCCCAGCATGCTGTTCATTGTGTACCACCTTCTATGCCAGTAACCACTGACTATGACAAGGCTGACATTGTGTAGGTGCACCCCCATGTTCAGAAACAGACATTGCCCCCTGTAGTGAGAGACCCAACCACTCAAAAGTGGCCCTGAACTCTAGATCAGCATGGGGGACCTATACACTCCGGTTGGAGGTAACAGTAGTTCTTTTTTAAATGCCCCCCACCAGCGATAGGACACTCGGACCAGGAGGGAGCTCCCAGTGTAATCGGGGAAGTCGTACATAGCGAATGCACATCACATGCGTCACATAATGAACAAGTCGTGGCATTCGCTCATTATGCACATACGTGTGCCCCAACATGGCCTCTTGTACCGGGAGCTCCCTCCTAGTAGTTTAAAACAAAACTACTGTTACCCCAACCGGAGTATGTGGGCTGTATTAGCCAGCTCCTTTGGTTGGGGATGATATTTTTGCCCAACAGGTCCCCTTTAAGTTAGCATGTAAGCTCTTTGGTTTAGGTGCCTTAATACCAACAGGTTTTAAGCTTCTTTTTTCTGATGTCCACATATCTATAGCTTGTAAGTTACTAGGGACAGGCACCCTCATGTCAACACACTAACATAGTAACATAGCAAGTCAGCTTGAAAAAACTCTATATCTAACCTGCCTAACTGAGAGGAAGGCAAAAACCTCATTGAAGCCTCTCCAATTTGCCTCACAAAGGCAAAAGTTCCTTCCTGACTCCAAGATGGCAATCGGACCAGTCCCTGGATCAACTTAGCAGTGGTAGATTGTGGGCTTTTATGCTAATGAAGTGTTAAGGCATTTGACAAGACTCATAACTGCAATCTCTCCTGACCATAATAAAGATTTATATTGGCTCCTGGACAGGATACAAACAATTTAGTATTCTTCAGGAACAATAAATGTCCCTGCACTGAATTCCCCGACAATAAACACATTCTGCTCTCAGTATGTTCATTCAGTGGGTTTAAGTCAGTGGCATGTAAAGTATTTCTAAAATACAAGTCATCCATTCCCAAATTAAAAGAGGAGTTGAGCAGGCAGCCTTTTTAGGACTCTATGTGCCAACTGGCTTTATTAACAATTCAGCGCACAGCTGGCTACCTCAGACCCGCAGCCAATTTATAGAGTGTGAGCGAGAGGCGCTGGGAGTGATGCGGTGCCAGGCCAAGTTACTGCATTATCTGCTACACAAATCAATTCACTTAACAAAAACAGTGGGAACAGAAACAGGAATACAAATCTGCTGTGACATTTCAAGCACAAAGAGAAAGGCCAAAATATAATCAGTAGACTGAGCACCACCTTACAGAAACTAGAGACTCAAATGAAGGGTTGGTATGGGTAGGCAGAAAAGGTATTCGCCTAGTGGCAGGGGGGGTCGCAAGCAGGCCTGGATTTGTGGAAAGGCCATCTAGGCCCAGGCCTAGGGAGGCAGGATTTTAGTGGGTGGCATGCTGCACAACCACACCCACATTGATTCAAAAACACAAATTTCCTGTGCACCAATCCCCATTGCTCCAGTCCAGATGATGAAAATCTGCACAAATAAAGGGAAGGGGACATTGGCGATGAACGAAAGTGGGCCTAAGGCCACCCACTATGTAAATCCGGCCCTGGTCACAAGGCACTTACCTTTTCTTCTACCTTTTCTTGTACCTACCTGTGCCCGGGCATTGTTGACAGGTCGGTGGCATGGTTCAGGCAGTGGTGTGCATGCTTGGGCGTCACCCCCGGGCTGGGAGCTGGCCATCAGGGTTGCCTAGTGTGCCCAACCAGCTTGGCCCGCCTCTGCTCAAACATTCTGAAATGTGCTGACCTCAGTGTTGTTAGTTGTTAGAGTAGCCTGTGACTGTGGGATTGCAGGTATAGTAGGGAGAGATGGTGCCTATAGTAACAGTGGGATAATAGTCTCGGGGAAGGGACTGTGACTGTGGGATAGCAGGTATAGTAGGGAGAGATGGTGCCTATAGTAACAGTGGGATAATAGTCTCTGGGAAGGGAGTGTGACTGTGGGATAGCAGGTATAGTAGAGAGAGATGGTGCCTATAGTAGCAGTGGATAATAGTCTCTGGGAAGGGAGTGTGGCTGTGGGATAGCAGGTATAGTAGGGAGAGATAGTGTCTATAGTAACAGTGGGATAATAGTCTCTGGGAAGGGAGTGTGACTGTGGGATAGCAGGTATAGTAGGGAGAGATGGTGCCTATAGTAGCAGTGGTGATAATAAAACCTTCATTGCAGTTCCCCTGTATTTTATAGACCTGGCTAAGTGGGTTTCAGAGCATACAGTATATGTAACCATCTAACCAGAAGATGCTATTCTGAACCCTGTGTTCATGTAGGTATTACTGCAGTTTAAAAATATTTCCCCTTGCAGTTTAAAGTTGTCTTCACCACAGGGTTGCAAAGCCAATTCTAAAGCCACAGGGTTGCAAAGCTACCATGCTGGTGTGACAGTCTATGATCCAGTCTGATTGACAGCCTCACTTTATTATCAGCCACCATCCATGCTAAGTGTGAGAGGCAGCAGATAATTCTAGTTATGAAATACAATTCTATACAAATACAAAGAGCTGGATGTGAATGCTGAGATATGTAGTTCTACATCAGTTTCAAAACCAACTGAATTAGGAAATATATTTCTCCAGGACCGCCATCAGAAATCGCAGGTCCCCATACGACAAGATTTCCTGGGCCCCCTGGGCTGCGCCCACCGCAAGCCCCACCTACAGGTCTGCCCTCTCCACCACACAGTAAAAAAACAAAAAAAATATTGGTGGCTAGGGTTCCCACATGTTAATAAAAAATAAAAAGATATTGGTGGTCAGGGCCCCCGTAAAAAAACATTTGTGGCCAGGGCCCCCCATTAAAAAATATTGGTGGCTAGGACCCCACATGAGAAAAAAATAAAATTGGTGGCCAGGGCCCCTTAAACGTCCATGCCTTCCCAAGGTTAGCAGCCCTCAGAAAGATTGGGGGCCCAGCTAATCAAGTAAGTGTGGCGTGGCCGGGCCCCCCTTACCCACGGCCCCCTACAACTCTCCCCCCCTGATGGCTGCCCTGTATTTCTCCAACCTACTTAAAATATAGAAATAACAAGAAAAGGCAAGGGATCCTGTGGTTTAAGTAATATACAGATTCCAAATTTTGAGAAATAGTTTGGGGCAACTTATGCTCAATTGATGAAACACGTGCACTAATTAGTACATGTATTGCCATGTCGCATGCAAGTTGCAGTGGACACAAATTAGCAAGTGCCCACTTTATTCTAGAATCCCAGGTTAAAACATGTCGTATTGTGGATAAGAAACATGGATTTATATTTCATATCCATATCCGCTGTATGTGCTGCATTCATAAATGAGGCTCAGTGGCCCCGGGGACACATGTATTAACAAAGGCAAATTTGCACCTGGGCAGTTACACTCAGCAACTAATCAAATGGTTGCCTTTATTGTTCTACTTGCAGCGGACTGAGCTAATCGCTGATTTGTTGCTATGGGTAACTGCACAGATGCAGGGTTGATAAATGAACCCCAGTGTATGTTTGCACCAGAAAGCCTATGATGTGTGTCGATAATTTCCTTTTCCAAATGTGATATGTGATATAAATTAATATAATATACAGTGCCTTTAAAATCCACTGTAGAATCAGGCAGGCACCTCTGATCTATTGGTGATAAATGAGTCTTTTTGGTCCAAGAGTCCAAGACAAACATAATTAGCTCTCACCATCCTACCATAGCGCATCACATGCCTGCTGTATTATTCTGGATGTATATCCCCAGCCCTGGGCAAACTGACTGTTGCAATGGAATAAACAATGGAAGAGTTAACAAATGAAGTGCCAGTAATTACAGAATCTAGAAGTCTAAAAGGCAATGCAATGATCTCATGTAGGAGTGTGATGTCTGGTTTAGCCATGGGCAAGTTAGTTAAATGATGACATACAGAGCAAAAAAAAAAAAGACAAAAAAGTATTTATAAAACATGCTTCTGCCTTAGTCTAAGATTGCTTAAACTTTTATACAGGGGCCAGGGTTGCCATCTGGAATCACAGGGCCTCATATGAAAACCCAGTTACATTCAGTTACATTCTGATCCTCCCAATCCACCCAAACTGTGCTCCATTAGTGTGATCCCCCCAAACATAGTCAACTTTGACAGGGTCTATTACAGGTCTCCTGCCTTTCACCTATGAGGGTCACCCAGTGGGAAAAAATCATTAAGGGGTAGTGAATGTTATAGAATGGCTTATCCTTAGGGCTCTTACAGACGAGCGTTTGAAGCTGCGCTCCCCTGCGTTTCGGTTTTATGCGTTCAGCCGCAGGGGAGCACAGGAGTAGACGCATTCAGTTTTTTTCAATGGGGCTGTACTCACACAGGCACATGTAGGCGCCGAATGCAGGTTGAGACGCAACATGCTGCATTTTTCCTGCGTTCGGCTTCTACATGCGCCTGTGTGAGTACAGCCCCATTGAAAAAAACTGAATGCGTCTACTCCTGCGCTCCCCTGCGGCTGAAACGCAGGGGAGCGCAGCTTCGAACGCTCGTCTGTAAGAGCCCAGGGGCGTAACTATAGAGGAAGCAGACCCTGCGGCTGCTGGGGGCCCAGGAGGTATAGGGGGCCCCATGAGGCTCAAATTCATATACAATTTCAATACATTTTGGTAAAACAGGACAACCTCTGGATATGTTTGGGGCCCTAAAATTAATTTGCTGTGGAGCCCAGTAACATCTAGTTACGCCACTGTAAGAGCCCTTAGCCACTTTCCAATTGATCTTTCTGTTTCTGAATTATTTCTGTGTGGGGACCCACACTTAACATCATATGGGCTCATTTTTGAGTCTCATATGTTAGGCATAACTGCCCTAGTCAATTTGTTCCTAAAAACAGCCTGCGTCTGGGACGCTAAAACTTTTACCGAAAATGCAAGCCATTAAAGTGCTGTTAGGTGAAATATTACAGGTCTTACTTTTTAAAGGAGAAGGAAAGATACAGAAGCAGTCTATTGCCAATAGATTAGCCACAATAGTGCAAGCTATAAGACTATATTTATTCTGCAGAATGCTTTACCATACCTGAGCAAACAGCTCTAGAAGCTCTCCATTTAGGATAGCAGCTGCCATATTAGCTCGGTGTGACATCACTTCCTGCCTGAGTCTCTCCCTGCTCACTCATAGCTTTGGGCTCAGATTACAGCAGGGAAGGGAGGAGGGAGGGGAGCAGACTGAACATGCTCAAGCCCTAGCCTTGGAGGTTTAAGCTAAAGGCAGGAAGTCTGGTACAGAAGTCCATGTGTACATAATAGAAATAAATAAATGCAATGTTTCTTTTGACAGAGGACTCAGAGTAGCATTACTTTGAGGGTTTACTGGTGTATTTATATAGACCTTTCTACTAAAGCTTACTTAGTTTTAATCTTTACTTCTCCTTTAAGGAATGTCTAGTATAATGGGATCAAACTTCTATTTCTAGGCAAATAATTATTGGTTCTGAACAGTTGAAACAGCCTAAAGCAATGGAAGATTATAGGTTGAAGTGCATTGCCACTTCACTTATGTTCATAAAGTCCAAGGAACCACAATAGCAGCGAAATGAAGAACCAATGAAGACTATTCAAATCTAGGAGGTGCTGGCCTGGTCTTGGCACCCTTGTACCTCCCTGTTAGGACATTTCCTAAACCAGCGGAGTATGTGCTATAGTTATAGTATAGTTAGAGTATAATGGTTGGGTGGTGGGAGGGTTCATTTTTGATCAAACCTAGTCAGTAGCGCTACTCTTGGATTTACAATACCAAATCATATTTGGTTACCGTATATATTTGGTTACAAGTTGTAACCAATAACCCAAAGATACTGTCATTAGTAGCTCCTAGCTGTCTGAAAGGAAAGACCCTTCTCTCAATAATATCACATGCAATTTTAACTAGCTAAAGTTCCCTTGATGCACGCAGCCTCCCTGAATATTTATAGCTGTGAAAGTTATGTCCTTTTCAATAAATCAGCAACTTGTCTGTTTGTCCATTAATATTAATGTACTTCCAGTTTAATGTTTTCCCAGATAACGTTATGCTCATAAAGTGCTATACCTATAAAATGCATTTTCTGTTCTTTATATGTATGACTTACAACAGTGTCCTAATAGGCTAAATAAAGATTTTTTTTTTTAAAGGGAGTGCACTTTCCCAGAATCCTCTGTAATGTCAAGTCACCTAATGAGGGATGTCTATGGCACCAAAAGGGAACAGAGCAATAAATAAGCAAATCAAGGGATCTGCTGGTTCAAGGTTTTCTTCTGCTCCCTATAGACATAAAATTCCAAGGTTTGCAAAACGAACCCCACTCAATCACTTTAAAGTCCAATTGTGCTGAGGTTGACCTCATCTGACCAATAATTTGCATCTCACTGCTGTCAATAGACTAAGTGTCCAAAGCAGATGGCCTTTTTAACTCATTTATAAGCGGGCTGATTATATGGTTACAGAAGTGTAGAAGCAGGAAACAAATAAAGTTATTATAGAAGTTGTAGGGTTGAGAGCAAGACCAGTGGTTCTCAGTTGTGATATCAATACCTGTTTGTAGGATATATCATAGAGGATAGAACATAGAATTCATATGTTATTTTAACAGATCTCTGAACTTCCAATTGGTTTACCTGTGAGCAAGGTAATAGAACACCAAGGACACAAGGTTCCAAAGAAGTAAATAGAGCAGCTTCAAATCAGGTCATTTAGAGCAAAGGGGGGCTCATATGAGCAATAGGAAGAGATATAGTGAGAGTTGCTTCAAGCAATAAGAGTAATAGGGAGGGTTATAAAAGCAGTAGAAGTAATTCAGAGACTATTATCCCCACTGCTACTATAGAACACCTGCTGTCCCACAGTCCCTTACCAGAGACTATTATCCAAAGCCACAAAGGCCAGGCCTAGGGCGGCATGATTTAAGGGGTGGCATGCCGCCCAGCAGCAATCCAAGGGAGCACTGGGGATGCATACTCCTGTATTATTCATCATCCCCAGAGTTCTGACACATGCGCATGCTCATGTGCTGGGGTGGTGCGAGTGCAGGTGCCGGCAGTAGGACCCAGTGGCCTCGGGGCGCCAAAGCCTGAAATCCGGGCCTGCTATTATCCCAAAGATACTATAGGCACCATCCCTCCCTACTATATCTGCTATCCCATGGTCACAGTCCCTTCCCAGAGACTTATCCCCACTGTTACTATAGGCACCATCTCTCCCTACTATACCTGCTATCCCACAGCCCCACTCCCTTCCCAGAGACTATTATTCCACTGTTACTATAGGCACCATCTCTCCCTACTACACCTGCTATCCCACAGTCACAGTCCCTTCCCAGAGACTATTATCCCACTGTTACTATAGGCACAATCTCTCCCTACTGTACCTGCTATCCCACAGTCCCTTCCCAGAGACTATTATCCCACTGCTACTATAGGCACCATCTCTCCCTACTATACCTGCTATCCCACAGTTACACTCCCTTCCCAGAGACTATTATCCCACTGTTACTATAGGCACCATCTCTTCCTACTATACCTGCTATCCCACAGTCACAGTCCCTTCCCAGAGACTATTATCCCACTGTTACTATAGTCACCATCTCTCCCTACTATACCTGCTATCCCACAGTCACAGTCCCTTCCCAGAGACTATTATCCCACTGTTACTATAGGTACCATCTCTCCCTACTATACCTGCTATCCCACAGTCACACTCCCTTCCCAGAGACTATTATCCCACTGTTACTATAGGCACCATCTCTTCCTACTATACCTGCTATCCCACAGTCACAGTCCCTTCCCAGAGACTATTATCCCACTGTTACTATAGTCACCATCTCTCCCTACTATACCTGCTATCCCACAGTCACAGTCCCTTCCCAGAGACTATTATCCCACTGTTACTATAGGTACCATCTCTCCCTACTATACCTGCTATCCCACAGTCACACTCCCTTCCCAGAGACTATTATCCCACTGCTACTATAGGCACCATCTCTCTCTACTATACCTGCTATCCCACAGCCACAGTCAGGGCCGGATTTACATAACAGGTGCCCCTAGACCCACTGCCATTCGTCACCACTGTCCCTTCCCCTTTATTTGCACAAATTTTCATCATCAGGACCAGAACAATGGTGATTGGCACAGAGAAAATTTAAAACATGATTGTATCTCTTGCACATCCCCAGTGTTTCTGCACTAATGTGGGTGTGGTTGGCCCACATGCCGCCCCCTAAAATCCTGCCTCCCTAAGCCCGGGCCTTGGTGGCCTTTTCACAAATCCGGGCCTGGCAACAGTCCCTTCCCAGATACTATTATCCCACTGTTACTATAGGCACCATCTCTCCCTACTATGCCTGCTATCCCACAGTCACAGTCCCTTCCTAGAGACTATTATCCCACTGTTACTATAGGCACCATCTCTCCCTACTATACCTGCTATCCCACAGTCACAGTCCCTTCCCAGAGACTATTATGCCCACTGTTACTATAGGCGCCATCTTTCCCTACTATACCTGCTATCCCACAGTCACAGTCCCTTTCCAGAGACTATTATCCCACTGTTACTATAGGCACCATCTCTCCCTACTATACCTGCTATCCCACAGTCACAGTATCTTTCCATCTTTCCATTGGTAATAAAGAATTTTCCTTGCGTGGTGTGACATTTCGCCCTTCTGATACCTACAATTTACGTTCTTAGTGGCATAGGGAAGAATCCCATATTTAGATCTCCACCTAACGAGAACTTTGTTAATTGGCACTAACAGCACCCCCAAAATCTCTCTGCACCTGCTGACACAACTATGGATATTTTTTAAGTGATGCAATCACACAGTCCCTACCAAGATATTTAATTCAAAGATATGTTTTTTGCAGTGTTTTATTGAAAAAAAGTCACCCTGTAAATAAAAATTGAAATGTAATGTTCCTTACAATAAAGTGACTATTTGGTGGCTTTGAGCTGTGCTTGAAGCTGCCCATTTGACTTTAGGCCTCTCGTGTTGGAAAAGAGTTAACATCACGGCTGGTCTAATTGCTTGCTTGTAAAGCATAAATCATGCGTGTGGATACAGGAGGGGCTGGAAGTCTGCTGATTTAATGAATAATGCCACACAGTTTGGTCTGACTAATGCAGGCGGCTGGGATTAAATGGAATCTGACTGCTGGCGGACTCTGCTTAACTCAAGTCAATATCTCTGAGACATGCAAAATGCTAGCAGATAAGGAATCACCCAGCCCTGACTTGCATGTTATTCTAAGTACTGGATGCCACAAACGTCCTTCCAGATGGGCTAAACTACAGCTCCCAATATCCTCAGCAATGAGATGAATGGTGAGGTTGTAGTTTAAAACAAACCCATCACAGTCAAGGTACTAATGTTCAGTACAAGCTTTGGAGATACCATACCCAGTATCACATGATTACATACCTTGGCTTCATCATAAAGCTGACATATGACAGTATCCCATATTACAGTCAGCTCAACTGTGGGGGGCCCTGTTATTAATGGGAACCTGACAGCAGTACATAGGAGACCCATGAAATCCAATGAACAGATTAGCCTAATAAGCACCATCCTTTTGTTGGCCAGTTCAGCCCACTATTCACCCTTTCTTGTATCTTATGAACTTGTACATTAAGATAAGTTGAGGGTAATTCACATGTAAAGCATCACAACAGGGGTTATACTGCCCTCTCCTCTTCTCCATATTCTTGGGCTTCCTGCCAGATCCAGGGCATATTCCTCCCAGCACGTGAGCAGTAGGCAGAGAGAGCAGATGGTGAATCCCTCTGTCCTTCAGACCCAGGAGCTAAGGTCACTGATATGCTGACCCCTACAGACATAGCCACCACCAGCCAGGCTGTAAAGTCAGTAACACTTTCAGTGCCATAGCAGGGAATGGTCATTGCTGGGGACCATGTCTATAACAAACTGTCACTTACTTTTATGTGCAGAATATATTGGCATCAAGTTGTTATTTTGTTTATTCTCCTTTATCTTTAGCAGGAGGCAATGTCTGACTTGCAGGTGCAAGTACAAGTATGGGATCTATTATCCGGAAAGCTGTTATCCAGAAAGCTCCGAATTACAGAACGGCTGTCTCCCATTTTTTCAAATATTTTTATTTTCATGAAAGAAAAGACAAAATATACACAGACATGGTATCAAGACTGCGAGTACTGGGGTCATCCCAGCTCACAGGGTGGTAATGCCAAAAAAATGTTCAGTATTGGCTCCCATTTTATGCAAAGAAATCCAGATTTTTTAAAAAAAAAAATATTATTTGCAATAATAAAACAGTACCTTGTACAGTGTTTGATCCAAGCTAAGATATAATTAATCCTTATTGGAAGCATAACCAGCCTATTAGGTTTATTTAATGTGTTTGTGATTTTCTAGTAGACTTAAGCTATGAAGATTAAAATTACAGAAAGATCCAATATCTGGAAAACTCCAGGTCTCAAGCATTCTGGATAACGCGTCCCATACCTATGAAAGTCATGGACCAGGAAAGGAGGAGAAATCAGCACTTATGTTTGGCAAGCCACAAGCTAATTACCTGCAAAAAGATTGTTGCACTAGCCCAAATCTACCCAAAATATGCAGGTGCTATGGCTTTCAGGCAGGCCAGTACAACACTAGTCTGCAACATTCCTGCCCTGTAGATTTGTACACATGTAGCCAGTGCCAGCCAGGGGTCCTAGGCAACCTAGCCAGCCAACTTTCAGCCCCACCTGCTGCACACACATGCATGTGTGCTTGACACAGCAACACGTGTGCTTGACACAGCAGCACATGGGGACTAACCGGCAAGCAGAGTGGGGACAAGACTCGGACCAGGTGTAGGAGACATTAGAGGTATGTGTGTGGCACCCCCACACCGCTGCAACCTAGGCATGCACCTTTTCTGCCCACTCCTAGTTCTGGTCCTGAATGTACTGTAGCTGCTATATTGTTTCCCTTACAGTATATGTTTAACACTTTATCTACAACCTAATATTTCTATCCCTTGCTGCAACCAACACACACTTGCTGTCAGTCAGTCACTGGCACATTTCTTCTGCTCAATTTGACTGATTCCAACACAAATCAGCGTTGTCCAATGAACTGGCAGCATAGTTGGTTTGTTTGCAGTAGGAAAAAATGGAAGCACACTCATAAACCATATATAATAATGAAAGCAATTCATCACAAGGAATTGTTAAAGGAGAACTAAAGCTGAACAAAGAAGTAGGCTAGAAATACACACAGCCCTTAAAAGGAAAACTATGCCCCCAAACAAAGTAGATCACTATAAAAATACATTTCATAAAACAGCTCATATGTAAAACACTGCTTCATGTAAATAAACCATTTTCCTAATAATATACTTTTTTATGTGCCATTGGGTAATCCTAAGTAGAAAATTACCATTTTAAAAAATCAGGGAGGCCCGTGGGATCCTAGGATTCATGGTGCATACTTACAAACCAAACAAACAATACATACAGTATTAGGTCACATGAGCCAATTAATAAAGTTCTACCTTTTGCTTCCACACTTCTTCCTGTTACAGTTAAGGTGGCCATTCATGGGCAGATTGAATCTGCTGATTCGGGTCCTTTAGACCAATCTGCCTGTATATGGGACGTTAAGATGGGCCTCCCCAACCGATATCTGGGCAGAAATTGGGAAGATATAGATCGGGCAGGTTTGATGTTCCCACGAGATTGAGGACCGCAGCAACTGGTTGATGCTGTCCTTCCCCCATCCCATTGTTTGGCCCTGATGATTCGCAACAACCCCTACGTTTAGCCCAGACTACACTGAACATGTGAGTGTCACTGACCCTCCTAATATGATGATGACCCTTGTGCAGAGCTTTGAACTCCTGAATCATTACTGTTAAAGACATTCTGAAACTTTAGGCAGGTGCAGTAAGCTCAACAATACAGTATTTCTGCTTATGCTTGTTTTTAGGGGTTAGCTCTCCTTTAAGCATTCACTATAGTTTGGAAGCATTTTCAGCTGTTCTCCCTTTGTGATCCCCCATTAACTGTGCTGTTTTTAGAATTCAGCGAAAGCATTTTAAAGCACTTTCTCTAAATCCTACCATTGCCTTTCTGTCTTGTTTCCCGTCTTTAATTGTCTTCAACATGCTAACCCACATCAGCAAGTTCAGGGAGCTGTCAGATCCTTAAGGTCACCTTTACCAGCCTTGAAAGATCTGTTGTGTTGACCTAACAATACACACGCACTTTATTCCCTGCTGGGTGACGTATCAGTCACATTAGTGGCTAATAGTTTACTGAGGTTCATGCACAGGACAATCTTATAGAAAAATAGATGCCCCAAACTTCCCAGTGCATTTTGTATGGTGCCACTTCCAGCTGCTTTACTGCTCAGTGACAAGTTATCCAGGTCACTCAGTGTCACACATGGTACCGACAGAAGAACAATAACGGGGGACTTGTCTTAATGCTTGTAAAGGCTCAGGCAAATCTACAGCCTGTCAGGAAATCATTCTGGGTCTCATTACAGTAATTCCCAATAATTGGGACTCTTCAGAGCCACAGAAAATTGCCGTGATTCCAAATGCCACGGGTGTAATAAGATGTGATGCATGCATTTTGTATTTAACATTCGGTTTTCTATTTTTTATTGGAAAGTATTTTAGTGTCTGAAAAAATGGAGGTTGTCATTGGCAATTAGTCTGCAGAGAACAATATTTTATACAGTAGATATGACTTACTGCATATGGAACAGTAGGAGTCATTATTGGGAAGGTAATATGGAGCATGTGTAGGGAGGGTTACATGAAAAAAAAGTTGGAGTTATAGTTAGGTTTATATGGAGCAATAGGATTTGTTATACGGAGCAATAGGTGGAGTTAAAGCAAGGGTTCTATGCGAGGGTTATAAAGAACAATAGGAGGAGTTATAGGGAGGGTTATATGGAGCAATAGGAGGAGTTAAAGCAAGGGTTCTATGCGAGGGTTATAAAGAACAATAGGAAGAATAGGGAGGGTTATATGGAGCAATAGGAGGAGTTATAGGGAGGGTTATATGGAGCAATAGGAGGAGTTATAGGGAGGGTTATATGAAGCAATATGAGACGTTATAGGGAGGGTTATATGGAACAATAGGAGGAGTTATAGGGAGGGTTATATGGAGCAATAGGAGGAGTTATAGGGAGGGTTATATGGGGCAATAGGAGGAGTTATAGGGAGGGTTATATGGAGTGAAATGAAGAGTTATAGGGAGGGTTATAGGGAGGGTTATATGGAGCAATAGGAGGAGTTATAGGGAGGATTATATGGAGCAATACAGGGTCAGACTGGGGGGCCCGGGGCCCACCGGGGCTACTGGCCCAGGGCCCGCCTCTGACCCCCCTTGCACGCCAGCGCGTTTGCCGTGTCTCTGTGCCAGCGTGTACGATGCTTCCCTGCGCATGCGCGCGCCGCCGTGTTTATACGCATGCGACCGGCGCCTTGTTGTGCGCACGACCTCCTATAAAGGGGGTTGCGCCATTAAGAGGCAGATATGGGTATAGACTTGGCCCGGCGGGGCCCACAAGAGCTGGGGGCCCACCAGGTTTGTTCCCGGTGTCCCGCGGCCCAGTCTGACACTGGAGCAATAGGAGGAGTTATAAGAAGGGTTATATGGAGCAATAGGAGGAGTTATAAGAAGAGTTATATGGAGCAATAGGAGGAGTTATAAGGAGGGTTATATATTTACTACAGGAGCAATCTACCTGCCCACCTGACCCAATGGGTACCAAAGGTTTTGGTATGGCCTGTGCACCACTAATAGAAAGGAGTTATCTGGAGCAATAAGAGAAGTTACAGTGATTTTTAAGGATATTTATGCAACATTATGGATATATCGTATTGGCAGTAGGAGGGGAAAGTCAAGATTATGTATACTATACCATAATGTGGAACCCTGAGTGCTATTTTAGATCTTGAGGGTTTTGCAACCACATTTTGCAGAATATGTGTTCACATAGCAAAGCACACAAATCTGCTCTTCCCATTCCCAGCAGTGAGACTGCAGCCTGTTTATTGCTTGCAGAGCAATTCCTCTACAGCATTTTTTGTTATGCAAGAGAAACTTAAATATGCATACAAACCATTACGATGATTCATCAAAGGAAACATGAAATTGAATAATGAAGAAGCCCTGTTACCCAAACCTACTAATGCACAGAGCCCCGACGCGATGGCTAATTTATTCATGAAATGTTTGTACATTTTCTGCCACCATCCTGAGATGGGCCCCTCAATGACAGAGATGAAGTTATGGAAGCTGGAATTGTGATGTCACTCTCCTTACTTGGGTAGTATACTCCAGGAGGGCTTGATCTGTGAATCTTTTTGGGAAAACAAGTTCCAGTGCCTTAGTGTTGAGTTGGCCTAATGGGATACTAGTGGGCTCAGTCCTTCTGAGAACCTTCTTCCAGGGGCAAGGAAGAAAACGTATTACACAAATAACTTGTACCCACATTTTGGTTTCCACACAAACCTAACAACAGCTTTTCTATAAATATATAGAGTACTAACTGTTGCACATGTATAGCATTGCCATTCTGTTAGTGACACAAACTCCTTGTTTGCCAGGACAGCATTTGGTATTTTCTACATTCTTAACAAAATTACTAGCCAGAGGTTTGTAGAATGTTATTCCCTCTAGAGTTCTAGTTACAACTAGATACATACAGTGACGCTTCCAATTTACATACCCTCATTTTAAGTATTTCCATATGTTATACAACTTTTTGTGGTCCCACCAATATTTAATGTATAATACATTTCACTGACTTCTGGTCCATTTTTTTACATATGGCAAGAGAATATCCTCTATTATGAAGTGTGTTTGCTTGTGTGAGAGTGTGTGTGAGAGAGGTGTGTGTGGAAATATTATGCAAAAAACTATGTGTTTTTCTCTCAGTCCTCATTAAAGGGAGCACTGCATGCAAACACTGTCCTTGTCAGACCTGCAGCACCTGCTACAGTATTGTACATACAAAATATCTGCGATTTCCAGAAACTGCTTCTGATGTAGGAGCCGTGTTATCTCTTGGAGAGGACAGGGGAGTATTGATATTAAGGCACCCGTGGGCCTGTGCCTAAGGCGACAGGTGTGCCTATAAATTTATTTTTTAAATAAAAAAAAAGATTTCCCAGCCTCTGCCACGGATTTCCATTGGAAATCCAGTGACGGAGCTGGGGGGGGATGGTGAGGGGTTAGGGTGCACGACATAGGAATGTTTAGGCCCTTGCTGGGTCTGCTGCACCCTACTAAAACATATTTGTTGGGTGCAGCTCTAGTCTCAGTCTCTATAGACAAGTGACAATAGGCTGCAAGGGAGCAGAAGGAGATAAAGAAGAAATACAAAAGTCTTTTTAAAGACTATCAACTTTCATCAGGAGCAGAAGGAGATAAAGAAGAAACACAAAAGTCTTTTTAAAGACTATCAACTTTCATCAGGAGCAGAAGAACAACTTGCCCAACTCATTGTGGGTTATTTGGAGGAAGGTAAGGATCCTGCATTTTCCCATCCAGGGCCTCCATCAGGGGGGGACAGGGGTGAGAAGTGGCCCGGGCCCAGGCATGAAGGGGGGGCCCAGCAGTGCTGCACTTTTGAAAGAGCCGGGCCTCCCTTGAGAGCGCCCGAGCCGTGCGGCCATTTGTCAAGTCCCGAACAGCCCTAATGGGGAAGTGCCGAAAAGCCGAACAACCAAAGGACCTTAAGTCACAAAAACAGCCGAAGCAGAACTCCCAAAGCGGGGAAAAGACGCGAAGCTACGAAAATAGCCGAAGTCCCGAAGCACTGAAAAGACCTGAAGTCACGAAAACAGCCGAAATTGAAGTCCTGAATCGGCTAAAAGACCCAAAATCACAAAAGGAGGTGAATTTGAAGTCCTGAAGCCACAAGTTCAATTCTACTGAACATCAATTTGTGTTTTTTTTTATTCCCTGGCTATCAATGTATTATTTTAATATTCTATAGGCCCCTGCCCCCAATGTTTTTTTTTAAATATTTTTTGGGGCCCAAATTTTCTTTAACTTGTAAGGGAGACCCTGGAGCCAATGTTTTTTTTTTAAAAAAATATTTTTTGGGGCCCCAATTTTTTTTAACTTGTAAGGGGGGCCCTGGAGCCAATGTTTTTTTTTAAAAAAAATATTCTTTGGGGCCCCAAATTTTTTTTACTTGTGAGGGGGGCCCTAGCACCAATACTTTTATAAAAAACTTTTATGGGGGGCCCTGGCGCCAATGTTTTTTTTTTTAACTTATAAGGGGGCTTTTAACTGTGATGTGGATTGGATCTGGGGTGGGGCTCGGGCGCAAGTGTGGGTGGGGCCCAGGGGGCCCCCGAAAATGTTGTTGTATGGGGCCCCGTGATTTCTAATGGCGGCCCTGTTCCCATCTGTAATATGTATTACACAGGCTGAAAAAAGACACGCGTCCATTTTGTGTAACTGCTGATACAGATGAAAGTAGGGCCCTGACAGAAACAATGGACTGATTTGTGGACCAAATAAAATGGGATGGAAAAATTGGGAGCTGGTGGGGAGGGGCATTCTTTATAAATAAGTAAGCATTTGTTTCTAATTGGAATCATAAACCATAGTTTCTGAATGAAAAGGGTCCTTATTAAATAAGGTGTAAATATGCTGCTGTTTTTACCTCTGCTCTTTATTGTGTTTATTTGGGGGTCTTACATCTTTATGTTAACTCTAACCTTCCCAAATCTCTATTTTATATTATAGGAACATCAAAGATGGGCATGAGTGCAAGTAGCAGGCTTTATTACCAGTGGCGCTATGAAAAGGTAAAGGTGCTCACAGCTAATTTCCTCATTTTATTTTCTGACTGCTGAGAAAGGTATCCAAGGGGTTGAAGGAGGGGCTACCCCAATGCTAAACATGGCACCTCAATGTTTTCTTGCTTCTTACATTTTTCTAGCACTCACGGTGGATCTCGTCTGATCTGGACATCTTTGAGATCAGGGATTTTGAGGATCCACTGGCAGGCCCTTATCTCGAGTGCATCAGGGACAAAATCACCTATGACATCAGGACTGCACTCTATGATCTGTGGATTGCCAAGGACTGTGTGAAGATTACAAAATGGTGGAAATTACACCTTAAGAACGAGTTCTGGCAGGACTATAGTTATATCAAGGCCCACCTGAAACACCTCTACAAAGACCTAGAGAAGATCAACAAGGCCATACTGATTAAGAACAATGAGAGATATTCAGGTGCAGTATATAATCCATCCTTTTCCTTCCCATACTTGGTCAATCATTTAATTTTGCTTTATCACCTGATTTGTGCTTAATGTGCTCCTAAATATTAGAGGTGTGGGATCCGTTATCCGGAAACTCATTATCCACCAGTGGTGCTTTCAGCCACCATAGTTCCACCAGTGGTTCCTCCCCTTTATCCAAAATATGGTGTTATACACAGTAACTCCTTTAAGCTACTTGGTAGACCCTGCATTCCTTTTCATTTCATCCCTCAGACTCCAAATGCCGGAGTCTGCAGGCTGCCCGGGGTCCAATTGAATGGAAAGGAATGCATTCATCGTAAGGCTTAAATGTGCCCATGTTTATGCTGCCATATTCCCTTCTCTTTCTCATCCTTTCACTGCAGTCCCTTACCTTACCATATTCCACCCCCCCCCTCTGCTTCCCTTGATTCAATATGGCGCTTTGATCGTGGGAGCAAATCCGATCGCTTTTAATGGGTCAGGAAGGAATTTTTCCCTCTAGTAAAGGAACTGCACTTTTCAGAGGTTTTTTGCCTTCCTTGCGATAAAAAAAGCTCAGTTTATCTAATTATTAATAAAGCTGTGGATTACACAGATTAATCACCACGTCATTGTGTGTATCTTTATTGTGGGTATTGAGCTAGGGATTTGGCAGGGATAACATATAGAGGGGGAGGGAGAGAAGTTAGAATAAGGCTCTTACAGAGCAGGAAATGGTCGCATTGGTTATGTTTCTCCTTGGTTCCTAACAATGAATCTGAAACAACATATAACTACTGTGTCAGTCCTACTATCCTCCATAGGACTTATAGGAACCTATGTAATACTGAGAGCCAATAAACATCCTTCCCAAATCTCACCCTAACTGGCCTTTGGACAACTCTTCCCTTTGGGCCTTTGGAAAATGGCCGGCCCCATAGTTTAGAAGAGCCCTGATGGTCTGTGTTGGTTTAAGGAAGCCATGGAAATTGAATATTTAGAGAGAAAACCAGTTACATGCAGATCTGCAACCAAATTCTGTTTTAGAATCATCATCTCATGTTTTTTACTTTAGTTGTCTAAAATTCCCTGGAATTAGGAAGGAATCTAGTAATTTAGCCTCTTCAGTAGATGATAACAAAGGCAAGTCATACTGGGTTGCAGCTGGACATTGACTTGACACTGCCCAGCCTTTATCACACCCATTTAAGGTTAAGAAGGTATAATCTATAGAGGTTTTATGAAACAGATGTTGCGAATCAGACTCCTGGAATGAACACAGGGTTGAACATAGCGAGCTGTACTGTATGGAGGAAGGTTATACAAGATAAAAGTGCATTATACAAATACTGAGACTGTGGGTGGTTAAATCACAGCAAGACCAGCGGTTTAGACATACAGTATGAATAAGGGTATTATAGATAAAGGGATCATGCAGGCAATTGGTTGGCGGAAGTGATGTCATGCGCACAGTGTAGGGGGCGTGTTTAGGTCAGGTGCCTAGGGTGGCATCGGACTTAAATACAGCCCTAGGAGAGAAACAAATTATCTGAAATTAAATGTTAGTACCTCAAAATATTCAATATCATGAAATCTTTACGAGTAGTAAAGGGAACCATCAGCACTGCTTGTGGTATTTATTTCAGAACATGGAATATTACATTAGCTCTGATCTCTGTTTGAAAGTGATATCTATTGTTAATGTGGCTACATTTTCGAACAAGTTAAGCCTATTGCGTGTATGTCAGAGCACTGGAATGAGATACCTGTACTTGGATTCTTTCTGGCACATTTAGATAAGTACACCAAAAAGGATGCACATATTACAGCAGAGTTCTGGTAAGCCCAGAGGAATGCCCAAGATCACAGTTTTATGGTATTTCTCTTCAACAAAATGCACCATTTCAGGGGCCCCTAACTACTCAAAAGTGCTGCACATTATATTTCATGTTTGTAACTCAACACAATACCTTTAAAAAAAAAAGAAATATACTAATTTTTGAGACACCAGATAGGCGGTGTGATAATAAAAATGTTTTCACCACGTGTAATTACCTAGAGTCAGTGTCGACTGGCCCACCTGGATACCAGGAAAACTCCCGGTGGGCCAAGAGTCAGTGGCCCTCATGCTGCTAAACATTTGGCCTATTTCATGGTCATTCTTTATTTCTATGAGAACAAAAAGATAGATGGAATAATAGATGATAGTATTATATTATATATAGAAAAGAGACTAGGAGAATAGCGGTTGAGCGATGAGAGGATGAATAATAGTACTGAGAGTGGGCCCCTGGTCTACGGTTTTTGGGTGGGCCCCTGGTGTCCCAGTCTGACACTGATGATCGTGTGGCGGAGTAGGTGCCTTCTCCGTCAGGGTTCCGGGCTGTGCCATTACAGATGCACATGTGCAAGATAGGCATGAAGTACAAGTCCAGGGGGGGCCAGTGTCCCCCTTGCCCTATATGTGGACGCCCATGCCTTCAGACCAAACTATCATGACTCAACCCAAGGCCGCAATCTCTTATATAGCTCTGCCCCCACTGATAAAGTACTGCTATGTAAGAGATTGCAGCACACTGATTTCGGCTGGGTTATGGGTTAGTCTGATTATGTATATATGTGCATACGGGTGGTTGGCTGGTGATACTGGTGGGCTCCAGGTAACCAGTCCACTGATGAATATAGTGTTTTTCTTTCTAGTATTAGCAGTATGAAGATTTGAGACAGCACATTCGATTAGATATCAGACAGAAAGCAATTGTGCCTTGTCTATATAACGCTTGCCGCAATACTATTACTAGGTCAATTGACTTGGCATAAAGTACAGGATTTCAGTAGATTCAAAAAAGATTCAAAAGTAAATGTGGTCCGGGTGCACCAGCCTCAGACCCCCAGCTTTAGGGGAGTGGTACGGCACAACATTTGAAGAAGAAGCAGCGCCGATCGGCACTCAAACGGATCCACAGGACCAATAAAGCTTAGTTAAAAAATATCTTTTATTTGTACAAAGTTAAATATGTATATTTGCATCTCCATCCGCCCTACGCATTTCGCACCCAGCCCATGACTAAGCTCCCTGGGTGGGTGCAAAATACGTAGGGCGGATGGAGATGCAAACATACATTTTTGTGGATCCGTTTGAGTGCCGGTCGGCCCTGCTTCTTCTTCAAATCCTATAACGTACAGAATTCCCTTGATACATTGCATCCATGCATCATACACAGCAAACACATGACTTGCATCCATTGGAGAGTGAAACAGTGTCTAAAGAATTGCACTGGGCATATTGACAATAGTATTATGTAATAAAAAAATAAGACCAGGTCTAGTAACCTACAGCAACCCATCAGCTATTTGTTTCTAAGCAGGTTGACTATTTATGGGCATGTCAATCCCAAAATCAAAACTTGCCTAATAAAAGAAAACATAATTCTAGGCAACTTTGCAACCTGTTGATGCAATATAAGACAAGGCAGCTTATGAACAGGTCTGTCTTTGGTGGGGAACCAAGACTGTTGCAACATTGTTTAAAAAGTAACAACCAGGAGTTAAGCAAATTCTTCTTTCAATAGCAATTGTTTTAACAAATAACTTTAAAAGCACTGACATTTTTAATAAATGTATACTGGAAAGTTTCTTACAATCATGTTTTCTTTTATTAGGCATTTTTTTATTTTGGGATTGATCAGTGGCTAGAGGTTAATAGACTATTATATTGTGCTATTAAATAGTGATGTCCTTTGCAGGAGCATGTGTATTTTATTACAGGCTGACCTGCAGATACACTTGCTATTCTGGCATTCTAGCATTTTTTTTAAATAAAAATTCCATAATGAAGTTAAAGTCAGACAAAACAACAAAAGGACATTATGAAACTGCACCACAATAATACAATGCACAATATAAATCAAGGCCCTCTTCGCTGGGATGCACAGTAGCCGTCATATAAATACCATAGGAATTCAGTAATGAATGGGTAGTATGCACCTGAAGTGCTTTTTCTGCTTGAGTGTTTAAGTAGCAAATGTGCACAGCTCTCCCCTAGAAGAAGATCAAGACTAGAGGGGGACTTTAACAAGAGAAGTGATAGCAAATCTCAAGGAAGCAATGTGTAGATATTACAGTAGCACAAAATAGAGAAGGGTCAAAAACCATGGCTTTTACATGCATAGAGACCCAAGAATAAGGTAATTAGCTTGTGTAAAATTAACACATATGTATATATAGTGCCTCTCAAATGAATGCTAATAAAAGATACATCAAGGACGTTTCTGCCACAAGGCAAGGTAAAACTACCTGCCTCAGTAAATTAAAAATTTCCTTTCTTTCCAGCAATTGCCTGGACTGGACAGCAGGGAAGGGAAGGGGAGTGAAGTGTCATATTCATGATATTAGTGGTGTATCTAATATCGTGACATATAAAAAACAAAATATGTCCCCCCATTTTTAGCAGTTATCTGTTTGCTTGGGTCTTTTTTACCTATTTAATCAGACAGTGGTTTGAATGAGAGACTGGAATGGCATGAATAGAATGATAGAAGGTGTGGAGAAGAATGCCTTCTGTTTTAGAGCACAGATACCTGCTACTCCCATGAATAAAATGTTACCTGGATTCAGCAGCACTGTATTCATGAGGGGTAGACAAGGGGGAAGGCAGCTGACTCCGGCCACAATGCAGCCCTTACCCGCTGCCCCATGGCCTGTGCCCCCTGATGTTGTAGTCTGCACTTTAGCGTAGGATTTTAAATGTCCCATGGTCTAACTGAGCTAGTTCTAAATAAAAGAAAACTTCCATCCCTTTGTTTTTGTTTCTCTATACTACTTCCCTGCTGGCTTATCACTTATATTAAAGGGATTCTGTCATCATTTTTTTGGGGTCGTTTACACTGTTAATAATTCATTCTACCATATAAAATGTCATTACTGAACCAAGTGTATTTTTTTAGTTGTAATATTGGTGTATAGGCAGGTAATTTTACCTGATCCTGTGCTTTCAGAAAGAGCCAGCGCTTGAGAATGGAACTGCTTTCAGATAAGCTATTGTTTCTCCTATTGTGTGAAACTTGGATTTTTACTATTGAGTTCTATTCTCATGTCTAACAGGAAGCTATTTGTGTCAGAGTGCTGTTAACTGGTAGAATTCCCATTGTCCTGCTGATGGGCTGCTGGAGGGGGGGTGGTAGGGAGGAGGGGTGACATCCTTAATTAACTAACATTTTAATGATAAGGAGCAAGTGATATAACAAAATATTGAGCAGTAGTTAACCTCAAGGGCAAGTAGTGCCTATTTGTCACTAATGAGGCCCAGTTACAAACACACGCTGTTCTCTTCTGATATCCCTGCCACACATACAACCCAACAGTGCAAAGTTTCCAGGTGACCTTGAAAGTCTGTGCATTTTCAAAAGAACATTCAGTACATTTCTTCAGTCTCACCTGCTTTTTAACAAAAAATATGCTTCCTCCCCTAGCGCATCAGATGTGCTCCAATAAGATCCAGCTGGTGTCCTGCTTTTACCCTGTTGAATAAGATACATCTGCAGCTGCTGAGAATGACTATGGAAGGGGGGGGTCTGTTTGTTGTATGCTGGAGGCATCATGCAAATAAAGGTCAGTTCTCTGTAGATCAATAATACCCACAGGTGCGGGGAAATGGATGGGCAGATAGATAGATAGATAGATAGATAGATAGATAGATAGATAGATAGATAGATAGATAAAGGGGGGCTTATGTAGATATGTAATATACAGATGATAGATAGATAAATTGCTGCTGGCTTCTGCACTCCTCTTTGTAATGTAGGATAGATAAATAGACAGACAGACAGACAGACAGACAGACAGACAGACAGATAGATAGTCATATAGAAATATGGTAGATAGATGGATAGATGATAGATAGATAGATAGATAGATAGATAGATAGATAGATAGATAGATAGATAGATAGATATAGACAGACAGACAGACAGACAGACAGACAGACAGACAGACAGATAGATAGATAGATATATAGATAGATAGATAAAGGGGGCTTATGTAGATATGTAATATACAGATGATAGATAGATAAATTGCTGCTGGCTTCTGCACTCCTCGTTGTGGAGACTTGTGGCATGCCCCTTGGATTAAATGCTGCCTGTCCCCCCCCCTCCGCCCTCTAACTTGGACTGACAACTGCCTGTGTCGCCCCCACATGCCCTCTAACTTGCAGGTGGGTGAGATGTCACCCAATGTCAGTTAATGATTTCACATGACCTACACATTATAGGAAATATTGTATTTATCCCTTTGCAATAGAGGGATATAGAGTTCCCCTCGAACGTCTGAGATTTAATTAACCTTATATTTACAACAGTATTTGATTTCTTGCATGCATTATTGCTCATACCCACATTTTTTCCCATATAACCACATCCACATATGTTAATATGCTGCATCCCTTAGAAGTGGAATTTTTGCCAGGCTTTACAGTCGGCTAGCAGGAAAGCAGAATAAAAACTTCTCTTTTAGTGAATTCATAATTCCTGATCAGAAGCTATCCAGCTGCTCTCGTTCATACAGAAAGTTTTCTGCCCAAAAGAGCACAGAGTTCAAGGAGCTTATTGATCTATCTTTTGTGCTGTCGATTGACAGAGGAGAGTTCTGACATCCCTGACTTCAATACGCAAATCGCATGGCCATTGTAGTGAAGGACACATTGAAAGAAAAAAAGGAAGTCTTTGAGTTCTTTTGAGTTTTACCAAAAAAAAAAGCATACGTTTCTACAGAATAAAATAAAATGTTTATGATTTATTAGAAGGTCCCATATATATATTGCAAAGATTCTTCTAAAGGGCCAGCAACAACGAAAACAACAAAATATTAATCTAAATATCATATCAATCAAAAATCAATAATCTTTGCTTAGTAGGTGTAAAAATGGTTTCTTTGTAGCAGAAGCCCTATTTCTTTACTGCAATAGGTGTAGTATCAGTTTGAGGGTCTGTAAACATATTTAATCTGTTTTTGCAAGCCTGTCACCCATGATTCCTCCCCACTTTTCTACCCATTATCTCTACTCCTGCCTGGACAAAGGAAGGTGTGGTGGAGGGGAGCCATATCGTAGCCCCGTGCTGTCCAACTTCTGTGGTACTGAGGGCCTGGAATTTTTCTGGCCTATATGGTGGAGGGCCGATAATGTAAGCCAGTGTTAACCATGCCCTGTTTTTAAACCCGGCCCACTTTAAACCACACCCAAGTTACCACAAGACCATGTCCACATTAATGGTGGTAGCACACCAAAAAACAAATGGTTGGTGCTCACTGCAGGGATATCACTTATCAATCATATGGGAAAAAAAGTTAAATCCATATGCCTCCTCCTCCCCTGTGGATAACACTGCACCCCCCCCCCCACAGCACACCCAGAAAGCATGGGGCAGACAGAGTATGGCAGACACATGCAGAGTAGGATAAGCAAAGTATGGCACACACAGGTAGCATAGGGCAGGCAGAGTATGACACACACAGGGAGCATAGGGCAGGCAAAGTATGACACACACAAGGAGCATAGGACAGGCAAAATATGGCACACACAGGGAGCATAGGACAGGCAAAGTATGACACACACAAGGAGCATAGGACAGGCAAAATATGGCACACACAGGGAGCATAGGACAAGCAAAGTATGACACACACAAGGAGCATAGGACAGGCAAAGTATGGCACACACAAGGAGCATAGGGCAGGCAAAGTATGGCACACACAAGGAGCATAGGGCAGGCAAAGTATGGCACAAACAGGGAGCATAGGGCAAGCAAAGTATGGCACACACAGGGAGAATAGGGCAGGCAGAGCAAGGCACATACAGGGAGCATATAGCAGGCAAAGTTGACATACACAGGAAGCATATTGCAGGCAGAGTATGGCACACACAGGGAGCATAGGGCAGGCGAAGTATGGCACACATAAAAAGCATAGGGCATGCAAAGTATGGCACACACAGGGAGATTATTGTGGGCATAGTATGGCACACATAGGGAGCATAGGTCAGGCAAAGTATGGCACATACATGAAGCATAGGGCAGGCAAAGTATGGCACACACAGGGGCACACACAGGGAGCATGTTGCAGGCAGAGTATGGCACACACAGGGAACATAGGGCAGGCAGAACAATGCACATACAGAGAGCATAGGGCAGGCAACGTATGGCACACACAAGGAGCAGTTTGTATGGTGTGTGAACAGGTGAACAATGTGGGCAGTTTCAGTCTGGGTCTCAGGTGTAAACAGGACAGGGCTTTAGGGTCTGAAAAATAGAGGTGTAAAAGGTGTGAACAATTTGAGGTTTAAACAATGCAGACGCCAGTTAATCTCTGTAGTGATACCTTTTAAAGTTTATACATGGTAAGCAAACACAGCAGGCATGCTTTCATGTGGGGGGCCACAGAAGGGGGGACTGTGGGCCACCAGTTGGTACAGACCTGTAGCCCATACATTGCTTCTGCACTTTTTGGCACCAAAAGAGCCCACCATCAACTCCAAAACTAGGTTTGGCTCTTAAAGAGCAAAAAAATCCAATGTCACACAGGACTAATGCAACACCTTAAGTCTTTATAGCAGCGTGCGGTGCACTGCCCTCCACAATAAACACTTAAGGTGTTGCATTAGTCCTGTATGACATTGGATTTTTTTGCTCAAGGTACCATTGAGAGGTGGTCGACCTCCATTTGTGTGCACCAGGCATCTCTGTTTAGCCTTGTGGGCAGGGTGTGCGAGGACCAAAAACATTTGTATGTTGGCTCTTAAAGATACATGCATTCCCTGGGAATAGGATGTAGGATCAATATAACATAAACCTTGAATGCACTTGTTATAAAGTCAGCTCTGCAGCCAGGTTTCCTCCTGTAATTAGTGTTGCCAAGCTCTGTTCGTCCAGACCGTGCTATGTGGAGTATATTGATGGGCAACAGAGCTCAAACTAAGGGTTAGGAAAAGAGACAGCTGCCTAGAGCACAACTATGGAGGATTTTTCAATTATAAAAAAGAGATTACTGCATGCATAGGGTCAATGGGGCTCCTGCCCAGGGCCCACATATTTGGGGCGTCCACTGAGCCATCGTCATCAAAGCTCTTACTGGCATGTATGGAGTTAGAGGAGTTAAGAAGAGGTACATGCCTTGTGCTCCTACTGTTGCACAGTAGGCACGGGCCCCTTCTGCATACCCCTAATTCCGGCCATGGCACCAGGGAGTATGCAGCAGAATTGTCAAACAGGTCTGGGTCAAAGGCAGGCAGCAGAGGTCCACAAGAGAAGGTCATGTAACAGTCACAACAGGACTTTCCAAGCAGAAGAAACACTGGGCACAGGATAACTTAAAGGAAAACTATACCCCCCAAACAATGTAGGTCTCTATAAAAAGATATTGCATAAAACAGCTCATATGTAAAATTCTGCTTCAAGTAAATAAACCATTTTCATAATAATATACTTTTCTAGTAGTATGTGTCATTGGGTAATCATAAATAGAAAATTGCCATTTTAAAAAATAAGGGCCGCCCCCTGGGATCGTAGGATTCACTGTACTGTATGTTAGGTCACATGAGCCAATTAACAGACAGAGTTCTGTCTTTTGCTTCCACACTTCTTCCTGTTACAGTTAAAGTATTTCTGGTCAGGTGATCTCTGAGGCAGCACACAGACCATCACAAAATGGTGGCTCAAGGCAAGAGATGTAAAAGGGCAATATTTACTTAAATATATATTCCAGTTTGGTAAGATTCTTTAATATGCCACTTAATATGATATGAACTATCTGTTCATTTTGGGGGTATAGTTTTCCTTTAATAACCAAGTCCTGCTGAATAGTTGTTTGGGCCTTTTAAGGTGTCAGAGAAGGTGCCAAACATGGTGATATCATTTCGTCATGACGTGAGCAGCAATGGAGCTTCTGGCTAGTCTGGTAAGGGGTCTTACACTGGAAATCCACTCCACTGGTGAAGTCCCCAGGGGCGTCTCTGAAGTATATAGGAGTTTTCTTAGCCATGAGGTCTCCTGGTTTAGGACAGTACCATGTTTCTACAGAAGGAGTTAAGAGGGAAATTTTTCCATCCAGCCAAAACCTAATTTACAGAAAAGATGCTGACACATCTTACGGAAAGATCTAGCGTAGCAAAAGACACGGAGATTTACAAGCTCCATCTTCCAAATCCCAGTCTTATCCGGCTCATGCACTGTCGGCGTGGAGAATTTGCCTAGTTACAAATGCACATTTCTGAGCCCTCTCCTGGGTCTCCTGGGAACTTTGAACAGATTTGCCCGCTCCCCTCGGCATTTTCGAGGAATGATCTTCAATCGCAGCCATTTAGCATCTCTTCAGCGTGGAGACATTAAAGCCTATTCATGTTGTGCTGAAGCAATAATTCTGGGATTTATGGCTTGTCATTCCTATAAATTTATTTAAAAGAGAGAAGCTGGAGAGCAAATAATAATGTTATTTCTAACTCTGTTAATGGGGCAGTAACCATGCTATGGTCATTGTGCACCTAACTGGAAACATATATTGAAAAATATTCCATGGCATAATTAACACCTTCCCCACAGTCCATTAATAGACTGGTACATTGATAAAAGCCAATACAAAGCAATTCCTGCATGGACTGACAGTTGCGTCCAGACATGCTCCTTGTACTTCCGTGTAAGTGCCAGTGCCCCGGCCCATTCTGTCTGATGAATTGCACGCAAGTGCACCCATGATACAGAGGAACCTATAGGCAAATGCCACAGGAGGCTGAAACTTGACCAGCTGAAAATCGCAGGCCAAAAATCAGCCCCAGTGCTGGCATCAGCCTTCTTCTTTGCATGCACCTGGAACCATTGCATTGGGTGGTGGAATTGAGTTTGCATTTCGCAGCCAAAATCTGCTACGTTGCCATGTTGCCCTACCATGGTATTCTTCAATAACCCCCAACCAGTGGCTCATGATCAACATGTTGCTCACCAACCCCTTGGATGTTGCTCTCAGTGACCTCAAAGCAGATGCTTATTTTTCAATTCCCGGTTTGAAGGCAAGTTTTAGTTGCATAAAAACCCTTGTGTACTGCCAAACAGAACCTTCTGTAGGCTGCCTCCACATAGGGGCTACCAATAGCCAATCACAGCCCATATTTGGCACCCCCAGGAACTTTTTTCATGCTTATGTTGCTCTCCAACTTTTTTTACATTTGAATGTGGCTCACAGGTAAAAAAGGTTGGGGACCCCTGGAATACATACTGACTCATTCTCTTCTTAGTAACACGTGGCCAGTAAATATGGGGTCCTGGACAGCTACTCTTAGTCTGTATTGCTGGATTTAAATTATAAACCAAGCCTGACATACTGAAGAAGGGGTCCTTGTCAATTTCTTTGGCCCAGATTTTCCAGATCACGAAAGAGCCCCAGGGCCCTATAGAAAACAAATTCCCATTAAAAAAACATTCTAAATCAAGCTCACAATTAAAATGTAAACCACTCTCAGCTCCCCCAACTGCTGTTGGAATTGCTTTATAGACATTGCCTTTTAATTGGAGGTATAAATTTTCTTTTCTAATTATTTTTTTTTTCATTCTTTCCCGGTATAGATCCTGGGCTCCTGATATATTGCACCATTCACTAGTCTATTCCTCTATACAGTTTAATGTGCTGGGGATTTATTTTACTTTAATGGTGAAATATGAAAAGCCTTTATTATTTCTGTTATTATATGTTTATGTATACAATAATTGAAGAGGCTGGAGAAGAGGATGTAAGAGCAGCCCAGCAGACAAAAGAGGAAAGAACACGATTATTTGAAATCCCATATAAAATAGCTACACTGAGACAAATGCTCGAGGAAGAGGACAATGGGTGCTTGGAGAATGCTAAAATATGTCATGTAATTTTAACTTTATAAACAAGGCCCAGGGTACGGAAGAATGGGAGACCTTGAGAGACATTATGAACATGTGCTGGTTAGAAGAGCCAATGCAGGGCTTTCTTAGGAAACAGTATTAACTATAAAGAAGAAAAAAGTTAATTCAACAATAGTTACACCAGCAGTAAATCATAATATGAAGAGAGAGAGAGGGATAATGGATTATTATGGATATATTCAAGAAAATATAGTAGGATGCCAACGCTATTCTATCTCATTATATGCAGGGTTTATATTCTGAGATGTAAACAGTATGGTGTGAGCAAACAGCTTCCAGCATAGATCATTCCTTCTCTCTATATATGTATTTTAATTTTGTCTTAGACAGTATACATACAGTATGAGATCAATATGACTTTATTATGCCAGTAGGAAGTTTAAAGATTTACATAAGTAAACTGCTCACGGTTTGTATGAACTGGTTTGTATCAACTAAACTGGTTAGAGGGATGGAAGACTTAAATTATGAGGGGAGACTGTCAAGGTTGGGGTTGTTTTCTTTGAAAAAAAGGCGTTTGCGAGGGGACATGATTACACTTTACAAGTACATTAGAGGACATTATAGACAAATGGCAGGGGACCTTTTTACCCATAAAGTGGATCACCGTACCAGAGGCCATCCCTTTAGACTAGAAGAAAAGAACTTTCATTTGAAGCAACGTAGGGGGTTCTTCACAGTCAGGACAGTGAGGTTGTGGAATGCACTGCAGGGTGATGTTGTGATGCTGATTCAGTTAATGCCTTTAAGAATGGCTTGGATGATTTTTTGGACAGACATAATATCAAAGGCTATTGTGATACTAAACTCTATAGTAAGTATAGATATGGGTATATATCATTTATGTGAAAGTAGGGAGGGCTGTGTGTATGGATGCTGGGTTTTCATTTGGAGGGGTTGAACTTGATGTACTTTGTCTTTTTTTCAACCCGAATTAACTATGTAACTATGTAACTATGAATGAGAACAGAGCAGGCAGTAACCCGAAACACTCTCCTTTGTCACTGTCCCTATATATTAGGCACCTATCTAGTGCTACCAATCCCTATTTCTGCAGGGGAAATGACAGAAGAGAAGGGAGAAACCCTTCCAACTCTTTCCCCTTGTCTCTGACTATATATTAGGTACCTACCTAGTACTACCAACAGAGCTAGGCCAAGACAGAAGGGTGCCTAGGCCATCATTCGCCCCCACTTGCCACCTTCCCCCACTCCACTTGCCAACTTTTTCTGGACTTTTGTTTCTGTGTTGGGGGTCACCCAAGATTTTGCATGCACTCTAGGTTGTGCAGGTGACCCACAACGGGGGTCTTCTACCTCTATAGTTACACCAGTGCTTAAAGAATCCCTATACTTCCTCCTTATCTCTCTCCAGGCTTGCTTTTAGGCTACCCAATTATACTCCCACACCTATTTGTCCTACACCTGTAAGGCCCGAAGGCGCAGTTGAAGTAAGGACCAAAGAGGAGGCAACAATCCAAGTTCGCGGTACAGAAAAGGGTTTATCAAAGAATGGTCGTAAAACAGGCAGAATGGTCAAGACAGGCAGTACAGATTCAAAGTCGATAACAGGCAAGGTTCAAACACGGATAAGCAAGACAGAATATATCGCACCCAGGAACTATATGAAATAGACCTATAATTGGGCAAGGACAGGATGGAAATGAGGGTCTTTATAGTCCAGTCTATTGGCGCCAAATTTGACGCGCTTGCGTCAGACGCATACGCCAGCGTCCCCACGCTGACGCCTTGATGCCGGCGCCCGATTCTGACGCCGGCGTCCGTTCCGTCGCCGGCGACCAATCACAGGGCAAGAAGGAGATGATGCGGAATGATTGCGACCACCCGGAGCCATGTGCAGGGAAGAGGAATCGCCATTTTGGACGCCATCTTGGAGCAGGTCAGTAGACTCCATTACAGTACCCCCTTCCTTAGGGGGGGCCTCAGGACCACCGGGACCAGGACGGGAAGGAAACTGCCTATGAAACCTGCGAACAAGGATGGGGGCATGGACATCAGACTTTTTCACCCAAGAACATTCCTCGGGACCGAAACCCTTCCATTCGACAAGGTACTGGAGAGCGCCCCTGGAAAAACGAGAGTCCAGAATCCTGCTGACTTCAAATTCTAGATGGTCATCGATAACAACAGGAGCTGTGGAAGAAGAAGAGGGGGAAGACACTGCAGGTTTAAGGAGAGACACATGAAAGGCATTAGGGATCCGCATCTCGGGAGGAAGAAGAAGACGAACTGCCACAGGGTTGATGACCTCGATGATGGGAAAGGGACCGATGAATTTGGGGCCAAGCTTAGGAGTGGGAATCTTGAGGCGAATATTCCGTGTAGACAACCAGACCTTGTCACCAGGAGCATAGGGTGGGGCGGCAATTCTTTTCCTGTCGGCAAACTTCTTTTGAGAGGATGAACTCTTTTCCAGATTAGCAGTGGTGGCCTGCCAGATGGCCAGCATATGCGCGGCTTGATCATTAGCAGCAGGAACATTTGTTAGTAAGAGATCCTGAGGGAATGCCAATGGGTTCCGGCCATACACACAGAAGAAAGGAGATTTCTGGGAAGAAGAATGTAAAGAATTGTTATGGGCAAACTCCGCCCAGGGAAGAAGGTCCGACCAGTCGTCTTGACACAAAGACACATGGCAACGAAGAAATTGCTCCAAGGCCTGGTTAACACGTTCAGCGGCACCATTGGACTGAGGATGATAAGAAGAAGAAAATTGAAGAGAGATATTTAAAGCATTACACAGTGACCTCCAAAATTTAGACACAAATTGGGGACCACGATCGGACACAATTTCTGCTGGAAAGCCATGGAGGCGAAAAATATGTTTAATAAACAGTTCTGAAAGTTCAGGAGCAGAAGGCAGTTTGCGGAGAGGAGTGAAATGAGCCATCTTACTGAATCTGTCGATAACAACCCAAATGACAGTGTGGCCGGAGGAAATGGGCAAATCTACAATAAAGTCCATGGCGAGGTGAGTCCAGGGTCGAGATGGGATGGGCAGAGGAAGAAGAAAACCCTTGGGAGGAGAATGTCCGGATTTAGACACAGCACACGTGGAACATGAGGAGACAAAATCTTTAACGTCCTTTCTTAAGGTTGGCCACCATACTAGACGAGACAAGAGCTCGGTCGTCTTCTGAATTCCAGGATGTCCGGCCTGTTTGGAACTATGAGACTGAGACAAAATAGCAAGACGAAATTCTGGAGGGACAAAAGCAACACCAAGAGGAGTTTCCGCAGGAGCAGAATCTTGAGCGGACAACAATTGGGAGGCACAGGAAGGGAACAAGGCAGCGATAATCTTGGTGGAGGGTACCACAGGTTCAGGTTCCTCGGAGACAGAATCTTCGGGAATAAAACTTCTGGATAAGGCATCGGCCTTCCTGTTTCTGGAGCCAGGACGAAAAGTAATGACAAAATTAAAACGGGAAAAGAAAAGTGCCCACCTGGCTTGCCGGGGATTCAGGCGTTTGAGGGTTTGGATGAACTCAAGATTCTTATGGTCGGTAAAAATCGTCACAGGAACCGAAGAACCCTCCAGTAGGTGTCTCCATTCCTCCAAGGCTAATTTGATGGCAAGCAGTTCACGATTCCCCACATCATAGTTCTGTTCTGGGGCAGAAAATTTTTTAGAAAAGAACGCACAAGGGTGGAGTTTACCGTCAGAAATGGATCTCTGTGATAAAACTGCTCCAGCTCCGACATCAGAGGCGTCAACTTCCATGAAGAAGGGATGTAGAGGTTCTGGGTGCCGAAGAATTGGAGCGGAAGAAAAGGCCTCTTTGAGGGACTTGAAGGATTCCAGGGCTTGAGGAGACCAGTGTTGAGGTTTGCCCCCCTTACGAATCAGGGCCAGAATTGGAGAAAGTCTGGAAGAAAAATTTTTTATAAACTGTCTGTAATAATTGGCAAAGCCAACAAACCTCTGAATGGCTTTGACACTGGTAGGAAGAGGCCAGTCCAGGATTGCAGACACCTTGGCAGGATCCATCTTGAAACCTAGAGGAGAAATGATATAGCCAAGGAAAGGAATAGACGAGACTTCAAAAGTGCATTTCTCCAATTTAGCAAAGAGATTGTTCTTCCTTAGTCTGGAAAGGACTTCACGTACTTGGGCACGATGTTCCAAAAGATCTTTAGAAAAAACAAGAATGTCATCCAGATAAACGACCACACATAGACCCAACAGATCCCGAAAAATATCATTCACAAACTCCTGGAAGACCGCAGGAGCATTACAGAGACCAAAGGGCATGACCAAGTACTCATAATGTCCATCACGGGTATTAAAGGCGGTCTTCCACTCGTCCCCTTCACGAATCCGGATAAGATTGTATGCCCCCCGAAGATCCAGCTTTGTAAAGATATTGGCACCCCTAAGCTGATCAAACAGTTCAGAAATAAGAGGAAGAGGGTACCTGTTTTTAACTGTGATCTTGTTGAGTCCTCTGTAGTCGATGCAGGGCCGCAAACTACCATCCTTTTTCTCAACAAAGAAGAAACCTGCTCCGGCAGGGGAGGTGGAAGGACGGATGAATCCTCTCTGAAGATTCTCCTGGATGTATAACTTCATAGCAGAAGTTTCCGAAGGAGAGAGTGGGTAGGTGCGGCCCCTGGGGGGCATAGAGCCGGATAGAAGTTCCACCGGGCAATCGTAAGGCCGATGGGGAGGAAGAATCTCAGCAGAAGACTTGTTAAACACATCGGCAAATGCTTGGTATACAGAGGGAAGAGAAGAATTAGAGGACACAGAGGAAATTTTGACAACCGGAACAGTGGGTAGGCAGTTCTGTAAACAAAAAGGACTCCATCTGGAAACTTGTAATGTGGACCAGTCAATGACTGGATTATGTACACATAACCATGGCAGTCCCAGGACAACCGGAGTGGAAGGGCAATCAATGAGGAGGAAGGATAGTCTTTCCAAATGCATGGTGCCCACCTTAAAAGAAAGTTCCTGAGTAGAATGCGAGACTAAGGCAGACGACAGAGGACGATCATCAATCGCCAGGACACGAAGAGGAACTGCCAATGGTTGGAGAGGGATGGAATGACGTCTTGCAAAGGATCGATCCATGAAGTTTCCTGCGGCACCGGAATCTAGGAAGGCTTGTGAGGAAAACTTTAGAGAGCCAAACTGGATCTGCACCGGAAGAAGGAAACGTAGAGCAGAGGAATGGGGAGAATGACAAATCCCACCCAGGTAAGTCTCCCCGAGCTTACCTAGGCTTTGGCGTTTCCCGGCTTCACTGGACACTCCTGGGCAAAGTGGGCTTTACCCCCACAGTAAAGGCACAGACCGGCAGCCCTTCTCCGGAGTTTCTCCTGTTCGGACAGGCGAGCCCGCCCTATCTGCATGGGTTCTTCAGCCGGCAAGGAGGAAGAAGCAGAATCCATAGGAGCAGGAGGAAGCACAGGGGGAACAGGATTGAAAAGCAGGGGTCTCTGGAAGCGGGGGGCCAAAGAAGGTTGGAACCGGGGGTACCTCTTTGTACGCTCTCGGTCGAGTTCAAGCTGGAACTCCCTCTGCCGGGTATCCACCTTCACCGCCAAGGCCACCAGATCCTCCCACCGAGAAGGAATTTCCCGGGAAACGAGGTCATTCTTAATGCGTATAGCCAAGCCGTTGTAAAAGGCCGCGTGGTAACCATCGTTATTCCAGGAGGTCTCTGCCACCAGGGTACGAAATTCAATGGCATACTCGGAGACTGAGCGAGTGCCTTGTTGAAGCTGGAACAGTCGAGCCGAGGCTGCAATAGTACGACCAGGAGCGTCAAACACCGTCCGGAGTTCTTGGAGAAAGGCCCCGGCGTTGTCGATCAGCGGGTCTCTCTTCTCCCAAAGGGGCGACGCCCATTCCAGAGCCTTCCCCTGCAGACGGGAGATGACAAAACCAACCTTGGCTTGCTCGGAGACGAACTGGCCTGGCTGTAGAGTGAATTGAATTTCACATTGGTTAATAAAACCACGACAAGCTTTTGGGTCTCCGCTGAAAGGAGGTGGAGCGGGAACACGAGGTTCAGACACCTGGAGAGGAGCAGGAATGGCAGGAACAGGCACAGCCGCAGGAGCCGCTGGAGACATGGCAGTCAATTTCTCCAGGATAACATCAATTGCCTGGCCAATTTGAGACTGCTGGGCTTCATAGGATTTCATACGAGAAGCCAATCCCCGAATGGCCCCTCCGACATCGAGGGGTACTTGGGCCTCCTCCGAGGGGTCCATGGCCCAATTATACTGTAAGGCCCGAAGGCGCAGTTGAAGTAAGGACCAAAGAGGAGGCAACAATCCAAGTTCGCGGTACAGAAAAGGGTTTATCAAAGAATGGTCGTAAAACAGGCAGAATGGTCAAGACAGGCAGTACAGATTCAAAGTCGATAACAGGCAAGGTTCAAACACGGATAAGCAAGACAGAATATATCGCACCCAGGAACTATATGAAATAGACCTATAATTGGGCAAGGACAGGATGGAAATGAGGGTCTTTATAGTCCAGTCTATTGGCGCCAAATTTGACGCGCTTGCGTCAGACGCAGACGCCAGCGTCCCCACGCTGACGCCTTGACGCCGGCGCCCGATTCTGACGCCGGCGTCCGTTCCGTCGCCGGCGACCAATCACAGGGCAAGAAGGAGATGATGCGGAATGATTGCGACCACCCGGAGCCATGTGCAGGGAAGAGGAATCGCCATTTTGGACGCCATCTTGGAGCAGGTCAGTAGACTCCATTACAACACCCAGTCTTGGGGGCGGAGGGAATATCTAGTCTAGAAAGGACAATTTTCAGGGCTGTTTTACTAAAGGGCAATTGCCCGGGGCCTACAAGAACTCATGGAGTATGGCACACCTGGCACCCATGTCAACTTCATACTACAGAATTTCTTTATTTCCTACTTTATTATATTCAAGTTCTCCGTCTTGAGAATGGTCGTGTAAGAAATGTCTTAGGATAGCAATAGGGGCCCACCTATGAGATCTTTGCCCCAGGCCGACTGGTACTGTAAATCAGCCCTATAAATTCTCAACTGAAAAAAAAAAAAGACATTCTGTTCAGGGCCTCCTTTTTAAGAGACTATAAAAATGTAATGGCTGCGTATGATGCTAGGAGATGTCACTCGGGCGCATGACAAATGATGACATTCCTCTGAACACACCATCAAACGTGTGCTGAGTGTAGAAACAGTTTATGGGGGAAAAGATCAATGAATAATTTGAATATATAAATAATTTCAAGACTGCCAGCACAATATTGTTATTTATTAAGAGTATTTGCTGAAGGACACCGCTATCCTTCTGGAATACTGACTGGTTCTAACCCTAACCCCTGCAATACCAAGGGGCTGGTCACTTGAGCTATTCTAAATAAAAGTAGTTGTGGCCTAGAATTGGTCTTGTCCTGAAATGGTGATACTATTGGACCACACATTTGAAACTCACATACAAATTCATCCGGAATCAGTTGATTTGAGTGTTTCATTCAAAGCACTTGAATCTGATTTACACTACAGACAGACACTACAACTACAATCAAACTGATGTCTGTAGTCTGAACCAGCCCTTGAGCACTTTTGCTTTACATCTCTTGAAGGACAAGTAAGCAGAAAATAGCTCCCGCTTTGACTTGCTCTGAGCAATGATCCCATTCCACCTTCTTTCCATCAATCAGCAGATTATTATCTCATCTCTATCATTCTGTCTTCAGAGGAGCCCGACCATTATACATGAAAGGACAGAATTATTAAAATACATGTTTGTCTTACACAGTTTATTGAATCTTCAAAGGATTGGGCCTCAGTTGTGGGAAGGCCTTTCAAGAGGAACCTTTACCCCAATGTTTCTATATATCTGTAACCTTGTTATGAGCTAAGGGTTTCCAGCCTGAAGACCAGGTGAGATTTGGGATGAGTGCTTATTTGTGCCCTGGGTACCCCTGGAACTATAGCAGGGTGACTGTTAGCCCAATGTTTCTATATAGCTGTAACCTTGTTATGGGCTAAAGGGTTCCAGCATATAGGTCAGTTAGGGTGAGATTTGGGGAGAGAGCTTAAATGTGTCTTGGGTACTCCTAGAACTATAGCAGGGTGACTATTACCCCAATGTTTGTCATTTTGAGTTAAGGACTAGGGGTAGGAAGACATAAGAGGTATATGCAGGGGTGTAACTACAGAGGAAGCAGACCCTGCGGCTACAGGAGGGACCCGGAGGTATAGGGGCCCCATGAGGCCCTAATCCATATAAAATTATAAATAGATATTGGAAAGACAGGTCAACCTCTAGGGGGCATGAAAAATAATTTTCTGTGGAGCCCAGTAATATCTAGTTACACCACTGGGTATATGCTTAGTGCCCCCCCTGTTGTGCCTCTTCTGTCAACCTCTAGTTCTGACTTTGATGTTTGTAACCCTTTTACAGTTATGTAGTTGAGGTCCCTTATTCTAAATGATGAGGAAATTAGAATCATTGAGTCAGTATGCAACCATAAAAGAGACTGTGTGCCACAGTGTATTCCATTCTGTAAATTACAAGGATATTGGAAGTCACTGAGGGGTTCTGTGACCTTATAAATGCACAAGGCTGCAGGCTGAGTTATACAGGGAACTCTGAGTATAACTCATGTATTAAAAGGGATAATGTACCCCCTACTGTAAATTGTAAGGATATTAGAAGTCATTGAGGGGTTCTGTGACCATATAAAGACACAAGGCTGTAGGCTGAGTTATACAGGAAACTCTGAGTATCACTCATGTATTATAAGGGATAATGTACCCCCTACTGTAAATTGTAAGGATATTAGAAGTCACTGAGGAGTTCTGTGACCATATAAAGACACAAGGCTGCAGGGTTGAGTTATACAGGGAACTCTGAGTATCACTCATGTATTATAAGGGATAATGTACCCCCTACTGTAAATTATAAGGATATTAGAAGCAGGCCCGGACTGCTATAAGGTCCCATTGAAAGTCAGTATTTAGTGGGCTGGTGGGGCTGTTTGGGCCTCTATGTGGGCTGAGTGGGCTTCTGTGTACCTGAAATGCCAGGGCCTAATTTAATTCTCAGTCCGGACCTGATTAGAAGTCACTGAGGGGTTCTGTGACCATATAAAGACACAAGGCTGCAGGTTGAGTTATACAGAGAACTCTGAGTATCACTCATTTACAATAAGGGATAATATATCCCCTACTGTAAATTATATGGATATTAGAAGTCGCTGAGGGGTTCTGTGACCATTTAAAGGCACAAGGCTGCAGGCTGAGTTATACAGAGAACTCTGATTATCAATGATGTATTATAAGGGATAATGTACCCCCTACTGTATGTTATAAGGATATTAGAAATCACCAAGGAGCCCCATGCCTATTTAAAGGTACAATTACAGATGCAATAACAATTCCCCGTTCAGTAGTTTATTATAATCCTACCTGAACTCAGCACAGTTCCTACTGAATATTCAAGAAAAGAAAAAGCCATGCTATTTGTCTTGATTTCTTTGCAGCATATTGCTATGTTTCATACACACTTTTTTTCACCGGTTATATTATGGTTCAGTGCCCAAGCTGAATGAATCTGGACTGAAGCCATAGTTTAGAGTTCTGATTTTCCAATTTCTGCCAGTTTGTAACATAGGGAAAATACATTTTTTTTATTACACCATGCTGGTTTTAAGGGGAAAAAAATCATGCTGGAAGCCATATTATGGTTTATTATGGTTTATCAGCCACTATCAGTGGCCTATAGCAGAAGGGGAGTGAGTACACATGGCCATCAATGTTCTTTTGCAATACCTTTACTATACTTATTCATGTGTGCTCCATGGTGATAGGACATTGGAGAAAATATACTGAGGAGCTATATATATAACTATTCATTCATCTACTCCTCTGGCATGGGCAGACCTCTTAACCCTTTTGGATTTTTTGGGAGTCAACCCATAAGGGTAACTCCTGTCTATTCATGGGCAATCCTGAATATCCTGTTGGTGTTCTCTTTCACTTATAAATACATAGTTTAATACTTAAGTTTGGGTTTTAGATATATATATTCATATATATATATAGTAGTGCTCAATGGAATGCACAGCCAAAAGTCCAGTAAATGCTTGGGTGCCAGTCTGATTTTAAGCAATATGGATCTTTATATTGCTTAAAATCAGACTGGCACCCAAGCACTCCAAGGACAGTAATCAAAAACAACCAAAAGAGTAGATTAAAGCAGGTTTATTAAATCCGAAGTTTCAGTTCTATACTTGAACCTTCATCAGGGAAAGGACCTTTCCCCGACGAAGGTTCAAGTATAGAACCGAAACATTGGATTTATTTACCCAGTTTTTATTTTATACTGAACAATTCCTTTAAAGGCATTAATAGAATCAGCCATCACACCAGTCTAGTTGCACATCCCTGTAGTCTTTCCTTATTAACTAAAACCAAAACTGCACTGTATACTCAAGGTGAGGCCTTACTAGAGACCTATAAAGAGGCAGAATTATGTTTTCATCCTTTAAATGAACAGTAACACCAAAAAAATTAAAGTATTTAAAATGAATGACAGTGTAATGTAGTGTTGCCATGCACTGGTAAAACTGATGTGTATGCTTCAGAATCTCTACTATAGTTTATATAAACAAGCTGCTGTGTAGCCATGGGGGCAGCCATTCGAACGTAGGATGATACACAGTAGATAAGTACTGAAGAATCCCATTGTATACTACAGAGAATATCTGATATATGCTGTGTACCCTGTGCCTTTTCTCCTTTTTCCAAGCTTGAATGGTTGCCCCCATGCCTACACAACAGCTTGTTTATATAAACTATAGTAGAGATTCTGAAGCATACACATCAGTTTTACTAGTGCATTGCATTCTTATACAAGACAGCACTTTTAATTGCCGCAGAACGACACTGCCTGGATTACGACAATTTATCAACAGAAGTCCCTAGATCCTTTTCAATTGCACCTCATTTTCCAATTTGTTGCCCAAATCACTTTGCAAAATGGTAGCATCCTGCATGGAACTTATAGTAGAACTTACAGTATATATTTTAACCTTAACCTGGTGATCCCAAATCCAGCATGGATCTGGAATCAGGGTGAATTGATGCATTTATTCAGGTTTCTATAAAAAAATAATTTTGATCATTCCCATTTTGCCCTCCAATCAAATGAAATGATTGGTGTGGACCTATTTGTCCTCCACTCCACCCAATCATATAAGGATTGTAGCCTAATGAGTGAATCTGAATGTGAATAGCCTTGGACTGGCACACTGGGAACCAAGATTATACCTTGGGTGCCATTGAGTACTATACAGTTTATATACCCTGATTTTAAGTTTTCCATTATTTTTACACCATTTTTGTGGTCTCACCAATACACAATGTATAATGCATTTCCCCGATTTTACTGGACTTTACATTTTTTTTCTCGTCCACTGAACGACATTAGATGAGGGTTCTACTGTATGCGTTGGGAGGTGTGCGTGGTCTAAGGCTCAGGTCACCACTTTTGATGTTCAAGAAGACTTCAGGCAATTGGTGGCTCTCTGGTCAACTAATTTCCCTGTAATACGATGACAATCGCATAGTGATACTGTATATGGAACTATAAAGGCATGTAGGGTTACAAAGGGTTTACAGGTGCAGCTGAAATTATGTTATGTAAGTGTGAGCAAAACATTTTTGGCAGAAAGTAATTTATAATCCAAATATTTGCAGAATCAGAACATTTCAATGTAACTTCCCCAGAGATTCCCAAGAATTTGGATGTTAGCTGAAATCTTTGTACAAAATAGAATGTTTGAGGTGGGGGATTATAGTGTTATTGGTTTTAACACAATATTGCATCATTTGACGGGGCTAATTATATTAATTTTATCATTGTGCTTGCTGCATCATCAATAACTGACCTCTGCACAATGGCAAATATTGTCGGGCTTGCAATTTCCAATGAGGCAACATTCCTGAATCCTTGATGTAGTTTTAAAGTTAAAGTCACAGTGAAACTATACAGTATATATGATTTTTTTAATATGAAAGAGAGTAATATAACTGTCTATCTTTATCATATACTGTTTATACATATCCTTATCATATTTGGCTATACAGTAAATTAAGTGATTCTGCATGGGCTGTTTTTGTTTTCTGCTGGATAGAGGAAGGTAATTGCAGCTGGTCTTATCACTTCTGCTTTGTCTTGTCATAATTAAAAAAAATGCATTTTACACAAGGAAGAGAGACTTGCAATAGGAAAATCCTTCTCCAGTTGCTTAAATTACAGTTTATTTCACAAGCTAAAAATGGAATGTATTTGTTTTTTTTGCAGACTTGTGTTTATATGGTAGTGTTACTGTCTCTTTAAAGGAGAAGGAAACCCCCTGGGCGCAAAACCCCTCCCCCTCACTTGTCTTGCCCCCCCTCCCTCCTCCCTCCTCCCCCCTGGCCTACCTGTCCCCCTGGGCAAATGCCCCCAACTTGTTACTCACCCCTCTGCGCAGGTCCTGTCCACGGGGTTCACAGTCGCCATCTTCTCCCATGTGCGTCTTCTTCCTGCTTTGACCGGCGTCTTCTGGCGCATGCGCAGTAGGAACGTCTACAGGTACGGATCTACTGTGCATGCCCCGAATGTCACAAAGTTTTCCAATTTCACTTCGTGACATTCGGCGCATGCGTAGTAGTACATTTACTTTTGTGAGAACTGTTTTAAAAAAGTTACATTCCTTCCTCTCTTACAACATTGCTTTATGGCTGAGATTCTAGCTATCTTTATAACAGAGCATTCTGTCACAGTGGCACAGATCCTATATGACCCCATTGTAAGCAGAAGCCATTTTCTTACCAACTCACAGTAAACAGTAAAATAGCACTGGTTATATTTAATAATAGAAGACCATTCCGCTATTACTTACACTATTAAGAAATTCATTTAATTACACAGACATACATCCACCCAAAGAACGTAACATTTCTCAGGGTACTCCTCTAAACACTTTTATATTTTTTCAAGCAACTTTGCAATATACATTAGTTAAAAAATATCCAGATATGCTCTACGGAATGCATTTTTTGGCATTGTCAGGTGAATTCTTTGTCCTGCATGCGCTGTCCTAAGCAAGAGGAATGCGACATGGCATGCTTTTTTACTCATCCTCTGAGGCTGATGTCACACCTCGTTCCTCCCTCCTCAGCCATCAGCTCTTGCTCCTCACTCCTCCCTCATCAGTCATCCGTCCTGGGTCCTAGTTTTTCCCTCCTCAGTCATTAGCTCTTGCTCCTTACTCCTCAGCATGTGCATATTCAGCCCTGTGCCCTTGCAGCAGTCTGCGTAGGGAGGAGTAAGGCCATCAGGGGGGGACAGGGGAGAGAGTTGTAGGGGGCCAAGGGTAAGGGGGGCCGGCCATGCCACACTTACTTGATTAGCCGGCCCCCCATCTTTCTGAGAGCTGCTGACTTCGGGAAGGCATGGCCGTTTAAGGGGCCCTGGCCACCAATTTTCTCATAATGTAGGGGGGCGGGCCTGGCCAACAATTTTTTTTTCTCATGTGGGGTCCTAGCCACCAATATTTTTTAATGGGGGGGGCCCTGGCCACAAATGTTTTTTTATGGGGGCCCTGACCACCAATATCTTTTTTTGTTTTTTTTACTGTGTGGTGGGGGGTAGACCTGTGGGGTGGGGAGGGCAGACCTGTAGATGGGGCTTGCGGTGGGTGAAGCCCAGGGGGCCCAGGAAATTTTGTCATATGGGGCCCTGCGATTTCTGATGGCGGTCCTGCTAAGGAGCGAGGACCCAGATCGGATGGCTGAGGAGGGAGGAATGAGGACCCAGGACGCATGGCTGAGGAGGGAGGAGCGAGGACCCAGGCCGGATGGCTGAGGAGGGAGGAGCAGGACCTGACAGATGAGAATGGAGGAGCGAGGTGTGACATCTGATTTGAGGAAGGGTGAGTGGAAAAGCAGGCAACATTGCATTCCTCTAGCATAGGAGATCACATACAGGAGATGGATTTCCCCTGACAATGTCCTAATATGCATTCCGTACTGTTCTCCTGCTGATCTCTCTGACTACTTTGCTGAGCTGGCTGACTACTGTTACTTTGTATCAACAGCCATTTGTCCTTAGTCTGCATCCTCCAAACCCCACAATTCCTTGCACATGTGATTTCAATAAGGAACAGAACATCACAGTGCAATGCATTGTGGGTTTTGTAGTTCCTGGATGCTGTCTGTAAGCTGTGGAGTAGTTGTTACAATTTGTAACATCAGTGTTTAGTCCTTCCTTCCCAGCCAGCATTTCAAATGACGCAGAAAGAGAAGAACTGTTAAACAGCTGGATTTCTGCATAGAAAATGGCATTTATTCGTACTTTTTGAAGAAACAGGTAACTGTGATGGGTATATTAGGGGCTTCTGTATTATGTTCCCCTTTAAGATTTTTCATTTAGTTTTTATGATATAAGCAGTTTCACACTGCTAACATCATGAATTTGTAACAGGAGCACCCCCTGCTGTGGCTGAACAGAAAGCCAAAAGGAGGAGCCTGAAGGATGAGATATCATCTGACTCTTTACCCTTCAATATAAAGAAAAATAAAAATATAATTAATGTAAAATGCAAAAGTGCTGGGAGGAGCACAGTGAGCAATTTTACACTGAGCGGTTTGACTGGGTATTTGTCCCCTTTAAAACAAAATAAATCTTGTTGGTGTACTTCAAAGTTCTCCTTTGAAATATTGTAGAGCACATTAACAAAGTTGTTTGTACAATCCAGCTCTAGGGAAAATATTGGCATTTGCCACTTTAGACTGTTGTTGCTTTTATGAATACATTGCTTTGATACATTGGTCTGGGCATAGCACCAAATGGCAAAAATATGAAAAACAGGTTTCTTGTACACCTCATTTACACAGATTTATGAGAATCCGATGGTTTTATTCCAATACTGTAAATCAGCGGCTACTACTAATATGTTATAGTGGTTTTGTACTTTTTTATTTATACGTTATGACATCATAAAGAATGTTGTTACATCAATCTGTCCCATGCGGCCTAGCTGCAGGCAGCGGTACATGCATCCCCGGTGCTTGTAATGTCTAATAAATTAATCTGTACCCTCTGTTTGTCCATTATATAGAACGTTAATAAACCAACCATTTGGCTTTTGGAAAATGTATTGAGTAATTGGATGACAATGAAATAGGCCTGCACAGAGAAAGGTTGAGAAATGCAATTGTATATGTATTTACTCATCCCCTTACATCATCCGGCACATCATTACATCATTCCTAAGGTCACTCAATGCTCAATGTGGGTCTGCAGTACTGTGCATATTAGCTAATTCCTTCACACTGAAAACTAATGTTATAATATTGCATTCCATACTGTAAAAAAGAGAGCAGAGGTTACATGTACCCATAATACCCTCTACCGTTAATAAATTAACCACCACTGCTTAGTAGATAGTAGTATAGAGGATTTACACAGTTCCTCTGAAAAATGTCCTGCTATAAACCCATCACTCATTGCACAGGTGTAGAATAATGCAGGGGGCGCCAACTTTATTCTTGCCTGTGAGTTATTACTTGGCTAGCTTTTGGTTACTGAACTGATATGCACTGATAAGCCAGAGGAAGAACCATAATAGCTTAAATATTGCACATATAAAAGCATTTTTAACTGAGGATATCTTGGTAAAGTTTTAAGAACTAGTGGTAAGAAAAAACATTTATCTGAGCGTTAATTTCTTACAATAAAAGAAAAGGGTGTCATGTATAACTGCCAAGACACTGTTCATTGCACTCTGTTTTGGAGCACAGAAATCTGTGGCACCCCAATGAACGTAACTGTGCCTGTATTGTGCAGTTTTATATTTAGGAGGGCTGGGCAGTGGCAGCAGGTATGCGTCTCACCCCCTACCTGCCACCTTGTACGTCATTAAGATGCACAAGTTAGAAATCAGAGGATGCAGACAGTCTAGGCCCCGTGCTGGATTTTTTCATCTAGCACAAAGTGCAGACCACAGCCACACCATGGGAAGAAGTGCCAGCTGAATAAGCATTAAGTGGTGTCCTCTTGCTCCCCTTAGTGCTTTGCACTTTAACCCCAGTCTGTCTTAAAGGGCATTTAAAGGCAAAAAAATAAAATCAAACTTTTACTTTCTTTTATGAAAAAGAAACCTGTATCCAATAAATTTAATTAAAAAATGTGTACTGTTTTTATAAGAAACCTGACTATATACAGTGAAATTCTCCCTTAATTTACTGCTGTGGATAGGAATTGTCAGACGGTTCCTAACTGCTCTGCAGAACTCAAGCAGCTTTGTTTGTTTCCCTGTAGAGCAGTCGGCGAATGTGTAGAGATTTGTATTGGATTTTATTTTTGCCTTTACATCCCCTTTACTGGTTCCAACTCCAGATGGAGGGACAAAGATCAAGGGGGCCAGATTTAAACAGATAAACTGGGATTCTGTTTGGAGGATTATTTTGCTGCAGCCATTAGAAAATTCACATTAGATTACATGACAACAAAGGACCCAGTGCAGTCTGCCTATTCTGATTATTAATCAGTCTTGCTGTATCGGCTTCTGGCAGATTTTATTTGACTTGTGCTGTTTTGATAATTTATGACAATCCCTAAGCAGCCAAAACCACACTGAGCATGTGCACAGTCTTGGTCTTGCAAAGATGTATAACAAAGTTACAAGATGGTGACCCCCTGTGGCCATGTTTATGTTTAAAATACAGCATTTCTAACCTTATTCTATTTTAGAATTTATTCCCCTTTAAATGACCCCTAAGGTACTCCAGACAAAATATCCAATTTCTATATATTCTTTCCTCTATGAAAAACAATATAGCAGCTCACTACCATATGTGCAAATACAAATATACATAGAATGAATGTCCTATGTAGACAATAAGCTACACTCTGATACTGTACTCTTTAAATAGCTTTATAAACATGTGCGGCCATGTTTTATTGTTCTGTTTATTTGGGCTGACAGAACGATCGGAAACGAAAGAAGGTGAGGAAGAGATTATACATCATGCACTGGCCAAAATGCTGAAGAGGATGGAAGGAGAATGGGTCAAAAAGGCCCATGTCCTGGTATATCCTGGTTACAATCAGTCAGACTGTATGATGATATCTAGGCATTTATGGTTAATATTTTGACAGCTTGACACCATGGGGGTTATTTACTAAACTCTGAATGCCAGAAACCCGGAATATTTGTGTTTTTTTAGAATGAAATCTGAATTCTTAGTGAAAAAAAAATCACACATTTTTTGGAATTTATTATACGCTGAGGGTGGAAAAAGTCAGAATCCAAAAACCCGGCAACTCAGACCTGCAGAGGTTGCATACAAGTCAATGGGAGAAGTCCCAAAGATGTTTTGATCTGCACTGGGATTCGTGCAATAATCCAAAGTTTTTGGGTTTTTTTGGCAAAAATCGTTGTTTTCGAATGGAAATTATGAAAAATTCGTATTTTCACGATTTTTCCAGATTTTTCCCCACAAACAACATTTTTGGCAAAGTGTATTAATAAATAAGCTGAAAAAACCTGTGTGGATTTGGTCGGATCTTTTCCAGAAAATATTGAGATAAATTCTGACTTTGATAAATAACCCCCCAATATGTATAAATAGTAATATACACAAGGAAAGTTCTGTGCGAACAATAAGCTATATGCCATACTATACTATCTAAGTAAAACAAAGTGTCAGCCCCCACCCATGTGTATTTATGTCAGGATCTACCAGTAGACCATTAGCTGGTGATCAGAAGATCTCAAGACACTGTCATCAAACAGCTTGACTAGATCTCCCTCCTGTTTCATTCAGTTATTTATTATGTTAAGGCTACATAAGAAATAGTTAAATATAGCAATATACATTTTCTCAAAAATCAATATAATATTGAAAGTCATATTTTCTATGAAACTGAACAATGTTTTTATGGCTGTAGATGATAATGGGACACCATCACTATGGGGCAGATTTATCAAAGGTCGATAATTTAAAATTGAATTTCGAGCTATTTTTTGTATGCTTCGACTAGGGAATTGTCCAAATTCGATATGAATTTGAAAAAAAGTCAAAAATTAGAATATCGAAATTTATCATGTACTGTCTCTTTAAAAATTTGACGTCAACCATTTGCCATCTAAAACCTGACGAATTGCTGTTTTAGCCTATGGGGGACCTCCTAGAACCTGTTTGGAGTCAATTGGTGGACTTTGAAAAATCTAAGTTTTTTTTTTTGGGAAAAACTTTGAATCGAATTCAAATGAATGCGCTATTCCTGCGTGTCATACACTTCGAAAACAGACCTATTAGGCCAAAAAAACCTTCGAATTCGAGTTTTTTCAATTCAAAATTCGACCCTTGATACTGTAAATATGCCCCTAAAGGTAGACCCCGCATTAGTAAAGTATGGGCCTTCCTGATTTATGTAGTTATACTGAGAATAAATGCTTTGTGTAAGCTATTCCTCCATACTGCACTTTTAACAGAATATAATATAGCAGATCCCACTCATATATATTAAATAGGAATAAATAAAACATACAGATTGAGCAATACATTCCATGCACACATTTAAATGAAGAACTCTCATGCATTTGGAATGCAGGTGGCTATAGAGTAATTATTATTATTATTATTATTATTATTATTATTAATAATAATAATAATATAATTATTTCTATTTGTATTGATAATAATAATCAATAAATTATTGGTATCAATATTATTATTAACACACAAGTGCCAACTTATTCTGCAGAACTGTACAACAGAAGAGTGTGTACATGAAGTACTGACATATGCAGGAGGTATATGACCTTATTTTATAGGAACACAAGCCCTGTCTTATTCACATTTATTCCCTAGTTACCTGTGCCCAATTCACTTGCTTTCTCTGCCCCCCCATCATAGTGCCATTGCCTGGATTTTTAAGAAATGCAGTATGATTACCAGTGAAATTACATAAACAGATCAACTGCTATTTTCCTTTATTCTAAAAAATAAAAGAAATGCAGACTTATTTTTATAATTCTCCGGCCTCCTCTGTCAGCGCCAGATAAAGCCGCAGCATGGGTAGAAAATCTATTATTCTAATAACCCAAAGCAATTAAGTGTAATTGATTTGTTAAAAGCTGGTTAGCATGTCTTCCAGACTTAGGGCAGATTGTCCCTATTGTCTAGTAATAAAGCCTGGCTCACGGATCACTGACACCGCATGAATGGCAAATTGGGAACAATATGCAACGCTTGCGTGTAAGTGCATTAAAGTATTTCCTGAGTTCTAGTTGGAGACACCTGGTATATGTGTTGGAAGTTTATCTTAATGGGCCAGTGTATGATAAATCTTGAAAATCAAATTCGAATTTTTACAAAAACTCGAGTCAAATTTTAACAATTCCCTAGACGAATTTCACAGTTTTGGCCATAAAAAAAATTGAATTTGAAATTCGAATTAGAAAATCAAATTTTCACTTTGACCCTTGATAAATTTGCCCCTAGATGTTTACATGATTTTCTAGTAGAATTAAGGTATGTAGACCCAAATTACGGAAAGATCCATTATGAGGAAAACCTCAGGTCCCGAGCATTCTGGATAATAGGTACCATACCTGTAGTTGTGCCAGATCTATGCTGAGCCTGAAAAACATTACCTGTATAAACTAGTCATAGTTTTTAGTATGTTTTTAGGATGTGAGATAAGATATAATATATTTTCAATAAAGATAACATTCAACTGGTTGCTTATTTTGCTTGTCATGCCTGGATTGGCTGCCAATCATCTTTTGCATTGCACCAAAATTATTGCCTACCACTAGCAGATCTGGACATGTTCATATACAAGTTAGCAATGGACGAATAAACTCGCCAGGTGCGAATTTGCAGCCAATTTCCACGTTTTGCTGGCGTCTAATAAACTAGGGAAAATTCGGAAGCATCAAAAAACATTATTTGGACACCCATTGACTATAATGCGGGTGTCAAAATTGACGTGAACATTAAAATTGAAATAAATTTTTTTTGCTTCTTCACGAATTTTGCGGGAAATTCACAGATTTTTCGGCGAAGCGAAACGGGACAAATTCGCCAATCACTAATTACTGCATGTAATTAAGAACATGATCGAGCAAACAAGGCCATAAATGGTACAGGTATAGCAAAACCATGGGTATAGCCAGTACAGTCCAAACTTGTACGTGTATTCTTCTGTACAAAACACAATTGGGCATGGAAATTTCAAGGTTTAGTGGCACATAACTTATAGACCAGAGAAGGTTCTGCAGAGCAGAAGGAAAGGTTTAATAAAAACGTATCGTCCCAAGGGCAAGTGGAGGTCATCCTTTATGAAAATCTGGTATCTCAGGGCTTCTATTTATGTGTAGTTATGAGCTCAGTGACCTGTAGTGACAGTATAAGATGATATTGTCATAAATGCTGGAATTGATAGACAAACGGCATCTTGAGAGAGACAGGAGATGATCCAGATTTGTGGAATGGTATAAATGGGCCCCATTTTATTTAGTTGGCAGTGTTGGCCAAGGCAGACAAGGCTAATAAGCTGTGTCCTCTGGTGGGTGGATCTGCCAACTATTTAGCATGGGGCCCATGACTGATTATGGGCCAGAGGCAAAAACCTCCTCTGCCCTTCTTTATACCAGCACTGATCAATCACCCCAATTCATACCCTACCCATCACTGCATACTGAGACGGCTTGCTTCCAGAGGCAAGAATGCAGAAGGAAATCTATATATACATCTGATGGTAATGTTGTGGAAGAAATTACTATCTCCATAGCCATTAAAATGGAAGTGAGTCATTTTAAGTGACAACCAAGAGAGAATCAATATAGCAAGAAAATAAAAGGCTGCAGTAATGCAGATAAAAGGGGTCGTAATTGTCGAAGATCCCTTAACTAAATGAAGATTTGCCATGTTCCCTTGTAAATAGACCTAACATTTAGCACTCAGCAACCTACATTCATTTTTATTCTCTTCAACACCTGCACCATGGTAAAAGGAGAATAAACCCTGTCTCTCTAGATTAACTCTCTCTTCCTCTTGCCTATAGTATAAAATCCCATTGAAAAGGGTAAACGTCAGCTGATCTATTATTGTCATTGGCCAGGGGTCCAAATGGACTGATCAGCAAGACTGGGCCCACCACCTCACCAAATGACCACATCTTTGTTACAGAGCCATAATAAGATTAATAAAATGAGCATGGTCCAAACTAATCTTATTAGCATCTCTGTGGAGCCTGAATTAAATATGGAAAAGGCAGTTGGTGATAAACAATCCAGTACCATTGCCTCCCATTCATTATGTCTTTACTGCTCTAAGTCCTCTTTGAACTGGTTCTAGGAAAAGGTATTCACTTCTTCTGGACATTATTGTGATTGTGGGGTACAGCAAGTGTTATGAAACAACAATATTTTTTTACTATGAAGGAAAATGTTATCTCCACTTTTTCAACATCATTGTGTGGCAAATGGTACAGAACATCCAGCCTTTATTTATTTTTAATGTTAAGCGTAGCAAGTCCACATTTTTGTTCTCCCGAGTTAAGTGACCTCCACTGTGAAGGTAAACACAACCAGGACCCTTTGTGATATTATACACATAACTAGCCCAAAAAGCTGTGCACTCTGGAACCTATATTGGGCATGCTCCCCAAATAGCACCCTATTGGCCCAGCAGTATTAGCTGTTATTGGTCCTATCATATTTCAGGACTGAACTGGTCTCTATAATGGCCTACTAAGAATATCATGGGATTGGCCCCCTATGGAAGCTGCCTTTGGCTGGCAGAAAGAATCAATCCCTGTTCTGCAGTTATGACAGGGGCTGTTCCCATTCTGACTTATAAAGGTGGTTGTCAAGAATTCCAAATTGTTAGTATTTTTATATACACGGAAGATCATAGAGACTGCCCAGCTGCAACCATCAGTGACATGCTCCAGTGACCAGCAGTAGCAGTGCCCAACCCTGGCATTGTTCTTAGACAGAACCTCTAAGTGAAGGCTGGCTGCCATTGAAACTCTAAGGAAATTTATAACGTGGAAGTTGCCATGCTACAAAAAAAAAGAGCCTCATTCACTAAAGGAGTTGTAATGCACTCCGGGAGACCAGCGCGCATTCCTACCTTTAGACGCGCTGGTCCCCAGAAACGTGCTTGCGCGTCTATGTGCATTAATGATGCACTGTGATGTCGGCGGACGTGCTGACGTCATGCAGGGTGCCAAAGTTGAAATTAAAAGGCGCCTTTTGCTTGAACTGAGTGCCCAAGCTGGTTCTCAGTTTTTTTGACTCAGCCGAGCCTTAATTTTGTTTGGATCTTCTGATATTTACATTTTGTCTGTTTTTTGACCTCCTTGCTGCCTGCCTTTTGACCTTTTTTGCCTGTCCACAACTGCCTGATCCTTGTACCTTACTCCGAATACCTTGGCCGTGTTTAGGATCTTCGCCTGTTCCGCAGCAGAAAGTCCAGGGCCCTAAAAGGGCGTTGGTGAAAACCAGAATCAGGTGAGGCTCTCCAACAGCACCTAAATGGTATTCTTTCAGTACTTGGGCTCCTATACCTACAGATCATAATAGGAGTTTTGTGTGTGTACAACTATGGCCATGCGTTCACACGGCTTTATAACATCTTAATTGGCCAAAAAAGATTAAAACCCACATATGTGAGTCAGTCCTGAAATTAATTGATCCATGGCTGGATGCCAACCCCCATGTATCGTTAGTAGATGGTAACTAAACCTTAAGTATAAATTGGGATACACTGAGATGTTTCAGGACCGGGTGTCTCTTGATGGGATGACAGCCACTTGTAAACGATTGTGCCAAGTATGATTCTTATATTATCATTTATTGTTAATTTTCTTTGTTTGTTTCTCTAAAATGCAAAATAAAAACCTAAAAAAAAATAAATAAATTAAAAAAAAGATGATGCACATAGGTCATAGTGAGAAGCTATTTATTAACAATATAGAAAACATTTCTGAAAATCCAAGTTGGAATACAATAATAAAGTGATAATGTCAGATAATGTGTGTTTTGAGCACTCAGGCAGCCACTAAGAAATGTAATACTAAGGGGCAGATCTATCAAGGGTCGAATTTCGAAGTGGAAAATACTTAGAAATTCGACCATCGGATAGAATCCTCCGACATTCGAATTCGAAGTCGGAGGATTTTATTCATCGTACGATCGTACTCCGATCGTACTTCGGATCGTACGCTTCAAACGATTTTATTGTACGACCGTACGATTTTCCTTCAAAACCCCCAAAAAAACCAAATATGCTCTCTCAGGTCCCCATAGTCTAACATAGCACTTCAGCAGGTTAAAGTTGGCGAAGTATTGAAGTCAAAGTTTTTTTAAAGAGACAGTACTTCGATTATCAAATGGTCAAACAGTCGAACGATTTTTACTTTGAATCAAAGTAAAAGTAAATTCGAAGTCGTAGTATCCTATTCGATGGTCGAAGTATCAAATTTTTTTACTTCGAAAATTCCCTCAAATTCACTTCAACCCTTGATAAATCTGCCCTAAGCCTACATAAATTGGAATTGATAATGAAATTATATTTTTGCATTTCTATACATTATTAGTTAGACCACAGTTTGTGTCTGGGGGTGTAGTTATGAAAATCTATCAAAAGAAAAAAATAGGAAGCAAAAAAGGCATAAATAAGGCCAAGCAGATTTATTAATTAATTAAAAGGATGATTCAAGCTATAAGGAAATGCTTTATACACTAGCCATTTTCTACCCTGGAAAATGGATATGATACAGTATATACAGTACTAGGTAAATAAAGGATTTATTCAATGATGACAAGATATTAATTGGTTGGGACAGAATGGCTTAAATGTCTTTCTAGTATTTGAAAAGTAAGAGGTGGGGAAACCTTAATGCCTACTGTCTCATATAGAAAGGCAAGTTAGTCTCTCCCCTGGAAACACTCCTTGCTGGGGTGAAGTCAGTTATTGTCTCTTCTTGGTTGCACAGTAAGTAGATTATTTTTTTGGGGGGTCAGTTGGTTTCACTTCTTAAAGAACGTTGATGTCTCTTGAGTAATTTGGTATCACTTTTTCTTGAGGGCAGAGTAAGTTGGCTTCTCCTGTTGAAGGTAGAGCAATTTAATAAGCAATGTTGCCGATGCACATCAAACAGCAATAGGTGTTCGTAGACAAGCAAGGTATGGCTTTTCAGAAAGCTTGAGCTATTTTAACCAGAAACAATAAGCAAATACTGTTATGGATTTCCCTGAGATGTTTGCAAAAGAGTAAAGCAAAGAGTCCAGTCAAACATCTCTCTGTTGGAGATGATACACAGTGCATAGAAAATCCACTTAATGAATGTTCCTTAGAGTAATACATTAAACAGCATGGATGCTTAAATGCTAAATTTGCTGATTAAATTATTTGATTGTCATGTTTTCCCCAGCTATTATTTCCCACCAGTTCTAACCATACCCTACAGACAGATCTCCCTCCATGCACATTGTATCTTATTGGGACTGACCTCTAACTAGTGATGGGCGAATAAATTTACCTGGCACGAATTTGCGGCTAATTCCAGCGTTTCGCTGCCAGCAAATACATTCCGGACTCTCTTGTGAAAATACACTGGTGAAAATTCGCCGGCGTCAATTTCTGATTTTCAAGATTTTTTCCTGAAAATGTCAGATTTTCAAGATTTTTTGTGAAAACCTTCAAATCTCAAAATTTTTGAGTGAAATCCTTCAAATTTCCCGATTTTTGAGTGAAATCCTTCAAATTTCCCGATTTTTGAGTGAAATCCTTCAAATTTCCCGATTTTTTAGTGAAAAGTTCAGAATTTTAAGATTTTTTAGGGAAAACGTTCGAATTTCACGATTTTTTCGCACATTTTTCGCCTGTTTTGCGAATTTTGCAAATTTTGCAGGAAATTCATGAATTGCTCAGCGAAACGGGACAAATTCTCCCATCACTACCTCTAACCACATACTGTACAATGTGGGACCAGACTGGCAATCTGGTGATTCTGGCAAATGCCAGAGGGGCTGCTGTGAGATACAATAGACAGTCACTATTTAGTGTGCTGGCGGGTGGCTGATTGGTCCTCTTTGTACTTTGAACTCAAGGGCCTATTTTGAATCCCAGTCCAGGCCTGAACAGAAGTCCTGACCTTTTCATCCCAGTGGTCCCCAAACTATAATGTTGGCTCCATTGGGGGGTGGTCTAGTGAAAACAAGGGTCCTCCATAAAGGCTAATTAGTGTGTAATATAGGGGTTTGTGAATCCTGGAGATATAGACAGAGATATAGACAGGTGATTTTTAAGGTTACTATATACACAGAACACCAACCAGGTTGTATGATAGACCAGGCAAGTCTTAGCCATGCCTTGTTCCTCTCAAATGTGCCCCAATTCTGACTAGGTCACTCTAACGAAGCTCCCTAGAGGATTTAAGGCATTTCATTACTTTTTAGTGGTGGGGTGAAAATTCTGACAGCATATACTTTAACTAGACTGTCATTGCCAGTGACAGGGTGGGAGGGGGCATGTCTGTATATGTAACCATATGAGCTAATGGGGTGCCTGAGCAAGGTTTACCCTACATAGAGCAGCCTAAAGGAAAAGTAACACCAACAAATGTGTTTTAAAGTAATGAAAATATCATGTACTGTTGCCCTGCACAGGCAAAACTGATCTGTCTGGTTCAGAAACACTACTATAGTTCATATAAACAAGCTGCCGAGTAGCAATGGCGGAAATGAATAAAAGGCTATATGGCACTGGTTAAATATTGGATAACAGATAATGTTGAGTTTAGGAACTGTAGAAAGGATTAGAAGTCAGCACTCACCCATAGGGTATAATGGACGGCGTGCAAATCTTTGGTGGCCACTTCCACCTGTTATGTAGACACAATCAGCAAGCAGACAGCACCACATGTAATATCTTAAAAGGCCTTTATTGCAAAAGGGCTTTTTCTTTGGACAGAAATACAATAGCGACGTTTCAGGCTCACAATCGCCTTTCCTCAGCTGTGTCTTTTCTCCTTTGAATGTCTGCCCCCATTGCTACATATAAACAATAGTAGTATTTCTGAAGCAAACACAGCAATTTTACCAGTGCAGGGCAACATTGCATTATATTTGTATTACCTTAAAACGCTTTCATTTTTTGATGTTACTGTTCCTTTAAGAACACAAAGTCTTCTGACCCAGCACTGTATAAAGGTGGCCATACACAGGGAGATGCGCTCGTTTGACGATGTCACCAACTGAGCGAAACTTTCCCCAATATGCCCACATTGAGGTGGGCGACATCGGGCTGATCCAATCATGGACACTGGGGCCAAATGAGCAGATCAGAATGGAGGCAATACGGGCGGGGGGATCGCAGGACCACATCACCGAACAGATATGGCCGCAATCCGACGGGATTTTTTACCCTGCTCGATCGGCATCTGGCCGACTTTCGGACAAATATTGATCGCCCCACACACGGAACAATTCTCGATCTGTCGGCAGCTTTTATAGGCCCCTGTATGGGGTCCATGGCATATTACCGACACCCCTTTATAGGATCAGTAATGCCATACATTTTTTATTTGTTTATCCAACACTTACAAAGAAAAGAATCCTTTGCAACAAATCTCCTATTTTTTATGTGAGGAGTCATGATTAACACTTGACATCCTGTGTAAGAATGAAAACCATTGTATTCTAAACAGCTTATCTGTTATTCTCTATGCAAGCATGTGCCCTATAGCCCTATTGCAACTTCAATTGCTTCCCCCATGGCTACACTGCAGTTTATTTACATCAACCGTAGACATGCTTCTGCTGTAACATATTTTTTTTACCAGTGCATAATAACAGCTGATTATTAGGGATGTAGCGAACGTCGGAAAAAAAGTTCGCGAACATATTCGCGAACTTGCGCAAAAATGCGAGCGGTTCGCGAACGGTTCGCGAACCCCATAGACTTCAATGGGAAGGCGAACTTTAACATCTAAAAAAGACATTTCTGGCCAGAAAAATGATTTTAAAGTTGTTTAAAGGGTGCAACGACCTGGACAGTGGCATGCCAGAGGGTGATCAAGGGCAAAAATGTATCTGAAAAATCTGCCTGTGTGTGCTTGGAAGAGATAGTGTAGGGGGAGATCTGTTAGTGATGCTAGATGGCAGTTGGTTGAATAACACACTGGGCAAAAAATGCCTACAGGGCAAATAATGCCTAAAAGGTCAACTTATACACTACTACAGCGGTAGTAAAATAAAAAAAAGTAAAATAAAAAAAAAATGAATATTAAAAAAAAAAAAATTAAAGTTGGTGCTGCTGAACTACTAGGAGCAGCAGATTAGCACACCAGTCCCACTCCCCAACACTGCTAGACTAATAGCACTGGGCTCTTAGGGCTATTCCACACGGGGAGATAGCCACGCGTTTGCGGTCGCGGCGTCAAAGCGCCGCGACAGTCGCCGCGACCGGCGCAGGCGACAGTTTTGTATGGGCGCCTATGTAAAAACGCCTGTGCTAACCACACGAGGCGATGCGCTTTTCAACAGTCGCCTGAAAAAGCCTGGCGAGGCATTTTCAGGCGACTTTTGAAAAGCGCATCGCCTCGTGTGGTTAGCACAGGCGTTTTTACATAGGCGCCCATACAAAACTGTCGCCTGCGCCGGTCGCGGCGACTGTCGCGGCGCTTTGACGCCGCGACCGCAAACGCGTGGCTATCTCCCCGTGTGGACTAGCCCTTATAGTAGTAGTAGTAGTAGTAGTAAAACAACAAAAAAATAAATAAAAGCAGTCCTTACAAGGACTACTGTTATTGCAGCAGTCAGCAGATGAGATCAGAAGCAGGACAGCTGCCCACTGCAGCTACATACAGAGCACTGCAGTAGAAGGTAGATTACTAGCCAGCAAAGCTACCTAAGCTTAAATGTCCCTCAAACCCCTGCAGACTTCTGTCCCTCCAATAACAGAGCAGTATCAAAACGATTACTAGCCAGCAAACTTTCAACTGTCCCTGAAATCACTAACAGGCAGCAGCTCTCTCCCTACACTATCTCTTCAGCACACACAGGCAGAGTGAAAAAAAGCTGCAGGGCTTCGGTTTTTATAGGGAAGGGGAGTGGTCCAGGGGAGAGCTTCCTGATTGGCTGCCATGTACCTGCTGGTCTGGGGTGAGAGGGCAAAAAAAAGCGCCAACAATGGCGAACCCAAAATGGCGAACGTCGCGCGACGTTCGCGAACTTCCGGCGAGCGCGAACACCCGATGTTCGCGCGAACAAGTTCGCCGGCGAACAGTTCGCGCCATCTCTGCTGATTATGCATATGAAACCCTTTATTTTTTTGTGTTACTGGTCCTTTAATAAAAACCCCTATAATAATAGAAATCTGGAATAGGATATTCTGTTGCTAAAGGCTTAATGGCACATATCAAGCAAAGTCTGTATCTTGTGAGTAGGTAAAATACAATATTTGTTTTGGAAAAGCTGTAGGGTGACAATGGAGTAAAAGTACAGTATATATCTTTATAAAAGCTTTAGTAAGAAAGAGATTTAGCCATTACCCTTTAGTGCTGCTGCACTTGCAAGCCCAAGAGAGGACCTTTTGAGTATAAAATTGCAGATTGCAGTAATAAGCCTGGACTTGCAGCTGATTTAAACGTGTGCTTCTGATATAGCGAGTCTGTTTTTTTTTCTTCCTGGGCCTTAACAGCATTGGTTTTTTTGTGTTTATTGCTTCCCTCATCCCGGGCAGTAATTTCAGATCCGGCAAGGTGTTATTAACCTCATATTGCAGCCATGAACACGCAGTGTCGGTGTCAATAACTGCGAAGGAGCCATATTGATAAGCATGCGGGATGGTGCTGCCCACTCAGGCTTGAAATAAAGCAGATGGCTCTCCCGGACTCTTTCCTTCTGCCTGAATTCAATCTGATTTTTATTTCCTTTGCATAATAAAAACCTGAGTGTTTTTGTGGCTCAATAAGGTATCCTGTACATATCTGTATATTATTATTTCAGGGCAAATAGCTATTTCTTTTTATCTTAATGGAAGTGCTGAATTACTTACTGGGTTTAATATTAGGTGTTCTTTATAAATACTGTGCCATGGATATTTAACTGTTAGAGGAGTGAGCGAGTTTTATGTTTAATGCCTGTGTTTAATTTACTAGAAATGAGCTAAATGTTTCTGCTTAACTGAAAATCATAGCAAGACCTTGGTTGGAGAAGGTGAACTTGTTCCATTACTGCAGGCCACCATTCCCATTAGGCGACATCACCAAGCCCTACCCAAACAGTAGATAATACTCATTTATTTTTTAAGCATTATATTAGTTCCCAAACATATTGGGCCAACAGTAGTGGATGAGGGCCAGTCATTGCAGGGGTAATGGGCTTGGGCCCAAATATGTGTATTGAGTTACAGAGGGTTCTACAATTTGCCTAGGAGGGGAAAAAATTCCTTCCTGGCTCCAAAATGGCAATAGAACTAGTACCTGAATCAACCTATATTATGAGCTATCTTGTATCTGGTTGCTAGGGTCAAATGGAGCCTAGAAACCGGGCCACTGTTTGGAAACAGAAACAGAAATATGGCTACATAGAAAGTGAAGTTCTAAAATCAGTAAACTATGACCCTCACACACAAATGTTGGTATTGCCGTCAATCCAGTTTAAAAATGACAAATATTGGGAAGAATAAGACATGCAAAGAACATTTCCACATCAAAAATGAGTCAGATTTTCACATTCCTAATCCACCCTAAAAAACATGGTCTAACATGTAAGGTAAAGGTCAATCCACCATTGACGTTGTATAATAGTATGTCCGTCTATATAATCTATCAATCAAATCAAACTATGTAATCTATCCATCTGTATATACCTAAATAGTGTCTAATTTCTATGTTAAGGGAGAGAGGGGAGGAGAGAGAGAGAGATAATGAGAGGGAGATATTATATTGAAGGTAAAGTTACACTAAATCAAACATTCTGCATTTGTGTAAGGCAGTGATCCCCAACCAGTAACTCGGGAGCAACATGTTGCTCTCCAACCCCTTGGATGTTGCTCCCAGTGGCCTCAAAGCAGGAGCTTATTTTTGAATTCCAGGCTTGGAGGCAAGTTCTGGTTGTATAAAAACCAGGTGCACTGCCAAACAGAGTCTCAATGTAGGCTGACAATCCACATAGGGGCTGCCAAATGGCCAATCACAGCACTTATTTGGCACCCCAAGAACATTTTTCATGCTTGTGTTGCTCCCCAACTCCTTTTACTTCTGAATGTTGCTCACGGGTTCAAAAGGTTGGGAATCCCTGGTGTAAGGAATAGCATCAGAATTTTGTGAACATTCTGGCATTTGCTTATGGATGATTAACACATTTTTGTCTTTTTTTACAGATCAACAGCTAAAAAACAAGCACCACCCACAAGACAATCTTGTGCTGTAGCCAGGCCAGGATTTGTGGAAAGGCCACCAAGGTCCAGGCCTAGGGCGGCAGGATTTTTAATTAACGGTGTGCCGGTCCTCAGTGCTGTAGACCTGCTGATGAAAATTTTTGTATTTGAAGGTAAGTATGATGAACCGAAACGGGCCTAGGCACTACATAAATCTGGCCCTGGCTTTAGCACAAAAAAGCAGCTTGGCCAAAGAAAAAAAGAACATCTTCTAATAGTTTAACAACGGATGCTTTTTCAAGTGACACTCCTAATCTAACAGAAAACAAAATTGCCCATCATCCTGAAAATATAATAGAGGATCACATTGCTAGGCACCATCCATCTTTTCCAAGCTGGCCAACAACACACCCATTTCATGTTTATGGTGCAACAATACCCAATGTATATGTTAGTTATAACCCAACAACAACACCACCACTTTATGATGTTCCATCAGCTACAAATCATAATCCTTTTTTACACACTTACCATCCACACCCTTATTCCAATGTGCCTCCTTATATGTGGCCTACACAAAGGACTTTTTTGCAACAATTTATACCTACAACATCAATGTCCTCTCCAACTGTAACAAATACTTAAATACTCAAACACTGCATTAGAAGAAAATAATCCAAGATTTTTACTGTTTGTGCAAACCCAATTATTGAAGTTGCTGATTATGCAACAATCTGTAGTGACACAAATGTAGACAATACAAGTCATCCTGTAAGGGGAGTAGAATGTGAGGAAGAAGCACAATCCCATGATGATGTTGTATTTTCCGAGAAGAATCCGGAACCATCTGAAAATGACCATTCCGAATGTGCGCTGGATCTATTGCAAGTGTTGGATAAGGCATTCCAATCTTTCGACAATTCCTATATGCAAACACAAATAATATGCTATAATGAGATTGTGAATTTGCATCGTAATAGAAATAGAGAACTTAAATTACATTTGCAGCGACTAAGAATGGAAACGAGATGATTTGGTCGCAACACTGAAAAAAATGTAGCACAAACAAAACTTGACCACACAACACCTATTTGAAATCAGTCGTCCATTGGCATATATCGTTTCATTAATGAGTAAGCTTGTAGAAAACACTCAAAAAAGCTCTGACATAACTCCCATATCTAGTGTGGACTACACACCAACCACTTTGTGGTTTGGTATTTGACACAATAGCCAAGGAAAAAGAGATTGTGCAAATAAGATTGCCTGTGTTACGTAACCGACTGAGACAAGAAAGTGCTATACCATGTCCCACTTCATATATTCCCAAGAAAAAGGCTAAAAAACTATTGTTAAACACACAAGTATAAGTATATTAATAGTAAAAAGATGCAGGTTGAGAGTATTTTTATAGATAATATGAATTTTTAGCACCATGTAAAATCAACAACATATATCACTTATAATTGCCTACAAAATTAGAGTTTTTTTGATTTATCCTATACATCTCCTTTAAAGATTCTGATTTTGATTCTGCCCCCTTCCTCTATTGCATACTGCTGTTGCAGATAAAAGGTGTAATTTACGGTGCCATTTATCTAGCATTATTTCAGGTAGGGGAAGAAAAAACGTATACATAGTGAGACAATGGATCAGGCTTTCCTATAGAATGAAATGTAAACCTATACCTTAAAATTCAGTGTGAAGATGAACAAGAGAGGAATAGGAAGAAAAAGGAGTGATAAAAACAGGAAGGTGTGAAGGTTAGGAATGTCCCAACATGTGTTCAACCCTGATATCACAAGAGGAGGTGGGAAGTGGGTGGTGAGTTTTCCTTCTTTTCCATGGTTCTCTAGGATGTAGTTGGACAACTAAGATTGTTGGTGCTGAATACAAGAAATCTTTGGTTTCTAGAATATAATTAAAACATGCTTTACTTCTGTCATTTGCTACACTACTTCAGACCCACAAATGCATCTTGTATACAAACAAGAGTCCTCCCCTTCCTATAAAACAATATAAAATCAAATTAGGAAAAAAATAAAATCTCAACAAAATTAAAAGGTTGTCTGCTTGTTTTTGTTGCATTTCTACAACACTGACCAGACCACAGACAGATTTGTAAAACATTAAAGATTTTTGATTACAAATGTAAAAAAAAAAAAAAAATACAAGAACATTCACTATATTTTTCAGCTTGTAGTGAAAAGTAAATCACAACAAAATCATTTAAAATAGGATTGTGTGTAATTGAACTGTCAACTATATATGGCTGTTTAAAGATAATTTAAGCATAAAATATATGACTGATAGAAAGTACACAAACATGATTCAATTAAGATTTATTTATCCATAAACCAAAGTGACTATATTTCCCTCAACGCTTGATACACTCAATATGCAATTAAACAGAGACCAAACTTGTTTTAGAAAAATATAGGTTGCCATGATAAATTAAATTCCTAGGGTGGGTACCAAAAGTGATGTATCACACCTGCTGGCTAGCATCATTATTTAATATTGTAAGCTTCGCTGGAGCAGGGAAGAGGAAGAAGAATGCTCATAAATGAGGCTTAAAGGGGACCTGTTACCCAGACATAAAAAGCTGTATAATAAAAGTCCTTTTCAAATTAAACATGAAACCCGCATTTTTTTTAAATTAAGGCAGACAATTACTTTTCATTCCTCACTTTCTAGTTGCAACTGCACTTCTCACATCCCCCCCCCCTCCTTGCCACCTAATTGTGCAGCCAGTTTATGGGCAGGGCCAACAGGCACTTAAACAAGGTTTTGGCAAGATGCAAAGATGCGCAAAGATGCACTGTTAACAAAATGGCTGCTACCTGATAAATATGATTGCGAATTCCAAGACTGAAGGAAACAAAATCGAAAGCAGTTGCAAATTATAAATAATGTTTATTTTGCTTAACACCTTCTCGAAAAGAATTTGGGATCATTACTTCCGGTGACAGTTCCCCTTTAAGATTATAAATCATTTCATGATTCAGAAATTGTTCAGTTGGACACAGTTGTCGTTGTATTGGCATCTCTAAAAGCACATACATTGGGCAATTATTCTATTAATAGTTGGTTTGTGCAATTATATTGATCTTAGAGGTCTCAACAAACTTGTGGGCCAGTGATTACAAACAGTGTTTTGCTAGCAACATTCACATCAACACATTTGATGATATTGCTCATAGGCCAATCACAGCCCTTGTTTGGCACTCCCTACAAATTTTTTCATGCTTGTGTTACTCCCCAACTCTTAGTACATTCAAATGTGGCTCACCAGTAAAAATTGATCTGGGAAGACTCAAAATCAGGTTGGGTTTAGGTGATTCAGTGAAGATTACAACCACACTTGCTTAATAAATGATGCCCATTAAGCAAACACTTCATCTGAAATGGCATGTCCTCAAATGGAACCCTCACTATTAAAGGAGAAACAAACCCTTACCAAAAAAAAATGCTACCCACCCAAACCACGTAGACCCCCCTCCCTCCTCCACCCCAGTCTAGCTGCCTCCCTAGGGAAATGTCCCTAACTTTTTACTTACTGCCCGGTGCAGAGTCTGAGTTCACCACAGCCATCTTCTGGTTCTTCATGTCTACTTCCGGCGCTTCGGCAGTTTCTTTCCATTTTGGTGCATGCGCAAATCAGTATATTCCTCCAACTGCTCATGGGCGGGTCTCCGTCTCAGCTTACTGAAGCATGGCTGCATGGAACTCCGATGCTGTGACTCTGCACCATGGGTAAGTAAAAAGTTAGGGGCATTTCCCCAGGGGGGCAGCTAGGCTGGGGGGAGGAGGCAGGTGGACTACATGGGGTGGGGGGTAGGGTTTTTTTTGGTAAAGGGTTTGTTTCTCCTTAAGTTCCAAACTGTCTTTGAAAGCAATGTCAACACAAGAACTATTTATAGGGCGTGATCAGAAGTCAATAAATCTTACATCACCGTGTGCAATGTCAAGCAGGGTCAGAACTAGGGGTAGGCAGAAGAGGCACATGGCAGGGACATTCTTGATAATTGCATGCTTTCTTCTTTGTGGCAAGAAAGGTCTTTTCCTGTTTCAGCACAATAACCCACCCCCCATTCACAAAGTAAAGTCTGTACAGAGACTTCTGGGGGGTGAACTGAAAAGCTAACTGTGAGTTAAGTCTGGTACCTAATATGAGTGTCCAACCTCATCTGCTCTTTTGCCTAAATGGAAGAAAACTCAACCAAGAATGTTCCAAGCCAAGGTAGCAGAAGAGGGACAACTTCATAATAATGTCCATGATTTGGGAATTAGATATTGGACAGGTAGGTGCCCAAATACTTTTGGCCATATAGTGCATCAGCACCTGAATGTATATTTATTTTATTTTTTTACCCTTAGCTCTTATGAAGCTTTTTATGGATTTTTACAAAGATCTGGGGCAAATGTGCAATAGACTATTGTTGGCTAGCCACAATGTAGTTGCCAGGAAATTTGTAATACCCTTACCAAAAGGCCTTGGCTCGCCCTCAATCTGCCTGAAACGTACGTTTTCTCTGCCAGGATGGCATCTCAACCCACCTTCTGGCCATCTTTTACAGCACAATCTGCCCCTTCTGCCCTTCTTTTCTTCCCGACCCCCCATTGGATGGGTTTATCAAAAGATGGCAACCCTACTTGCTAGGCCAATAAACCTCTTTAGATTCCAAAGTCATCATAGGTCAAAACAATATACCTGCTCTGAAAAGCTGAAATTATTTGTTACTCTGTTATAAGTATCCACTATCCTTCATTAGCACTTTAGGACAATTTCAATTCATTGGAGAGATGATTCAGAAACCTGCGTTCCTCTCTTTATGGAACTAAAACTCTCCAATTGGTCTTGTGTGCCATTACCCTTAGCTACAGAAATGATTTGTTATTTTTGTAATGTACCGTTTAGGCACCTGTTGAACTGAATCAAATCCTCCATCGTTTTAAAAAAACATAAACTCAACAAATTTTCCTTTTTTCAATTTCCTTGATATGTCATGCAGCAATGTATATTCTTCTTCCATGTTTATCTTGACATACTTAATATGTGAATAATAATCTGTTGTTTTTATGAAAACCCAATAAAATTGTTGTATGCAAAAAAACAATTTTCCTTTTGTTTTTGCAGAAATCGTCATGTTTCCACTCTGGGTTACCTGCAGTGAAACCAGCTTCAGACAACGAAAATTTTGCAAGGCAGCCAAAACGGCGGTGCATATTTTTATTTCTTCTTTCCAGACAACAACCTGAAATAATCAGGAAACATGCAATGTGCAAAAGAGACGACAGAATTAGCATATATAATACATAATCTTCATTAACAGAGGGAGTTCCGTGTTCAGATTCCCAGAGACTTTGGGTGAATATATTAGCTCAAAAGGTGAATGGAGCCGCAGTGGATAATTATACCAAATAATTATACAACCCCTGCAGTTCCGTTCTACCACCTCACACTGTTATCTTTTGTATTTATTACCCAGCCCCCGCCAGCCTTTTAATATGAAATTTCTTTATAACCCATTCAGTAAGCTGAAGGAGTTGAAGCCTCTGACAAGACCTTAAAAGGAAAAAATAAAAGGTCACAAAGGAAAAATGTTTCACTGCTGCAATTTCATTAAAGGAAAACTATACCGCCAAAATGAATACTTAAGCAACAGATCGTTTATATCAAATTGAGTGGCATATTAAAGAATCTTGTCAAACTGGAATATATATATATTTAAGTAAAGATTGTCCTTTTACATCTCTTGTCTTGAACCACCATTTCTAACTGTAACAGGAAGTTGTGTGGAAGCAAAAGACAGAACTCTGGGGCATGTTTACTAACATTGGAGATAAATATCTGGAGAGATTTCTGGAGATGTTGCCCATAGCAACCAATCAGATCTTTGCTTTTGTTTTCTAACTTGGCTGTGGCTGTTTAAATCTAATTGCTGATTGGTTGCCATGGGCAACATCTCCAGAAATCTCTCCAGATATTTATCTCCAATGTTAGTAAACATGCCCCTCTGTCTTTTAATTGGCTCATGTGATCTAACAAGTATGTTATGCTTGTGTGCACCATGAATCATATGATCCCAGGGGGCGGCTCTTATTTTTAAAAATGGCAGTTTTCTATTTATGATTACCCAATGGCACATAATACTAAAGAAGTATATTATTATGAAAATGGTTTATTTACACGAAGCAGGGTTTTACACATGAGCTGTTTTATGCAATATCTTTTTATAGAGACCTACATTGTTTGAGGGGTATAGTTTTCCTTTAAGCTTACAGGTGATGTAGCCAACGGCTGTAAGGGTTGGTCAGCAGACCTATAAGTACCCCTAATAATACCACTATTACAACCTAAGTAGGTAATGTCCCTTTTTAAAAATAGCATTTGCCAGGCCAAAATTACCTCTTATATGATTTCCTTATTATATTAGAGCTTCCCTGCCTCAGGGTACAACTATCTAATAGTTGCGGTGGATGCAGGAGCTCACCAATGAGATCTTTGCTTGCCTTGGATCTACTGGTACCTTAAATCGGCCCTTGCTGCCAACTTATAAAATCAGCTGCATTCACCATCCTTTAAAAGCTGTAGTATTTCGAGCCCAGTAAATCCCCTTTCCAGGGAATGAGTTGTCTCAGCAACCTGAGCTGAAGACCAGTCATTTATTGGAGGAACCGTGTAATATAAAATCACTTTTATATAAAAGTCATCACCAAACACTGCATTGTGTTAAGTTTAAATATATGTTTATTACAAGCAGCTGTCGACTGAAGATTTGTTCTTTATCTGTAATAATATTTCAGCCAATGTACCTACCAGCATTTTGATGTAGACAATGGTAGTAGCAGCTAGAGTTCCAGAGTTTGGGGGCACATTTACTAAGGGTCCAATTTCGAAGTGTAAAAAACGTTGAAATTCGACCAACAAATTGCATGACTACGATATTTGAAGTCAACGTTTTTTTTGATCGAATATGGCCAAACACGATCGAAGTAAAATCGTTCGATTAAATCCTTCGAATCGCACGATTTTCCAAAAATAAAAACTTTGACTTCTAAAAACTTAGCCAAATGTTGGCTATAGGTTCTAGGAGGTCCCCATAGGCTAACATAGCAATTTGGCAGGTTTAAAGTGACGAAATGTCGAAGTCTATGTTTTTTAAAGAGACAGTACTTCGATTTTCGAATGGTCGAATAGTCGAAGCATTTTCACTTCTAATCTAAGTCGAATTTGGCCTATTCGATGGTCGAAGTACCCAAAAATGACTTTGAAATTCGAAGTTTTTGAATTCGAAAATTCACTTCGAATTCACTTTGACCCATAGTAAATGTGCCCCTAGGTATCCCTGGGATAGTTCATGTGAGATAACATCAGGGGAAGCTTCTCTCTGGCATATAATATGAAAGTATTTTCCCAGTTCTAGTGAGGCAGTATTTCTGTTGTAGCTATAGGAAGGCTTGTTGAACTTTAGAAGCAGAGGACTCAGGGTAGATGTTGTGTCCTTTTTCTAGTAGTTATACATAGAGATACAAATAAGAGCTGATATAGTAACAAGGAAAGGGCTGAACTCAGTCCGGCTTGTTCTGATCCAACGCGATGAGAGGAAGCGGAGATGGATGCGCCGAATATAATGTAAGTAATAGACCTACAAGACACGACTGTAGGCTGAAGATGCAACATGCGCCGTTCATATACGTCAGTCGTATGCACGCAGCTTGTAGGTCGCACATTCCTATTATATTATATTCAGCGCATCCGTCTCATCACATTCACTTCCTATCATCTCGTCGGATCTAAAGAAGGAGCACCGTGTGGTTCAGCCCTAGGAAAAGGTTTTGGGGCAATGAACAAGTTGAAGCGTAATGTAATACTCTAGAATGAAAATGACACATCACATTTACTCCCTTACTCAAATAGCCCTACTTCGTTTCCAGCAGATCCAGAAATGGAAAAAGACTCATGTGAAGTTGTCTGAAGAATATAAATATTTCCTGACACCAAAATGCCAAGCAAACCAGTCCCCAGGGCAACCTTGTAATAAATATAATCATATAATTATTTTTCTCATTCACAATTAATTGAATGTACTGTATCTATTGTGTATGCTATTGCAATAGGTTCCTTGCACTTTAGTTTCTCTGTGGTGTCACTGTTTATTCTGGGCAGCAATGTATTTGTTTGAAACACATTTGCAACCAAGTGTTGTAGCATGAGTGGGCAGCATGAGGTCTTCTGTCTTGGAGATGAAGCTAAGTAGCATCTGTAAACCCACACATTGCATCCCAGAATCCTCAGCTGGCTCCAGTTAGTCAAGCATTGCTGCTGAATCTAAAGGTGGAGGCACACAGGGAAATTTAGTCGCCTGCGATAAATCTTTGCTACTGTTGGCGACTAATCTCCCTGAAATGGCTTCCAACTGGCAAGAATGTGAATCATCGGCGGGATGCCATAAGCGTCGCTTCGGTTCTCCAAAGTTGCCCAAAGTTTCCTTATGAGGCAATTAAGTTAAAAGATAGGGCTCACAAGGTGACAATGTGGTTAAGAAAAAAAAAGAGGTTCCAATGACTAAATATCAGCTCATTTGGTGAAGATGATTTACAGTGTCTTTAAAGAATCAGACTTTTATGTTTGTTTGTTTGTTTTTTTTATGTTTTTTGCATTTAAGTTTTTTAAAACATTCAGTTTTTAAAAAAGGTATTTGATGGGAATTATTGCTCCATATAACCCTCCCTATAACTCCTCCTATTGCTTCATATACCTTTCCCTATAACTCCTCCTATTGCTCCATATAACCCTCCCTGTAACTCCTCCTATTGCTCCATATAACCCTCCTTATAACTCCTCCTATTGCTCCATATAACCCTCCTTATAACTCCCCCTATTGCTCCATATAACCCTCCCTATAACTCCTCCTATTGCTCCATATAACACTCTCTATAACTCCTCCTATTGCTCCATATAACCCTCCCTATCCGTATAACACTCCCTATAACTCCTCCTATTGCTCCATATAATACTCCCTATAACTCCTCCTATTGCTCCATATAACCCTCCCTATAACTCCTCCTATTGCTCCATATAACCCTCCCTATGACTTATCCTATTACTCCATATAACCCTCCCTATAACTCCTCCTATTGCTCCATATAACCCTCCCTATAACTCCTCCTATTGCTCCATATAACCCTCCCTATAACTTATCCTATGGCTCCATATAACTCTCCCTATAACTCCCACTATTGCTCCAAATAACCTTCCCTATAACTCCTCCTATTGCTCCGTATAAACTTCCCTATACTCCTCCTATTGCTCCATATAACCCTCCCTATAACTCCTCCTATTGCTCCATATAACCCTCCCTATAACTCCTCCTATTGCTCCATATAACCCTCCCTATAACTCCCACTATTGCTCCAAATAACCCTCCCTATAACTCCTCCTATTGCTCCATATAAGCTTCCCTATAACTCCTCCTATTGCTCCATATAACCCTCCCTATAACTCCTCCTATTGCTCCATATAACCCTCCCTATAACTCCTCCTATTGCTCCATATAACCCTCTCTATAACTCCTCCTATTGCTCCAAATAACCTTCCCTATAACTCCTCCTATTGCTCCATATAAACTTCCCTATACTCCTCCTATTGCTCCATATAACCCTCCCTATAACTCCTCCTATTGCTCCATATAACCCTCCCTATAACTCCTCCTATTGCTCCATATAGCCATCCCTATAACTCCTCCTATTGCTCCATATAACCCTCCCTATAACTCCCACTATTGCTCCAAATAACCCTCCCTATAACTCCTCCTATTGCTCCATATAAGCTTCCCTATAACTCCTCCTATTGCTCCATATAACCCTCCCTATAAATCCTCCTATTGCTCCATATAACCCTCCCTATAACTCCTCCTATTGCTCCATATAACCATCCCTATAACTCCTCCTATTGCTCCATATAGCCATCCCTATAACTCCTCCTATTGCTCCATATAACCCTCCCTATAACTCCTCCTATTGCTCCATATAACCCTCTCTTTAACTCCTCTTATTGCTCCATATAACCCTCCCTATAACTCCTCCTATTGCTCCATATAACCCTCCCTATAACTCCTCCTAATGCTCCAGTTAACACACCTAGTTAAGCTAGAAGCTGAAGATCAACAAAAACTGAAAGGCCACAAAAAAGTAATTTAAAGTCTGCCACCTGGTTGGGGATCACCACATAGACCGGTGATCCCCAACCAGTGGCTCGTGAGCAACATTCTGCTCCCCAACCCCTTGGATGTTGCTCCCAGTGACCTCAAAGAAAATGCAGATATTTTTCAATTCCAGGCTTGGAAGCAAGTTTTGGTTGCATAAAAAACAGCTGCAGTGCCAAACAGAGCCCCCTGTAGCTGCCAGTACACATAGGGGCTACCAAATAACCAATCATAACTCTTATGTGGCACCCCAAATACTTTTTCATGCTTGTGTTGCTCCCCAACTCTTTTTACAATTGAATGTGGCTCATGGGTAAAAAAGATTTTGTACCCGTCATAGACCATGCGACATCTAATGACAGCCTCTATAAATTGATGCAGAACAATGTGACAAACACAACACCGAGCTATATAGCCTTTATTATTTGCCAGGCGTTCCACTTATAAAGATTGAGGATGAATATTTGGCGATTTCCTTTAGGGATTTTATCTCCCTCTGCGTTTCCTTCACTGCGCTGTGTTTATTCATCTGTATGTGTTAATGAGCTAAATACAAAGCACTGCTTTCAAACGAGCTGTTAATGACGGTGATTAGGGAGAATGGGATTAGAGATTAATGTATCCAGGATATTACTCCCATACTACTGCTGGGCTGCGGGCGCTTCCGTACAGGTGGAAAGTAATGGGTGGGTGCAGATGGCTGAGTGATAATTATACAATGGCAGGTTAATGAGGATGGTCTGTGCCATTTTCTACTTTATATTGAATAAAAAGCTCTTCTAGGGTAAATCTGGCTTAATGTTTAAAGTGTTATGCCACTGGTTTCAGCTGTAAACTACAGACAGCAGGTGACAAACCTGTTACTGTGGCTGACTAGGTAAGGTGGGGCTTATATCAGGGAGACTCCAGGAAAATAAATTGACATGGCTGCCTTTAAAGGAAAACAAAACGCTAAAAATGAATATGGCTAAAAATGTCATATTCTATATACTGAACTTATTGCACCAGCCTAAAGTTTCAGCTTCTCAATAGCAGCAATGATCTAGGACTTCAAACTTGTCACAGGGGGTCACCATCTTGGAAAGTGTCTGTGACACTCACATGCTCAGTGGGCTCTGAACAGCTTTTGAGAAGCTAAGCTTAGGGGTCGTCACTAATTATCCAGTAGAAAATTAGGTTGACCTGTAATAAAAACTGATGCTACAGGGCTTATTATTAAATTTCTGATGCTAATTGCCCTGGTTTTTGTGCCGCTATGTAGTAATTATCTGTATTAATTACTAATCAGCCTTATATTGTGACATATATTCTATTGAACTGTTTATTGTGAGTGGTTCCCTAAGCTCAGTAAGTGACAGCAGCACAGAGCATGTGCAGTGAATCAGCAGAAAAGAAGATGGGGAGCTACTGTGGCATCTTTGGAGAAACAGATCTTTACTGCTAAAGGGCTGTGGTTGCCTTGGGCTGGTACAGAAGCCCAAAACATAATGTACAACATTTCTAGCTACTTCTTTAGTTAGGTTTTAGTTCTCCTTTAAACTTTGAGAATGAGACATATATTATAAGGGCAGAAGCTCAGATTCGGGGAGATTAGTCACCCAGCGACAAATTTCCTCTTGTTCAGGACGACTAATCTCCCTGAACTGCCTCCTGCCGGCTATGTAAATCACCGGCGGGAAGGCAATCGGTGCGCTTGCCTCACAAGGAAACTTCGGGCGACTTCGGGAAACGTATAGTTCTGAGTTCCATCCCGCCGGCAAATTAGGCAGGTCGGGGACATTAGTTGCCCCGAAGAAGAGACGATTTATCGCCGGGCGACTAAATCTCCCCGATCTGAGTGTGTGTCTCTGCCCTAAATATATACTGAAACTGCTTATCAGTAAGTACCCTACTGGGACCTCTGTAGCTATAAAAATGTTGAGAAATTGGTGCTTAATAAACATTTTCTTCTTTTTCTATTAGCTATTAGTATAATGCCTAAATGTATTCTTTTTTTTTCCTGCTGTGACCAACTTATTCATGCTGTTTGGCAGATGGAGATTCCAGGTCGCTGACTCTTGTTGGATTCACTTTGCTAGACCAGAGAAAACATTTGCATGCTCCCTCAGTCTAACAAAAAAAATGATAGGAAAAAGATCTACTATAACTATTTGGATTTTTTAATCAAAATGACAGTTCCACATTAAATATCATTTGTAGGAAGGTAAACTGTAATTATAAATCGGGGATACTGTTCAATTTATCAGCCAATGAAAAACAGAAAATGGTTTCATCAGCACACAGGAATCTGTGGGATCCAGAAGTGCATTAGCAATGACCTTGTAGTGAGTAGTCGTAGTTTATAAAGAAAATTGCCTCCCTGGAACAGAGCGTGCCAGACATTACTGACACGAAGCATTTGCCCAGCAGAACATTCTCACACCTCCCCTGGGTCTGTTATTTTGGTTAAAACACTGACCTCTTATTCCTCAACTTCCATCACTCAGAAAATTCTTTCTACGCCCCCCTCTTCCATTCTGTTGTATATGAAATCCATTAATGCGCTACCATTCCCTTAATACCAAGCCTAACAGAGAAATGGCATTGCTCTCAGATGCAGTACACAAAGCTCAGGCAGGGACAGGGTTAATCCCCAGCAGCCACCGGTTCTGTAATTGACAGCGGGTTGCTGCACTTGCTTGTAGTTGTTATCCACTTGTAAGGGGAAAGGTTATTGATCGCGAAAGCCTGCGGGGACGTGGTGACCGTAACGAGACACGCACAGGTTACTGCAGTTCCCTCGCCATTTAATTCCCAGTTTGTTAAAGGATGGATGGTTTTAAAAGATGCTGTTGAGCGTGTGATGGGCCGCCTATCAAGCAGTTCTTTAAAAGTGATTTTGGAGTCGGAAAAGTATCCCACATGACTTCTCAACCATGCTACATTTCTCAAGGTTCTAAGCCCTCTTTTGTTGTCAAAATATTGGTTAGTCCCCAGTTTATACCCTTAGACTAATGTCCCTAAGAATGGATACTCTGCTGGTGGAGAGACACCTATGAACGCCCAGTACTGTCCTTATGACTGCTAAGAAATGTATAGAAATAATTTCCATTAATGAGTTCATAATTGCAGGTTCAGCCTTGCCTAAGCTGCCGTTGTCTCCCTGGTTGGTATGTGCATAGCCATAACTGGAACTCTGGGTAGCAGGGATAGTTCCCTGTGTTTCATACAGCTGGTAGAAATACCAAAAGAACAATATCCATTCCCAGGAAGTAATTATAATTCTGCAAGAACAGCCCCTAAAGTTGGCCATAGATGCAAAGATCCAATCGTTTGAATCCTCGAACGATCGGACTTCCCCATCTCCAGACCTGCCACTGACCATTCTGATCACATAAAGTATTAAAAGAACAGATCAGCCGATGTTCTGCCTCTGAAAACACAAATGTTATGTCCAACAAAGCTGGTGACAGTCTCCCACTGAAAATAATCTGACCGGCAATACATCCAGAGAAATTATCCGCTGCAGACAGTCGACCAAACAACCGATCTCCGTGGGACGAACAATGTCGGGGCTCTCCACACATGGTCTGAAAATCAGATGATCGGATCTTTGCGTCTATGGCCAGCTTAAGTGTGTTCAGTGATATATCATAAAGCTGTACCATAATAGGTTTTCCTCAATACTAAGTACAATTCAGCAGGAACAGCCCTAACTTTGCTTAAAACTTATATAAAGCGATACCAGTGGGTCTCAAGTTTGGTGGGATCCATAATGAATGATATCGTTTACCTTGCCCATAACCTAGTCTACATATTTATGTCTGGTCCTTCCCTCTCCCCACACATACTGCACCCTCTCCACATTGTAGCATATATAGCTTCTCAGCTGGGCACTTAGAGATGGCTGGGATAAATTGTCTAATTTCTAGAAGTGTTCTCTGGGCAACAAACATTAAAACACAACTGAAGATTCAGTGCAATCATTCATAATCCTAAGAACTCGGCAATTAAAAAAAACAGGCAAGTTAAAGCAGTCATTTTGTACAAGAACATAGTTGACAATTGTCCTATTCTCTGTCCTCAAGGAAAGTTGATGGGATGAAGGAGGAGTATAAACTGTATAGTGACTGTTCAACCAATCACTGCATTTATGGAACAAAAATAATCAGAACCTTAAAACAGAGAACCCATAACCCTGGTAAATGGTGAAGGGCATAGAGAGTGATAAAACTATACTGACCTATTTGTTAAATGGACACCATGCTTTTTTTTTTTTGTCACAATGTAGTTTTCTCCCACAAAAATTCCAGCCTAATTGTTGGGCACATAAACTTGGGTTTTGTAGTTAAAGGGAGGGTTATATCAAGCAATAGACAAAGTAATATGGAGGGTTTTTTAAAGCAATAAGAGGAGTTACAGGGAGAGGGTTATTTGGAGCAATAGGAGGAGTTATAGGGAGGGTTACATGGAGCAATAGCAGGAGTTATAGGGAGGGTTATATGGAGCAATAGGAGGAGTTATAGGGAGTGTTATATGGAGCAATAGGAGGAGCTATAGGGAGGGTTATATGGAGCAATAGGAGGAGTTATAGGGAGGGTTATATGGAGCAATAGGAGGAGTTATAGGGAGGGTTATATGGAGCAATGGGAGAAGTTATAGGGGGGTTATATGGAGCAATAGGAGGAGTTATAGGGAGGGTTATATGGAGCAATAGGAGGAGTTATAGGGAGGGTTATATGGAGCAATAGGAGGAGTTATAGGGAGGGTTATATGGAGCAATAGGAGGAGTTATAGGGAGGGTTATATGGAGCAATAGGAGGAGTTATAGGGAGGGTTATATGGAGCAATAGGAGGAGTTATAGGGAGGGTTACATGGAGCAATAGGAGGAGTTATAGGGAGGGTTATATGGAGCAATAGGAAGAGTTATAGGGAGGGTTATATGGAGCAATGGGAGAACTTATAGGGGGGGTTATATGGAGCAATAGGAGGAGTTATAGGGAGAATTATATGGAGCAATAGGAGGAGTTATAGAGAGGGTTATATGGAGCAATAGGAGGAGTTATATGGAGAGTTATATGGAGCAATAGCTGGAGTTATGCATAGGGATATATGGAACAATAGGAGGAGTTATAAAGAGATATGGTAAGCAATGAGATATCAAATCCAAGTACATATTTCGGAATATATTATGTAGTGGAATTCAGTGTTTAACTATTCACTTTTCAGCAGTAGCCTAATCTGTAAAGGCTGTAAAGAAGGTTTGAAAGAAAAAAATGTCATTATACCAAGAAACTGACCAGCAGAGAAGGCATTTATAGGACAATACACCTGATTACTTTAATGTACTTTTGCAGTGAGCACTTATAGATACACGCTAGAGACATCCTGCTGCCTTTGGGCAATTTAACACCAGATTTCAAGATGGATTTCAACCAGCGCTGGTACCTGTGATGGGCTCTACAGAGTCTGTTTATAATTGCCTTAGAATTAACCTCTTTATGAGCAAAAAGTATAGCAAATCTCTGAGCAGATAGCAATTGAGCTGATGAAGCCCACTTCTCTATGTAAAGTAAACATCGGGCAAGCTTGCCTCTGAAACAGTTAAGTGCCGGCAGAGTGAGCAATTCCCATTTATCTGTTATACGCACATTGCAACCTGCTGCGTCTCTCCTTCCAGCAGATTCTGTACCATCATGCTTTGCTACTGCCACTCTCCCTCCTCACTGCGCTGCAATTACAACCCCCCCAACACCTGCCCCAGGCTCTGAGTTTGAATTACTGGTCTCACCGTTTTTTTTTTTTTTTTTTTTTTTTAAATCTCAGGTTTGTTATAATTTACAGGGAACGACAGAATCTGAAGGCTGACTCGCTTCTAGGAGCTGTCAATACCTGCAAATTCAGTAGTGGTGGAACACAATATACTGTTTGTCATTGTCAGTATACACACACATCTGTTTCTCTTCATGCAGGAGTTGGGTGTCATATTAATTGACAGTTAGATCCAATATATCTTATAGGGGGGCTCCTTTTGCCTAGAAATATTAGAGCTCACTCTATTAAAATCAGCAGATATCATGTCTCTCTAGATGCAGAGTTTGTGCAAAAGGCAGTTATTCTGTTAAACTGGCCATAGATGTTGAGATTTTTAAAAGATCCGATCCTCATCATGAGACCACGATATTCTCGTAACGATCGTACGATCGTACGAATTGACCATCAACTAAAAAGACAAATTTGCCAGGAAAACCAAGGGGAGCTGCCTGCTTGGCCCTGCAAACATAGATAGATTGCACTGGGACCAACAAAGATTTTTAACCTGGTCGATCAATTTCCTGACAGATGTCGGCCGAAAAATCATAAGATGTACGATCGTTCGAATCCCACTAACCGCACGATAATTTCGAAGGATTGGTTGGGCTTCCCTAAAATCGGTCGTTCGGCAAGAAGAATCGTTGCGTCTTTGGGGAGCTTTAGATTTTGTTTGTACTGGAATCTGTTATTTGAGTGAGCTCTAAAACATCTGCTAGGAAAGGAAGCCCCCCTATAAGATACATTGGCTCTAACTGTCAATGTATATCTGACACCCAACGTCTGCATGAAGACAGAATGAAGAGAAACAGATGCTGAGAGAGGAATGGTGAAGATAAACTTAATTATTTCAGAAATGATGCAGAATATTTAATTGATTGTATTTAGAAAGCTTCTTATTTCAGTATGATAAATCTTATTACATTTTCGCGATAGTTCCCCATTAAAGTTTATTTATAATTAGTGCATAAGAACCAATGTTTAGGTCCCTTTGCGAGCCTTTTTTTTTTGTTTGCAAGTTTTGTGTTTTGATTTTGCACACCCAGCCATTTGTTCTACTATACTGTGTGCTACTTTATTTCATATATATCACTTACACAGCCCTCTCGAAATGGAAGTTTGCCTCAGTCCCTCTCATAACGTATATTTGTCTCACTTTTGGGAAATGGGAAGTTGGAACCCCCTGGATGCCAGATGTTTTAGCATGGTAGTTTCTGATGGGAAAGCATTTTTACATCAGAAAAAAAGAAAGAAACTCATCTCCAAAATGAGAGGATAGAAGGTAGTAGCAAATTTATCTTGCTTAGCAATGAGCTCAGTTTGAGGGTAAAAATGGATAAACGTCCCACCTATCCCACCTACAGCAAGAAAAAAGCGCCATGGTGGGCTAAAATCCCCCGTTTCACTTTCTTATCCAATGTGTTGATGTTAATGTTGGCAGTATGAGCAAAGAATGACCTCAATTCAGTAATTGCACTCTAAAGTTTACATGCAAGAGAATCCATAATTAAAATGAAAGGAAATCAACTCATTTGAGGAGCTTCCATTCCTGAAAACCACATCCAGCTTGTCTTTTTATAAATCAAAGTACTACATTGCCTCTGCTTGTAAGGCAGCCAGCATTTACTTGAATGCCAGCCCATAAACGATAAATGTTATTTTAAAAAATGATAGAACTGTACGGTTTTAGAAGTCCTTGACTAGAATTAGCCAGAAGAAGAATTAGAGGAAGACGAAAAAGGAGAGAATGAAACAGATTTCTATTTCTTTGAGTTGTGTATAATAATCGTAATAATAATGTGAGTTTCAGTCAACACCTATAGTTCAATTGAACCATTGTGATTGGATATTTATGACTGTTTCCTTAAAGGGATTGTTCACCTTCCAATCACTTTTTTCAGTTGAGTTATTTTCAGATTATAAACAAAGACTTTTTTCAACTGCTTTTCATTTCTTACTTTTTCCCGTTTTCCCAAATTGTAAGTTTAAAGTTTAATGTTCATGCCTCTAGTGTTTCAGTCTGGCAGCTCAGTGATCCCGGAGCATCTGAACTATTACAATTTGCTTCATTTAGTTGATACAATTAGTTGATACATTTCTTCGCAGTAAATGGGGAATATTAGCAACTATTGTATCAATTCACCTTCCTCTGGATCAGTTTGGCTACTTTTACTTACACACAAATTTTGTGTTGATGGTTGAATGGAAGTTTTTTTCATCTACTGTTCTATTGCATTATTTTGAAACTGCAGTAAAAAGGCAGCTACTGTTTTTGCAAGGGGACCAACATATATCTGCATTATAATTTCTATGTACAAGATCTCCCATAAATGACAGTTAATATATTCCTTGTGTTTTATGTGAAAGTAGACCAATAAACATGCTTTAATGTTAAACAACCCAAACATTAGCCCTGATTTCCAGTAACGGGGATGAACTGAACTTTGTCTATACTTTTGATAAGAGAGTACAATGAATATTATTTTCAAATTAGTCTGGGCTTTGTCTATATATTTAACCATGCAGTAGGAGCGCTTTTTTTTTTGCCAGTGCTTATAATATGGGACGGAATCAGCTGTTTCTCTGCCAGTGGAAAATCACAGGTGAAGAAACTGTTAATGTAACATCAGACATTAGCCTACCCAAACAAAAGTATCACCCTCCGCCTATGCAGGTAGGTGAGTCGCAATTGCTACAGCTGTTAATCACAATGATGGGATCATTCTGTACTAATCATCATTAAGGGGCAGGAGTCATTCTACTCGGGGGGGGGGGTATCATCTAGATTCATATAGATTGGCCAGAAAAGCCAAAAGACAATCAACCGAAAGAGTATTTCGGTGTCTATAATTAAGAAGTAATTAAATCTTCCAAAAGGCAGATTTTTCAAGCTGCAGGTACCTGATGGGGCTCTATTATTATATATATAATAAGCAATGCTTCTTTATGCACCTGATAAATACACATATTATGCAGAGGAGCAATAATATCCAGAAAACATTTTCTATCATGTACTGACTGTATATAATGTTTATATTTCATAAATGTGGTTTAGCATCTGTGCATATTTATATTAAGCATGTATACAGACAGTTCCAGAACCAGACATGCTGCATGAGTCTTACCCAAAGCAACCTGCCTTCATCATTATACTGCCTTAACTTAATGCCAGGAAACCATCATGGAACAGCAATAAGGAGACTACTGGTGGCAATTTTATTGTATTGAATCAGTTGTTCCATTCTAGCTTTGGAACATCCGAAGTCATGAAGGTACCCTTTTATAATAAAAAAAAAAATGATTAAAATAAATACAGACATTTTAGTCTAAACACTTTAATTAGATATAAACATCAGTGTTTAAGAATGAAAAGCCCAAATAGCACATGATATATCCCCTTTGAAGTCATTTTAATCTGGAGTTTAGTTGCTCTTTACCCAGAAGAGCTTCCAAGCACCATGGATAATATATCCTATCCCTTCCAGGTAAGATTGAGCAGTATTTGGAGTCAGAGGAAGGGTTAAAAGGATTTCATATAAATTGGATTTATTTATTGCTTTTTTTCCCTATATCAGAATCAAATAACCTATTTTCTGGTTCCACGACTGGCCTGCAGAAATGCAGGGGCTTCAGCTATCTAGCGAGGATTTTCTACCCGGTGAAAAAAAGAAAAAAATAAATTTTGCAGAGAGAGAAAATCTTCTCCTTTTAATTGCTGCTAGAATAAACCTTAGCAAGTAAAAATGCATCTTAAATCCAACATGAATAAGTACATCTCTCAGGCATCTGGCCTCCAGTTAAATCGCCTAATGCACCACTTTTCTCTCTGCAATCCTAATTCAGCTGTGCTTTATTGAGAATAAAAAACGAATATACGAGCGCAGCCATGGTTGTCCTAAAATGCGAGTTAGTGGAATCTTTTCTTATTTAAAGGAATAGCAAACCATGTTACAGAAGCCACAAGTCAGTGTTATAGACTTGGATCAAGCCTATATCTGATACTAAAGTAGAGGAACAAGGGCCACACAAAGGGGGGAGAAGAGTACAGCCAAAGACACTGATCATTTCTCTACAGCCTATACATATGCTGGCAACAAACACAAATGGTAGTCTGCATCAGTAATCATGGCATCACACCACTAGAAGTTAACAGGGCCCTCCCCCATGGGGCCCCATTTACTAGCCCACTGGGCTCATAGGCCTCCTGGCTGATGGGCCGTGTCAACAAGTAAAATGGGCCCCAATGGAACAACAAAATGCCCTTATGTGCTTGACCACTCCAATAATCTGCCCCCAAGATTTACCACTACCATGGAAGCCACAGCTTGGGTTGCCACTTTTCATAGGGAGCAGATAATATCAGGAGGTGGGATGATGTTAGGGGCAGACGTGTGGTGCCAGAGGTGGGGCTATCATGTGCCATGTGACTGATGACTGACCACCACGTCATACTGTGTAGAGTCCTGTCCAGATTTCCAACTAAGCTGTACGATTCAAAAGATGGCAACCATAGCCACACCCCTTTCAAAGCCAACTAATACTGCTTTTCCATCTCAGGGTCCCCCTCTGCCACAGGGCCCCTGACTACAATGCCTCCTGTGCCCCTGACAGAGGCCCTATCTGCACAGATCAATAAGCATTACACAATATATACCAAGCTACAATAACAGTGATCATGTTCCAATAGTAATATACTGTATAATATCACACAAGATGATATGAATCAGGTCATTGATCATACAAAAAGCATCATGGATAATATATCCTACCCCTTCCAGCTAAGAATTAGTGTACAAATATGTTAAAAGAGAATTCAATTTCTCTGTGGATTCCATGCAAAACCGGTAACTTCTTCCCAGGAAAAAAGATAATATGGTATGTTTGCTTTTCTGCTGTCTAAAGCTGTGCTTAATCTGCTCTATACACAGATACCGACCTATCCATTTAGCTCCAATGTTTACAAAGCAGAAAAGTAAAGAGTAAGCAGTAAAAAATAAAAGCTTCCATAAACTAAGCAGAAGATTATTGGCTTTTTCTTTTAAAAAAAAAAAAAAAAGTTAAAATTTCAAATTTGGTTGAAATCATAAAGTTTTGCTTAATATTCTTATGACAAAACTATTTTTTGTCAAATTTTTATAAAGAAATTTTGTTTTAAAGCACATTTCCTATATATTTTTCTTTGCCTAAGTCCTTGAGAAATTCTGTTTTTGGCAAGGTGTATCTACTTGATATTTACTTATATACTTAATATTTACATAAAACTAGGTGGTGCTCTAGGCACCGTCTCTACCCCCACCAATACAGCTTGGCTCTCGCTCTCAAGAAGGCTAAATCTAGGGTTTAGACTGCACTGCTTAAACCTGTGCTTGTTTTAGCTGTAATACACTAATAAAAGTGGTAATTTATAAACGCAAGAGCAGTTTGAAAAATGCAATTTCAGACTCAAATTGCCATGTTTTTTATCCATAATGCAGCATATCCCCCCATAATTCCAACATTGCCTCTGCTGCAATTGCACCCAATGTGTCAAAATGCTTTTATATAGGTATGGGACCCGTTATCCAGAATGCTCGGGGCCTGGGGTTTTCCAGATGACAGATCTTTCCGTAATTTAGATCTTCAAACCCAATAGAATGGTTTTGCTTCAAGGTACAGTTTTATTATTACAGAGAATAGGGAAATCTTTTATTAATATTTGGACTATTCTGATAAACTTGAGACTATGGGAGATGGCCTTTCCATAATGGGTAACTTTCTGTATAAAGGGCTTCTGGATAACGGATCCCATACCTGTCCTTGCACTGGATGCAAATCAATATTTCTACCATTTTCAATGGAGGGGTTGCGTTACTCCTAGAACGCATTTTCAAAGTGACATTTTCATTTGATTCAGTGGAAGCTGGTGCACCTAGTGACACAACCCACCTTTCACTATAGAAAGGATCCCATTGGGTATCTTACTCCTGGGCACTTTCCCTGCTCTTGAACTCACCTACTTTTTACTCCTGGGCACTTTCCCTGCTCTTGAACTCACCCACTTGTGTCCCTGTCTTGGTCACCGCAAGGGTACTAACCCCAACTACTCTCATTGTTGGAGCCGAAAAGCTGCTCACTTATTGCGCTGCCTCTAACTTTTGCTCCTAGAGCAACTATTACAGAACTACTGACACTAAATAAAACTCACCCTAACCAGGGCCTGTAATCTGCTCAGACCTAGTCCTGTACCCACCTCCTCACAAGGTGGGATGCAGGAAGAGAGAGCCCTCTTTTAAACACTGCCATCTACTAGGCAAGCAATGAACCAGATCAGATTACTGATAACATTTAGGAAAAGAGTATTACACCCAGGGCTCAATAAGGACTCCAAACTACAGGGAGAAACTGCCTAACCATCAAGGTCTCTACATATGGCTGCCCCCCCCCGACTGTCTGGTATGAGCAGGATAGTAAAGCCCATTGGGTGAGGTGCATTGAACGGTTCTCTGATCTCTCATCAGGTCTCTAAGGAAGTACGTTGTTATGAAATGCGTCAGACCTTGGGCTGGTTTTAAACACACTTCGAACCGATCAATCATTGACTCTTGAAGTGCGCTGCAACCTCCAGTTTACGTGGCAAGATTGCCTTCCATAGCGACAGACTCGGAGAGGCAGCACCAGGGTCACACCACGAAGTGGGTAAGCCAATTTAAATATAACCGCTTGTGAGGGATTGAACATTGGGACAGCTTTTGTTACGGGTGGATTTGCCTAAAGTTTCAAGAGCAGGGTTCTGGGCTGCTCTTGCACGGTGAGCAATTATAGAGCCCAGTGAGTTCTGTTCTAACTGGATTGGTGGGAGAAAATCACATACAAAAAAACTCCCGAGCGGAGTGCTGTATTTTTTGTACTCTCATCCAAGAGGCCTGCCTAATCCCTTGTTATGAACTTAATGTTGACCTGGGGGCCAACAATCGGATCAGCCTAATATAGCCCTCCATGTGAGTGTCCAAATCATGCAAAGATCCACTCATTTGACAGTCTCCCCAGTTTTGCAGATCTTACCATGTATGGCCAGCTTTACTCATGTTCTTTAGGTATGTTGTCTATTGAACTCAATGTCAATAGATGCACTTGCTCTCAGTTTCATAATGGAGGTGGGACTGATGCGGCGCCATGCACTATACATAAGTTCAAGAAGTGGCTTTGGACACTGGTTAAGGTGGCCATACACGGGCAGATTAAAGCTGTCGTTATCGGTCCTTTAGACCAATTCGGCAGCTTATCTGCCCGTGTTGGGGGCTTTCAAAGGGTCTTCCCGATTGATATCTGGCCACAATATCGGTCAGGAAGATGTAATTTTTCAGGCGATTGACCCGTTGGAGCCCATTGCTCCTCGTTGTAATCCGATCGTTCAGCCCAAGGGCCAACGTTCATATTAACCCAATATAGCCCAGCCGTTGGCGGGCATATCTGGGAAAGATCCGCTCGTTTGGCAATGTCGCCAAACAGGCAGATCTTATAGTGTATGACCAGCTTTACTTTAATGAATTTAACTAATTTGGCAAAAGTTACATGACCACAACTGCATTTAAGTAATAAATGAGCCAAGTGATGTACAAGTGATGTTAGCCAGAAGCACCGGTATAAATCCGTCTGAGGAGCATAACTAACACCATTTGGTACCAGCGCCTGGTCGATAGTATGTTCTTAGTGGGCCTTCTTTCCATCTCCACAGGCTCCCGAGGTAACAAACCCAAAACACAGGTGACAGCTTGCACCTCACCAGCTGACTTCTGCCACTGTATTTAAACATGTTCTGCCTGCTTAGCTAAGGAAATAAATAAATGGCCCTGGAAGAACCACAAAGCTGATCTGAGATGGAGGCATAAAGCCTTTGTGCTATTGGCGGGAATCAAATTCAACTTGCTCCAAGGTGACAGCTTCTGCCAAGCATGACTAGGCCATGACCTTTCATGAAGCGACTTATAGTGTAATTATCCGGCTCTAGCTGTGTTGGTACAGGGCCGCGTGACTTTGCCTGCCGCAAGGTCAGAATTATTGGCATTTATAATCTTGCTCATTAGTCAGTAAAGAGGCTATCACAATGAATGAAATGGAGAGAAGGCTTTCCATAAGGAGCACTAATCCCTGTCCAATTGCAGCATGGCTTCCGTTCACTCAGGGCTTAAATGAAGAAAGCTTATTTACCCAGGTTCACCACACCCATCTGGAAATATTCAGATTTTCTAGCATTGCTTCCCTTTGAATGCTTAATGGGTGAATAAAAACATTATTTTTTTATTTATAATTATAAGGCTGATTCAGAGCTGCCATACAGCTTCCCATGTAAAGCAAAACTGCTCACTAATATGCCACTTGACTAGTTGAAAAGCTCTAATTAACCACCAGATATATACCCACACTGTATTCCAATTAGTATATAAATATATCCCTATAGAGATAATCCATAAAGTGTAACATTCAACAATAGTCCCACTGGTGCTAGCTGTAGTGGTGTCCTTCCAGCCAAAATGTGCAAGTGTTGGAATGCAACAAAATATTACTGCCCATAGCTAATTTGAACTTCAGGCCCCCACCACGGAGAGTGTCCACTACCACACCTTGGGTACTACTCAACATCTTAGTTAGGGCCCTTTAAAGCTGGCCATACAGCTGAAGATAAGCTCATTTCCCATATCAGAATCTTTGCCCAGCATGGCCACTTTGTACTGGGTAATAGCAGCTTAAATCTACCCGTGTATTGCAAGCTCAAATTCCATCCTGCATACTTAATAGCAGTGCTATCCAATTGGCGACATGCTGGCTGCATCTGGTTCGTGACCCCCCTTGTGTGGCCCCTCACATGAAAGTCTGCATGCTGTGACTGCTTACTTTGTTTAAGCTTTCAAATGTATCAGTACTGAGATTTACTGGCCCCTGCATTGTTTACTCCTTAAATTCACACTGTAAAAGCCCTGTATTGTTCCCACCTGTAACACCTCTATTGCTCACACCCCAGACTCAGACTGAAAGTGTCCACATTGTTCATCTGTTCACGCTTTGTAGAAACTGCTGGAGGGGCACCAGCACTGTGTCACTTTATGTGACATAGTATGAACTGTTCATCTAAAAGTAGTCCTAATAGGTTTCCCTGTCTACTGCTCGGTTCTGCCCTCCCTATACTCCCTGTGTGTCCAATACTCTACCTGCCCTATGCTCCCTGTGTGTGTCATACTCTGCCTGCCCTATGCTCCCTGTGTATGCCATACTTCACCTGCTCTATGCTCCATGCATGCTCCATACTCTGCCGGCATTATGCTCCATATTTGTACCATACTTTGCCTACCCTATGCTCCCTGTGTGTGCCATACTCTGCCTGCCCTATGTTCCCTGTGTGTGCCATATTCTGCCTGTCCTATGCTCTCTATGTGTGTCATACTCTGCCTGTCCTATGCTCTCTATGTGTGCCATACTCTGCCTGCCCTATTCTCCCTGTGTGTGCCATACTCTGCCTGCCCTATGCTCCCTGTATATACCATAAGCTGCCTGCCCTATGCTCCCTGTGTGTGCCATACTCTACCTGTCCTATTAGCATTTGGAAATAGTTGTCAGGGCCCCTAAGGTGTTTAACCACTTGCTGATTGGGGGTGGGGTGCTGTGTTATCCACAGGGGAGGAAGAGGCATATGGATTTAAGGGTTGGTTTTAATATGACTCAAATATTTCACATATGAGTAATTAGTGATAGCTCTGCAGTGAGCACCGATCATTTGATTTTTTGGAGTAATACCACCATTAATACATGGTCTTAAAAGTTTATTGTGGTAACATGGGTGTGGTTTAAAAAGAGGGAGTGGTAAACACTGGTTTCCATTATCGGCCCTCCACCACATAGGCCAGAAAAATGTCAGCATTTGGTACCACAGAAGTTTGATAACACTGCTCAAGAGAAATGTGACCCAACTAAAGTTGCATTTTTTTTCACCTAACATTGGCCTAAGACACAGAACTAGGACTGCTTAAAATGTTAGAGAGGTGGTATATATACTCAAGCTTGCAAGTGGGGAGCATGGTAGTTAGGCAGTCGCATAGTGTATGAGAGAGAACCAAAGTCATAGCAGGCCAAGTCCAAAGAAGTTGCAAGAGCAACTTGGGAAATGCTCCCAAATAACAGGATATGTCAAGCCAGGCATGTGTGCTACAAGCTGAAGTTCAGGCCAAATTTATAACTCCTACAGCATCTAATAGCAAATAGAGTCAGTGCCCATACCATAGTGCAAAAGTGAATTGACATCACCAATCTTGACGTAATACCCAGAAGGTAACTTTGATTGGGGGATATCCATGCACTTGGTGCAAAGGGCTTTAGTACAAGAGAAATTGTACAACAGCACCGTGCACCTTATATTTTCGATGCTTTTGGGTGCTGGATTCTGGAAGGCAAAGGGGACACAAGTTTTTCATTGTTATAATCTTGCCCTGTTACACATGATTCTCCAACTGCTGCAGGTCCCACTGAATATACTCTGGGCAGGGCCCAGGGCAAAGGCTTTTATCTGGCACAGCTCTGATAATAAGTGGTTTCTACCCACCTTCAAGAGTTGTTTTCCATCCAGTTTTAGCAAAGCAAGAAGCCCCCAGGGGTTGGCATCAGCAGTATGATCAAAGTGTTTTGTTGTGTCACGGAGATCTAAACATGGAAAGGCTTTTTAGATCTGACGTCCTACATCAACTACTTTCCCTTTCTTAATTAAAATGTCAAAAAAGAAAAAAGCTTGACTGACAGTAATCACATTAAAGTGACATTATAGTCCTTTTAATTTAAGAAAAGCTTTATTTCAATTTGGTGGGTGAAAGCTGCAACTGATCCCTGTACTTACCACCTGCCCTTTAGGCAGAGAATTGACTCAGGGTAGAACTCCACGGGCGATTTTGGCACGATCTGACGTGCTTCACAAAAACAAGTCGGATACAACAGAAATAAGGTCAACGTCGGATGATGTTGCAGCGTTCATCTGACGCGACACGACTGTAAGATGCAGAGACTGCACGCTGCGTTTGCATTCGACAGTTGTGTCGCTTCGGATGAACGATGCGACTTTATCCGACATTTCCATCTCTTACCCTATTTCCGTCGCATCTAACTTGACACCTGCGCTTTTGCGCAGCGTGTCGGATCGCGCCAAAATCATCCGTGGAGTTCTACGGATGATTTAGTCTATAGACCCATAACACGGTGATGCACAATGCTAGTGTACAGCAATACCTGCTGGAAGGTGTTGAGTAATGAGATGCACCTGCTAGTAACTGCAGAGCAGCTGAGAGTAGTTAGCAGAACCTGACAGGTGAGGCTATTGGAAAGTACAATGAATGGTAGCAGCCTGACTCCGTAGAACAGACGCTAGGGCAGATGGCAGCAAAGCACTGGTTTAGGTTAGCAGAAGAAAAAGGGTCTGTCCTTTCCAATAAGCTTTTGTTGATGTCTTTGTAAATTTGGCACCTATCTGCTGCCTCCATTAAAGATAATAAGCACCCAGTCCACTGATTGCTAAGGAAAAAGATTCTAATCTACAGTGCAGCTTTGATTATGCAGCTTTGATTAACACACCAATTCTGCTGCAAGCGCTGCCCATTTGCAGTCCATGAATTAGACTGTTCTGTTTGCCTGGGCACCTACCTGCCACAGAGCCCCTGACAGAACTCCATTGTGAGTACTATCAATCCCTATTTCTGACGGAACAGGGAGTTAGCCTTCTCCCATGTTTCTGTTCTGTATATTAGACACATATCTAGTGCTACCAAACTCTATTTCAGTAGGGGGAAATGAAGCAGAGCAGGCAGTAACTCTTCCAGCACTTTCCCCTTGTCTCTGTCCAAATATATTAGGTGCCTATCTAGTGCTACCAATCCCTACACTTATGTACTGTTACCAATCCCTGTTGAGGTCACTGGTTGCTGTAAGGAGTTGTACTTCAGTACCAGCTAAAGAATAATGACATGTATCATACTGTATATAAATGAGCTAGCCTTGAAAATGGCATTTTAGTATGTTTATTTGCAAGAAGACATTTCCATGAAGGCTTCATAAAATGGAAATCAGACCCAGTTCCTCCAATGTGTTTATTTCACTTTAAAACAGAGCTGTCCTTGTGCTTAATGCAAATATTCTAAGTGTACTTACTTTCAATTGCCCCAAACATAATTTAGCTAACTGTGCTACTTAAGAAACACCTCTCAACTGCACCATTAAAGCCAATATATGAGGCTAACATTTTTTCCCCTTCCTTTCACAAAATCCCATAAACATAGGCTTGTTTCAGCGCCCTTTCAAATGCTGTTCTCCGGAGCCCAATTAAAAGATCTGATTTATCATAGTGCAAGGAGAGAGATTTTCATATCAGCATTTACATAAAGATCTCATGAGATTACACTGGCGAGTCTAAAACTAGGAGATTGCTTCACTCTTTCTGCATTAAATCCCCCATCCCAAAAACATAGATTTTATTGGCGTCCGTATAAGTATGGCGGATTACGTACGGGTCAGGGAAAAAGTTCTGAAAAGCAGGGTAGGTTTCTCCACGTTTACATTAATGGTCTCAGCGGATGCATTTAAATATAGTGTATTGCTGATCGGTTTCTGCTGAATGTCTTCGCACAGTACATTTTGTTCTAGGAAGGACTATTGTGTTCTCCAGTGTGGTAAATAAAAGTTGACAGTAGGGTTTTATGCACTGGATAAAGCACCTTCCCCCCAAAAAAACTGGATTTTGCCAAGCAGCTCAAATCCTGAAATATGTGGTTCTTCAGTTAATAACTTGAAAATTGTGTGGGCTCAGGAGCTTGCTCTTTATGTAAACAGCTTAAAGATTTACTGAATAAATCCAGATTTTACACTAATAACCAGCAGCTTAGAAACATAAATGCAGCAGTAAAATAATAAAACCCACATAGCCCACTATTATGGAAGTAAGCCTTCACTGAACATTGAGTATCAGTTACTGGTAACCTTGGACTGGTAAGCGGCTACGGTGGATAGTTACATAGTTACATAGTTAAATTGGGTTGAAAAAAGACAAAGTCCATCAAGTTCAACCCCTCCAAATGAAAACCCAGCATCCATACATACATACACCCATCCCTACTTTTAATTAAATTCTATATACCCATATCTATACTAACTATAGAGTTTAGTATCAGAATAGCCTTTGATATTATGTCTGTCCAAAAAATCATCCAAGCCATTCTTAAAGGCATTAACTGAATCAGCATCACAACATCACCCGGCAGTGCATTCCACAACCTCACTGTCCTGACTGTGAAGAACCCCCTACGTTGCTTCAAATGAAAGTTCTTTTCTTCTAGTCTAAAGGGGTGGCCTCTGGTACGGTGATCCACTTTATGGGTAAAAAGGTCCCCTGCCATTTGTCTATAATGTCCTCTAATGTACTTGTAAAGTGTAATCATGTCCCCTCGCAAGCGCCTTTTTTCCAGAGAAAACAACCCCAACCTTGACAGTTTACCCTCATAATTTAAGTCTTCCATCCCTCTAACCAGTTTAGTTGCACTAAGTCTCTGCACTCTCTCCAGCTCATTTATATCCCTCTTAAGGACTGGAGTCCAAAACTGCACTGCATACTCCAGATGAGGCCTTACCAGGGACCTATAAAGAGGCATAATTATGTTTTCATCCCTTGAGTTAAAGCCCTTTTTTATGCAAGACAGAACTTTATTTGCTTTAGTAGCCACAGAATGACACTGCCCAGAATTAGACAACTTGTTATCTACAAAAACCCCTAGATCCTTCTCATTTAAGGAAACTCCCAACACACTGCCATTTAGTGTATAACTTGCATTTATATGATTTTTACCAAAGTGTATAACCTTGTATTTATCAACATTGAACCTCATTTTCCAGTTTGCTGCCCAGTTTTCCAGTTTACTGATGACGTTTTATCTTTGTAAAAGCGCTGTATAAATAACAAATAATCTATTTAAAAATGTCCGCTGGGCAGAAATACACTGGGCCAAATAAATTGGCATCCCAGTCCTGTCCCGCATGCACGACGGTGTCTTCAAGTGTCAGCCAATTTGTATTTGCAGAGATATGGCCAATTAGTATTTCCCATGTTATAACATGTTCTAGCTGTTTTATAAAAAAAAATGTCTTAATTTAGGAGAAAAATCGAATTTTCTTCTGAAGGCAGTTTAGTTTATTTGTGATAAAATTCTGACTGGTTGTTAAACGAAGTGGCTTTTGTTTAGACAAGTGCTGGCTAACGGTTTGCATATAGTAGGCTGATTATTTACTATAGTACGTGTGTGGGAGGCAAATTGGAATGAAATAATGTCATCGGCAATCTTGAACAGTCTGGGGCCGTAAAGTAAATTGAAGGACCACATCTGTCCTAAGGGCATCAAGTTGGTTCCACCCAACAAGGACACGCACATATTTAATATTTAACAAGCTATTCATTTTCCATTTACATCAGCATGTGACATCACTGGAGCGGCAGCTAAGGGGACATTCTCAAATAGCAGACATTTCCGGCTCTGTATTGCCTTGCCTTTAATTTCACAGGACCTCTAATAAAATTGCACGTGTGAAGGTTAGGCAGATAAGTGCTTGTCATTGCCTTGTCCCTGGTAGCTACAAAAGACCTCATTTTCCTACATGCTTTGAAGTTCTCATGGGACCTGTTTATTTGCCAAGTAGTCATTTCATTTCACTCTGCACTTTGATAAATATTTTACGTTTCCCAGATTCCTGCTTTTTATATCCTGCTGGGGCATTATGTTAGGACTTAGACCGCTCATTGATTTTATAATCTAGGGGTTTCACGATCTCCTGTTCTGTCTATGAAGATTCTCATTTATCCAGATCATGATATACAGTATCTAGTAGAATTAAATCAAAGGCAACTGGACTTTTGTCCAGTTCTGTTTGCCTCCCTCTCAACCCATCTATCTTTTGGTAATACTGTAATAATTACAGTTCCACAATAAAACATCTATTATAGGCAGTGTCGGACTGGGCTGGCAGGACACTAGGAAAAAAACCCGGTGGGCCCCGGCCGGCCCAGCCATACTCCCCCGATCGGGCTCCCCCCTTAAAAAACTTACACCACCATGCGTCCACGCGGTGTGACGGCATTTGCACAGATATGAGCCGCACCACCATTGGTGCAGGCGCACGCCACACCGGCAGGCACACGCCTGAACCGCTGTTCACTGAGGCGTGCAGAGGGAAGCCTGGAGGGGCCATCATGTGGCAATTCCGGTAGGCCCCCATTACTCCAGTTCGACCCTGATTTATGGGATCTACAAAGTTTGCCTTAAATTCTCTATGGCTTAATTCAGTAAATATTTACACTAAAAGGTAATGCTTTTTGGGCTAATATTTGGTCATATTTGTCACAAGGCATGCACCCTGGATAAAGCATTAGCAGTTATGTTTGTCAGTGTTGGTCTGCAATGGAACAGATGAGTTAACAGAGCCCATTCTTTTTTACTGTGCCTGTACCCAATGTACCACACTAAACCAGTGCTATGTATTAGGTACAGGCACAGTAGAGTAGAAATGGCTCTGTTAACTCATTCATTCTGTGCAATGGAACGCAAAGATACTGTCCAGGAACCCATTAAAACGTCCATGTTTAAGAGAGCTTACGAGGGAAGTTAAAAATTGTAAATGTTTTTACTAGAAAGGAGAGATTTTAAAACATATAAATCATTCAGTCAAAAAAAAATGCCTGTTCTCTAAGAAGGGGCAAGTGTAAGGCAACAGAATTATGGGACCCATGATAGAGACTAACCTCAGTAACCCTTGTTAATCTGGTGTTCACAAACACCTTTTTGGGGGGCCCCTGATTTTCAGTGGAGGAGACACCAACAGATATATGGATCAGAGAAGGCCATGCGCAGCGCAGGTGCAAACATTGTCCTTTTCCTGCGATCGTAAGAATGGGTAAACTTTCCCCCTCTCAGCACCTGCCAGATTTAGCCACAAGTGTGGCAGCAGGCAAAATGGAAATAAAGGGTTTTCATTTTCAATATATAGGCACACTGTGGCTAAAAGGACAAGGAAAGGAAAGTGTACCAACTTAGGCAACCCCCAGTGATTGTAACCGCTAACCTCAGACCCTGGACCAGTTCTCCTCTTTGCTAAAAACCGCACCAACCTGAGGTACTATTATAGAGAGTGCTCCATGTTGTCTTGCTTTTGATCCCTGCAATCCTTCATGCTGCCCTAGGCATTGTACACACACAATAAAGCAACCTTGTGACTTAGTAATGGAAAGCCAACGTTTTTGCTCGCACGTGCTAAGAACCCAGAGCAGCAATGAGGATTGTAGAGACAAGAGGTAAGATGGTGTCAACCCCCAGGGTCTGCGGCTAGTGATAAACCTTTCCTTTTCTTTCAAGAGGAAACCTGGTGTAACAATTTTTGTCAGTGCTAAGTACTTGCACATTTTTTGCATCCAATTTGCGTGGGACTGAAGTCCATCCAGATAATGAGGCACTCAATTTTAACTACAGATCTGTGAGGTCCTGGATACCTTTGAGGACCTCAAACCTGAACAGAACAGGAGGAGAAATACTGGCAAAGGATAAGGGCTTCTGGAAAGAAGCTTTATGTCAAGAGACATGAAAAGAATACAGTGTGCAAAGGTTGGAAGGAAGAGGGTTTAACAGAGGATTCCTTTTGGCAGTAGTGGTATCCAGTCCAGTATAATGAAGCCCTCTACTTGATGGAGTTTGAGGTACTTAGTCAACAGGCAGGCACAGTAGCAAAAATAAAATGCAGGGGGAGAGCAATTATATATATTATTATTCTGATGAGGAACATATTTAATCGGCTCGATATAGCTGCGATTTACAAAGACCTGAAGCAAAATAAATCAAGGAAGGTAGCAGGATAATGGCCTTAAAGGAGAATTCAACTTTAAAGTTAAAAAAAAAAACCCTACCCCCTAACGTACATAGACCACCCCTTCAGCCTAAATGTTACCCTAGGCAAATGCCCCTAACATTTTATTTACCCCTCGGTGCAGAAAGGGAACTATGTACCCCTGAACAGGACTTGGAGCAAAATTCAGCAGAAGGGAGTTTTGTGAGGGAAGCAGCTGCCACCCCAAGTGTGGAAACTAAACAGGAATCCTTACACCCAGAACCCCACTGAATAACCTCCCCAGTTACCCAATCAATGTTGGGGTTGTGTGCCTGCAGCCATGGTCACCCTAAAATTAGAGGAGAAGATAGAGAACCCTCGATAGCATGGAAGGATATCTCCTCTGAGTGTCAATGCACATAGTCAAAGCCACAGATTTCCTGGTTACCAGCCCAGACTTCAAAGGGTGTTTATCCTTACAGTAGGAATGAGAGGTGTTAAGGGAATATTAAACTTCTTTGCAAGTTAGCAATTAAGAAATTCCCCGCGGCCCCAGAATCTACCAAAGCGGAAACCCTTACAGAACCAGCAGGCCAAATTAAATTAACAGAAACCACAATCCTGGAGGAAATTTGGGGAGAGGAAACTTCTTGATCCAAATGGAGCTCGCTACCTTCATCTAGGTTTTTGAAGCTTCCTGGCCTCTTAGGACACAGGTTAAGGAAATGACCCATCTCCCCACAATAGATACACAGACCCAGAGACCGTCTGCAAGCCTTTTCCTCAGGAGTTAAATGAATAGTACCCAATTGCATGGGTTCCTCCTGAGGCAGAGACACAGAGGGGTAAGGAGTTTTTACCCTAATATCCTCGGGAAGAGAATAAGTGCTCTTTTCCCCCCTTTTCTCCCTTTGTCTTCTATCAACTTGGATGGCTAAAGTCATTAGATCATCCAAGTTAGCTGACAGGGGGTAATTTACCAAGCTGTCTCTTACAGACACAGAAAGCCCTAAACGGAATTGGCTGCGAAGAGCCGCATCGTTCCAACCGGTCTCCACTGACCACCGGCCAAACTCTGTACAATACTATTCTACAACCCTCTTTCCCTGGCGAAGTTTACGAATTGTGGCATCGGCAGAGGAGGCACGATCCGGGTCATCGTAAAGGATTGCCATAGAATTAAAGAAAGCTTCAAGGGAAAGGCGGGCAGGGTCAGAGGGGGATAACCTTAGCGCCCATATTTGTGGGTCGCCCCATAATACGGAGTAGGATTTCTTTAACTTTAGGTTTGAATTCTCCTTTAAACACAAAAAGGGGGCAATCTAAAGATAGTCCATTGTTCTACAGGTGCCCACAGAGGTTCATAAATGTGGTGAAATACATACACAAAGCAAGTAGAGGAAAGGAAAGGGAGTATCATTTTCCCTCTTTTTTGTAGAGTAGAAAACAAAGGAAGTAGCACTTTCTCACTTTTTGTATCCAGCGTTTGTATCCAGACACAGACATTCCTGACTGAGGGAGAATATAATAAGTTTGTCCCTGTTTTTCATGCTAAACTGGTGCTCAGAGTAGATGCAATTAGAAATAGTGTTGCAATAAAAAAAGTGTTGCTTCTTTACGTTTGTAGGATCCCTCTGTAAAAGCAAGTATTTGACTGATTCTATCTCAAGCATGAGATAATTGAATGCTTGAGTGAAATCTCTATCTCTCTCTCCAATTACTTTTGTAGCTGCTCTCCGTAAGTGTTCTGAAGAAGGACTTAAGCTTTCTGTGCAACCTTAGCACCGATGCAGTACCATTGCATTTCATATTTCAAGGGGGTGAAGCTTTAAAACATGAATTTTGAACAGCTCAGAACTTGCACCATAGCCGTTCACATTTCACCGTCTGTTTTGTTTCCAATTATAATTTGTTAAGCATGAATTGCAGGCTGAGTAATTAAATTTGTCTTAATTAGTATGTGTTGCTACAGAAGGCTTTTCCAGCGAGATTTTTTTTCATCCGCAGCTGAAATTTGCCTCGTGCATAATCCTTTATTTCCATAATTGCCAACGCAAGATGTTGAAATATTGTAACCAATCTCTATCGTGGCGTTATAAGTAAGTTGATTAAAATTGAGGAATGCTTTGTGAGCGCCTGATTTAAATATATTATAAAAGTAATCTTTTCTAAGGCCATTTACTTCTCCCAGAGAGACTTCAGGAGCAGATTTAACCCCACAAACTAACAAGAAATTGTTTTGCTTCTAATTTAGATTTAAATATGAATTGTCAGCCGTCAAAAGATGTATATATGTTAATCTTCAATTCTTCTGGCAGATGCAGGGAAAGTGTGTAGGGCATTTACAATCCTCGGAAAGCAATCTAATGGAACACACGTTGGCACAAATATAATGGAACACATGTTGGCACATTTATAATGGAACATGTGTTGTTACACATATAACATGATCCATTTTTGAGAAACACATGCATTTAAGAACACTTTGAATCATATTCATGTGCTGATTGACATGGATTTTTGACTGTGCTAGATAATGCTTTTTTAACCCATGAGCCACATTCAAATGTAAAAGACGTTGGAGAGCAACATACATATGCAAATAGGTCCTGGTGATGCCATATAATGCTGTGATTGGCTATTAGTAACCCTTATATGGACTGGCAGCCTACAGGAGCTTCTGTTTGGCTGTACAAATGGATTTTATGCAAATAGAACTTGCCTCCGAGCCAGGAAATCAAAAATAAGCACCTGCTTTGAGGCCACTGAGAGCAACATCCAATGGGCTTGTGAGCAACATGTTGCTTGTGAGCTACTGGTTGGGGATCACTGCTTTAGACAATGGTGTTTGAAGTCAACTGAACAAGAAGCGTCAAGCGCTGAAAAAACATGTGAGATACACATCTCTGCAGTCATTAACAAGGCAAAGAAAGAGCTAGCAGAATTCAGTTAAAAGAAAACTAAAGTAAAAATGACGAGGGGGAGGTCAATTTTTTAGCACCTTACTAAGCCAAAGTCTGCTAACAGTGCACCTCTCAGAGCCATGCTAACACAGGGGCAATCCCCAGCCTCAGATGCCTCTACTCTGCAGCTCCTCTCTCTCCTCCTCCATCTCTGCCACTGCTCCCCAATGCTCCTCTCTTCCTCTTCTAGAGGAGACAGGAGAGGTATGTGCCTAAGGTCCTAGTGCATCCCACCATTGTGCCCCAGCCACGTGCCTCTTCTGCCTACCCCTAGTTCTGACCCTGGAACATCTTCTGGCAAACAACTGGCTTGGAGTGCATTACTGATGAGTGCAGAGCCATCGAACATGTGCCAACCTTGTGGTGGAGGATTGAGCTGAGCATGTGAGCAGTACAGTACAGCATCAAAGGAACTATGCTGAGCACAACCCGCCCAAGCTGCTGCAAGGGAACCCGCAATCACAGGAAAGATTGTTGGCGCCCCCATAATATAAATTACTTTACGCCTACTTGAAAAGAGAAGTGTCATAGCTGTTAACATGCATCCAAATATCATAAAAAATGCAGTGGATGTTGTTTCATTTTTTAAATTTTAAATTGTATAAAAAGGTTTATTATTTATACACAAAAGCAATCACTATCCAGTAAATGACATCCTTAGAAACAGAGCAGTGATGTCATCAGTTATAAATGGAGCTTAGTGATGTCATTATTGTCAAATGACTTGCTGAAACTTGTGTATTATAATAAATAAAGTAGCCCTTGTTGGAAAATATGAGGTTATTAGAAGTAACCTCTGAGTTCCATGACCTGTATAAAAGCCTTCAACCTCGAGTTTTTATATGGTCATGGAATTCCAAGATAACATATGATATCCTCATATTTTACTATAAGGGGTACTTTATTTACTATATTAAAGTTTTTGAGAGGAAATGTAATTAAAGGTGCACATTTTACTACTGGTCTAATCTCCTATAGCACCCAAACAGCAGGTAGCTTTTACCAGTAACATAATTGGAGGGGGCGGGATGTGCCACCGGGCCCCACCCCACTCCGTACCAGATTATTTGACCCGAAATCGGCCCTCTGATACTACTTTTTACTCTATAACTCTTGTTTGTTAAATGATTGTTTGCTGCATAACTTTCTGGCGCTATATAAATAAATGATGATAATGGTTCAGCTCGACTAGAGTGAGGGAATTTACAAAAAATAGCTTGAATTGATAAAATGTTCATATACTTTAAAGAGTGAAATAAAAAAACAATTTAACAAATATCATGACTCTGTCTGCAGTGTTTCTTGAATTTAACCCTTATTGGGGCATAATAAAAAAAAACTCCAAAAATATCCAGGAGGGTTGACAAATTAAACCCATCTTTTAGCTGCCATTATATTTTGGGTTCTGTACCAGCCCAAGTTGACCAAAACCGTTTAACAGTAAAGATTCTTGCCTTCAAATGCTTCCAATAGCTCCCCAGCTTTTTTTCTGCTGAGACACAGGACAAGCTCTGTAATGTGTCACTTACCTGAGCTTATGGACTGATTCACAAAATACTGTATATAAAGAATATAGAAGTCATTATACAAGGCTGATAAGTTATTCATACAGATTCATGGCAGTAGAGAAACCAGTGCTGTCTACCTGAGAATTAATAATCAGTGCAACAAACTCCAAGCTTAATTGCTTAAAGGACCAGTAACATCAAAAAAAAACCAAGACAAATTAAAAAAATTAAAAAAAAATTAAAATCGCAAAGCCTTTAATAAGAAATAAATTACCAAAACTTCGATTCTGCTCCTCTTCAGAAAAGGTAACAGGGCGATCCATCGTGCGGCGCTCAATTTCTCCTTCCTGCCTTCCTTATAGGAGATAGCCAGGGAGGAGAAATCTTTTTTGAAGAGGAGCGGATTTTCGGTAAGTTATTTCTTAATAAAGACTTTGCAATTTTAAAGTTAATTTTGTCATGGTGTTTTTTTTCTGTTAGTGTACTATTGATTTTTTTTTTTTTTTAAATTTATGTTACTGGTCCTTTAACAGCAGCACAGAGTTCAATGAGCATATGCAGTGTCACCGAAACTTAAATATCGGCTTAACAAGATCCAAGATAGGGAAGTTCCTACGGACAACCCTGAAGACCTGTTTTTTTGCTATTATAGGCATGCTAAGCCTCTAAACTTGTATAGTAAGTTCATAGCCATATTCTTTATAAAGCTTTAGCTCTCCTTTAAGTTCTTATAATAAATTTGTGGAGTTCTCAAAAGGTAATTCAAAACCATAAAAGTGATGCACAGAATGACAAATTAACATTTACTGAATAATCCAGAAGCACACCAGAATCTTGCTCAATGAAATAGGTGCTTTATTTAGCCCATGTGTATCCGAAAAAAAAGAGGGCAACGTTTCCCTTTGTCAATCCTGTCTAGAGGCTTCACAAAGGGTCCAGAAGGACCCGAAACGTTGCCCTCCTTTTTCGGATACACATGGGCTAAATAAAGCACATATTTAATTGAGCAAGATTCTGGTGTTCTTTTGGATTATTCTCTACATGTACCTCTGACCCCGTGCAAGGGAAGGGTCTTCTGGTTGAGCACCCAGCACTTTCAACAAGTGGATTTTGAACAGGTAGAGCACCCCACAATAGTGCCAAATTAATATTTACTCTCTTTAAAACAGTTTTACTAAATGTAGAACACCCTCGGTCTGTGACTAAGCATGAGCGAGCTTTTTGCATGAAAAAAAAATGAAAGGAGAAGGAATACCATTTATACATTGGGGTTCAAAAGTTAGGCACCCCTAAGTGATTACTTTTACTTACCGGGCCGGTGCACCTATCATCAGGGTTCTTCTAGAGTGCACCTGCTTCTTCAGTTTTCAAATTTCCTGGGGCAGACACATGCGCGTTAAAGTTCAGCTTTTCACTCCACTGCGCATGCACAGCCGCGAGAATACCAGAAGAAGCAGGAAGAGGATCTCTCCGTGGTGCTCGCTAGAAGAACCCAGGGCCGGTGAGGTTTTCTGCTGATAATAGCAACGGCCTGGGGTGTCAGGCAAGTAAAAGTAGTCACTTGGGGGTGCCAAACTTTTGGCAACCCCAAAGGTAAAATGGCATTCCTTTTCATTTAAGTCATTAAGGGAAATGTATATATTTAGTGTGGAGAACAGATTATTATACATTGCCAGAAGACAAATAAAAATCATATTAAAGTGAAAACAATTTAGTTTTCCGCTGGCAAAAAACAGTGACCTGTAGCAGCTGGTTTTATTATCCTTTTGTAAACATGAGAGACGAGTTGTACTAGTCTCCCAGTAATGTGGTTGTATTTTTCAGTTTGAATCAGATTCTAATTATTTGTAACAATTATTTGGGTGGGATGGGCGGCAGCAAACCAGTCATAATTATAACTATATAATTAATATTAATATTAATATCAAATTTGCCAACTTAATTGCCTGAGGATGTCCAGAATAAGAGGATATGGAAGTCAGTTTATAGATGTAATCAGGGTCAGACTAGGTTACTGTTGACCTGTGACCTTTGATATTATGTGCAGGCTCCTTGGGTCAAGTTTCTCTAGAAAGTTCCTGGTTCTTTAATAGGGTTGCCACCCGGCTGGTATTTTACCGGTCTAGCCATTAAAACACCTGCCAAGGCCAGGGCCGGTATTACAAATTTACTGGTAATACTGGAAAATTTGCAATACCCTTAAAAAAAGCCCTTGGCCCTCCGCTAAAAAATTACCTTTTCTCTGCCTTCTGGCTATCATGTGATATAGCTCCACCCTTTTACATCACAGTCCCCCCTTTTACATCACAGCCCACCCCTTTTGTTTCCGCCCCCACCACCGACCAGTAGAAATTTTCTGAAAAGATGGCAACTCTATCCCCTATAGTCCAACGTGACCAGATAAGTTCCCTCGATTTATAGACCTGCACCCAACCTACTAATCTCTGATGTCCCAAAAGGGGGTGAGGCAACTATAAATAGAGGCTGTGTAAGGTCACGGACGGGGAGAGCGGAAGGAAGAGCTCAACCTGAACTCACCCGCGACCCAGAAAGCTTGTGCAGAAGTAGGCCTGCATCAGCCTGACCCGCACTGAGACTGTTTAGTAAATAATTTGTGGTACACTGCAGCTCAGAAACCAGCAGAATTAGCATCAGAATTGAATAATCAGCCCTGTAGCCCTGTATTTGACAGGTAAATCTTATTTTCTCTTCAGCTGCCCCTAGCACATTGAGTATGTACTTGTCGCAGACATTCTTAACAGAATCCACAATGGGAAATGCCTGTGAGAGCTTTAAAGACCTGGGACATTAATACTATAGAGATGCTGAACCTTTAGCCTGGTTCAATGATTTCAATATATAAAATACTGCATTTGTAGCCATATTCATTTCTAGGGTTTAGTTCTCCTTTGAACTGGTCTGTGGAGGTCAGTACAATGAGAAGCCCATGGATCTCTTTCAGGCAGTTATGTCTATTCCATTACTTGGGCAGTCTTTAGGTACCAAAGGCACAAATGCAGTAGACCAGACCATTACTGGGTCCCTAAAAAGCAGTAGTTAATATTGTCTAGTAAGTCAAATGGCTTCCCTCAAAGGGCCAACAGAGCTTCCGATGAAGGGCCTAGGATTCATTATAAACAGACTCACATTTTGAAGTGCTTAATGATGCAGCTATGAGACTAAAGGCATAATTCTCATGCATTTCACTAGACATCATTTATATGCAGAACACAGAATACATTGTCAATCATGCGGGTTAGTAATGCCGTGCACAAACTGAATTGTATGGGAATATCCTGTTGTATGTTTAAATGTCACTTAACAAGGGGAATCTCATAGATACAGACGGTAAATGCCATGCTTTGCAGCTGAATTAATTTAGAGTTTGGCCTGAAGAACAATCTCTAGGTTAGAAGCTGGTTATTAAATGGCAGCAGGCCACCATCGCATGCGTGTTAGATACACAGCAGGGTCTTGTTTACAGAAGAACAGTCACAGCTCCAACAGTGGTCCCAGCTAAAGAGTAATAGAATGTGAGAGTATGTAAGTGAGTGTAAGAGTTTGTGAGTGAGTGAGTTTGAGAGTGTGTGAGTGAGTGTGTGAGTGTGAGTGTGTGAGTGAGTGAGAAGGAACAAATACATCAAATGCAGACGGGAACTATATCAGCTATCACGTATAATATGCAGAGCATTATCTTTTGACGTATGTAATATGCAGAGCATTATCTATGTAATTTATAATATGCAGAGCTATATTGGAAATATGCAGAGGTTTATCTGGTGTCATGTGCCATGCATGCATAATAAGCAGAGATTTCTCTGATGCCATGCATACTTTGCATAGCTTTATCTGGTACCATGGGAATATACAGATTGTTGTGTGGTGCCATGCATAATAACTTTTAGCGTCAGTCCTAAGGGCTCTCCTTTCCACTTTTCAATCTATAAGCTCTGTATCTATTGGAATGTGTTCCCTGTACAAACTGAATCAGAGGCAGGGAAACACCCCTAAATGGTATAAGATACTTATTATAGATAATTTACCCTCCATTCTCACTGTATCCGTCATATGCCTCCATAGATTCACTGAAGGTAATACACACCCAGCCTGGATTTGTAGGCAGGCCTGGGCCTAGGGCTGCAAAAATTGTAGGGTGAGGAATATGGAAGGTTGGAAGGTGTGAGTGAGGGGGTGGGTCCAAGCAATGGGGGGGGGCTAGGCGAGCAGCATCTTGAAATCTGGACCTGGTGTGCTACTGCTGCCATGAGGCAAGTTGAGCAATTTGCCACTGGCAACTTTAAAAACCAAATTTCTCTACTAGTACAGAGAGCACAATTGCACTCCCTTCACTGCAGGAGCCACCTCAGGGGACAGAATCGTCACTGGGAACACCTTGAGTCTGGGGTGCTGCACCAATGAGGCAGTGCCACGGCCAGAACTAGAGGTAGGCAGGAGAGGCATGTGCCTAGGGTGCAAAGCTGGAGGGCGACAGGCACATACCGTCTCTGCCGCCTACCACTAGTCCAGTCCCCATTGTCCACTCTACTCTACTTGTGCCAGGCTGTTCCCTTCTCCAAGTGAAAGGGACTGTGCACCTGTTTGCATGCATGTACACACGCTTTTTGAGTGTGCAAACCTATTTGCATTTGCGCGCACATCAGGGGGTGGAAGGTGACACAACCGGCCAGGTTGCCCAGTGTGCCTGGCCGCCTGGCCCAGGGCTACCTGCAGTTAACTCCTGTGCGGGGGGAGCAGGAAGGGGGGACTATGGAGGGTAGGGGTTTAGTTCTCCTTAAAGATACACTGCCAGGTTGTAAAAGAGCCTCAGAGACTGTTTGATGATGAAGATTACTGGATTGGTGGATGGAAAATTAAATTCAGATTGTTGCAAGATGGAGGCAGAATGAGGCATTTGTCCCATAACTCCATTGGGTTAGATAAAGGCATCTGTTTTTATTCTGGCCAGCCCTTAACCCGCCATAAGTGTGGATCAAATCGGACGCACGCCAAGCCAGCCAAGTGCCCTAGACAACCCAGCCACCTCACCCACACAATGATGAGCTGTGCTGGGGGCTACAATAGATTATCCCAAAATGCACCCTAAGTAGTCTTTGGACTGCGCTTCCCTTGCCATCCAAGACGGCCAACCCCATAGTTTGGAAGTCACTGCTCCAACATTGCTAGCTCTTATGATCTTCTGTTTGTTTCATTATCATTTTTATTTAATTTCTCGTTTTTGTGGTACTTGATAGCCATAAAAAATTATTTCTATGTCATTTTTCCTGTCCGATTCATAGCAAGCCAATCTGTGCAGATTTACATCACCCCCACCCCCTCAGCCACCACACTCTCAGCAAGGAATTTAATGCTTCTTTCTTATGCACTCTGTTGAACCAATATAAATTGCACATTGAACTCTGGTCTTCAGATCATAACCCTGTTCTGGTATTAATCCCCATTTAAAGTCTATTAGTCAGGCAAAGGCTTAATCAGGCTTCTCTGTCTTCATTGCTTGAAATTATTCATAGGTTATCTCTGGAAATTGAATCTGAGAAGGCTCATCACAATGTAGTTTTGTTTAATGTTTTAAAGGGAGTAAAATACTTTATGGCACATTGTATGAAAGTCAGAAGAACAACGGCTGCCTATAATCCTTGAGTATTGGAAGTAATAGATTAATGATGGTTGGGGTATTGGGTGGAAGTCATTAAAGTGCAATGACATGTGGGGTGCTTGCAGGTATTTTATTGGCAATGCAATTTATAAGGCCACTCCATGGTAACTGGTTGTGTGGAAAAGCACGCACTCCTGCGACCACCGTTTTTGTTAAAAACAGATGTTTATTCCAAGGGTAAAAGCAAACGTCCTGACGTGTTTCATATCCAAAGATATGTAGTCATAGGCACTCCATGGTAATTGTCTGGAACATGCTGGTGTAGTGAGGGTCCAGGAGATTACCATTTAGGCCAGTGGCGCTATGCACCATTGCCCTTACACTGAGTAACGCCCAATACTTTACTCTGATCAGTGTGAGCTTCTGTAGGCTCCTTAGGATCTTCTTTACCTGTTCCCAATCCATCCTGAGGTTTTGCCTAACTTTTGATACCTGTATTGGCTCAGCCCTTCTGGGATGTGCCTAGTGACATCACTGAAGGGTTAAAGATGTGTGATGATGTCAGCAGAGGGGAAAAACACTTAAACCCCATCTTTCCATCTTTTTTTTTCTTTTCAGCTTTTAAATGGGTGTCACTGATACTGACAGCCAAATAACTCTGTGGCTCTATGAGGCTACAATTTTCTTGTTATTGTTACTTTCAGGTCCTCTCCAATTCATATTCCAGTCTTTCATTTATATAACTACCTGGTTGCCATGTTAAAGGGGACCCTTCACCCAAAAAAATTAGTCTAAATCCTATTCTATCACATTAGTCAAGCAAAATGAACTTTAATCACACTGTATAAATTATTTGAATCTTGTTTCCTTCAGTCTAGGAACTCATAATTACAACAAGCAGGCAGGAGCCATTTTGTGGACACTGTTATTAAGACAAGCCTTGCATCATCTCAGAATTTTGTTTGTGCACCAGAATGTCCATCCCAATGCCCTGGCTACACAATTAAATGGTGAAGAGAATGGGGGAATGTGGGGGAGAGCAGTGACATCTAGTAAGTGCTGAATGGAAAGTGAAAGCAATTGTCTGTCCCACCTCCATGCCTAAGGCATAGAGGAGGGGCAGACAATATTTGATTGACAGCTGAGATTTTTAAATGCGCTTACAACAGCTATGAACCCAATAATAAAAAACAGCAATTGGATTTCATGTTTAATTTGAAAAGGACTTTTATTATAAAGATTTCTGTGTCTGGGTGACAGATAGCTTCTGGAATTCCATGGAGATCTGCTGAACAAAAAGCTAAAGAGGTATTTGAGGTATTTAGCTTTCTATTCTGCAGCTCTCCAGTTTGCAATTTCAGCAATCTGGTTGCTAGGGTCCAAACTATCCTAGCAACTATGCATTGATTTAAGTGAGACACAGGTATATGAATAGGAGAGGGTCTGAATAGAAAGAGGAGTAATAGAAAGTGTCAATAACAATAAATGTGTAGCCTTCCAGAGCATTTTTTTTTAGATGGGGTCAGTGGCCCCCATTTGAAAATTGGACTGGGTCAGAAGAAGAAGGCAAATCATTCAAAAACTATAACAAACAAAAAAATAAGACCAATTGAAAAGTTGGTTAGAAATAGCCATTCTATAGCTTACTAAAAATTAACTTCAAGGTGAACCTCGCCTTTAAAGTGGACCTGTCACCCAGACATAAAAAGTTATATAATAAAAGTCCTTTTCAAATTAAACATGAAATCCAAATTCTTTTTTCTTTTTTTTTTATTAAAGCATTCATAGCTTTTGTAAACTCATTTTAAAATCTCAGCTGTCAATCAAATATTGCCTGTCCCTCCTCTATGCCTTAGGAATAGAGACGGGCCAAGCAATTACTTTCACTTTCCATTCAGCACTTTCTAGGTGTCACTGCTCTTCCCACATTCCCCCAGTTCTCTTAACCATATAATTGTGGTAATCAGGGCATGGGGATGGACATCAGGTCCCCCATTCTTATGCACAAATAAGACTCTGAGATGATACAAGCCTTTTCTTAATAACAGTGTCCACAAAATGGCTCCTGCCTGCTTGCTATAATTATGAATTCCCAGACTGATTGAAACAAGATTCAAATAATTTATACAGTGTAATTAAAGTTCATTTTGCTTGACTAACATCATAAACTAGGATTTGGAATAGTTTTTTTTTTGGGTGATGGGTCCCCTTTAATGCTTAGCTTTTTACAACTTCAGGAAGTGATGAATCAGCCATTTAAACAGTGTCGGACTGGCCCACAAGGATACCAGGAAAACTGCCAGTGGGCCCAGGTGTTACTGGGCATCTTGCTTCTCAACAATTATTTATGGGAACAAAGAGGCTTAATAATGGAAGAATAGAGTATGAAGATTTATGTAGATAAAAAAGACTAGGAGAATAAAGAGGTTGAGTGAGGAGAGGAGGTATAAAAGTTTGGAAAGTGGGCCCTTAGCCTAAGGTTTTCTGGTGGGCCCCTGGCATCCCAGTCCGACACTACATTTAAATATGTGCAAGTACAAATCTCCTACGACAGATGTGCAATAGTTTGTATAAGAAATTGCCACGTATATAAATTCTGCATGGGTAATAAATCACATTGGCACATTTGCATGCAAAGCGAGGAGGAGGGGATATTACACTAATTAGAGAAACAGGGTCCCTATAGCACTAACAAAGATAGTTTATAAGCAAAACGCTTCAGGATATTTAAATGTCAGGTAACACTTGGGTGCTTTACATACAGTATTTGTTTTTCTAGTGTATCTTTGCTGAATATTCCCAGCTCTGCATCCAATCAAAACAATCCACACGAAGACTGCAGAGATGAACAAAGACCCTGTACATATTCATACTAAAGTTAGAATAATACATTATCGATCTTTTATTGGAAACAAATACCAGACTTGGTTAAAATCACCATACCGTGCCTCCCCCAAACTGTCATGAAGTATGTAGTGCTCCAACCCTGAGAGCTAAATAACCTTTACTGGTACTGGAACCAACTGGTTCGAATACACACGGCCTTATCCAGATGCACAATTTAGCTCCTAACCCTAAGCTTCTACCCTCTAGAGAGATTTACTTTTAATTAAAGCCAATTCTGGCAATTCCAACCACTGTGCATTAAAAGCTATATTGAAAAGGGAGGAAAAGCAAGTTAAGGAATGAGATATTGCTTTGAACATGTTTTTTTTCACTTTACTTCCCTATGGTCTGCAGATGCCACCTGATAATTCTTTCTTTGAAATCGATGGTTGGAGGAACATTCATTATTTTCTCAGCATCAAATTAAATGATAGCAATTAGTGCCATCAAAAAACAATAAAAGTAGATTTCAGAGTAGTTTTTAGTCCATTTTCCAGTTCTAGTTCTATGGTTCCTTATATTAAAAGCTATACTTTTGCCCAAGGAATCGAGAACTCTTACTTTGTGAGTCCATCCATTATTTTCCTCCATGAGAGGATCTTAAACCATATTCCCTTCAAAGCATACATTTTCGCTCAGGCGTGAATCCTCAAAAATTGTAAGTAGGTAGCCAAATAACATGAGGTTGGGCTTGCCTACAAAATAAATCCCATAACCAGGTCTAGTCTTTAGTTTTATAGACATATAAGATATAACATAGGAGCTTATTTTTGCCAGTAAGGAGGAATCAATAATCAATTGGCTATATTCACCTATTACAAGATGAAATGTGCATTTTTGGTGGGCAGGTCTTGGTTTTTAAAAGGGTTACATGAACTTTAATGCATAGGTATTAAAATATATAAAGAGGTAGAGACCCGACTGTGTGTGTTTTTTAGGAAGCAAAGAACCTAGCCTGGTTAGAGTGAGGCGGACTAAAAGGAGCCAAAAAGCCCTTCATGTGCAAAACATGTATTCTTTTGCCTCGTGCCATACTGTATATATAGCACTGCCTTAATACCAAAAATGAGAGTTTAACCCACACAAAAGGCATTATAGATGGAGACATGCAAAATCACTATGTCCCTTTGGCCAACTATGCATCCAGAACCACTGGTTTTGTAGCACAAATACAGCCTAAGGGTTATGAGCCATATTTCCAAACTTGCAGACAGACTTTTTCCATCTTTTTAGATCTCATCAGTGCAAGATATTGAAAGATGGCTTCTGAGTAGGTAGGACTTGTGAAGCAGTGAAGCAAAGAACCAAGCCTGGCATAATACCTTATGTGAGAGTTTTGGTATATGGCACCAGACAAGTAAATACCTACTGTTTTCAGAAGGCTTTAAAGTCCCCATAGACCACGTCCCCAAGATTTTTCTTTGTTGAACGTCCGTTTTTAGTGTAATCTAACGAATCCGTAAAATTATCGTGAGGTTAGTGGAAATCGAATGATCGTGCATCTAACAATTTTTCGTCCAACATCTGCCAGAAACTTGATCAGCCAGATTATAAAACTTTCATCGGTCACAGTGAAATGTATCTATTGTCCAATTATTTGCAGGGCCAAACAGGCAGCTCCCCTCAGTTTTCCTGGCTTCAACTAGACAATATCGCTTGGAATGGTCTTTTTAGTTGATGGACAAATGGTACATTTCGTTTCCAGATAATCTTGGTCTCACGATAACGAAAAGATCTTTTAAAAATCTTCACATCTATGGCCAGCTTAATGCTGCATGTTTTTTTAGGATAAATGTAGTTCCATTTTACAGGTGTAATATTTCAGAACAAGACAAGATTAAATGCAGTGACAAGTTCTGTGCAATACCAGCTTCATTTATAATACCTCTATAAGTCGTTCCAGTCTCAACTGCAATACCCCAGAACAATAACGGCAGTGCCATAAAATTAAAAATCCACCCGTTTGGCCTTTGGATATCTTTCCCTGGTATGCCTACGTCAATCACTAACTGGCAAATGAAATTATGGCAAATAAAGACCATTGGGGTAAGAACTCTCCCCAAATGGGTTTTTAAACCTGCCCGACCAACATCAAGAAAATTTTTAGCCAGATATTGGTTGGGCTGGTCTGACAGAGGACCTCGTACATCCAATAAGTTGTTCACTCAGTCAAGGACAAAGTTGGCTGCTTTGTCCTCCTTTCTAGCATTTCTCACACTACACACAGGTTAAGGCAGACAACTTAATTGCAAGGTGGGTAATGACCTACCTGAATCAGGTTTTAATATTTACAATCCCCATGAAATGTATTTCCAAAATTCTCTCTTCCCTTCTGCTTCTCTAGGTATGGGTTATTGTTTACAGTATGTTCTTAAAAGGCATCAATATTTCACAAGGAAAAGGCCTGGCATCTCTACTATAAGTTTTCCTGAACAAATCTGCAAGGTCTGCAGATGTCTGCATTAGATAAGATGGCTTAGGATGTAAGCAAATACATGTCACAGTTGTTGATACAGAGTTGCTTAGATTGATTACACTTTCCTAATGAAGGAACTCAAGGATGAATGCATATTAACTGTGGATATTAAGATAAGATACATAAGAGATCTTGAGAATTAATCAACATAATCACTAATATAGAATTCTCTGATGCGGCACCTAATAGTAGAATGCAATGAGGGAAATGTCAGAGGGAATGGGTAGGAACAAGAATAAAGATGGCAGTAGCACATTGCCTCCTATATCCTGAAGTATTCCTGCTGAATTGGGCTTAGTTCAGGGTGACATAGTAATGAAAATATTGCTGAACTGGCTATATGTAAATATAGGGGCTTAATCCCACTACACTGGGTTTTCTAGGGTTTTCTTGAAGTTCATTTTCAAATTAATGCTTAGCATGCTGAAGGCAAGGCTGTTCCAAAACAAATGTAAATTTTGTTTTTCTTTTTGGATTACTTAAAGGGAACCAAAAACACAACAACCTGTTCAGCTTACCTAGTTTCATGGTTGCTGATATAGCCTGGACATAGCACATGCGCATGAATTATGCTGCATTTCAAAGTCATTCTTTGATTTAGGAAAGAAGAAAAAGAAAGCCAAAGATAAGGGGGGGGGCTAAGAAGTTAAGAATCACCGGGCTGCTCTCTATCAATGGAAAACAACACAGTAGCCCTATGCATGAAAATTAAATAAATACATCAAACTAGTGGGGGTTATTTATCAATAACAGTTTGTGAGGTTTGTGAGGGTTTTTTTCTACCTCAAATAAACTTACAACTCGAATGTTTTCTTATATATGAAAAAACCCAAATGTAAAAAACTTGAATTCAATCGGGGGAAAAGCTCAAATATTTGAATTGATGAAGTTATTGGCGAAACAAAATCAAATACCTTGAATTGATCGAGTTTTCTAGCATAAACCACCATTAAAACCTGAAAATCATGAAGGCTGAAAACAGCTTCAAATTGTTCAAAGGACCAATGCCATTGACTTCGACATGACCTTGACAGGTTTTAGTTCAGATTCGGGCTTTTAGCAGCTTCAGGACATAATAAATCTAAAAAAAATGTTAGTTTTTTATCCTTAAAAATATAAATTTTTAGTGAAACTACCCTTGAAAAACTAAAATTTTATGGGAAAAACACAACTCGACCTTTAATAAATAACCCTGAAGTGTAGCACTGATCACCATGGCACGAAAAATGTCGGGATGATCCACACACAGTCCGAAATGAAGATTCGTACGACTTTCAATTTCCATCTATGGCCAGCTTAAAGCTTGGTCAGAAATCAGACAGAGGTCAGGACAGGCTTAGTATAAGCAGGTCTTGGAACAGGCCAGAATCAAGGCAAGTGGCAAGCACACAGGCAAATGAATAAACCAGGAGATGAGTAAGCTTCAGATAAATACAAGAACAAATAAAGAGACTTCAGACACCAAACCCATGTTTGAGAGATACGAGGTTCTGCATCTGTGTCTCTGGACCCTCTAGGTTGGGTCAATTAGGGAAATTCAGAATAAGTATTCTTAAAATTGGTCACTGTGATCATGGTTACAAGAATCTGTAACCTGTTAATATGGGGCATCACCAAAAACGGGGACCGAACCCCAGTTATTTTAAAAACTCTGATTTAAGAAGATACTGAGAAGCAGATAAAGAAGAGTTCACATTTAGCACAAACTATAAAATCATTGATAAAAATGATACATGGCAAAGAGACAAAGCAGGTAAACGATGGAATGAATGATTGGAGCAGTATCTAGGAGACCTTTACGCATAACAAGGGATTTAGAAAGGGTACCCAAAGGTCTGCAAGATGATGCTGAATTGTAAAGCAGGAGCCAAAGTTATGAGCTGGAGATAGTTGTACTATACTGTGGTGATACTAATGAATGGTCTTCACAATGTGTGGGGAATCCCTCCAGAAACAAGCAGGTTGGTGAGCAAACATGGTATTTTCAAGGGCCTTAAGGCAAATTGGTTAAGATTTAGCCAAAGGAATGCGGGAAGTCAAGCAGAAATATAATTCTGGAAATAACAATGTGGCTCTCTCCAACATGAAGTCATAAAAGGAAAAGCACTTTATGTAGGGTTGCCACCTGGCTGGTATTTTAGGGAAAAAAGATACATATATAGGAAGGTTGGTATTTTTTTCCAGAAAAGGTGGCAACCCTAACTGTATGTGATGGACTTTACAGAATTCAGAAAGAGAAGACAAGTGGTAGTAAGTGTAGAACATAGTGTTCAAGATCATAAAGATGACATTATTGCATGCCCTTCCAGTGGGCGTGTTAATGCAGTAAATCTAACTTGGGGGAACTAAATCAGATCACGATGGGATAACGACACTCAGAACTAGACCATTACAGAAGTCCTCTCCAGTAGTAAATATTAAGTGACAGAGAAGGACTGTGTCATTTATAACAATCTATTTTGCTAAGGCCAAGGAACAACTATAAAGGCCAATTTAGAAAGTGCATAGTTCAGTAGAACTCTGAGAGACAAGCAAGAAAAGGCATGTCAGTGCCCCTCCCACTCTTAAAGGAGAAGGAAAGTTGCAAAGGTAATGTGCTGCCAAGTGATTGTAATCACTTACCTGATACCCTTGGCTGGTGCTCCTGTTTTGTTGCAGAAAATTGGCCCAGGGCAGAGTTTTTCTCAGCGAGCATGGACTGATCATCGTCTTCCACTTCTTTATCGACAAACTCTTGGGGCCAACGCATGTGCAGTAGAGTGAAAAGGCTGACGTTTTTGTTAAACTTCAGCTTTTCACTATACTGTGCATGCACACCCATGCAAAGAAAGGAGTAAGAAGGGGATCACTCTGTGCTGCTCGCTGGAAGAACCCCCAGCTGGGGCAGTTTTATGTTAATAGAAGCATGGCCCAGGGTATCAGATAAGTGAATAGAATTACAGGAGGGTGCCTAACTACTCCTTTAACTTGGCTTGCCTTTCCTTCTCCTTTAACTTGGTTTATTCATTAATCTGGGACCAGGTGACAGCACTGCCTCTGCTACATGTCCAAAATAGTACACTTTGCAGAATGTAATGGTTGTGATCTGAAGTTTTTTCTTTCGGTACAGGCAACTGAACAGGTAAAAACAAACATAAGGTGAGGTGATACTTTAACTCTTGTACTTAGATATGATGTTTTTTTGGATTTTTTTCTACAGACAGTAGCTCGTGAGCAACATGTTGCTCTTCAACCCCTTGGATGTTGCTCCCAGTTGCCTCCAAGCAGGTGCTTCTTTTTGAATTCCAGGCTTAAAGGCAAGCTTTAGTTGCATAAAAACATGTATACTGCCAAACAGAGCCTCCTGTTGGCTGCAAGTCCACATAGGGGCTACCAATACCCAATCACAGCCCTTATTTGGAGGCCCAGGAAACTTTTTGAATGCTTGTGTTGCTCGCCAACATTATTTTATACTTGGGCTCATGGGTATACTTGAGGCTCATGGGTAAAAAAGGTTGGAGACGGCTTGTCTAGACACTTGCCCTTTGGATGCCTATGATTAATTGCTGGGTTCAGCATGAAACGCATTAGGCCTTTTTGTGGGGTGTAATGATTTTTAATTTGTATAAACAAATGTGATTATAAATGCATGATTATACTGTATATATTTTATGTGGTCCCAAAATAGTATTGGGCCAAGGAGTATTGGCGGAAAGCATATTACCTGGTCCTGCATCCTGCCTGAACACCCTCACCAACTCACTCACCCCCCTCTGGGTATTAACTCCAACTCCACCCCATTCCCCTGCTTGGTCTGCACACTAAAGCCCTGTCCCTCCTTCTATGCTCGCTCACTCCCCTCTAATTGTGACCCCAACAAGTTGAACCTATGGGGTCTGTTTTCTAAAGTGCGGTAAAAATATGCGCAGAAAAAATAGACAAATTTATTGCTGAATGTTTTCTCAGTTTACTAACCTGCGGTAAATATAAATTTGTGAATCTTCTTGTGCAAGAATATGTGTTCCGCAGTTATAGCATTCTCTGAAAATAACGCTACGTACACATTAACTTTGCGAAGGACAAAATTAATGCCATCTATATAATGGTAAATTATTTTTTCACCAGAAAAGAAATAATCCCATAACACCTTGTTTTACCCATCATTCTTGTTCCTGTTGCCATTCCTGACAGGAGAAGAGAGAAGTGACATTATCAAAGATGTTTTGGATTATTTGTTTGTCTGCTGCTACAGCAGCTTTTTTATCTGAAAGACGAATTATGGCTAGGAGGGACCAAAGGCTTCGTCAGCCTAGGAGAAACTACATTTATATGATGCACACAGATCATATGTTTATGGGTTTTTTTATATGATTCTATTGGCAGGGGGTAAGTCTTGTGAGTTAGTGTATTGAAATGTGGATTTATATGATGCATACATGTTTGATTGGGTGAAATCTGTTTACTGTGTTGCTGATATTCATAAAGTTTAGCAGTTTTGAAGATACATATCTGGGCATAAATCACGCCATAATAAATGCCATAAAACAAGACTATTTTATAGCACAAATATTCGCAAACTTAATTTGTGGCCAGAAAATTTGCAACTCGCAGAAATTACCGCTAATGTAAGCTGGTTCGTTAAGGTAGTTACAGTCAGGGATCGCAATGACTTCTGAGTGCATCGCAGTTTAGTCAACTTAGTTGCTGCGAATAATTTGGCAGAAACATATTTGCAGCGATAACTTGCGGAAACATAGTCGCATTTACTGCGCTTTAGTAAACGGACACCTGTGCCTCTTCAACCTACATTTAATTCCAGCCCTGAAGTAAATGAGCATTAAGGAGTGTTATTTAGAATGCCTTTGTGCTACTACAGTTGCAGCAGGGGAAGTAGTAAATGAGGCTCATACAGTCAAAAATGGTCTAAGCTTACTGGTCAACGAGCAGCAACATTTACACCACCCTGGAGTTTTATAAACTATAAAAGCTGGTGTAGGTTGAAAACATTTCCAAACATTTATTTATATATCATTTTATGCCTGAAAGAAATTTCATTGAGCAAACTCTGCAGAACAAACTTGGCGTCCTCCCATGGAACCTTTTCAAGAGATATTTTTAGATGTTAAAAATCTGTATTTTCACATGATTTTTCAATTTTTTTTTAACTTAATTGCAAGCCTTTGCTTTGGGAAATGATTTGCATTCTGCTGCCGACCTGTTTATCCGTCTTTGGTTTTGATATTTTCCAGGCTGTGTCCTTAGTGACCCAGAGGCCATGGCAGCATGTAAAGAGCTCTGATGCTCTCCTGCAAATGCTTTCCTACTCTACTTTAAAGGCTATTAGTGAGAAAGGTGAACAATGGCTTCTGCTGAGTTTTCCTGTCCCTGCCTGAACTTGTTCCATAACAAAGAAACAACGTTCTCTGTAGTTCACTTACTGTTATGGGTTCTTGGCAGCTGTGGCTATTAACCTGTAAGTGAATGTATGCTCTAAGGGCCCAAAATAATGGTATGGAAGTTTCATTGCATACTTCCCAAATGTCCCGTTTTTGACAGTTCAGCAGTCCCGGATTATTACTGAAATGTGCTGACTTTCTTTGATCGCCTGCACTGAACAGCCAGAAAATAATATACAGTGTTTCTGAAAGGTTATTAAAAAAGAGGCTTTGGCATAGAGCCTTGAATAAGTGGCAGCTGCACTTAGATACATTTGTAACAATTTAAGATCAGCAAAGATGCAATTGTAATGCTTTAAGATTAGCAGGTCTCTTGGGAGAAATGAGACTTGCAGCTTAAAGGGCAATTCTCCTTCATTATCAAAACTGTAATAACATAAAACCTGACCCTAAACTCCCAGAAATGCATAAATGTGTTCAAACTCTCCATAGCTTGTCAAGTTTTGTAAAATGGATGTGGTATTTAGGGGCTGTGGCCATGAAATGGGGATGGTCAATAAGTTTTCCAAATGTAGGGAGGTATAGTCGGGCAAAATATTGCATTCTGTGCTTGTTTTTTTAATGCACTTTCCACCCTACCCTCTTTAATAAAGGAGTCCCTAGGGGGATTGCACACAGGTCTTTGATACCCGGGGAAAATCTTATCACTACCAACCTATCAGCTTGTATTCCACATTTATAGTAAATGTACTTACCAGTTAATTTGTGTTCCCCAGGCCTCAGTTCTACCTCCTCTTTCCTCTCCCCCAATATTCCCCTGCCTAATCCACATTCTACTCCCCTTCCACTCCCTTTATGTCATAACTCTGGCCCTTTTACTTCATTACATATGTATTAATATGACGTCACATGCCAATGTTGAACATGAACCATGGAGTCATTTACATATAGGGGGTTATTTACTAAAATCCCAATTTATTTCATTATTAAAATAAAAAAAAAGCTTGACCAAACTCCCATGCCGATTTTGCCTTATTTATTAATAATATAACTCAAATCTGGAAAAAAAAAAAAAAAAAAAAATCGAGCGAAAACCCAAATCGTACAAAATTTTCAGGCTTTTTTTCCCAGAATCGCTCGATTTTTTAGAGTTTGTTCCCGAAAACCCCTAAAAGGTCGGCTTTTGGGATAGGTGCCTCTCCCATTGACTAATACAGGACCTCGACAGGCCTGAATTGGTGGATTTTTCAGATTCAGGGTTTTTGCAGCATCAGGGTATAATAAAACTCAAAAAATTCCAGTTACCTCTTTGTGAGAACTTAAGGCCAACTGACAGTTTAACCCTTTAGGGATTACGCAGTTTAATTCATATATCGAATAGACTCTTTAAAGTAATACAATATCCATATCCCCACCTGCTCTATTGGCATGCATCTGGAAGCAGCTGGGCTATGCTTTGCTTCTGCCCAATGTTTAGCCACTAGTTGCTGGGCAATGTCCTGATACTGGCGCTATGCATCCCACTGCGCTTTTTGCTTAGAGCTGTTTTACTGGTTTACCCCAATAGATAAGACCACAGGGACATTTTATAATATATCCAATCTTGCTAGTGGTGCAAGTCATCCTCTGCTTTATAGCATCATTTTTATCATTTCGGAGATGTGTAAAACAATTGCCCAGAATTAGACTGCTACACATAAGACTGCCAGTGCATCTGTCAACTCAAGGGAGCTGTCATAGAAAATGCTGCTTCTGGACCTTTAAAGGGGTGGTTCACCTTAAAAAAAATCAAAATGAAATAGTGCTGATCCAGCAGAATTCTGAACTGAAATCCATTTCTCAAAAGAGCAAACAGATTTTTTTTATATTCAATTTTGAAATCTGACATGGGGCTAGACATATTGTCAATTTCCCAGCTGCCCCCAGTCATGTGACTTGTGCTCTGATAAACTTCAATCACTCTTTACTGCTGTACTGCAAGTTGGAGTGATATCACCCTCCTCCCTTTTCCAGCAGCCAAACAATAGGGATGTAGCGAACTGCCGATTTGATGTTCGCGAACGCCGTTCGCGAACACCGGCAAAAAATGCGAACGTTCGCGGACAGTTTGCGAACTTCGAACACCCGCTAAAATCGTTTTTAATTTTAATCATTCGATCAAAGGATTTTCGCTTGATCGAAGGATTTTCATTCGAATCGAACAATCGAAACCATTCGATCGAATGATTTTCATTCGATCGAATGCTTACAATCGTTCGAACGAATGGAAATCGTTCGATTTTTAGCAGTCGAAGGAATTCGAATGGTCGAATGGTCATATGGTCGAACGAAACGAACGCGAACCCAAATTGGCGAACGTCGCGCGACGTTCGGGAACATTCGGCGGACGCGAACGGTCGAAGTTCGCGCGAACAAGTTCGCCGGCGAACAGTTCGCTACATCCCTACCAAACAAAAGAACAATGGGAAGATAACCAGATAACAGCTCCCTAACACAAGATAACAGCTGCCTGGTAGATCTAAGAACAACACTCAATAGTAAAAACCCATGTCCCACTGAGACTCCTTCAGTTACATTGAGAAGGAAAAACAGCAGCCTGCCAGAAAGCATTTCTCTCCTAAGGTGCAGGCACAAGTCACTGAAATCTTTCCAGCTTTTGAATGGGGGTTACTGACCCCACCTAAAAACAAATGCTCTGTATTGTGAAAAAGTTGTAGTTTTTGCCACTTTTTATTACTCATGTTGTGATCCAGGCCTCTCCTATTTATATTCCGGTCCCTTATTCAAATCAATTCATGGTTGCTAGGGGAAATTGGACCCTAGCAACCAGACTGCTAAAATTGCAAACTGGAGACCTACTGAAAAAAAAAGCTAAATAACTTAAAAATGACAAATAATAAACAATGAAAACCAATTGTAAATTGTCTCACTCTCTACATCATACTAAAAGTTTATTTTAAAGGTGAACAACCCCTTTAAATATTTATCTACAGGATCTGAGGGGCTCAGATTTTCCTTTAAGCTTTTTCCTCTCCTGTAGCTGAGTTTTAGCCTATTTGGCAGTTTATTGGACAAACTTTGATCACTTGACAAAATTGACATCATCACACATTGCTGCATATAATTTGTGCCTACCCAATACTGGCTAACAAAATATAATTGAAAGCATCATTTTTATACTTAGCCCCAGCTTAATTTTTATAAAGCATCTCCTTATGATTTGTGTCATACCAATTTGGGGGGGGGGTGATACCCTCTTTGCAAGAATTCCATGCACAGATCTTCTTATAATACCTGTAGGAGATATTTCCCACATGTTGCCTTTAACCTTATTTTTTTAGTTTTTTAAGGGGTTTGTTTTATTGTTTCAATGATTGCATTATTTATATGCTACAATTCTATATATATATATATATATATATATAGAAAAAACATTATTTTTAGACCAGCACCCAGGCATTTACTTTTGGTCGTGAGTGCACCAGATTGGACTACGAATATATATATATATATATATATATATATATATATATATGTGGGTTTTTTCTGTAATTTGCTTGAGATGACTTTTATATACAGTAAATAATGAATAAAATCTACAGAAAAATAAGTAAACATTTCCAGTCCATAGTACAATACCTAGTAGTAATGATACCACAGCTCCCTCTAGTGGAGAGTGTGAAACTTCGAGCAACTTCGGAAAATGAAGCGACGCATGTGTCATAACGCAGGCGACTCTCATTTCAGCCGGCGCAGGAGAAGAGGAAGTGGTTCGGGGAGATTAGTCGATTAGTGGCCAGGCTCTAAATCTCCCTGAATCGCCTGGTGTGGACTAAGCCTAATTAACTGCTCATGATTAATATTTATTGGACTGTTAGACACAACATGTTTCAGGCCTTTAACGCCCTTTCTCAAGTGTAACATACACAGACACAAAGTGAACATTTAAACACACCCACTCCACCCCTTTATTCTCAACATCCAATCTGGCTTGATATGTAAATTAAGAAAAAAGTTCAGTTTTGTGTCCACAGATGATCAAGATGAATCCAATTTTCTTCCACATTTTTAAAGAAATAATCAATACAGCAATGTCCATTCAAATAGATACATTTGTATAAAGTGAAATAAATACCTAGGGGCAGATTTACTAAATTCGAGTGAAGGGTTCGAATTAAAAAAACTTCGAATTTCGAAGTGTTTTTTGGGCTACTTCGACCATTGAATGGGCTACTTCGACCTTCGACTACGACTATTGAACGATTCGAAGTACTGTCTCTTTAAAAAAAAAAGCTACCGAACTCAATGTTAGCCTATGGGGAAGGTCCCCATAGGCTTGCCCAAGTTTTTTTGATCGAAGGATATTCATTCGATCGTTGGATTAAAATCCTTCGAATCGTTCGATTCTAAGGATTTAATCGTTCGATCGAATGAAAAATCCTTCGATCGATCGATCGCATTTTCAGCGCTAAATCCTTCGACTTCGATATTCGAAGTCGAAGGATTTAAATTCCTAGTCGAATATCGAGGGTTAATTAACCCTCGATATTCGACCCATAGTGAATCGGCCCCCTAGTGTCTGAAGTGCTTGGAATCACATGGAATAAATACATAGTATTAAAAGTACATGAAAGCACCAACCTTTTAAAAAACAAAATTTAGATACAAACTTTAATACAAAGAATCAACTTGGTGGTACCGCCATTATAGGTCTACCCCAGCTTCATATTAAAAACAATTAAAAAACTTGAGGCTATTAAAAAAACGTAACTATAAATTCTTACCCTATTTCTGTCGTTACTGTGACATTTTATCTTCAAGTTTTAAGGTCTGCAAAGTAAAGGATTTATATTGTTCGTATTACAAATACGTTTTTTAAACTCCATGAATCATTGAGACCATCAGGGTAAAGTGTAGAAAGCTTCTTGATCCATCTACCTTCTTTCTGCAAAAGTCTTTTCAGTCTATTATCTCCTCTCCTATCAGGGGCAGCTTCCTCGAGGACACACCAGCGCAGTTGCATGGGGTTATGTTTATGATTTTATTTCCACCTGCTAAAGTGACCCAAGGGCAGGGAAGGTGAGACAAGGTTATTGGTTTGTGTGCAGAAACACAAAGGTGGTCTCAGCACTCAACTCTGATCTCATCAGTTAATATCATATTATCTCTCAGAACAGGAAGAACCACAAGTGTCAAAATAGTTTTTTCCCATTTAGAGTTCCCTGTTAAATGGTCTGTCCCTTGAAGGAATGAATGGAATTAATGACCGTGATGAGCTTAATGGAGCTGTCACAGTTCTTTATAGCAGCCATAGATTTTCCATTCGTTCTCTGCGTAGGGCTTCACATTGCATTTTGCTGTATGTTTCTAGTGCAGTAAGCTGACAATCAGTTATTAGGGACCCTATGCACAATGCTGTGTCTTTTCTACCTATATGCTAAAATATCAGAGATGGACAACCCATGGACCTGAAAGAGCTCCAACTAACATTTAATTTGTCCTATGATACTATATTTACTGTATATATATTTATGTAGGGAAATTAAGCAGAGCAGGCAGTAATCCTTCCAACATTTCCCCTTGTCTCTGTCCATATATATTAGGTATCTATCTAGTCACTAGTGCTACCAATCACTGTTTCTGTAAGGAAATGAGAGCAGAGCAGGCAGTAACCCTTCCAACATTTCCCCTTGTCTTTGTCTCTATATATCAGGTACCTATCTAGTGCTACCAATCACTATTTATCTAGGAAAATGAAAACAAAGCAGACAGTAACCCTTCCAAAATATAAAAACCCCATATATTAGTCAACTATTTAGTCCTACAAAGCTGAGTATATGTTAACCCATTTTGGCCTCTTATCAGACAACGAGAAAGGCAAGTGTGTGGCTGCCACATCTCCGGAACTTATTGACCAACTGATCTCTATTGATGATTTCAGACATATCCCCTTTATTTCTGACAGTGGGCCCTGATTTAGAGTGCCACCTAGCAAATCATGACAGTTTTCCACACTATTTATATTATGATACATAGGGGTCCGTTTACTAAAGCGCGGTAAAAGTGTTCACACAAAATATAGACAAATTTTCGCCAGATTACTAACCTGCGGTAAATATAAATTTGCAAATTTTCTTACACAAAAATATGTTTTCACTAGTTATCATATTTGCTGGAAATAAGGCTACGTACACATTAACGCCTGGTTTACTAAACAGAGAAATGTGCAAAAGACTACATTTACGCAAGAATATTCTCAGAGGCGTATTATTGGCAGCGGGCATCACAGTCCAAGGATTCGTCAGCCTCTACGCTTTTTTCGTTTCATTGTGATTGGACATTAAACTGTGCATTTCTATGAAGCAAAGAGATTGACTGGTATGATTTCTTGTTCCTATGATTCTATTGGCAGAAGGGTTTATATGATGCAGACATGTTTGATTGGTGTTACTCTGGTGATGTTGTTGGATGGTATAATCGTCAGTCAATAAAGTTTATGAGTTTTGAAGATGCATTTCTGGCCATAAATGTCACAGTAAAAATTGCCATAATAACCGCCATAAAACAAGACTATAGCATAAATATTTGCAAAAATGTAATTTGTTGCCAGAAAATTCGCAACTCGCTAAAATTACAGCTAACGTAAGATGGTTCCATATTGTAGTTACCGCAAGTGATCGCAATGACTTCTGAGCGCATCGCTGTTTAGTAAACTTAGTCGCTGTGAATATTATGGCGGAAAAATATTCTCAGCGATAACATGTGGAAACTTAAAGTCAGATTTACCGCACTTTAGTAAACGGACCCCATAATGATTATGATTTCCGAGGCTCCTGAACTTGTCGCCTTTACCTTTCTTGCAGGGTTATCTAAAGGACAAAGAACCCCCAAAGGTATTTTTCTTGGGCTGGTGTATCTTTTAGGGAAAAAATGAACAGGCCCGGCGAAATAAGTAACTCAGTTCTGCACCTCCATCTTTCTTGCTTTTCCCAGTAATCCCTAGTGCAGATTTCAGTGAGATGTAAAAATGGACTTCTGGTAAAGCTAAATAAGATGGTGACATGGCTTTATTATAATTATTTGTTATTATTTTAGGTTTAAATAAACAGTCATCTAAACTGACCTTTAGACTGCCTGCACTTCCTTTGGGTCATAGCCATAGCGTGGGAACATCTGTACCAAGATCACTCTGGAATGGTGAAAACATACCTCCCAACATTTGAAAAATAGAAAGAGGGACAAAAAGATTTGCTACATGTAGTGTGGTGACAATTGCCAAAAGAACAATCTCCACCAGTGCTGACTTCTTTAATTCCTTATTCCCAAGTAATAGGGTCCAACAGGGTAAGAGGGAGCACCTGTCCTTAAATGACTAAACTATCTTTTCAGAATTGGTGGAGGGTGCAGGGCCTTTATATAAATGGTGAATAAGAGGCACTGTGCCCGAGGCTTCTTCCTTTGCTATCTCAATGGAACATGATGCTCTATAGAAGGATGGTGGAAGATAATTAACTCTTCAATTGGTTTTCAGTAGTGATGGGCGAATTTATTTGTTTATTCCAATTTGTGCGATTTGCCGCCTGCGAATAAATTCCCGAAACGCCCGTGAAAATTCGCGACAAAAATTTGCCGTCAAAATTTTGTCTTTCAAAAAAACGGACGCTGGCGTCAAAAACGGGCGCCGGCGTCAAAAAACGTGCGCCGGCGTCAGAAACGAGACGCCGGCGCCGTTTTGCAAATTTTTTGCCATTTCGCGAATTTCGCAAATTTTTCGGCGAAGCAAAACGGCTCAAATTTGCCCATCACTAGTTTTCATTATTTATTTTTAATACTTATTTGCCTTTTTCTTCTGACTCTTTGCAGCTTTCAAATGGGCGTCGCTGACTCCCTTCTAAAAAAACGAATGTTCTGTAAGGCTACACATGTATTGTTATTGTTACGTTTTATTACTGATCCTTCTATTCAGGTCCTCTCCTATTCATATCAAATCAATGCATGGTTGCTAGAGTAATTTGGACGCTAGTCCAAATTGAAGAGCTGCTGAATAAAAACTCAAAAACCACAAATAATAACAATAAAAAAACAAAATTGCAAATTGTCTCAGAATATCACTCTCTACATAATACTAAAAGTTATCCAAATGTAAACAACCATTTTAATAACGTTAAGGTGACCATAGATGCAAAGATCCGCTCGTTAAGCGGCATTCCCAAACGAGAGGATTGTTCCCCAATATGCCATTAACGAGCATCGCTATTTCGGAGGTAATCTGAATGTTCGGGTCAATATCAAACCTGTTTGATCGACCAAACGACCGAAAGATGTTGGCACTCTCCACACCCGATCCAAAAATCGTACAAATCCGTCTATGGCCAGCTTTACTCACTAAACGGGTGCTGCTGATTCAGGGGGTCCTTTACTAAAGTGCAGAAATATATAGAATTTTTTTTACTTACAATGCATTCCAGTATAATTAGGCCCACCGCACTCTACATGCAGATGCTAGGAGTTTCAGTCCTATGAGAGACAGAGTTGTATTATAAATAAAGTTGAGTTTTAAATAATGTGGCCCATTACTATTTGTAAAGAGGTTTGCCTCTAGTAATTAGACAGGTCAATTCAATTACTAAAATGCACCAATAACTAGGGATGCACCGAATCCACTTTTTTGGATTCGGCCGAACCCCCGAATCCTTCACGAAGGATTCAGCCGAATACCGAACCGAATCTGAACCCTAATTTGCATATGCAAATTAGGGGTGGGAAGGGGAAAACATTTTTTACTTCCTTGTTTTCTGACAAAAAGTCACGCAATTTCCCTCCCTGCCCCTAATTTGCATATGCAAATTAGGATTCGGATTCAGTTCGGCCGGGCAGAAGGATTCGGCCGAATCCGAATCCTGCTGAAAAAGGCCGAATCCTGGCTGAATCCCGAACCGAATCCTGGATTCGGTGCATCCCTACCAATAACAAGGGCAAAAGACAGGCGGGCCATTTAAAACATAAAAGCACAATGCGAGGAGGTGTGAGGAGTGTAAAAGCATGGTCAGACAAATGGAGAATAAAAGCCCAGGATTAACATCTCGGAAGTAAGGGTGAACTAATGACAAATAAAGCAGCCATAATCGTACATGGGAAATCGTGCAGTAACCTTATATGTGGATAGACACTAATAGATCTTTTTACCAGACTTCCCTTTTTTCCTGTACATATAAATAAATGTTTTCCCTCAATATCATTGGTAAGAATGTATAAAGGGCAATATGTTTTTATTGCCTGGATGTAACTTTCCAAAAGAGGTTTATAAGCAGCTAAAAAATGATGGCATTTTACAACCTGGTTTTTCTTTTTCTTTTTTTCAACTATTGTATTGTCAAACCTGAAAATATCTGTATTAGCAATCACCGTGAAGTTCCATAACCATATAAAGGCCATTACTATCCTCAGATATTACAGGCGGCACAGTGCTTTCTTTTAACATACAGTATTATACCCAATTTCTATTACGTACAGGGATACTTACGACACATAGAAACTAATACTAATCACAAGGTGGCGGAACTTGTGAGATTTTTTTTATTTTTCCAAAAGACATGTCTAGAAAGCCCAATGCACATGTGAATGGGTTGTTAACTGAATGTTCAGATCCTCTGTATAACAATTCTGATCTTTAATTTGAAATAAAGATCCCTTTAGTCGTATCTTGTGTTGTTAGCAGAGTATCTGGGTAATCTGGAGGTGCAGTAACAGTCAGGACTTATCAATCAGTTTGATGCTGCAAGCAATTCTGACACTTTCTTCTCCTCGCTACATGCAGAAGAAAAAGGGTGTAACATCATAGCTTGGAGGTTATTCCCAGAATGTACGTTTTAATACAATTTTATGAACACACAACAATATGAGCACTGACACCTACTGGCAGAAGTAAATAATAGTATAACACAGTATATGAGTGAGAAGGATTTTGTTGCTACACTCACTAGTCTAACACCCCCTCTCAACAAATACTTCTCATATTAGTCCCATCCTTGTACTTAGCTTCTCAAATTTGAAACTTAGTAATGGCTTTGCCATAGCATCTGCTATCATATTGTCAGTCTCACATACCTACCAACCGTCCTGTTTTCCAGGGGACAGTCCCGATTTTGACATTTCAATCTGCAGTTCCAGATTGTTACTGAAATGTCCTGGAGATTCTCTTTGATCTCCTGCACTGAACAGCCAAAAAATATACAATGTTTCTGAAATGTAATTAAATAACAGGCTTTTGGCAGTGAGCCCAGAATACTTGGCACCCGCACTTAGATACATTTGTAACAATTTAAGATAAGCAAAGATACAATTGTAACTATTTAAAATAAGCAAGTCTCTTGGGGAAACTGTGACTTGCAGCTTAAAGGGAAATTCACCTTCATTAGCAAAACTGTAATAACACATAAAACCCCCACAAATGTGTTCAAACCTTCCATAACCTGCCAAATTTTGTAAAATGGATGTGGTAATTAGGGGGCATGGCCATAAAATGGGCATGGTAAAAAAAAATTCAGATCTTTTTGTCCCTCTTTCTATTTTTCAAATGTTGGGAGGTATGGTCTCATATCTGGCCAAAGATATCAGCTAGAAGTACAAGATTGTCCGGCTCTGATGGGGTTTGACCACTGGGCCAGGAGAGCAGCCAGTAAGTTCTTATTTGATTTTCTGCTGGGTCTCAGGTTTATTCATTTCACCCCAGCATCCTTGGTGGGTCGGGGTCAGCCAATCAGGGTTGACCCTGCCCTTTATAAGGCCAGCCCTCCTCACTGCTGGTGTCTGAGAATTGGGCTAACCTGAGCATTGAGGCACTGCCCCTAGCTCTAGTTTCCCTGTTCTTGCCTTGCCCTGCTCTTGCCTAGTTTGTGTCCTGTTCCCTGCTCCTGGTTCTTGCCCTTTCTGTCTTACTCCAGTGTAAGGAACTCCCTGGTTTCGAACCAGGGACCTGCTGTGTTCCAGACACTGCTCCTCCTTATTGAGTCACAGGAGGCGGGTTGAGTTTGGCCTGGTTCTAAGAGGACTGCTGCTTTGCTGCCTCCAGGTCAGTCTGTCCTAGTGCACCCCCTCGATCCAGCTGAGGGCAATTATGAATTAGAGCACTACTTAAGCCTGTTCCCCCAACCCCCCTTTTCTGGATTATTAGCTAAAACCACTGACTCCTTCCTGTCTTGTTCCTGAAACCTGTTATCCAGAATTCTTGTTTTGTTACTGAGTCCTGAAATCCAGTTTTTCCTGCTCCTGACAATATTCCGTTATTCCTTGTTTCATTCTTGTACCCCTTCTTGATCTGTTTTTGACTTCCCAGAATTGACCTTGGCCTGATATCGGACATTGCATGAACTCTGCATGTCTTGATCTTTTTGCCTTAATCTGATTCTGTTTGTCTGCCACCTGCCCTTCAATTTCAGCTTGTTTTTGGATTTGTATTTTTCTTGCTGTATATATTTTTCTGCATAAGGCTGCATATATTTTTTGTTCAATAAATACGCTAAGTTACTCGGCACCTTGGCTCCTATCTGCAAATCAAAACAGCCATCCCTCACATCCAGTCCTGTCTGCTCTCCAGTCTTAATGTTGCAGTCCTGTCTGGTCTATGCTCCTGGTCTGGTCTGTCCTGCATCAGTCTTCCTGCTTTGCCTCCTGATCTGATTCTGCTCTTTTCCTGTCCTTGCCTTGTTCTTGTTCACCCTTGTCCAGCTCCTGTCTGCTTTTGTCAGTCCTTCTCCAGTCCTGCTCTGCCTTGTCCAGGCCACTGCTGGCTCTGTCCTGTCCTGCTCTGCCTTGTCCAGTGCTTTGCTCGCTAATTTCTTATTTGGCCTGACCCTGATTCTACGCCCTTGTCACTCTGTTCCTGCCAGCACTGTATTAATACAGCACTGTATTAACTCACCTTCTCACCTCTGCCTCCTCAACACCCCCTAACTATCTTTGAAACAAGATATAGGCAAAAAGCGAATACGGGGGGAGGTAGCAGATGAGCAAACATAATTTATGTCCAAATCACATTTTATACTCTATATTATAAATTTAACCGTTTCATATTTTTACTCCTATTATATTGTTATCTGTTCATTTTATTATGATTGGATAGCTTATGTATTTACCCATTCTACCCCTAGTCTATATTGTCTTTTAATAGTTTTTTATCCAAGTCTATCCCTAAGTATAAAGTAAAAGTTTTTATTCTATATATTATGTATCTACTAAATATTTAATGTCAACCGTCCTGTTTTATCTTCTATCTCTGTAGTTCTACTGTCTTATGTCACCTGTTCTTTTTGATTAAGTTTTAGAGCCCTATCTTTTTATTCTCTAATAAATAATTAGACATTTATCTATTAATTCTGTCCTTAGTGTCATGAGCTAATAATAGCTGTAATGAGAATTTATTTTAGCTGTGATAGCACACAATCACCTATATGTAATAAAAGGCACTAAGTTTACCCAGGAGCAGTAACCCATAGCAACCAATAAGATATTTGCTTTTAAACAGGTGACCAGTTAATGCTGCCTGCTGATTGGTTGCTATGGGTTACTGCCCCATGGCAAACTTAGTGCCTTTTATTACATAACCCCCAATGTAGTTAAAACAGCTTGGAGCAATCGGATTATTTTTTTCTTTTTTCAATGTATTAATAGGTGGTACGTATTTTTAGTTGGTCCTTATTGTCTTTATTGTTCATCTGTCCTAATTGTAATGGCACCAAGCTGTGCAAGGAAGTGTGCATAGCGTAGGACTCGCGCACACACACACAGCTGCAAAAGTGAATAAGGCAGCAATGCAACTTGTTTGTTGTCTCAATGATTGCTAGCCTATACTTAGTGGTTCTGCTTGTGGGTTGTGCCAGGGTTGGGCACTGCTACTGCTGGTCACTGGAACATGTGGGTACAGCTATGGGGGTTACAGCTATGCAGTCGCTATGATCTTCCATGTGTTTAAAAAGACTAACAATTTGGAATTCTTGGCAACCACCTTTTACAAGTCAGAAAGGGAACAGCCCCTATCGTAAATGCAGAACAGGGTTTGATTCTTTCTGCCAACCACAAAGTCAGCTTCCAGAGGGGGACAATCACATGATAGTCTTGGTAGGCAATTATAGGGACCAATCCAACCCTAAATTGTGATTGTGCCAATTCTAGCTAATACTGCTAGGCCAATAGAGTGCTATTTAGTGAGCATGCCCAGTTTAGTCTAAGTATAAGTTCCAGACAGTGCTCAGCTCTTACAAGAGGACTTGGGGACAGTTATGTGTATTGTATCACAGAGGGTCCTGACTTTGTTTGCCCTCACAGTGGGGTTCAGCTACTGGGGAAGAACCGGAATGCCACTGGCAACTTAACATTAAAAAGAAATAAAGGCTGGAATTTCTGTGCCATTTGCCACACAATTATGTTGGGAAAGAGGAGATAACATTTTCTATAGAGTAAAAAAGAAAGTTGTTTCATCATTGTCCATCTGTCATTATCCGTCAGACTCTTGTCCCTCTGTTAAGCTGGCCACAGACGCAAAGACCTGATCGTACAAATCAATGTACAATCGGACTTTCCCATCTTCCGACCTGCCACTAACCATTCAGATCAAAGTCTTACCATTCTGACCAAATAAACTAGTTTAAGAACAGATCAGCCGATGTTCTGCCTCTGACAGCAATCATAGAATAGGCAAAGCTAGTGACAGTCTCCGACTGAAAATCGTACGATCAGCAATACACGCAGAGATATTATCAGCAGCCAACAGAAATGTTCTAACCTTTCTGATCAACCAAACAACCGATCTCCGCCGGACGAAAAATGTCGGGACTCTCCACACACGTTCCGAAAATCGTACGAATCCTCGATTCCTACGATCAGATCTTTGCGTCTATGGCCAGCTTTAGTCTGTCTGTCTATCTGTCCTTATTGTCCATTTGTACATCTGTTCTTGTTGGAGGGACAGAAAGGACAGACAAAGAGAAAGCACAGACAGGAGAGACATACAAAAATGATATGTACAGAAAGGACCGACGACAAAGTGGAATGGAGAAATGGACAGGACAGACAGATGGGTGGACAATAAGGACTGAAAGGAAAGACGGACAGACAGACACTTGGACAAACCGGAAAGAAAATCGATGGACACAAATGACAGATTCAAAGAAAGTACAGATGGCCAAAATCGATAAAAGGGACAAATGGTCAGGCGGAACAGGCGGACAGAGGGACAAAAAGGACAGACAGACAAAAAGTATAGAGCAAAGTTGGATAAAAAGTATAGATGAAGATAAAGGACAGATGTACAGACTGAAAAAAAGAGAGACTGACAGATGAATTGTTAGGAAAGATGGACAAACATACAAAAAGGACAGACATAAAAAGGACCTATGAACAGGTGGACAGAAGGACTAAAAAGGACATATATATATATATATATACACATACAGGGGGACAAAAAGCATAGATGGGCAGACGCCCTCTTTGTTTGTCAGTATAGCTAATGTGCCAAAAAGAAGAAATGGAGTCTGTACCTGTTAGGTGCCAAAGTGGGGTGCTCCCAGTTTTATTGGAGGTGCAGATTACAAACACGTGTGGCTCATAAATTTCGGGACTAGCTCAACCCTTCCTCAAGTGATAATTGTCATAGAGGCGTACACTGAATTTATACAAAAATGTAATGCTGCCATCTAGTGACCAACTATGGTCAAATTTTATGGTCCCATAAATATATCTTTAGTGTTTAAAAATACATAGACCAAATGTGAGGAAGTTCCAGAGTTTCAAATATCCCCCATTAATGTGAGCATTACAAAACAAAAGACAACAGCAAAAAATTAAAAGGGAATCATAACAACACAAGGTTTCTAGCAAAATTATTATACTGACTGACTAGATCAGAGGGAAGGAGGTTGCTAACTAGGGTTGTCAAATTTGTTTCTTATCTAAAATGGGCAGGGGGCAGGCCGGTGATGTAGGGGGGCAGGCCAGTGATGTAGGGGCGGGCCAGTGATGTCGGGAGGGCATCATGAGGCAGGGCGTGTGACATCAGGGGTGGGACTGATGACATATCGATCAGCAATTGGCTGATCACCATGTCATTTACTTCAATGTCCTGTCCGGATTTCCTAATTTGGAAATCCGGACAGGAACTTTTCACCTGGGCAGCCCAAAATACCAGGCTGTCCCGGTGAAATCCAGACATGTGGCAACCCTATTGCTAACTCACTCATTTTCAGGTATTCTGCATCATTCTACCAAGCTGCAATGTATGAAGGGGATGGTTATTAACAAAGATCACAGGAAACATGTATAGTTTATAGTAAATACTTTCAAGCCTTTGGAGACCAACGTATCCAACAACCATATCCACTAGGTTTCCCTTTATAAAAGTGTGGGAAATTCCAGGAACAAAGGGGCCAGAACTGCAATATAAACTGGGAGGGAGAGCTGGGCCTGCCCTGGGCAATACTGTTAATACAGGGAAGGAATTCTGTTTTATAACAACCCCTTCCTCTATTGGGAATATGAACCCAAGAGGAACCCACACATGTTACTTGATCTGTTCATGTAGTCTTATTCCTGTTTTGGGTAGCTGGTCTTCTTGCCTTGACAAGCTATCTGCATTTTGATGCTGGGTTCCTTGTCTGTACTGAATTGTAATATTATATGGCTGGAGGAAGAGGCTCCACCTAAGTAAATGCCCATTATCCCTAGACTCTATTTAGCCAACTAAGGAGATTGTGATCAGTGATTACCATGATTTTCCTGCTGTATAGGTATTGCTGGAACTTTTTTAGAGCCAGAACCAGAGCTAGACAATAGAAGTTTTCATTGTAGAAGTTAATGTAGGCCACAGGATATTCCTCCCCCTTGGCATTCACCTGACTTTAGGACTGTTCCCAGTCCAAAGGTGGAGGCATCTGTGTGAACCAGAAAACGTTGTTTGAAGCCTGGTGCAGCAAGAATGGGTGCACTGGTCAGGGCTTGTTTAAGTGATTTGAAGGCCTCTTCACAAGCAGATGTCCACAGCATGGCTCCAGGTCTGGCTAAGGCACTGAAATTGGGAATACATTTATGATAGTAACCAGCAGTAGGAAAGCTAATACCTGTTTTTTGGTCTGGGGAGTAGACCAGTCACAGATAGCTTCCACCATAGCTGGCTATGGGCATAACTGTCCACCTCCCACCCGGTGTCCTAAGTACTGCACCCAGGGGAGTCCCCTGGACTGGCTCCAGTGACCCTGACATGGGCTCCCTTAGCTGGAACCTCTTTTAGGGATTTGCAAATGAGGAAATCCAATGAGTCAATATAGAGGCTGGAGTACTGGAGTGATGGCTGTCCATAGATGAGTAACCACCATATTTCAGGGAAAGATAGATGCACAAAGTAAGGGCAAAGTCTTAATGTGAACCCACCATTTACACAGCATGAGAAACCAGCTGGCGGAGGCCAGAGCAGGAAGTCTTGCGGACAAAAATATACAACCTGCCCTGCCAACGTATCCTAAAATGGCCAGAAAAAATACCAGCTGCAGAACACACAACAATGCCTCCCATGTTTTTTATCAGGGGAAAGAATCGGCAACAGAACCCTAAGGTAGGGAGCCAGGAACCTTGGGAAGAGAAGCCAACAGACTCTTGGCTTCCATCACGGAATGACCCTTTATGGAAATTAACAAGGGAAGTAACCACCCACAGGAACCCAGTGCAGGGACCTAGGTGTCCTTGAGAGAAAAGCCAGCAGAACAGCCCTAAAGGGATGTTCCCTAATGGGAATTAATAGGCCTGGATGGGCTCCCACAGCTGGTTTCTAACCCTGGGTATATCATGGTTCCCTAGGCTTTGCCCTTCTAACTTCCCAGCTATATGTTGGTTCCCAATATAGGGACCCTGCTCTGGGTACTTCTCTCCCCAAGTCTTTTGTGATCTTTCTCATTGCTCACGCATAAGGTTTCTTCTCTCTGCGGATTTTGGAGAAGGGCAGCCCCTGGAAAAGAACCTTGAAAACAGGCTGCCAGTTTCTTACCTTGTAAAAAAGATTTCACTGGAGAGCTTTTTTAGTGAAACAGTGAAGACGTTTATTCAAGATGCATTAAAGTTTCTTACCTCCAGGTGTCTTGCACTAGGCAGGCACCCCACATGTTAATTTCCATAAAAGGGTGTTTCATAATGGGAACAAAGAGGCTCAGCTACTAACTTCTTTCCCCAAGGCACTTTGGACCCTGCCCTGGATTTCTGAACCCAGTTCCTATTGCTGGAGACTTCCTGAGTGGGGTGTTCTCCTAAAGGGAACTGTGAGGCTGGCTTTTCTCTGAAAGACTACTGTCACCCTGCCCTGGTTATTTCGTGGTTCCCCATCAAGACTTTTTCTCTTCTAACCTTCTTTGGGATATAGTGGTTCTGCTCTGTGTATTTCTCTCCCAAAGGTTTCTAAAAGAAGTTCCTCCACCCGTTGATTTCCGTAAATGGGTGTTCCCTAACAGCCTAAAGATACTTGACTGCTGGCCTTTCTCCCCATGGTACCTAGGACCCTGCCCTGGGCTCCTGTGTCTGATTCCTACTGTCAGTGACTTCTTGAGAGGGGAGTTCTGCAGTTCAGGGCACACAGCAATGCCCCAGATAGCACTGGAGTGGAAAAGGGGAAAAGTTGCCATCTCAATGGCATGGTTTCCACCAAAGAAAACCCTACTCAGCAATTTCTCAGGTGAAGGAATTGGCCACAGGATCCTCAGGCAGGGACCCAGGAAACTTGGGGAGAGAAGCCAGCTGCTTGGTTTCTGTAAGGGGAAAGCCCCTTTATGGAAATCAACAGTGGGAGGAACCACCCACAGGATCCCAGCGCAGGGTCTCAAGAGCCTTTGAGATAAAAGCCCCTAAGGGGGCATTCCCTTATGGGAATCAATAAGCCTGACTGACTGCTTCCCTCCTCAAGGCTCCTGGGACCTTGCCATTGGCTCCCACAGCTGGTTCCTCAAACTGGGTATATTGTGGTTCCCCTTCAAGACTTTGCCCTTACTTTGCCTTACTTTGCCCTTAATTTGCCCTTACTTTGCCCTTACTTTGCCCTTCCCTAACCTAACCTTCCCTGCAATCTGGCTTCCACCCAACACACTCAACTGAAACAGTACTCACAAAAGTAACCAATGATCTTCTCCTAGCAAAGTCTAAAGGTCACTATCCCATACTCATCCTTCTAGATCCACTACATTTCCTCTTTATGTTGGAGTTCCTCAAGACTCTGTCTTAGGCCCTCTGCTGTTCTCTTTGCTAGGAAAACGTATTTAGTCATTTGGCTTGCAGTCCTGTCTTTATTCAGAAGACACCCAACTCTTCTTTTCTACTTCTGACCTGTTTCCTTCTTTCCTTTCCCACATTAACAATTGGCTTTCTACTGTCTCCCTCTGGATGTCACAGCACTACTTGAAACTAAAACATTCTAAAACAAAACTCATTATATTTTCTTCCCTGTCCCTCAGATCTCCCTCACAGTTAACAACATTGCCTTTTAATTGACCACACAGGCACGCTGCCTAGGAATGATCTTAGATTCTCATCTGTCTTTTTCTCTGTGCATCCCAACACTTGCCAAATCTTGTTGTATTCAGCTGCACATCAATGCCTGAATATGATCATATCTCAGTTCAGATACAACTAAAATACATATCCAGCCTCTTATTATCTCCCGCCTTGACTACTGCAACTTACATTGTGCAGGTTTTCCAGCAAGTAGACTTTTACAAAGCCCCTAATCTGTCCAATCTGTCCTAAATGCTGCTGCTAGATGCATTCATCTATCTCCCCTCTCAACATCAGCTGCTCTCTTCGGCATATCCCTTTACTAACTCCCAAAGTCCTTTAGAATCAAAATTTTCTGTGGTTTATTCGTGTCAACAGATCCCTGCAATCAAACAGTTTGCTATCTTCCCGGTGCCAGGGTTCGGCATGTGGTTGATTGGGTAGATACATTTTTGGATGGAGCTGGGCATGACCCAACTGTTATGGTATATAAGTTGTGGTAGATAAATAATGGTAGATGGTGGAGCTTAAAGCGTTCAGGGATATAAGCTCTAAGATTAAAGAATAAGTAAACCTTTAAAATAAGTGACTGTAAAAATGATGAGAGTGCTATTGTAAGCACTTTTGCAATGTACATTCTTGTTTATTTTTTAATTCCAATATATTAAAGGATACGTGTACTGTTGAATGAATGTGTTACAGCAGCTCCACCTGCTGACCATTCTCACCACCAAGTAGTCAAGGAAGTTGTCAGGAGAAAGAAAGAGGGCTGCTCAGAAGTTCTTCTGGTTAGGAAAGATTTGAGAAAGGTTTCTAATTTTTTTCCTACCCATCAAACCAGATCTTTGGTTGTCTCCTGACAACTTCCTTGACTACTTGGTGGTCAGAATGGTTGGAAAATGACCAGCAGGTGGAGCTGTTGCAATAAAATTCATTCATATTAACACTAAATGTATCCTTTATCTTGGATTTAAGAAAAAAACAATGAATGCACATTGTAAAGGTTCTTAGAATAGTTCTTAGAATAATGGCTTAGTTGCTGGATGGGTATTTAAACTAGGCAAGGGGGTGAGCTACATAAAGGAAAATTAAACCATACTGACCGTGATTTTCCTTTCCTGGCCATTCTCCATATCAGCTATGTATGGGTTAACACATCCCCTTTTTAACACCAGACAGAAGACACTCACCTCCAAAAAATTTTAAAGCCTTTCCACTCAATTACACAGGTGTCTAAGTAACAAGCTGCCAGGTTAATTATCAATAATGAACGGGCGGGGGGGGGGAAATGTTGCTGACATGAAGTATGGCCAGGAAAGAAAGTATGTATGGTTTCATTTTCCTTTTTACCCTAGCCATATCCATGTCAGCTATGTATTGGGAAGTGCCTAAGCTTAACCCATTGGGAGGGTAATATAAGTAAATAATATCAAACTTAAAACAGTTCAAACAACTCAAAGAACATAAGTCCAGAGAAGAGAGATTATGTCCCTCATTCTAACCCAGCCAACACAACCATGTTAACCTATATACCCTTAAAGCAGAACCCCAGAAGATGACAGATGAAGGTCGTGCAAAAAAAAACATAGGTAAACGGATGAAATCTGCACACAAGAAAATTAAATCAGGAAGGTCACAATTACTAATTGCTACCATTATAATATGCAGGAATTATATGAACCAACACCTTCAAAAGAGATGCATGCTGGCAAGTGTTTTCAAAATCAAACACTGCAGTCTGACTGTGAACTGCTCAGTCTAAATGTAAGAAAATCAGATGCCATAAAATCTGAAATTTAGATGCCATAAAAGAATTTTTATTTTATTACAATAAATTTTATTTCTATAGTAAGGCAAATCCAACGTCCATACCTTGACTCATTGATCATTCCACACAGAGTAAGGCAAATGGGAAGCATTTGCTGTATGGAATCTGTGGGAACCCAGGTCTTAACCAAACTACACAGAGCAAGATTCAGGATTATCCAGCAAAATAGAAGATCTTAGAGCTGAGAAGTATCAAAGCTAAATGCATTATGCGCCATGCATAGCCCTCATATGTAAACATGGAACCCTTTTTTGGATTCTAGTAGAGTAAAATAAAATACCCTAGAGTTCCACCATTCCATGGAGCAAACTATGCAAGGAATGAGCCATACCAGAAACAATTCCCTTTAACAAAGCCACCTGAACATGGTATTCCTCAAAACAAGCACAGTGTAGGCAAACCCCAAATGAATTGCAGATCTGCTTGCTGCGGCTCGGTCTTGAGGCTTTGCCTGTCACGTCGTCTATACAGCCCTCACACTTGCTGGTGGCTTCTTGAGTGTGCGACCATGGTAAGCTAACGGTTAGCTTACCGTGGTCGCACACTCATGAAGCCGCCAGCAGGTGATAGGGCTGTATAGACATCCCAGGAGTGACAGGCAAGACCGAGCCACAGCAAGATAATTCATCATGGTCCTTACTGCGTTCACACACTAAAGAATGTACCCCAGTATGAATTTTCTGATAACACTAACCCCAGGGCCGGATTTGAGCAAGCGGCGCCCCAAGGCCGCATAGTCCAATCGCCGGACATCTCTCTCTCGTGCGCACACACCTTCCCGTGGCCGCATGGTCCTATCACCAGCTGTAACATGTAAAACCCCTTGTGCGCACGCCAGCGGTTCTCATTACCGGAGCACCCACTGCTAAAATTTTGAAGCCCTAGGCCCGGGCCTGACTAACCCATGTATAACATAGCAACAATTATGGAAATAGATGTCAGTGATAAGCCCTGCATTTATACACCAATAGGATAATAGAATAATCTAGTGCTGATCAACTACACAGAATGTGTAATAACAAGTCTATCCACCATGTGGAACTCCTGAAACAGTATAGAATGATTATGTTGCTCTCCAAATTGGCAAAAAAAGGCAAACTGCCTGTTGTACAGTTTCCCTGTAAATCATTAAATAGGTAGAAATTAACATTATCCCTTAACATGACGTTGGCTGCTATTGACATTAAGCTGCAAAGAATAATCTGCCATGCTAATAATAAGAATGATAAACATACAACAGTGCACCTCCTACTTTATCTTGGTACCCACCAAGAAGTCCCGTTTCCATGGAGACAGATAAGGTGGTTGTCATGGGGACAACATCCATAGATCAGGGACAAGCACTGGATGTAACATTTACAACTGTGAAACATAAAGTGTATCAGTCAGCCACTATTTTAAAAAGAATCAGAATAAATAGATACTTTTAACATAACTGGGGATATATGTAGTGTGGGACTCCAGACTATAGGGCTCATTAAATCCATAAGTGCATCTGAAAACTTAAACTTTTCCCCACAGTGAGTTGCATGCAAAAGTACTTTAATTAAAGGCACTTCCATATAGTTGGGCTCAGTGCCGATCAGTCCTTCCTGCCTTCCGTTCTGAATCAGGTGCTCCTGTACCTATTGACACATGGTGTAACATAAGGTAACTCAAACTCAGAACACACTCTAAGGACCCAGTCTTGGCTTACTCTTCTGCCTTTAGCAGCCGCCTTTGGCTTTGGGTGGAGCCCTCCTCTACTCAGATGACGCCAGGGCTTAATGTGAGAGGTCCAAAGAGCAGGGAATGGCTAGGAAACCAAACATGTTAAAGTAGAACAGGAACTGGAAGCTTAGTCAATGGCCAGACCGGGTCACTATCAGACAAAGCAGTAAGCAAACAGGAAATAGAGACATGGTCAGAGTCACAGGTCCGGATCAGAATCAACAGAAGCACAGCACAAAATCAAAATCCGAAGAATGGTCAATGAATGGGCATAGGTCAGTACAGGTGGCAAAGAATCAATAGTCAAGAACAGGCAGAGTCAAGGACCAGGATTAGAACAGATAAAGCGCACCCAGGAACTATAAAGATAGACCTACATTGTACAGTGACTACGCAGACGAAGTCTCTTGAATTTTCGATCCAAACGCGATGATGTCAGAAGCCACACAAATGCGCATCATTTACAGATTGGCGTGAAAGAGAAAGGAGATGGCAGGCGTCCTTGCCGGGAGCACAGATTACCACCAGGGAAGCCTGGAGCTAACACAATCTCCCTACAAGCTGGTAGCTCCAAGGTTCCCTTTGTGTCCTGCATCAATAGGTTTACCAGTTATGACTCCAGGCAGACTTAAAAAAAAATGTTGTGCAATATAGGAAGCAAACGTGCAGTTGTGTCCATTTTGGTGGATTTGATGCAATTGTGGAAGGTACAGAGCAATTGCTTCTAGAGAATTACCCTTTTGCATCTGCAATGAAGCCGGAATTTTGGAGAAAACTGGTGCATTGTGGGAAAAAATATACAGTAGCAATTGTGCTTGAAATTGCTTTGCTCACTTTGTCTCGGTAAGTGAATGCACCCTTATCTATCGGGCTGGAGTGCCACACTCTCTGTAACAAGGGGAGGGGGGCAAACTCCTGGAATTTCTGCAATGGTGGAATGCAGTGTCTTTTGAACCAAGGTGCAAGTGAGGCTTTTGGACTTTTTTTTTTTTTAAAAAAAAAATACAATTCAATATGCATCAAAATCAGGGGGTTGCTGTGATTTCCACCCTCTGGTTTTGGAAATAAGTGAAGGCAGATGGTTCTGTAACTCTTGCTGTGGCAGAGGGGGTAAATTGTTGTGCTGAATGGTGAAAAGCAGGTAGGGTTCCAACCTTTCTATGCTGACAATACCACTCAAAGGGGAGGACTGTGACATAAATCGGTATGGTCGCATCATTAAGGATTTGGAGTTCAGATAGGAGTTTTGTGCCTTTCCTGGGGAGGATTTTTTTGCCCTTCCCAGAAGAAATATTTAGTCAAATTTAAAACCAGAGTCAATAAAAAGAAAAAAATGACAAGGGGTGGCATAAAGAGGGGTGAAAGTGATATACTTATACCCCTAGTTTTAATGTTAGCATTAGTAAAACGTAATATACTGCTAAAACCTACAGATGCCCTGTAGCTGAGTAGCTCTCATTGGAAATGACTAGGGAAGATGAAACATTTATTGGTTTAGTTACAAGGATTTAAACAATGCCTCCTAGTGACTTGTTTTCGGTTGTGCAGATTAAATCTACAGCGGGACCATTAAATATATATTTTGGTTAATGAAATTGCAGGTTTTGCTTTTGTACTTCCTTGTAATCAGAGTGATTGATGCCAATAGTGTATTGTACAGTATAATCAGTTTGCCAAGAGATGTCATACTTATTTTCTTACATGTCATGCGGCGTATTCATTGTATCATTTTATCAGCACAACCAATGCACTATATTCACTAAGCGCCGAAGCGCCGAACGCTAGCGTTAATTCGCTAGCGTTAATTCGCTAGCGTTTGGCATTTTCGCTACTGCGCAAATTCACTAACGAACGCTGGCGTATTTTCGCTAGTGTTACTACGCATCCTTACGCCAGGCGTATTTTCGCTAGCGATGTAACTACGCAAATTCACTAACTTGCGCAGTGTACTGAATGTTACCTTTTACGCTAGACCTCCTTCGCCACCTCAGACCTGGCGAAGCGCAATAGAGTAGATAGGGATTGTTTCCAAAAAAGTCAATTTTTTTTCTAAGTCCCAAAAAACGCTCCCCTACATTTCCTGACTCATGGCAACTTACCTAGACAGTGGGCACATGTGTAGGGCAAAATAAAATTTATATTTGCTGATTTGAAGGTTTTCTAGGCATTTGTACGTGTTCCTCCATTGAAATTTGAATTTCACGCTGTATGCAAATTAGCCTTCGCTAGCGTAACTTCGCTTTATATAGCGAATCAACACTAGCGCAACTTCGCAACCTTACGCTACCCCTGTGCGCAACTTCGGATTTTAGTGAATTTGCGGAGCGCTGGCGAAACTACGCCTGCCGAAGTGCGGCGAAGTGCGGCGAAGTTGCGACATTTTTATGAATTACTCGTAAACTCATTTTTTTACAGACAATTTTGCAAACACTTTAGGCTCTCCAAAATGAAAATGTCGGTCAAATTGTCTTTTGAAAAGTCTTGGTAAATGTCGTCTGTACGATGAAAAGATATACGACATTTTAGTCGTATATTTTAGACGAAAATTGTCGGACTTACGAGACATTCAGAGATGATAACATCTGCCTTTGTGAATTTGCCGTTCATACGACATTTTACAAATTTGTCGACCGCCACTTCTGGGTTACTTATTTTACCGACACTTTTGTGAATTCCCCCCATAGACTCCAACTATGTTTGTGTAAGTTTTGTGTTCAGTGGCCTCTGTACATTATCTGCAGCTCCTTAAAGGAGAACTGACTAAAGAAGTAGCTAGAAATGTTGTACATTATGTTTTGGGCTTTTGTACCAGCCCAAGGCAACCACAGCCCTTTAGCAGTTAAGATCTTTGTCTCCAAAGATGCCCCTGTAGCTCCCCATCTTCATTTCTGCTGATTCACTGCACATGCTCTGTGCTGTTGCTGATGACCCCCTTTGACAAGTTTGAAGTTCTGGATCATTGCTGCTATTGAGAAGCTGAAACTTTAGGCTGGTGCAATAAGTGCAGTATATAAAATATGGCATTTTTAGGGTTTACTTCTCCTTTAAGTGCTATCAGAATCATGAATTTATGTGCAAAGTTTGCATGCATTTTGCTGAAATACCACAAGATGGTGCCACACTCCATAGTAGCAGTAATAGTAGTACCAGAAACGATTTTAGGCTCCCCAACCCCTTGGATGTTGCTCTCAGTGGCTTCAGAGCAGATGCTTATTTTTGAATTCCAGGCTTGGAGGAAAGTTTTGGTTGCATAAAAACTAGGTGTCCTACCAAACAGAGGCTCCTGTAGGCTGCCAATCCACATAGGGGCTACCAATAGTCACAACCCTTATTTGGCACCACCCAGGAACATTTTTCATGCGTGTGTTGCTCCCCAACTCTTTTTACATCGGAATGTTGCTCATGGGTGGAAAAAGGTTGGGGACCCCTGCTCTAAGGGAATGTGCTATCTGGGGGAGAAGATCTAAATATTTCCAAGGGAGAACTTACAGTTATATAAATGAACATGTAGCAGTTTTCTCCTTTTAGGGGATGTTTAGAAGAAAACAATAATACATTTACATCTCACAGTATTGTCTTACAGTTCAGTGGCAGTTTTATATTTCTTTCACCTGCACCAAATCTGGCCCTTAAACTACCTCAGTGAATGAATAAGTTGCTCCTCCTATATTTGTGGCATACCCAATAAAGGTTTGCAGTTAAACATTAGTGCTGGGGGGATCCTGATCCTTGCTTGTATGGAAGCCAGGGCCGTATTTATATATAGGAAATCCGGTGACGGAGATGAGGGGTATGGAGTACGAGCGGAACGCTGTTTGTGACGTCACCGCACATGGCGCAATCGCATACATTGCGTGATGTCAGCGCACCATCACATGACGTCAGCGTGCACAACGTAGGGGTGTGTATAGGTCCGGTGCCTGGGGTGGCATCAGACCTAAATACAGCCCTGAAGGAAGCATGGGGGTCCTGATCCTTATCTACCTGGCAGCACCCATGGTTATAAATACAAATGTTCACAGAATATTACATGCATTCAATAAGGAAACCCTCAAACTGTACTGGCTAATGTAAATAATATGGCAGCCCCCTCAAATATGCATAAGCACGAATATGCAAAGAAGGAATGTTCTGGGCACAAAGGACACTATACCCTAATGCTGTACTTTCTAAGGAAAACAATATGGAACCTCCCAACCATATGTATAAATACGAATATACAAAGTAGGCTTGTTCTTGGCATACAATAAGCTATAACCACCATACTGCAGAATTATGCTTAGGGGTGGCATTAAAAGGTAGTGGGTTTAACATAAAGGAGGTGTGGAGTTGTAATACAAATAGGAGGGGCAATAAAAAAATTGGGCAAAGAAGGATTGAGGACAGATTATGGAAAGATCGTGGAATAAAAAAAATTAAAAAAGATAAGCAACTACATTGTTGTTAAATTTGGCCTTTGCAGGGGTTTGCTGGCTAGGCCAGTAAATTAGCATATAGGTGGCAACCCTACATGCAGCATATTTAACCATAACACACCATCTACACTAGGAATCATAATTAGGACTATTATATACTGTATATTACATGCAGATAATCCAAAGGCTGCAGCACCATTAGTAAAATATATTCTGCAGACTACATTAATTTCTAAGCAGGCACCTATAAAATGGTTTTTATATTTGATAAAAAGGAAACACCTTTAAACACCTTACCCTCTAGTCAAGAGTCAAGAGTGAGTTTATTGTCATTTCATCCATATACGTTTGTACAGTACACAGTGAAAGGAAACAACGTTCCTCTAGGACCATGGTGCTACACACAACATAGATGTACCGGACAACAGACAAAAAGTGCAAGTGCAAAAATATGCAACTCATGCAAGACAGGACAGCACAGTGCAAGGACAGGACAAGACAGTGCACACTCAGCAGATGTAATGTGTTAAGTAAATAATGCTAAACGTCAGACATGATGGGTGTATCATTGTGATATGACAGTAGTAAGAACATGATAAAGTGCAGATGTGTTTATAGAGAACAATTGTATCCAATGGCTATTTATTTATACAGTGGCGTACAGTGGCTGTGTAACGTTGAGGTATATAGTAAGGTCAGATGGAGTGTGTGTGTGAGAGAGAGCTGTCCGGTCCCTGAGTATTCAGGAGTCTTATGGCTTGGGGGAAGAAACTGTTACACAGTCTGGTAGTGAGGGCCATAATGCTTCGGTACCTTTTCCTAGATGGCAGGAGTGTGAGGGGTGTGTTGGATCAGCCACAATGCTGGTGGCTTTACGGATGCAGCGAGTGGTGTAAATGTCTGTGATGGAAGGAAGAGAGACACCTATGATCTTCTCTGCTGTCTTCACTATCCTCTGTAGGGTTTTGCGCTCCATGACATGCATGCATTTCCCAGCCCAGACCGTGATACAGCTGCTCAGGATTCTCTCGATAGTCCCTCCGTAGAAGGTTTTGAGTATGGATGGTGGGAGATGGGATTTCCTCAGCTTGCACAGGAAGTAGAGGCGCTGTTGGGCTTTCTTAGCTAAGTAGCTGGTGTTGTGGGACCAGGTGAGGTTCTCCGCCAGGTGGACACCAAGGAATTTGGTGCTTTTGACGATCTCCACATTAGAGCCGTCGATGTACAGTGGCAGGTGGTCACTCCTATCTTCTCAAAGTCAACAACCATCTCCTTTGTTTTGTCTACATTGAGACACAGGTTGTAGTCTCTGCACCAGTCTGTTAACTGCTGCACCTCCTCTCTGTATGGTGACTCGTCATTATTGCTGATGAGACCCACCATGGTCGTGTCATCAGTGACACATGACAGTGATAGTGAGTCCTGTGAGTTTCCTGGAGCGCAGATCAAGCAAATTGAAGTAACAGCAGTCAGGAGGGTTCAAACCAATAACTTCTTTATTCAATACAGGGCAGTGGATCTTGGTCCAATCAGGCAATACAATCTTCAAAGACATTCAATACAAACAGTGGAAATCCTCCATACTTAATAGTAGTAAACAGTGTCGGACTGGCCCGGCGGGACACAGGGAAAAAACCCGGTGGGCCCCCATCCCTCATGGGCCCCCGCCGGGCCAGACACCCTATCACCATATTGTGAATCCCCCCAAAAAAATTAATCTCAGTGCTGGGTGGTGCCATTCGCGCCTTGATGCGTGTGTGTGCGACAAGTGGCGCCTCAGTAGGGGGTGGGCAGGGAGGCCGAAGGGGGGCCCTGCACAGCGGTCCTGGTGGGCCCCAGGCCCCCCCAGTCCGACCCTGGTAGTAAACTCAGATCCAGCAGTCTCAGGGTGGTACAGCCTATCTTGGTGAATCCTCCACAGCACTAGGGATCTCACGGGGTAACTTGCTCCTTGGCACTGTCCTTGTTCCTGAGCTCATCCACTCATGTCCCTGTCTGGAGGGTTGTTCACTGCAAGGGTACTAACCCCAACTACTCTGCTTGTTGGAGCCAAAAAGCTGCCCACTAAATACACTGCCTCTAACTTTTGCTCCTAGAGCGACTATTACACAAATTCTAAATAAACTTTCCTTAACCAGGGTCTGTCACTGACTCAGACCTGACTCTTGTATCCACCTCCCTGTAAGGTGGAATACAGGGAGAGCCCTGAGCTTTCCCTTTTACACTTTTAAACACTGGCACTTACTGGGCAATAATAAACTAGATCAAATTAAAATAGACCCAGAAAAGGAGACAATAGCTGCCGGGGTAGATCAAAAGACCACATAGGTGTCCAAATATATAGGGGAAGCTGCCTGAGCAAAAACACTCAACCCTCAGGGTCTCTACATATGGAATATAGAACAGCCATTTCGAAATAAATGCCACCATCTTGGGTTGTCAGACTTAAAGGAGAATAAGATTTAGCCAGATTCTCCCTCCCAGTCAAAACACCTTTTAAATAAAAAATTATTAAACAATATAATATATGGGAAGCAAGGCAGAGCCTTATTTATATACAGTATGTCCCCAGGATGACAACTTTAAAGGGGTGGCAGTCAGGTGCCTATATAAAAAAGAAATGATCTCCCCAGCTACCACCAGATCTTTCTGTCTAAATCCAGCAGTGGAGCTGGGGGAGTAAGGGGTGCCTGGGCCATGCATTGGCGAAGTGACATCACACACACAGACACACACAGTGCGCATGCACATTTGCCTGAGGGGGGGTTGTCCTTAGGCACGGTTCCTAGGGTGCCACTGGACCAAAATACAACACCGAGGAAAGGTAATGCTGACTAGTGTGTTGTGTGCAGTTCCTACCATGTCCTGCTATGACAACATTTTGCAAGTTACAATTGGCTGCGGAACAGTCCCGCTTTTGACAGCTCAACCCGCAGTCCCGCGTTTGTACTGGAAAGTCCCAACTTTCTCTGCACTGAACAGCCAGAAAAAGATACAAAGTTTCTAACTTTATTGGCTTTTGGCAGAGCGCCCAGAACAGCTAACAGGTGCAAATAAGATACTTTGTAACAATTTTGAGATTAGCAAATAAGTAGTTGTAACAATTTAGATAAGGAGGTCCCTTAGGGAAAATTAGGTTTCACAGCTTAAAGGGCAATTCCCCTTCATTAGCAAAACTGTAATAACTGAAAAAAACACAGAAATATGTTCAAACTTTCATAACCTGCCAAATTTTGTAAAATGAACATGGTAATTAGGGGGTGTGTCCACAAAAATGGGCGTGTTCTAGAAAATTGACTCACTGCGCACGCAAATTTTTTTGTCCCTCTTTTTATTTCTAAAATGTTGGGAGGTATGTTCATTGTCTTAATGTCCCGCATTGCTATGACACCACAAACAACGCCTCTGGAACTACACTAAACAGCATTCCATGGGGCTGCTATCCCAATGACAGACCAATCTTTTATCTTTTCTTCCTCCCCCAAACAATTTTCAGGTCAGTCTCTCTGTTCAGGGCCGGAACTAGGGGTAGGCAGAGTAGGCACGTGCCTAGGGCGCAAAGGTGGAGGGGCGACAGGCACGTACTTACTTCTACCCCTAGTTAGGTCCCTTCTCTGCCGACCGGGCACTTTTGCGGAGCTTGATCTATTTGCGCATGCGCACAAATGCCTTTTTGCGCATGTGCACGAGCGTCTTTTTGCGCACAATCGCCTAGCTCGCGCGCATGCGTGCACCCAGACGGCGCAGCAACCAGGCAGGCTGCCTAGGGTGCCTGCCTGGCTTGGCCAGGCTCTGTCTCTGTTTCAGTTCTGTTTATAATGAGGTGCACAAACTCACAATCGAAAGATTTTCTTACACTCTCTGGTCGTTTGGTTCAGACCCTGCCGGCTGTCAGATTGTTGCATACCCCTAGAGGGAGCTGCTCTAAATGTTCTTTCCTTGCTATGTATTCTCTCTGTTAGTGGATGTGCTTTTCTATCTTAATTTTCTGTTGTTGTCTTTAGTTAGTTTTGAAAATGCCTGTGTGTAGTAGGCCATGATGGATCTCTGATAGGGTTGCCACCTGGCCGGTATTTTACCGGCCTCGCCGGTAAAAATTATGGTTGATCCCAATGTTATTAATATAGAAAAAAAATATATAGGAAAGCCGGTATTTTTTTTTTTTTAATAAACCAATTATTTAATCAAAAACAGTGAGTCCTGCATAACTCCCATTGTGAATACAACACAGTTCTAGGACTAGTCTAGGACTGCCCACCAAAATGGTTTCAATTAGGCCCCACAGTTGGTAGGACCAGCCCTGGGAGACAGGGCTGCTGTTGTGATTTGGGTTGCCACCTTTTCTAGAAAAAATACCGGCCTTCCTATATATTTATATTTTTTTCCCTATTAATAACCCTACTGAGTGCAGTGACTATAAGTAGGGTTGTCACCTTTTCTGGAAAAAAATTCCGGCCTTCCTATATTTTTTTTTTCCAATTAATAACATTGGGATCAACCATAATTTTTACCAGCCAGGTGGCAACCCTGACTACAAGCGAAGCCCAATAATGGCTGTGTGTAGTAACATGACAGACGACACCAGTCTTTTGGAAACAATGGGTAGCTGGAGAAGGCAATGAAATCATTGTCCATTGTTTGTAAACACTGGGCTGGTTGCTGGAAAAGGTAGTGAAACCAGTCTGGGGGGGTTTTCTGTTGGAAAACAATAGGCTGATAGAGAAGCGGGAAAATCTGTGGGTGGGACTAGAATAACAAGGGTACTTAGAGTGGTAGTAAACGGAGAGGCATCACAACTTAAATGTGCTAACAACACTGAATACTGCTTGGGGGGGATCTCCAGACCCGGATTTACTAACGTGCCACCCTTAGGCCGGCTCTACTCATCGCCCCCTCCCCCACTAGGGCTGCCCCTCCCCCACTAGGGCCGTCCCCCTGTCCATCGCTGATGCCTCTGTTTTAGGCTTCCCCCTGTCCAGTGTCTTAATACTCGGGAACAGCACTAAAGACTGAGTGAGTCTCCAGTGCTAGTTACTAATGCAGATGCGGCTGGGTGGCATGCCACCCCTGAAATTCTGCAACCCTAGGCCCGGGCCTTTGTGGCCTTGCTACATTTCAGATCTGTCACATTCTCTACTCCACAAATTCAGTTCTAAGATAAAGGGGGTCTCTCATGAAAAGCTTACTGCTGAACATTCAATGAAGAGGGGACTCTGAGACTATTTCCCATGATTGGGGGATTTTCTGCTTCTTAACTCCAGCTTGAGACTTTACAATTGCTCAGCAAAGGTGGCAGAAGTGGGACATATCTGGGGTGTGCTGCAGAGCTCTCCTGCTTTGTTTAAACTGACACAGGCAGCTGGGGTTTGGTTCTGTGCACCAACAACCCCATATACCAATGTAGACCAGAACCTTAGTCCCGATATTAATGAGCAGTTTATTTAATGGGGCTTCTGTTTGTAACACTAGTACATCTAGAAACGTCTTGTTTTTGGTATATCTTCTGTATTCTAAATTGGCCATCTTAGGGTCGTCCAACTTGACCTGTTTCGCTAAACTCAATCCAGCTTTCTTTGTTGGATGGAATTCAAATATTCTATGGAATTTTTAGAGGTGCATATATGAAAGGGTGAACTCTTTCACCCATCAATACATACACGTCTAAAAATTCCATAGTAATGAATAAAAAGTGGGTAAATTTTTCTGTGGTGAGCTCCAGCATCAAACTGGAGCATTGGGGGCCCACAAAGGGCCATCCTGGCAGCCACCAGGGCTCCCCTCCTGACATCCAAACTCCCCCCACTGCGAATATATGCACCGCGTAACCCTACATTGCGTCACACTAATCTTTGGACAGGGGATCTACTATGGTTTTTTCACGGTTTCCCACCGGCCAAGTCTAACCCTGTTGAGCTCTAATCTCACATTTTGATAAATCTGCCTCTAAATATCATATTTTTTTACATGTACGAAAGTTGTACAGAATTGCATTTTCCAATTTCCCCTTTATGTTATTAAAAATAGGAACAGCAAAATAAAATGAAGTTATGAGGAGAATATTTATTTTTATTTCTACTAGAGGGTATGTATTTATCTTTTTTAATTTCTTATTTCTATTATTTATGTGGGTTTATCTACCAGATGCTGCATTACCACAGTGTTTATCTGCTGGAGGTAGCAGAGATTCTCCCATAAAGATGTAGTACAATGTAGCCACACACACACGTGGAGTCAAACTTGCCACAATGGTTTTTGCAATGGAACAGCTCCTTTGGCTTTTATGGTATTTGAGAGTTATTGTTCAACACCAACAACCTAAATACATGGAACTCACAATTGCACGTCTATCCTTTCATTTCCACGTAGAGAGAAAAAAACTTTACTCCTATTTTAGTTTATTCATCCTTCAGCTTCTTACATTTCACACTGGCCACTGCTCCAGATCCCAATATAACAGAATATCCCTAATGATACAGTGTATTACATAATAGAAATGTGTCACTGCTAAATGGAATGTGATATTTAGGCTGGGCACTTAAATGAATTAAAATCAATTCTCTGTTCTTTGTTTTTATTACAAAGTCTTCATCTTGCTAATGGCTAGGAGTCATAAATATTCCCCTTTGGCTCATGGGGATACATTAGTGCGAATAAGGATGCTTTATGACTGAAACTGGTAATTATTCCTTAAATGTATATATTGTGCCCAAAAACCAGGTTATTTTGAAGGCTGTGCACCTGAAGTCCTAAAGCTGGTCATACAAAGGACCATATAAACTGTTCCCTTCAAACAAACTTAATTTGTAATTTATTGGCAGTCTATGCTGCAGCACACTGAACAAAATGGCTATAGTATGCCTAAATGGAAATCTGGCTATGTGAATTTTCACTGAAATGTAACCTGCTCTTCACAAAAACAGCTTCATTATTAGGTATTCTACAGTTATCTCAAGATTAGGAGTAGCAGGAGCAGCTTACCCTTTGCTTCCCAAGCAAGAAATGTGCCGCTGGTAGCCTTGGTAGTTCTTTCTCTACACTTCTTATGCAGAGCTCTGGGAAAACATGCCTCCCCCATCTGAGATTATAATACTCCAGGCAAAATTTATTGAAATGTCTTTTGCATCGCTACCTGTTCCCATGGAATGGTGTGGTACTGAATCCTTCAAGCCTGCTCATACCCAGTCACCAGACGTTCCCTGGGGTTTAGAGCTTTGCTGTTGCTGTAACCATGTATGCATCAAATAAAGCTAAGTATAATCTGATTTATTGCTTTGTTGTGTAGTCTCTGTACACAGTCAGCTGTGTCCAGCGCAGATCACATGGTATAATAGCCTGCTTGACTGATATCTGGCTGACCTATGGGGCAGGTTCCAAAATCCCATCAGGGATTTTTTATGTTTACTGATGACACAAAATTATGCAGAACTACAAGTTCCATGCAGGATGCTGCCACTTTGCAGAGTGATTTGACTAAATTGAAAAACTGGACGGCAAACTGGAAAATTACGTTCAATGTTGATAAATGCAAAGTTATGCACTTTAGCAAAAATATACAGTAAATGCAAGTTATACACTAAATGGCAGTGTGTTGGGAGTTTCCTTAATTGAGAAGGATCTAGGGGTTTTTGTGGATAACAAGTTGTGTAATTCTGGGCAGTGTCATTATGTGGGCATTGTAGCAAATAAAGTACTTGTAACCTTAAGACACAAAGTATGGAAGACTTTCTATTAAACAGTTGATGTATATTGCTGTGATTCCTTTACAACAGGTAGACAGTGGCTCAACCTTTTCTCCTCATCTCAGAATATTAGGTTATAACATCCTAACATTATAACTTTGCACGAGCTATGAACAAAACATTGTTCAGCAATATTTTACATCTTGTACTTTTCAGACATACCATCATCCATACTCATTCTCACTGGCAGAATGGCAACCCTATTTCCTTTTCCTGTTTTCTTTTATTCTCTTTTCAGTAACTATAACAAACAAGGGAAAGTTGTGCTCACCACTATTTTTTAAAACCATTAGGCGGGGGTGCAATGAGGGTGTGACCACAAAATACATATAGTCAACTACAAGAGGTCCTCTGCACTCAACCCATTATCAATATATTTAAGACAGAGACATTTTGTGCATACTGCTACTAAAAATGCCTTACCCTTTAAACAACACAGGGATTGTTTGTCCATATATTGCAATATATTTAAGCTGGCCAACTACGTCAAAGTCATCCCATATCTGGCCAGTCCTACGCTTAATTTTCATCTGATTCATTAAGAATTCAATTGCTTAATTATGCATTTTACAAAGGGACTAAGTTTTACCTGCAACTTACTAGCTGCTTTCAAAGTAAACCTCCATACTTGGCTGCCCTTTTATTAGACACTAGTGGGATCACCTGACTATAGCTGGGAAGGGTGGGAGCTACAACATGGAGCTGGTCACTGCTCCTGTATAACTATAACAAACAAGGGAAAGTTGTGCTCACCACTATTTTTTAAAACCATTAGGCGGGGGTGCAATGGGGGTGTGACCACAAAATAGTTGACTATATGTATTTTGTGGTCACACCCTCATTGCACCCCCGCCTAATGCCAAGTATGGAGGTTTACTTTGAAAGCAGCTAGTAAGTTGCAGGTAAAACTTAGTCCCTTTGTAAAATGTATAATTAAGCAATTGAATTCTTAATGAATCAGATGAAAATTAAGCGTAGGACTGGCCAGATATGGGATGACTTTGACATAGTTGGCCAGCTTAAATATATTGCAATATATGGACAAACAATCCCTGTGTTGTTTAAAGGGTAAGGCATTTTTTAGTAGCAGTATGCACAAAATGTCGCTGTCTTAAATATATTGATAATGGGTTGAGTGCAGAGGACCTCTTGTAGTTGACTATATCTCTTTTCAGTAACAACAACTTTCACAGTTCACAACTAATTATACATTAACAATTTAACAAATCACATTTTGCCTCCTTACATACTGGCTTGCATAAAAAAGGTCATAAACTCTAAGGATGAAATCATAATTTTACCTCTTTATAGGTCCCTGGTGAGGCCTCATCTGGAGTATGTAGTACAATTTTGGCCTCCAGTCATTAAGAGGGATATAAATGCGCTGGAGAGATTGTAGACTATACTGGTTAGAGTGATGGAAGACATATTATGAGGGTAGGCTGTCACAGTTGGGGTTGTCTTCTCTGGAAAAAAGACGGGGAGAGGGGACATAATTACTTTACAAGTACATTAGAGGACATTATAGACAAATAGCAGGAGACCTTTTTACCCATAAAGAGGATCACCGTACCAGAGGCCACCCCTTTAGACTAGAAGAAAAGAAATTTAATTTGAAGCAACGTAGGGGGTTCTTCACAGTCAGGACAGTGAGGTTGTGGAATGCACTGCCGGGTGATGTTGTGATGCTGATTCAGTTAATGCCTTTAAGAATGTCTTGGATAGTTTCTTGGACAGGCATAATATCCAAGGCTATTGTGATACTATAATCTTAGTATAGATATGGGTATATATAATTAATGTGAAGGTATGAAGGTATGTGTGTGTGTGTATATGTATGGATGCTGGGTTTCATTTGGAGGCATGGAACTTGATGAACTTTGGTCTTTTTTGAAACTGATATAACTATGTAACTAGGTGAGGACCACATGGACAGATCTGCATAGTCCCCAATTATAATCTAATCACTGGCCCATCAGCTTGATGGGGTTATCATAACAAAGGCCAACACAGGCCATTAGGAGAGGCCAGCATCAATGATTGATGTGATCCTGGCCCTGACAGTATTTAAAACCTACCTGATATATATCTGGCCAGTTTTTCATAAAATTGTTCTGTTGATAGACTGCTAGGGGGAGGGAGGGTGATATCACTTCATCTTGCAAATGCAGCAGTAAAGAGTGACTGAAGTTTATCACATGACTGAGGGAACCTAGGAAACTAACCTGTTTAGCTCCATTTTCCTTCAGTCTTAGTATTCGCAATCACAGCAAACAGACAGGCACCATTTTGTGAGGGCTCCTATAAAGACAAGCTTTGCATCATCCCAAAATCGTGTTTATGCACCAGAATGGTGCATGTACAGGATTCAGAATTATAGACAGTAAAGAGGGAAGGGAATGAGAAGAGTGCAACAACTTCTAGGAAGTGGAGAATAGTAAGTAACTGTCTTTCCCGCCTAAGGCATTGGAGCAGGGCAGGCAATATTTGATTCACAGTTGGGATTTTTAAATTTGTTTGTAACAGGTATGTATGTTTTAATAAAAAAAAAGAATTTGGTTGTCATGTTTAGTTTGAAAAGGACCTTTATTTTACAGCTTTTGACAGGTCCCCTTTAAGGTATTCTTCATAAAGCAGATACCTTGGGTAAACACAAAAAATAAGCCAACATTTCAGGAAAGATGGACCAGGAATCAATCTGCATGTAAAGCCTCACTTTTCAATGTCTTTTACAGGCTGTATAAATGCCTGACTGCAGAAATCATCTTCCTATTTATTGATTTACCATTAAGAATATAATCTCCATGGATTTTCTGTACATTGTATTTACTCAGGCACTAAATTAAAATCTGTTACTTTATAAAGAATATTGAATCTGTGGGAGTAAAAACAAACAGGAAATTAAGAGAAATTAAGGTTGGGGGATCGTTATAAGGGCTAAACAAAATTACTGCTTAAAAAAGATGGAGAGATGTATCCCAGGATTTATCAGTATCTATCATATCAGGGGCATGCAACCTTTTGTCACCATGGGTTCAGGTCCCTACAAGCACTGACTAGATTTGTAGCCCATTTTACACACACACACACATAGGTACACAACAAAATATATATTACATTTGAACAGTCAAAATTAGGTGTTTCAAGCCAACCTTGTGATGGGTATTCACCCCAGGAAGCAGTATACTGTTCACGCTGTGTATTAGTTCATTGGCAACCCATTGACCAAATAATTGCCTTTTAGTGATATATAATGGGGGGCTTGTTAGAATGATGTTTGGGCAAGCAAAATATAAGTTTCATTTGAGGGTATAGATGAGATTTTATTGGCAGCTTTAAGAAAATACATAATGCCATGTGCTACTCATATAGATGAGTAATTAAAAAATAAAAATTTGCCATACATGGCATGCATTCTAGGGATGTACCGAATCTAGGATTCGGTTTGGGATTCGGCCAGGATTCGGCCTTTTTCAGCAGTTTTCGGATTCGGCCAAATCCTTCTGCCTGGCCGAACCGAATCTGAATCCTAATTTGCATATGAGGACCGAAACTTTTAATGAGGACCGAAACCTTGGTGGACCGAAACTTTTATATCATGCATTACTAATAAAAAGGCAAAGATTTTACAAGGGTATGTCAGTTTGAAGATTTGTGTGTATATATATATATATATATATATATATATATATATATATATGTTACCACATTTACTACAGATAAGCTATTAATCCAGTGACACCAAGTACTATTTCCAATGTTTGCTTCCTGGTGCCCTTCACAAATATAGTATATATACTACTGGAGCTCTTTGTAGCCAATGTTGGCAAACATACAGCAGTATTTCAACATACTTTATTAAAGGGATAAACTGGTAGTAAAGGCTTGCTTTGTCCTTTAACACAAGTAGGTACTGCCCGCTTGCAGGAAAATGCTATAATAGCCAAGAATGTAGCAGCTACATGCTCCACAATAATGGGCTATTAATCCTAGCTCCACTAGCGGCTTTTGCCCATTTTGAATTTGTCAGAATGTATCCAAAAATATATGATTTTCAGGGGTCACACTACTTTTTGTAACTTTTACTACTCATAAATCAATGTCCGTGTGGCAGTGTGTTTATAAATGAAATAAGAATGCACAAGGTAGATTTTGGGGTCTTTACATGCCATGGACCCCAGACATTCATACTTAGGGTGTTTTATCTAGTTACCTAATGATGTTTGGGTGATAAGATGCTGTGAAATGGAAGTTTTGAGGTGGGTGGGACCAAAATCATCAAATTCAGGATTCAGCGGAATGAGTACTTTCCAACCATGTGGCTTTCTGCATGAGCATACTTTTTGGTTGCTTTATCCTTTATAAAATGCTGTAAATGTGTTGATGTGCAGTAGCAGAAATGACAGATCACATGGGGTGTCTTGATGTTGGGGCCCCTATATGGCACATATTTAAGTAAACTTATGCATATTGGACACTGAACTGTTCAGGGACCCCAGGCATTCATATTTAGGGTGTTTTATCTTGGTACCTATTGATATGTGGAATTTAAGTTAATGCAAATTGGAATCTTACAGTTGTTTTTCAGAAAGATCATCAACATCACCAAATGTAGGAAAGCTTTGTGGCTTGGTACTTTGGAGTAGAAAGACATGCATACCAAATATGGATTCGGGGGAATGTGTTTCTTCGAAAAATATATTACTTTCTGGGGTAATGAACTTTTTGTACCTTTGACCCTCACAAAAAGCTGTAAATATGTTGATTTTGCAGGAATTAAACAAATGGTTTTTTCGATTGGGAAAAATGGGGAAAAGGGAACTAACTTTCTAAGAGCAATTGTACATCAATAATCCTTTGACTCTACAGCCACTACAGGAATTGAATTAATGTATTAAAAAGAGAAGAAAAGAAACCCTTATTTGGTGAATGTATTAAAATGACCATCTAATGTTGATCACACACTAAAATCAATGAAGGCTGTTCAGTTAAGTAGACCTTCACAGCAAAAAAAACTCAATGTACAATTCTGATCTATTGGCCCATGTATAATCAATTAATGCGTTATTTAATTAAAAAAAGAATTTCATGAACTTATTTCATGATTCACAATACTTAATAACTCCAATTAATTAACTATATACAATAAATACATTTAGACATACATTTCAAGTGACATGTGCTTGCAATTTAACCACAGTGTCTTAAAGATCGAATTCCAAGGACGAATACTGCGTTCCAATACATATCTGGTGCAAACCACAATCAATTTAATATAAAGTGACACTTGCTTAATCTCAAAAATGACTGTGCTTCAATTGTTTATCCTAAGGCAAACCCATTGGTTCTTAAGCCTTTCAAAATCCCATAGAAATGAATGGAGAGTGGAATTTCACTTTAAAGGACTGTGGTGATCTCTAACTTCACTCTTTGATAAATATACGCCAAGGAGTTTAACACATAAAACTGCTAGTCACTGTAACACATGTGGTGAATTCCAGCATTAAGGGTAAGGCCAGACGAGGAGATTCGGGGAGATTTTGTCACCTGGCAATTTATCACCACGTCTTTTGCGCGACTATCTCCCCGAACTGCCCCAGCGTTTTTTCGCCATAGGCTACAGCACAAAATCGCCTGCGCTAATGCACACGCGGCGATGTGTTTTCAATAGTCGCCCGAAATTACCTCACTGAGGCAATGTGCAGTGAAAAAAAAGTCTAAAAAATAAAGGAAGTAACTACAGGGGGGTTGACCCAGGAGGTATAGGTATCTAATACATATACAATTTCAATAAACGTTGGTAAAACAGCTCAACCTCTAGACATTTTGGTGACCAGCACATTTTTGCCCCAAAATTGTCGGAAATTGAGGAAAGTCATTGGAAAACGTGTGACTGCTTAAGAGAGACAGGAGACTGGTGTACAGATATAGTTGCCACCTTTTCTGGAAAAAAAATACCGGCCTTCGTATATATTTATCTTTTTTCCCTATTATTAACATTGGGATCAACTATCATTTTTACAGGCCAGGCTGGTAAAATACCTGCCAGGTGGCAACCCTAGTACAGAGCCCAAAATCTGGTAACTCCCGACTTCTACACAAGTCAGTCCCATTGCATGCTGGGTATTGTAGTCTTACATTAAACTTGGCAGTTGGCAAATTGTTAAACAAAAACTACATTACCCTACGTGCATTGAGAGACACTGGCTTGGCACATTAGGGCAACAAAAAACTAGTTATTGCTTATTGCTGGGCTTGAAATTAGTAGCCCAATTTGGCTGGAACCCCGCCAACATGACAACCGTGCCCATCATTCTTGCACTTTCGCTCTCTTGTTGTTCCTCTCCTGTTAATTATTGTGCTCATACTCTCCTCCGGACAGCAGGGGGCGCGCTAATGAAGTGGCAGTACCTCAAGAAGCCTCCCCGGGAATCTCTTCCTGTGTGTGTGTGAGATAGTGGCAGCATAGCCACGCCTCTATTGTACAATCAGCCGTAAGTATGAGGACGTAGCAGAGCACACACCTCTCATAGGCTGCGTGTGACACAACAGGTCTCTGTGCAGAGGACATTGGCTCCTGCAAGAACAGGGGGAGACCTTGCCTTTCATTGCTCTGCTTTTCATTTCTAATCTGACAACAAGCCCTTTTTCCTGCCTCATGGCAAAGTCGAATTGATTTTCCTGCTATTTGTTCAGTTTGGATGGATCCTTTTCTCTCCCCAACTCCAAACCTCTTGCAACTTTTGCTCACCAGCAAAGTTGACTACTAGATTCTTTTAACTGGCATTTTTTTGTGATCCTCTGGATTTTTTTTAATACTTTTTCTTTCAACTTAATTGCCTTCCTATTCTGCCAGTTTGTACCTGTACAATTAAAAAAAAAACAAAACAGAAAATCCAGCTAATTTTGTGTGCACGTTGCAGTTACGCTTTTCCCAGGATTGCATTAAACTGTGAGTACATATATATATTGTTTTTACATTGTAAGTTGTGTTTATTGTCATCTGGCTAAGGATGATGGGAGTTGTAGTTCTGACGCAGGAGGGGGAGGATGCAAAGTTGAAATCTCTGGCTTATTGGTCTGTTTCACTCTGATAACTATATAAATGCATCCCTTCCTATAGATAATGCCTTTTGCCTGTATCTGTCTTTACAATTATAGACACTGTATACTTTCTCCACCTTTTTACAATAATGATCCCTTTCGATTGCAGGAGTTCTGTGCCTGGAATGTCTTCTCCTGGGGTATTTCCTCCTGCCCCGGAGGTCTCGGCCGCTGCCCACGTCTCATCCTATGAGAGATACCAGGAGCTGTATGCAAGATCAACACAACATCCAGATGGTACATGATCTATATTTACCTCTTTGTGCAGACAAATATATTATGCATGTAATATATTATGCATATTATGCATGTGCATATTATGCATATTATGCACGTGCAGACAAATATATTTTTTTTTAAAAAAAATGTTTTATCTGTACAGTGGAGTTATCTTACTGCATGGGTACTCAAATGTTGGGCTGGACTTGAATGAAATACGTATTTGCTGCTCCTGGGTACCCCAGCACTATAACAGGGTGATTGTTACATCAGTGTTTCTATATATACCTGTAACCTTTCAAGGTGCTATGGGGCATGTACAGTGGCGTAACTAGTTGTTACTGGGCCCCTTAGCAAATTCAATTTAGGGCCCCAAAATATTTATAAGTTGGCCTAGTTTACCAAGATATATTAAAATTGCTCATTAATTAAGGTCTCACTGGGCCCCCTACACTCCTGGGCCCCCCTGCAACCGCAGGGTCTGCTTCCTCTATAGTTACGCCCCTGGGCATGTATCTGGAGAGATTCTGGAGATGTTGTCCATGGCAACCAATCGGTATTTAGATTTAAACAGCAACCTATAAGTTTGAACACAAAAGCAAAGAGCTGATTGGTTGCTATGGGAAATATCTCCAGAAATCTCTCCATATAATTATCCCCAATGTTAGTAAACATGCCCCTGAGGCAGAAAGGGTGATATTTGCGGTGAGTGCTTATTTGTGCCCTGAAAAACTCTGGAACTATAGCAGGGTGTTACCCCGATATTTCTATATATATCTTTAATCTTGTTATGAGCTCAGGGGCCCAGCTTGAAGGCCAGTTAGGGTGAGATTTTGGGTAAGTGCTTATTTGTGCCCTGGGTATCCCTGGACGTTTGATAGAGTGACTCACCAATATTCCTGTATATCTGTAACCTTATTATAAGCTGAAGCACATTACTGCCAAGCATTCGTCCCATAATAAATGCCCCCCTCAGATCTAGAAACATGACGTTTGTAGAATCTAACCGCTCTTATTTTGCAGAGCATAGATCTTCTAACTTTTATGTCATTTTTATAACCGCTTTAAATATCCATAATGGTAACATATTATACCTGAAACCAGGATTAACGCTAAAGTTGCGTTTATTTAGCATGCTGCTTTCATAGGTAGTGGTGCCGAGTTCAGTTGCGCCCAAGCACTATCTGACTTGGAGTTGCGGTTGGGAGATAGCTGCTGTATTACTTTCAGCCGTTACTTTCCCCAGGTGGGAGATATTTTATACATCTTTGTTCAATGTCACACAAGGCACTATCTCTGCCAGCTTATCTACGCCAGGAGAGAAAATGCTGATGCACTTCCTTCTGTCCTAACATCAGGTTGATTAGCTCCACATAAAATTGACCTTCATTTTTGTAAATGTGATAGGGACTTTTAATTGTAAGATCCACAGGGACTTATGTTAATAATTTCTCTAAATGCAGAATATGTTACAGCTAATAATAATGGGGGAGTTCTAATCATTCTGCCAGGCCAAAGGAACAAGTCATTTGCAGTCATTTTTTATTTAGCAACAGGAAGAATTCATTTTAGTCTCTTTGTAGGTGAAACAAACTCTTTGCATAAACAACATACACGCATAAACATTCTTTGCATAACTTCCTCCTACCTGTTTTATATTAAAAAAAAAGTCATAGTGACCTTAGGTATTAGCAGGCAAGGATGGGCCTGGATTTATCAAACTTTGTGGTGAGATTGACACTTACTAACAGTCATGAAGGCATACACGATGCTGCTATATATATCATAATCATATTTAGCAGCACTTTACATATACACCATTCCCATCATACCTGCCCCAGTGGAACTAAGTGTCTAAAGTTCCTATCACATTCACACACAATCATAGGAGCCAATTAACCTGCCTGTTTGTTTTTGGACTGTGGGAGGAAATATTTGTAACCAGAAGAAACAACTGTTAGGGCGAAGACACACGTAGTGACCATAGAGAAACACAATTCGCTGCCTGCTGCCATGATAGATTGCTGGTTATTTTCGGTATGGCGATTAGTTGCTGCAACTCAAAAGATTCAAAAGTAGCAGCATTGCATCACCACATGTGTCTTTGCCTTGAACTGTTGGCTACTGTGCTGTCCTACAGGGTCACAAAACAAACTGGTATAAAACCATTTTGACCACCAACACTCTGGGCTTAGTTGGGATGCATCACTATGTGGCCTAGATTCATAGGGAGACCTATCAAAAGAGGACCACATTGGCTCATTGACGCCATGCTTCCCCAGCAAGATTAACAAACCTGGTCAATCAATAATTGGGTGATTATTATGCAGACATTGGTCAGGCAGGCCATCGGGATGGGTCCCATATACAGACCAAAAAGTTGACAAGCAATTTATCAGCTTGTACATAGCCAGCATTAGAGGTTAGATTTAACAGTTAAAAAGTTTAATGCATCCATATATTTTGCTTAGCCAATCCATCTTATCTCTTTTACCATGGGCTGCTTTGTCCTGAAAAATGCATTGAAGGGCGCTGGAATTATATTAGACCTATGCCTTTTAGATCCCTTCTCACTACTTTATATTTAGGCTAAGCAATGTTGAGCCATGTACTTTGAGCATTTCCTTGTTTTTAGTCAAAATAAAGCGAAGGGAGGGATCAACACTGTTGCTTGTCGATAAACCAGGAAAACAGATATTCTTGGTATGTAAATATACCTTTTGTAAGCAGACTTGACAGGGTGAGGGAAATCTACATATTTTTGTGACTGTCAAAAGAATCAAAAGATAACATTTGCCTCGTGTTTTGAAAACAATGTGTGACAATAAGTGACATTATTAGATATAAATTAAAAAAAAATATAGTCACTTTTGTAGTTTCCCTTCTTGCCATCCTTTCTTTTTCAGTGCAACAGATTTTGTTCCTGATTTATGGCTGATATTCAAACTATCTTTATAATAGAGCATTCTGTCACAGTATGACTTTAATACTCCCAGATATATATGGTATAGATTGGTGTAACAGTCACCCTGCTATTGTTCCAGGGGTACCCAAGGCACAAATAAGCATTCACCCCTAACTGGCCTTTAGGCTGGGCCCCCTTAACTCATAACAAGGTTACAGATATATAGAAACTTTTGGGTAACGGTCACCCTGCTATATTTCCAGGGGTACCCAAGGCACACATAAGCACTCACACCCAAATCTCCCCCTAACTGGTCTTATGGCTGGGCCACCTTAGCTCATAACAAGGTTACAGATATATAGAAACACTGGGGTAACAGTCACCCTGCTATAGTTCCAGGGGTACCCAGGGCACAAATAAGCACTCACTCCAAATCTCACCTTAACTGGCCTTTAGGCTGGGCCCCATAGCTAATAATAAGGGTATAGATATATAGAAATATTGGGGTAAAAGTCACTCTGTGATAGTTCCAGGGGTACCCAGGGCACAAATAAGCACTCACCCCAAATCTCACCCTAACTGGTCTTCAAGCTTGGCCCTCTTAGGTTACAGATCTATAGAGGCATTGGGTTACAGGAACCGTTCTATAGTTCAAAAAAATATAGGAAAAAAATAAGCACCCCAAATCTCAAAATGTGGTAAAATTGACATTCATATGTTCTAAGCAAAAATCTCAATCCCAGTGCATATTTGTACCTGTTTTTTACATTGTCCCTGCTGTGCTGAGTTATTGAGGAGGGAGAATTGTTATTGTTCTGTTTTCTCATGCAGAATTCTGGGGCGAAATAGCAAATGAATTTCATTGGCGTGTGCCGCCGGCTCAGCCCCTGCTTCAGTACAACTTTGATGTCACAAAAGGGAAGATTTTTATTGAATGGATGAAAGGAGGGGTCACCAACATTTGCTACAATGTCCTAGACAGAAACGTCCACAATAAGCTTGGGGACAAGATTGCCTTTTACTGGTAATTATTCCATGTTATAAAACACTTCTATGCACCTTACCAATTCCTTGATTTATCATTCAGATCATGGGAGTTGTTCAGGATAGCTGCCATATGGCTTCCATTAATCATTATAGTAAGATGGTGTACTTTATCATGGGCACCGACCGCACATATTCACTAAAATACATTATTCTGCAGAGAAAGCTTTATACATTTTTGTGTTTGATCATGAGTGAAGTGCCACTGCATCATATAAGCTCACTGCACCTAGTGTCAAGATGGTTGTTTCCTTTAAATACTGAGCAAATTGCCTAAATGAATGAAACTGGAAGGGTTTCTTGTAATGTATTCATATGCTGCCTTCTGCCTGGAAGAGCTTGTGCCCTTGGAGCAGGCTGCCTGGCTGTCATACAAAGTAGATCAATCTTCCTAATGGCTCCAGCAGTATTTCATTCTTGTGACTAGGTGCATTTGTTAGTTTCAATCAGTAAGGGCCTTGCCCTGAGAGTGACGCAGGACTTTAATTCAATTACTGCAATCCTTCAGCCTCTTTAGGCTAATCAAATTAAACTGCACCTCCAGTATGGTAAATTATATCTGACCAGCCTAAAACTGCATTATATTTGCACAGAGATACGGTATCCTATAGTCATAGCTCTGCATCGTATCTGCACATAGACACTGTATCCTACATATATAGCTCTGCATCATATCTATATAGACGCTGCTTCATACAGGTATAGCCCTGCATCATGTCTGCACAGAGACAATGTATCCTGTAGGCACAGACATGCATCATATCTGCATAGAGACACTATATCCTACAGACATAACCCTGCATCATATCTGCACAGAGACATTGTATCCTGTAGGCACAGACCTGCATAATGTCTGCACAGAGACACTGTGCAGACATTATGCAGAGCTATGCCTATAGGATACTGTGTCTCTGTGCAGATATGGCGCAGGCTGTGTTTTTAGCATATAGTGTCTCTGTGCAATTTGCGATTATACCATATTTAAAAAGCCCTTATTGGCAGTGCGACTAAAAATTCACAATTCTGTTTGCGCATTAAATACACCACCCTTATAAAAGGTTTATAAATATAGTTATGCGCAGGAATATATTCTCACTCTGCAAATCATTCTGCGCTGCTTGAAGTTTATAAATGAGCCCCATTGTGTCCTGCAAGCATTGCCCTGCTTTATATCTGCATAGAGATACTGTATTCTGCAAGCACGGCTTATATACGCATGAAGCAAAATTTATGCTTATGTACCTTCCCCTGCCCCTTATGAATACAGGCAGCACTGTATTCATGGTGCAGAGTACTACACTTGTATATGACAGTCCAGTACCATATCTGCCACAGAGACCTTGGGGTAAATTCATCAAAGAGTAAAGTTAGAGATCACCACAGTCCCCTAGAGCGAAATTCTGCCACTCTTCATTTCTTTGGGATTTTTAAAGGCATATTTATCAAAGAGTGAACTTTTACTTTTAGCCATTGATAAATACTTTCTTAAAAATCCCATAGAAATGAATGGAGAGTTATATTATATTTGCACAGAGACCCTGTATATTACGTAGAGAAAGCAGTGACTCCACTGATACCCACATCTGGAGCTTTTGAAATCAAGGACCGGAGGAATCCGTTGCTGGTTAGCCTCCAACGTATTTAACAGGGGGTGCAAGAGAGCAAAAAATACACCTTCACATAATTCACTAGTACTACTTTACAATTAATTTGCGATCTGTAGAGGAATGAAATTGATTGCATCTGTGCATTGTGTGTCATTATAACTAACACAGGCAGCAGAGAATAGTGTATGAAATTGTGTTTGGGAGATAAAACCAGCTGCCAGTTAACAAGGTTTATGGCACTTTAATTGGATCTGCTTACAAGCTCCAGTTTGACGAATGCCATATGCCAGTCACACACAGAGGCATTGCCCCTATAACTAACATATGGCAGCTCCTGCCTACTGTGAGTATGTGATAGATAAAGCCATTGATGCACTGGCCTAGAGTGTTGGATTGACATTTGTGATGCCTCCATCTCTTTTTTTTTTTTTTTTTTTAAAGGTTTTTATTTTGCATTTTAAACAACACAACAATAAACATTACAATACGATTTTCATGGTTGCTTTCTTTCAGTTCAATCTCAGTGACACGTGTATCTATTCAGTTTCCCATCCATTGAAATATTGACCTCTTTTGGGTCAGACTCTCGGGCCCTTACTTAATGCTCCCTGCCGGGGAAAAAAAAAAAGCAAAAAAACCCTTAACTGTAGTTGGATATTATTGGCTTAGCATTTCCGGAGGTCATAATTGCTCTGTGGCATCTAACCAGCCCTGCCATACCACTTCATATTTCTGGGGGCACCCTCTCGCCGCATAGGTAAGTTGTATCAGCGGGAGTGTTATCCTTATGAGGTTAAGCTAGCCTTGGAGCTCCATCTCTTTTTAATTTGAGGGTGGGGGACGCAAGAAAACAGAATGCTGCTTTCATCAATGTGCATGTGCTTTTAATGCTGGCTCCTTTGAGAGGTGGCATTTAGTAAGTGCCCGTTGACCTTTTTTGCCTGCATGTTCCAAATTCTGTACTCTGGGGGTGTCAAAGGCAGGATTATTTAATTTAATACAGCACAGCAGAGAGAAGTGCCAGTGTTCTTAGGCAGGCAGTGTGATTGTGACACTGAGCAGCAAGACAAGGACACAGTGACATTAGTCAGGATCATGCCAGGGGTTTGACATTTCCATATCCGCTGGGTTACTTGCAGTGTGATATTTTACTCTTGTGCTGACCATATACCACCTGATAGTGCTGGTGTATGTGGTCACTGCCAGGATGATCCAGATCAGTTATATTCCCTCTGTGGCTTGGTGTCATTTCCCTATAGTAGAGTATAGCTTAAAGGAGAATTCAACCCTTGACTAAAAAAAACTCCTCCCCCCAGTCTAGATGCTATCCCAGGGAAATGCCCCTAACTTTTTACTTACCCCTCAGTGCAGATTCAGGAATCGCAGTTCACGGCAGCCATCTTCCAGGTTCTTCGGTAATCTGAGACCTGCGAATCAACACATTCGCAGTTGGAACAATTTCCCGGTTTGTGCCGGAAAAAGACAGGAAGACCCGGAAGATGGCTGCCGTGAACTGCGATCCCTGAATCTGTAAAGTAAAAAGTTAGGGGCTTTTTCCCTGGTTAGCAACTAGGCTGGTGGAAAGGAGGGAGGGGGTTTACATAGGGTAGGTTTTTATTTAGTTAAGGCTTGAATTCTCCTTTAACTATGTGCCCAGAACTTTCATTCTGTGTGTGTTCCCCTTTAGACAGTACAGTATAGCTTATTGTCTGCCTAGCCCTAGAACTTTCCTTCCATGTATATTTGAGTGTATAAATATGTGTATTGCGCTGCCATATTGTTTCCCTGTGTCAAGTCAGTATGGGTACACATGAGGATGCCTATTCCCCTATAGATAGTTATACAGTGACCACAGATACAAATTAATGTGTTTTTAGACAATTATCAGATTGTTTTAACTGTGGCAAACAGTTTAGTGGTTACTTTCTATACAAATATGTGTAAGCAATAACATGTACCTCCAAATGATGCTTGCTAATGGTGGAAAAACATTGTTCCCTCTTGCAGGGAAGGGAATGAGCCTGGAGATTCCTTGTCCATCACGTATTCTGAACTTTTGAGAAAGGTCTGCCAGTTTGCCAATGTCCTTCGTGGCCAAGGTAAGAAATGGAACATATTTAATGGGCACTTGCCTACTGTCCTTTCTAAGTAGTTTTTAAGCCTTTCAGAATATGAAGAGAGTTGCATTTTGGGACAAAAGGGGACACATATACAGGTATCTGGCAACTTAGCCACTCTGAGTTTGTGTCCTATTCCAGAATGATTGGATCAATTAAGTGACCCAATCAGGCAAAGTACTGGTTGTGATTCCTCACCCCAGGGCCGCTATCGGTGGGGCTGAAGGGGGGCTGCTGTGCCGGGCCAACCACATGGCAAAAGTTACAAAAATTGTGTAAATTACATATAAAGTTATGTTAAAGCTTACACAATTTATGTAACTTCTACAAAAATTGCCCTAGCTTGCCTAGAAATGTATGGGCAGATTTATCAAAGGTCGAATTTCGAATTCATGTGAATTTGTTTTTTACTCTTAATAAATTCGAATATACTCGAAATTCGAATGGAAGGTTATTTAAGAAAAAATGTGAACATATTACACTCGAACGAATATTATGGACTTGAAAACTCGAATCGAAGTCTGGAATGCTATTGACATCTTCAAATAGTAAATTTGTCCTCTGCCATTGACTTCTACCTGGACTTGGCAGGTTTTTAGGTGGCGAATAGTTGAACTAGATTTGTTCCCAATTTCAAGGTTTGATAAATCTCGAAATTCGAATCGAGTTTGGATTATTCCCACTTTGAATTTGTGAGTTTGTGACATAAAATACAATTAGAAAATTTGATTTCTAATTTACTATTTGACCGTTAATAAATCTTCCCCTTAAAGTAACTTGCATAAAAGCTGTGAAAGTTGCATATCAAGCAGTGGCAATGCAGAAATGCTCAACAGGAGGAGCAGGGACAAACTCCACTGACCACCAGTGAATTAAAAAACTTCAGGTAAATTTCATTGACTCTCAATGAACTTAGTGCATTCTTAGTAACTGTTTATGTGAACTGCTTATTATAAAATAGACTCTACTTATTTAATGGGATATATTTATTCAATCATATGAGTGTCTCCTGCATGTAATTCTCAGCAGTGGAGTAACTAGTTATTGGGCCCCACAGCAAGATCATTGGGTCCCCTAGATTTACTCAATTTACGTAATATATGGAAATGTTATGTTACATATGAAAAAAGACTTGCTTTAAAGGTGTTTTTCACCTTCCAAACACTTTTTTAATTCAATTGTTTTAAAATTGTTCCCCAGAAATAAAGACTTTTTTCAATTACTGTCCATTCTTTATTTTTATTTTTTTACTGTTCTTTCAAAATATATAAGTTTACAGTTGTCTCTGGAGTCTGTCAGCTCAGTAATTCAGGCGCAGTTTCTAAACTGTTACAATTTTGCAACATTTAGTGGATACATTTTCAGTAGCATCTGTGGAGTATTAGCAACTATTGTATCAATTCTAACAGCTGCCTGTAATGAAACTCGGATTCTGCTCAGCAGGGGCAAAGATAAGAAATGTATCAATTTAGAACAGTTTACAGGGTCGGCGACCCCCCCCCGAGCTGCTTTAAAAGGTGAAAAATTAAACTTTACACTTCAATATTATTAAAACAGTCGCACATAAAAAATAGAAAGTAATTGGAAAAAGTCTCTGTTTCTGGTGATCTGTATGAATCCAACTGAACTGAAAAAAGTGTTGGAAGGTGAACAACCCCTTGAAGTAAGAAAACACTTAAGTAATTTAAATATCATGCAATGACAGGGCAGAGCAGCGTGACAGGGGTAGATAGGTGGGTTTTAGTGATGTGTGGGCCTGCCCGTACGGGTTCTACGTGTTTGGGCTCACTTCCGCACACATTTTGCGTGTCGTGGGGGGTTTGAGCTTTTTCTTCTGCTTTACCCACCTCTGACCTTACTGCTCCAGCAGCCTTAATTTATAGGCGCACTCCTGTCCCACCCTCTTTCCAGGGCCAGATTTACATAGTGGGCACCCCTAGGCCCGCTGTAGTTCATTGGGACCGGAGCAATCGGTATTGGTGCACAGGATACTATCGTATTTCCTGCACATCCCCAGTGTTTCTGAATCAATGTGGGTGTCGTTGGGCAGCATGCCGCCCCCTAAAATCCTGCTGCCCTAGGCCCGGGCCTTGTTGGCCTCTCCACAAATCCGGGCCTGCCTCTTTTATAACGTTGAGTTGGGGCGGGTCTATAAATGGCAGTGCCAGCCAGGTTTGGGTCAGGTGCAGTTGGGAGCAGGTGGGTTAGGGTCCAGCGCTGGTCGAATTGGCTAGTGGGTAGATTTAACTTAGATCAAACTCCACTGACCTCCAATGAATTAAAAAGGTCAAGGTAAATCTCACTACCTCCTAATAAATTGAATGGTTTATTAGCATATAATTTCTACTATTTATATGAACTAGTTCTGAACAGGTCCGGACTGAGAATTAAAATAGGCCCTGGCATTTCAGGTACACAGGCCCCAACAGCCCCCACCAGCCCACTAAATACTGACTTTTCTATGGCACCTTATAGCAGCCCCTCTGGCATTTGCCAGAACACACAGTTATCTGCTGCTTTTCAGTACATTAATTGGTGAATTTATATCATAGTAGTTTTTACTGAAAAAAGAATACATCCAACAACTTCAACCTCTTGTCCTAGCAAAACCTACTGAATTCTTTGTTTAGCACACAAACAAGGGGGTGGGCAATAATTTTAGTACTGTGTGCTTGTGTTCATGGGGGGGACCCATAGAAATAACTTGTACACCAAAGTTTCTGATGGTGGTCCTCCATCACCAGTCTGTGTGATATTTTCTGTCTCTCTAGGTATCAAGAAAGGAGACCGTGTCTCCATCTACATGCCCATGGTGATTGAGCTGGTGGTGGCAATGTTGGCTTGTGCCAGAATTGGGGCAATCCACTCCATAGTGGTGAGTTCACACTGCATGAGAAGTTTCCTCACACACCTTAATGGGAAATCATTCCATTTATCAAAAGTTTTTTGTGCACTTAGTGTTCCTTCTTAATGCATATGTATTTTAAACAGCTATAGAAGCTGCCACATTGCTTGCCTTATATGACGCTTTTCAGTATTAATAGAATAGTCATAATAAGTTATGCACTCTAGATAATTATGTTCAATGAATGCCTATGAAGAATGCCACAGCTGAGATAAGCACTATGGCAGGTCTTCTGAGCTGTCAATTATATATCACCGCCCTGTGCATTTTGCTCAATTACTGTGGTGATTGAGCTGGTGTTAGCATTGTTGGCTTGTGCCAGAATTGGGGCAATCCACTCCATAGAAAATGATTTGACATTTCTTTGGGTGACAGGTCCACTTTAATGGACTTCTTTTACTTTCAGTTTGCAGGGTTTTCCTCAGAGTCACTGTGTGAGCGAATCCTAGATTCCCACTGCTCTCTTCTCATCACGGCAGGTAACGGAGCCTCTCCTTTGTTATTAATAATACACAATACTTAAGATACATAATGTTGCTTTTATACACAGCCTTCATACTATTGTTGAACTGCAAATTCCAGACCCCTTCAAACAACCTTTATCTGTCAGGGGATGCTAGGATTCCGCTACATAGGACAAATGCTACAATCCTCATTGTTATTGATTTCAATTTCAAGTTATTTATAGTCTTTTTTTAGTTTTTTGCTTTTTTGCATTTCATTGGCTATCTGGTTGCTTGGGTCCAATTTACCCTAGCAACTAGACAGTGGTTTGAATGAGCGGCTGGACTACGAATAGGAGAGGGATTGAATAAAAACATCAGTAATAAATAGTGACAATGAAATTTATTGCCTCGCAGAGCAATAGTTTTATTGGCTGCTGGGATCATTGACCCCAGTTTCAAAGCTGGATAGAGGCAAATAATTCAAAAACTATTTTAAAAATAAATACTAGATGAAAAGTTATGAGGCCATTCTAAATGTTAATTCAAAGGTGATCTACCCCTGTAATACTATTGATCCACTGATTCTTGCTTTTATCTGCTGGTACAGACTGGCTTTAGTTTTAACCTTCCTAAGTAAAATTTGACCACATGAGTTTGAATTTATAGGGTGTTGTTGGTATTTGCGATATGATAATTTTATTGGCATAAGAAGCATTGTAATAAAAAGGAACGGAAAAAACATATTCGTTTTTCTATTGTTGTACATGCTGTACCCTTATACCCCCCTTTCCATTTCTTCTTCCGTGGCTGTCTGTATGTACCTATGAACATGCAAAATATGGCAACTGAAGATAGTAGCTAATTTCACAACACTAAATAAGAGAAATTAATCATTTGAGAATAAATTAAAAAGATAGATTAGCCTACTGTATACCATGAAAGCAAAGTAAGGCCCCATACCTGTTGGTAGCTTCCATGTTTGGCCATATCCTCCGCGGGCGCCGGTCTATAAATAGAGGGGAAATGGCAGGCCTGGCCCGATTCGGGTTGGGAGGGAGCGGGTCAGGGTCGGGTATTACTCGACCTGCACACCACTATCTTCAATGTCTTACTCCCTGGAAGTCATCACTAATTAATTTTCAATCTGGTCCTGGCTTCCAGTGCAGATTGCTCTCATTGGTGATTGCTTCCAGAGCTAGACACTGGATATGACACAGCTAAACATGGCACCCTCTGCATTTAGAGCAGCTATGTGGTTGTGGGAGAGAGCACAGCCTACTTTTTTAATTTTTATCCCCCAATTTACTTTTTTCACATATATACATTTTGCTTTTCTGTGCTTCTGTTTAGTGCTGATCAATGTCTGTGAATGTAATCAGGCTTCATTAAGTGATTTGACTTTGGTGGTACTACCCATCCTGTCCTTGTTTCTTGTACAAAAGAATATGAGACTGTAATGGAAAATAAAGAACTCACCTCACGAAACATCCAAGATGGCGACTTCCTGCTCCACCATGCGGCTCTTCCTGGTTGTAATATGCCTGCGACAGAAACGTGTCGCCCCAGGATTGGTCGCCGGCAACGGAACGGACGCCGGCGTCAAAATGTGCGTCGGCGTCAGGACGCCAACGTGAGGACGCCGGCGTCAGCGTCATGACGTCACTGCGTCAAGTTTTGGCGCCAACCTTGGACTATTTATTCCCATGTTCCCTTTCTGTCCTTGCCCAATTATAGGTCTATCTCGTATAGTTCCTGGGTGTGATTTCTTGATTCTTCCTGTTTACTGTGTACCGACTTCTTGCCTGTTTCATCGATTCTGATTCTTGCCGCCTGTATCGACCATTTGCCTGTTTACGACTATTCTTCTGATAAACCCTTTTGTACTGCGAACTTGGTGTTGTGTCTCCTCCTTGGTCCTCACTACAACAGAGCCTTCGGGCCTTGACAGTATAATTGGGCCATGGACCCTTCTGAGGAGCCCCAAGTCCCTACTGATGTCGGCAGAGCCGTTCGTGGATTGGCTTCCCGTATGCATTCCTATGAAGCCCAGCAAACCCACTTCGGCCAGGCACTTGAAGCAATTCTGGAGAAACTGTCTGCCCTGTCTCCTGCGGATCCAGTCCCTATGCCAGTTCCGGTTACTCCGCTCCAGGTTTCCGAGCCTCGCATTCCAGCACCTCCTCTGTACAGTGGCGATCCGGATTCATGCCGTGGTTTCATCAACCAGTGTGAAATCCAATTCACCCTGCTTCCTGGTCAGTTTGTCTCGGAACGAGCAAAGGTGGGCTATATTATCACCCGCCTGCAAGGGAAAGCTCTGGAGTGGGCTTCTCCTCTCTGGGAGAAGCAGGATCCGGTAATTGACGATGCCAGGGCCTTCATCCGGGACCTCCGCACTTTGTTCGATGCTCCTGGTCGGGCTACGTCTGCCTCAGCTCGTTTATTCCAGCTCCAGCAAGGGACTCACTCTGTTCCGGAATACGCTATCGAGTTCCGAACTCTCGTGGCAGAGACTTCGTGGAATAATGACGGATACCATGCTGCCTTTTACAACGGCTTGGCGATGCACATTAAGAACGATCTTGTCTCTCGTGAGATTCCTCCTCGATGGGAGGACCTTGTTGCATTGGCTGTGAAGGTCGACACCCGACAGAGGGAGTTCCAAGTCGAACTTGACAGGGAACGTACTGGGAAGTTTCCCAGGTTCCAACCCACCCTGGCTCCACGCTTCCAAAGACCCTTACTTCCTAGTCCGGCCTCCAATCTTCTTTCTTCTTCTCCTGTGCCACCTGCTACTTCTTCGTTGCCTCCTGAAGAACCAATGCAGATCGGACGGGCACGCCTATCCGAACAAGAGAAGCTTCGGAGAAGATCTGCTGGGTTATGCCTCTACTGCGGCGGAAGAGCCCATTTTGCCCAGGAATGCCCAGTGAAGCCGGGAAACTCCAGAACCTAGGTAAGCTTGGGGAGACTTACCTGGGTGGAATTTGTTCTCCTCCCCATTCCTCTGATCAGCGTTTTCTTCTTCCTATTCAAATCCAGTTCGGCTCCAAGAAGATATGTTCTCAGGCCTTTCTCGATTCTGGTGCTGCAGGCAACTTCATGGATCGTACCTTTGCTGTTAAACATTCTATTCCACTTCAACCCCTGGCAACCCCTCTTCGAGTCCTGGCGATTGATGATCGCCCCCTTTCTTCTGCCATCATTTCACAGTCTACTCAGGAACTTTCCTTCAAGGTGGGCACTATGCATTTGGAAAGACTATCTTTTCTTCTTATCGACTGCCCTTCAACTCCCATTGTCCTGGGATTGCCCTGGTTGTGTGTTCATAATCCGGTTACTGACTGGTCCTTTTCTCAAATCTCCCGCTGGAGCCCGTTTTGTATACACAACTGCTTGCCTGCTGTTCCTGTTGTCAAAATTTCTTCAGTGTCTTCAAGTTCTTCTCTTCCTCCAGAGTACCAAGCTTTTTCAGATGTCTTTGATAAGAAGTCCGCTGAGACTCTCCCACCTCATCGTCCTTATGATTGTCCTATTGAACTTTTACCCGGTTCCATTCCGCCCCGTGGCCGCACTTACCCGCTTTCCCCCTCAGAAACTTCTGCTATGAAGTCCTATGTTCAGGAGAATCTTCAGAGAGGTTTTATTCGTCCTTCCACCTCCCCTGCTGGAGCAGGATTCTTCTTCATGAAAAAAAAGGACGGTAGTCTACGGCCCTGCATTGACTACAGGGGGTTAAATAAAATCACTGTAAAGAACAGATATCCTCTTCCCCTCATCTCTGAACTTTTTGATCAACTCAAGGGGCCTTTTTCTTTACTAAACTGGATCTACGAGGGGCATATAATCTTATTCGGATTCGTGAGGGGGATGAATGGAAGACCGCTTTTAACACACGTGATGGCCATTACGAGTACCTCGTCATGCCTTTCGGTCTTTGCAATGCTCCTGCAGTCTTCCAAGAATTGGTCAATGACATTTTTCGTGATCTTCTGGGACAGTGTGTGGTCGTATACTTAGACGACATTCTTATTTTCTCCAAAAACCTTTCTGTTCATCGTTGCCAAGTACGTGAAGTTCTTTCCAGGTTGAGGAAAAACAATCTTTTTGCCAAATTGGAAAAATGCACCTTCGAAGTTTCTTCCATTCCTTTTCTTGGCTACATCATTTCTCCTCAAGGTTTCAAGATGGATCCCGCCAAAGTCTCTGCAATTTTGGATTGGCCCCTTCCTACCAGTGTCAAGGCAGTTCAAAGATTCATTGGCTTCGCCAACTATTATAGACAATTTATCAAAAACTTTTCTTCCAAGATCCATCCAATCCTTGCCCTGATCCGTAAAGGGAACAAACCTCAGCACTGGCCTCCACAAGCTCTCAAAGCATTCAAGACCCTCAAGGAAGCCTTTTCTTCTGCTCCAATTCTTCGACACCCTGAACCCCTCCAACCTTTCTTCATTGAAGTTGATGCCTCTGATGTGGGAGCTGGAGCAGTTCTATCTCAAAGATCTTCTTTTGATGGTAAACTCCACCCTTGTGCCTTTTTCTCTAAAAAATTTTCTTCCCCTGAGCAGAACTATGATGTAGGCAATCGGGAACTACTTGGTGTTAAGTTCGCTTTGGAAGAATGGAGACATTTGCTTGAAGGTTCCTCTACTCCTGTGACAATCTTCACCGACCACAAGAACCTTGAATTTATTCAATCCCTCAAACGCCTCAATCCCCGGCAAGCCATGTGGGCACTCTTCTTTTCTCGTTTTAATTTTATAATCACCTTTCGTCCTGGTTCCAGAAACAGAAAGGCTGACGCTCTTTCCAGAAGTTTTGCTCCTGAAGATACCTGCCCTGAAGTTCCTGTACCCATTGTGCCCTCTACCAAGATTATTGCTGCCTTGTTTCCCTCTTGTGCCTCCCAGTTACTTTCGGCTCAGTCTTCGGCTCCTGAAGAGACTCCTCTTGGTGTTGCTTTTGTCCCTCCGGAATTTCGGCATGCTATTTTATCTCAATCCCACAGTTCCAAACAGGCCGGTCATCCTGGGATTAAGAAAACAACTGAGCTCCTGTCTCGTTTGGTCTGGTGGCCGACCCTTAGGAAAGATGTCAAAGATTTCGTCTTGTCCTGTTCCACCTGTGCTGTTTCCAAGTCCGGACATTCTCCCCCTAAGGGTTTACTCCTGCCACTTCCCATTCCATCCCGACCTTGGACTCACTTGGCGATGGACTTCATTGTCGATCTTCCTGTTTCGTCTGGTCACACTGTCATCTGGGTGGTGATCGACAGATTTAGCAAGATGGCTCACTTCACGCCGCTGCGGAAATTGCCTTCTGCTCCCGAACTCTCTGAACTTTTTATCAAACATATATTTCGTCTCCATGGGTTTCCTGGTGAAATTGTGTCTGATCGGGGTTCCCAGTTTATTTCCAAGTTCTGGAGATCTCTTTGCAAAGCCCTTAACATCTCCCTTCAATTTTCTTCAGCCTACCACCCACAGTCTAATGGAGCCGCAGAACGGGTCAATCAGGCTTTGGAGCAGTTTCTTCGTTGCCACGTGTCCCTGTGTCAGGACGATTGGTCGGATCTTCTCCCCTGGGCGGAATTTGCCCACAACAACGCCCTGCATTCTTCTTCCCAAAAGTCTCCTTTCTTCTCCGTTTATGGTCTCAATCCTTTGGCCTTCTCCCAAGACTTTCTTCTTACCAATGTGCCTGCGGCCAATGACCAAGCTGCCCACATGTTGGCTATTTGGCATGCTACTGCCGCAAACTTGGAGAAGAGTTCCCTGGTGCAGAAAAGGTTTGCCGATAAAAGAAGGATGTCTTCTCCTCCTTACAGTCTTGGTGATAAAGTTTTTCTTTCTACACGCAACATCCGTCTCAAGATTCCTACACCCAAGCTTGGTCCTAAATTCATCGGCCCCTTCCCTATCATTGAAATCATCAACCCTGTGGCTGTTCGCCTTCAACTTCCTCCTGAGATGCGGATACCTAATGTTTTTCATGTTTCCCTGCTTAAACCTGCCATGTCTTGCCCTTCTTCTTCTTCTTCCTCTCCAGCTCCTGTTTTGGTTGACGATCACAAGGAATTTGAAGTCAAAAGGATTTTAGACTCTCGTATTTCCCGGGGCTCTCTTCAATATCTTATCGAATGGAAGGGGTTCGGTCCAGAAGAGTGTTCCTGGGTGAAAAGCTCGGACGTACATGCACCCATCCTGGTTCGTAAGTTCCACAGACTTTTCCCTTCTTCTCCTAGCCTCGGTGGTCCTGAGGCCCCCCCCTAAGGAGGGGGGTACTGTAATGGAAAATAAAGAACTCACCTCACGAAACATCCAAGATGGCGACTTCCTGCTCCACCATGCGGCTCTTCCTGGTTGTAATATGCCTGCGACAGAAACGTGTCGCCCCAGGATTGGTCGCCGGCGACGGAACGGACGCCGGCGTCAAAACGTGCGTCGGCGTCAGGACGCCAACGTGAGGACGCCGGCGTCAGCGTCATGACGTCACTGCGTCAAGTTTTGGCGCCAACCTTGGACTATTTATTCCCATGTTCCCTTTCTGTCCTTGCCCAATTATAGGTCTATCTCGTATAGTTCCTGGGTGTGATTTCTTGATTCTTCCTGTTTACCGTGTACCGACTTCTTGCCTGTTTCATCGATTATGATTCTTGCCGCCTGTATTGACCATTTGCCTGTTTACGACTATTCTTCTGATAAACCCTTTTGTACTGCGAACTTGGTGTTGTGTCTCCTCCTTGGTCCTCACTACAACAGAGCCTTCGGGCCTTGACAGAGACATACTGCCTCTAAAAGACCCTGCCAGTGCCAGCACCTGTAATAGGCAAAGTGTGTCTGTACATATGGGCCAGTTGTGACAGAATGCTCTTGTAAAGATAGCTAGAATCTCAGCCATAAAGCAGGATGGGTATGCTGTGTGACATAAGCCTATAAACTTGGGTTTTAGACAACGTGTTCATCTTGATGTATGCTCTGTCTTTTAACAGATGGTTTCTTCCGTGGGGACAAATTAATTAACTTGAAGTTGATTGCTGATGACGCGCTAAAGAAATGTGCAGAAAAGTAAGTGACACAATTCCCTGAGTCCTGTCTAAAGAAAGGTAGGCATGACTTGTGTCATGGGCTTAGTCAAAGAAGGAGACCTGGACTGCCACAAAGAGTGTGGAATTTACTGAAAAAGGATGTTTGCTGGATGAAGGTGAAGGGTGGATCGAATTAATTACATTAACCCTGATATAAGTATTGCAGAAAAGGTTTATCATGAAGAAATTAAAGATCCATTATCCCACCCTTGTGTTTACTGCATTGATGACAAGCATTCCTTTTGGCACACAAATGCCACTAGGAGGTCCATTAGTGGGACTGTAGGCTGAAGCTTAAAGGAGAATTAAACCTCCCACTGTGAGAAGTCTCTCCTCTCTACCTCCCCCCTGCTAAGTGTTAACCTAGAATTGTGTGCCCTGTAGGATTACTGATTGTACATGCAGAGTGAGCGCAGCGGAGCTCACAGGCGGCATCTTCCGAAGCTTCGGTAATCTTTGGGTCTTCTTCCTTCTCTTCGGCAATTTCCGTTACTTCCAGCACATGCGCAGTTGTAACGAACTGGAAAACTGATCCAACGGCACATGCGCCGATACGCCGCTCACTTTACGAGGAATACCGAAGCACCGAAGATGCCGCCCGTGAGCTCCGCTGTGCTCACTCTGCATGTATGGTCCGTAATCCTAAAGGGAACACAATTCTGGCGTAACACTTAGGGGGGAAGCAGGGAGGGGGGCCAGTGGGGACTTGTCACAGTGGGGGGGTTGAATTCTCCTTTAAGCGTCAGCCTACAGCCCCACTAATGGACCTCCTACTGGCATTTATGTGCCAAAGGGAACGCTTTTTATCAATGCAGTACGGTAAACCTACAGGGAATATAATTCTGGGGTAACAATTAGCAGGTGGGAGGCAGGCCAGCAGAGGGGGGGCAGTGGGGACTTATCACAGTGGGAGGTTTAGTTCTCCTTTAAGGTGGCTATAAATGTAATAATTATGATCTTTCTTGCGACCGTTGGTCACAGGAAAGATTGTTTGTTTTCAATACAGACATTTAGTACTGAATCATCAGATAAACAAGTAGAAACAATAGAATTCTACCTGTAAATAGCAAAACCGTAAACAGTGGCCAATTTTCTAATCTGTCTGATCAACGAGGCGACTGATGTCCAAGTCTTGCCAATATCCGTTAGCTTGTCTCTGGCCATACATGCAACCGAACGTCTATGGCCACCTTAAAGGAGAACTAAAGCCTAACTAAAAAAAGTAGGCTAGAAATGTTGGACACTATGTTTTGGGCTTCTATACCAGCCTAAGGCAACCACAGCCCTTTAGCAGTAAAGATCTGTGTCTCCAAAGATGTCTCAGTGGCTCCCCGTCTTCTTTTCTGCCGATTCACTGCACATGCTCTGTGCTGCTGTCACTAACTGAGCTTAAGGACCAACTCACAATAAACTGTATTTACACACTATAAATGTCACAATATAAGGCTGATTAGTAATTAATACAGATAATTGCTAAATGTCTGCTCAGAAATCAGTGCAATTAGCACCAGACAAACCTCATTTTCTGCTTGTAAATTTGCGATGATCCCTAAGCTTAGCTTCTCAACAGCTGCTCAAGTCCTAGATCATTGCTGCTATGGACAAGCTAAAACTTTAGGCTGGTGCAATAAGTTCAGTATGTAAAATATGGCATTTTTAACCATGTTAATTTAGTTCTCCTTTAAATCTCATAATTTGAGGATGCAATGTCATGTGTTTTATATTCCCAGGAACTATCCTCTGAGTAAATGCATTGTACTCAAACACCTTGGTAGAGATGAAATTGTTTGTGACGGACCCAGCAAAACATCTCCTCCCTGCAAAAGACAGTGTCCCAACCTCCAGGTAAAGATTCACTTGCCTTTCCTCCAGTTATGTGTGCCACATAGTTCTTCTTAGGCCTCACCAAGCATAGCACTTGTACAAGGATATCTATTGTGTGGTGCTAGGCAAGAGTAACCGTATGAGCTTGAAGGCAAAAGAACATCACCATTGAAACAAGTGAATAAATTAGCATTACTCCAGATGTTCAGGGTGATGGGTGGTATGCGCTACCCATGGGTGACAAATCACCATATCAGTTGAAGATTCCTTCCACTATCTTTTTTTGCCTTTTTTTTATGAATTTGAATTGTCTAATTGTTTTATTGACAGAAAGGTGACCTTTATCTGAGACAAAAGCCAAAAGCAGCTTTAAAAGTTATTCAATTAGCAGTGAAGTTATGCCTGCAATACTCATTGACTTTGTGTCATTATCCATTGACTTAGACACATCAGCAGAAAACCAAGCTCTTTTAAAGGGATTCTGTCATGATTTTTATGATGTCGTTTTTATATCTAAATTACACTGCTACACTGTTACACTGCAAATAATTCACTCTACAATATAAAATGTAATTCCTGAACCAGCAAGTGTATTTTTTTTAGTTGTAATATTGGTGTGTAGGAGCCATCTCGGGTCATTTTGCCTGGTCATGTGCTTTCAGAAAGAGCCAGCACTTTAAGATGGAACTGCTTTCTGGCAGGCTGTCATTTCTCCTAATCAATGTAACTGAATGTGTCTCAGTGGGACCTGGATTTTACTATTGAGTGCTGTTCTTAGATCTACCCGGCAGCTGGTATCTTGTGTTAGGGAGCCGTTATCTGGTTACCTTCCCATTGTTCTGTTGTTAGGCTGCTGGGGGAAAGGTAGGGGTAATATAACTCCATCTTGCAGTAAAGATTGCCTAAAAGAGTATCACATGACTTGGAGCAGCTGGGAAACCGCCAATATGTCTCGCCCCATGTCAGATTTCAAAATTAAATATAAAAATATGTTTTATGCTCTTTTGAGAAAAAGATTGTAGAATTCTGCTGGAGCAGCACTATTTACTGATTTGTTTAAAAAAACATTTTTTCCCATGATAGTAATGTTTTCAGCCCAGGTGCTTCTTATAGTATAGATTGGCATATATTTATTTAGTTAATCCAGCAAAAATTTGGCAATTTTATCCAACTGTGTGTCTGGGTTTTTAACAGGGAAAAAAGCAGGAGAGACCAAAAAGAACTCATCCACAGGTATACTTAATGTGTAACCACAGCACCCCCTGTCTTTGAAGTGAGCACTGTTTGTTAATAATCTCCAGCGTCTCTTCTTACACTAACCACACAGCCTCTGTCTGCCCGTCTGTCTGCGTCAGGTCTTGTCACCATGCACAGTGCAGCTCCTTATTTGCACTCTTTAAGGAAGGGCACAAAAACAATAAAGTATAATTTGAGAAAGTGTTTGCTTGATTGTAAAGTAAATATCACCAGTACCATGTGAAAGTCTTTGTTACTAGTTGCACAGGGTGGCATAGGGCGATGTCTTTCAACAGGTGCAGAAAACAAGTTGTTAGCCTAAGACTTAGGGCTGGACTCCAAGAACAGTTTGGTCGGATTGACGCCCACCGCCAAAATGCACGCGACTAATCAGATGGAGTCGCAGGCGTGAACATATAATTGGACTGAGTGAAAAGTCGGAGTTAACAACTACAAGGACCGACTGTCAGATGAAGACGCTGCTTTCTGTGTCCACATCAGGCAGTCATGTCGAATGTAATGTAGATGTTACCTCCAACTTTGCATTCAGTCCAATTACATCTTCACGCGTGCTACTCCATCCGACTCGTGGAGCTCTGCCCTTAGGCTTTTTCTGGTTCACTGACATCATATGACACTTTCAGAGTGATGTCATGCAAGTGGTCTGTGTGCGTTCAGAGAATAAACATACAAATGCACAGTATGAGTGGTTACAATTGAACTATAAATATGCATTATAAAGAATTCTCAAGGCAGGCACAAATAGAGGCAAATGCCCTCCCTCTATAGAAATAGAATATCACCTAAACACACTAACCCCCATAAACATTAAAATGCACTAAGATGTTTGCTTTTAAACAGATGACTGGTTGCTACAGGTAACTGCTGCTGAGTAAACCTAGTGCCATTTATAACCCATAGCAGCCAATAGTTAATAGTAACCTGGTTAAAAACAAATGGCTTATCAGTTGTTATGGTCTATTGCACCTGGGCAAACTTATTTACATAAGGGGGTTGGTGGGAGAAGCTGGTATTTATTAATTGTATTTTCTTTTTTAATGTTCTGTGTATTCAGGGGCTTATACACAAACACAGCAAGATCGTCCCTGTGTTCTCTAACCATCAGCAGCCAAAAAATTCAGAATAAGGAGATGCCACATTATTCTCTCTCCTTGATTTATCTATCTTCTCTCTCTACATGGTTTATATTTTTGTTTTCATATTTGATTTCCAGTATAAAAACAAAAACCACAATAAATGTTGAATATAGCAGATTTCAAAACAGGTTGAAATGGTATTTTGAATTAGAAAAGAGGGTTGGTGTTCTTATCTAGACCTGCCCGCACCACTAATCTTACATGCAGCCACTTTTGAGTGTTTTCAGACAGGCCAATTCCTGAATAGTCAACCTAGGGATTTAATTTATTATTGCTTGGAATAGACCCTAGAATCTTGGGAACGTTCACAAAGGCTTTTCATCACTTGACAAATCACATGAATAAAACTGAAGAACAGAGAAGTATGTTTACTAGTCTTCTTCTTTGCAGATCAACTGGGACCCCTCAGTGGATATGTGGTGGCATGAGCTAATAAAGGATGCAAGTGTGGAGTGTGAGCCGGAATGGTGTGATAGTGAAGACGAGTTATTTATTCTCTATACCAGCGGATCTACAGGCAAGCCTAAGGTAAAATTGAGCACTTTCCGGTCGCTATATGCAGTCTCACCACTAAATAGGTGGGATAGCCTTTGCGGTGGCATTACGTAGTTCTCAACCAGCAGGATTTCCCAGCTTCTTCAATCACTACACAACTGAGAACTGATCCAATATTAGTTAGGCAATCTATTGTTTTGGCCCTGTAAATGGTCCCATAAGTCCAGTATCTTCCCATGTTTGATCAGTTTGAAACTTCTAGCTGTAACCATAAACATTTCTTATATACACCACTTTGTCTCTCCAAGTGCACTGTAAGCTACACTTTCCTACCCTTCTGTATCCGCACTGAATTCCATTCTACATGTTATCCAGTTTCTGATATCTATATTTATAACTCCATAGGGAGTGGTGCACACTGTAGGTGGCTACATGATATACACTGCTACTACATTCAAATATGTGTTTGATTACCACCCTGACGATGTGTACTGGTGCACGGCTGACATAGGGTGGATCACCGGACATTCCTACCTCACCTATGGACCACTGGCCAATGGGGCCACCAGTGTTTTAGTAAGTTATTCCTCCTTTTCTTTTGTCACCTTGCTCTTCTTCCTAAGTTATTTCTCGACACATGCACTCTCTCTTTAACCTAATCCAGCTTCTCCTGAGTCCTCTGTCTTTCTTAAAGCTTCTCCTTCCTGTATATTGATCTGAGGGCACTTTGCATTTTTACTTTAACTTTACTCTCTTTAAAGTAAACAGTCATACCTAACACCATGTACTTTGGTATAGAAACAAACTTTCTTTTTGCCTCCAGTTTGAAGGTCTTCCAATATACCCAGATATTTCCCGAATGTGGCAGATCATTGATAAATATAAAGTGAGCAAGTTCTACACAGCACCAACTGCCATCCGCCTGCTCATGAAGTATGGGGAGGATCCAGTGAAAAAGTAAGCACATCCTGTAATCGCGCCTAACCTATGGTTATAGAAGGAAGTGATATTCCTTTATCACATATAGAAACACGTCCATGTCATTGTAGCATTTTAATAAATTCTTAAATGAAGAATACGTTTTGGTGCATTTATTTTCTTTTTGTCGTTCTTGACTTTTAGGTACAGCAGGAAGTCACTGAAGGTTCTAGGTACAGTGGGAGAGCCAATTAACCCAGAGGCTTGGCTCTGGTATTACAGCGTTGTGGGGGACAAGAGATGCCCGATTGTGGATACATTCTGGCAGACTGAGACGGTGAGTAGGATTGAATAGAAAGAGTGATGGCAATATGCTGCAGGCTTGAGAGAGTGGCAGGGCAATGTGCTGTGGGCAGGCAAGAAAAACAGAGTAATGTGGTGCAAGTATTAATGTGTGACAGAGTAATGTGGTGCAAGTATTAATGTGTGACGGAGTAATGTGGTGCAAGTATTAATGTGTGACAGAGTGATGTGCACCAGATAGGACAGAGGTAGAGCTAGGTTCTGCATGTGGGAGAAGGGTACAACAAAAGCTGCTGCAGGCAGGAAAAAAGGAAAGATTGATGAGTATGTGTGAAGAAAACCTATGTAGTGCTGCTCTGTATAAAGCATTTGAGTTGTGACTTTCATGTGTTTATGTGCAGGGAGGACACGTTCTAACTCCACTGCCAGGAGCTACCACAACCAAGCCGGGCTCAGCTGTAAGTTCCCATCTGCTATGCAGTACAGTATGTTCTTTACGTGCTGCGGTTTTCTCTGTGTAGATGTGCTTAGGAAGAAGCTTTTGGGGAAAAAATGCAATTCTGACTGACATTTATGATAATATTCCATTAGTCTTGGCAAGCAGAGAAAAAATGTGCAGAAACAGAGGTTGCTAAAATTTCTATTTTCATAAAGATTTGGGAGTAAAAAATGCATACAACAATCATGTATACAATGTTCCCACATTCTTCATTCTTTTTCCTTTTCAAGACGTTCCCATTTTTTGGAGTTGTTCCAGCAATTTTAGATGAATCTGGAGAGGAACTTGAGGGCGAAGCTGAAGGGTATTTGGTAAGTGATATTAATATGACTGCAATTGTCTGCTGCTGCTTTGTCCAGAGTGCTTGGTTACATGTATTATGTACTCTTACCTTTGCTAACAAATAAACATCTCCAACCCTTTTTATTTAGGTATTTAAACAGCCATGGCCTGCATTAATGCGTACAGTGTATGGAAACCAAGAACGGTTTGAGACCACGTATTTTAAGAAATTTCCAGGATACTATGTAACAGGCGATGGTAAGTTTGTATATCAGAGCTACAGACAAAATCGATTTCTTTTTCACATAGTCTTCACATTATGCAAAGGCATAAGAATTCCAGATAATAGACACCTGTCTTCGAATTTCCACCGTAATAAAAAAAAAAAAGGTACACATGATTTACAAAAATGAATGCTTTTTGTACCTGTTTGAGCCACGCTTTTTGACAAAAAAGGTGGAAAATGGAAGGGGTGGAGTAGAATAAACCCCAAAGAATGCAATATATCTACTTGAAATTATCTTGCTGAATTGTTTTTTCCAACTACCCCAGACCACTACTTGCATTTCATGTTCTAATAATACAGCCAAGTATGTGATTGTCTCAATATAATCTAACCTAAATGTAGTAGAGAGCCAGTTAGTTGAAGTGAGTCAGGTTAAAGCATCCGTTATATACAGAAATATATTTATGTGTTTTAAGAGAATGCAAAACATTTATGTATGTATGAAATTAACTAACTTTTAGGATGCAGAAGAGATAAAGACGGGTATTACTGGATCACAGGGCGAATTGACGACATGCTCAACGTTTCCGGTAAGAATATTAACACAATTCAATACTGGCTGATATAATTACACCCAGTACTTACCAGCTGGTTTAAAGAATACAGTACACTGATCATGACTTTTGTCTCTATCGATTATACCATCAATATAAAGCTTCATGTTATGCTATTTACAAGACTCCAATCACTTCTGCAGTTGTCATACAGCTGTCTCTGTTAAAGGGTTGGTTCACCATTACTTTTTTAGTATGTTTTGTTTATTCTACTTTTTATGAGCTCTCTTTTTATTCAGGCCCTCTCCTATTCATATTCCAGTCTGTTATTCAAATCAATGCATGGTTGCTAGGATAATTTGGATCCTAGCAACCAGATGCTGAAATTGCATACTGGAGAGCTGCTGAATAAAAATCTAAACTCAAAACCCACAAATAATAAAAAAAAAAATTAAAACCAATTACAGATTGTCTCAGAATGTCACTCTCTACATCATATTAAAGTTAATTTAAAGATGAACAACCCCTAATATACCTTGATACACTGTACCATGAGCCAGCACTATTACAGTTAATCTTTGCTTATGTATCAATAGGAAATGGCCAGTAGCACAGCCATATTTAAGCTTGGGTCTTCCTTAGGGTCATCGCGTACAGTATCCACATTTATGCTGCTTTTCTCCATCTGTTATTGGCAATATCCAGAATATCTCCTGTACTCGCCATTTGCTTACTCAGAATTTAGCTGACATGTTTCTGCATTAAATCTTTGGTATGAATCCCTTCTGTAGGCCACCTGCTGAGCACAGCTGAAGTCGAGTCTGCACTTGTAGAACACTCATCTGTAGCTGAGGCAGCTGTGGTGAGCCATCCGCACCCAGTGAAAGGGGAGTGCCTGTATTGCTTTGTCACGCTACGGGATGGACATGAGTTCAACACCACACTGGTTGATCAGCTGAAGAAACTTGGTAACTATCTCAGTGCCTTCTTGCTCCTGTGTATAACATACTAACCAATGGAGCTGCTGTGGAGCTCTGATTCATAGCGGGTCCCAGGCCATAAACTTCTAATAAATATTTGCCTTTTCTTGATGCAACTGTGTTCTCATAGCACATACATGCTATGCTATAGAGTAAGATGTAGTAAGATCTCATTGCTCTGTTGGCTATGAGCAATATTGAACATGATAGTTTTAAGAACCTGCCTTGAAGCCTTCATGCAAATGCCTATCTCTTATCAGCAACATTCTTGTGCTTATATACAGTTAAAAAAGGGCGTGCACCTGGGGAGTTACCGATCCGAGCCACTCATTGACTAGCTTTGTTTAAGCAACTGCAGATGGAACAATAAAAGCAAAAATGTGATTGATGGTCATTGGTTACTTTAAAAAGCAAATTTGCCCAGTGTTAAGATGGCAATACACGTTACAATTACGATCTTTTCTGAGACCATTGGTCACTGCAAAGATTGTTCATTTTTATATTCCAATATTTTTATTGTTTACATAACATAAACAAAGTCGACAATAGCTTTCAGTAGCACATTAAGAGACAGTACAGATTGAGTCTTCAAATATACCATATAGTCTCCACGTGTAGGTACATCAAAATACTCACAAATTTACACATAGCTTATAGATAAACTGTGAACATCCACTGTTGGTGAATAGAAAGCAAAATACTGACCATTGAACTAGCAGACAAGTTCTGAAAATCCTATAAAAATAGTTACAAGTGAGATAAATGCTGAGAAAGGCAGTCGGATAAGTAGTACCAAATCTATATTCAATCCAAGGGGACCAAACCAACAGGTATTTCTGGTGAGTATCAAGTAAGATGCTAGACATCTTCTCCTGGACCATTATCCAATCAATTTTACCCTTCGTGACCTCGATAGAGATATGCTTGGTTTTCCAAGCCTTTGCGATTGTTTGTTTTGCCGCCGTCGTTATCAACAGGAAAAGTTGGAATTGGTGGGATGTGAGAGCATCAGGTTTTTTACATAATAGGGCCGTGCTAGGGTGTTTTGGAATAGTTGTATTAAAAATGGAATAAATCATATTATATATTCTTATCCAAAATCTTTGAACTAATGGACATAGCCACCAAATATGATACATAGTGCCCTTATGGGTACAACCCCTAAAACACCTATCATCAGCTGAAGGTATAAATCGCACTATACGTGCGGGGACCAGGTACACCAATGCTCAAAAAAGGTCTGAGAACTGTTCACCACCCCTGAAGATCTCCATAAAGATTGAGCATAATGCAACACTTGGATTACCCTATAGCTTTCAGCCTGTGGCACACTATATTTCTGAGAAAAGCTCTGAGGGGTATAGGGCCCCAATAAGGAGAAGAGCTGCCCTAGATACGAAAAGTTCTGATCTTGCCACCATTGAAATAGAGTAGGTTGCAGGCCCGGTGGAAAAATCGGATTACCAAACAAAGGAGCTGGGGATTGCAACTGAAACCGTAACCGAACACTATCCCAAAGCCTAATAGTATGTAATAAGCATACGCTACCTAATTTAGGTCTAAGTTTGGTGGGGCACCAGATTAAAGCCGAAGGAGAGTAGGGCTTACAAAAAAGAGCTTCTAGTTGGACCCAATGAGGGCTATCAACAATCGTATGTAAGGTCACTATTTGAGCTAATTGGGCCGCCTTATAGTACAACGAGAAATTAGGAAAACCCAACCCTCCTTTATCCTTGGGCAACATCATATTCGTTTTGCTAATGCGTGAGAATTTACCAGCCCAAACAAATCGCAAAATCTTGGAGCTAAACCCAGCAAGATCAGATAATGGTACTTGAACAGGGAGGGTTCGGAACAGGTATAAAAGCTTAGGAAGTATAGACATCTTTATCGAGTTGATACGCCCTATCCAAGACAGGTGGTGATGTGCCCATTTCTCCAGTAAGGCACCCAAGGATTTGTACATCGGTAAATAATTAAATTTATACATGGACTCATAGGAGTTAGTAAGTTTGACCCCCAAAATAGTAATATAGTGAATTTGCCACACAAAGTCAAAGTTCAGCTGCAGTAATTTGACTTCCTGGTGGGAGAGGGATAGATTTAAAGCCTCTGTCTTATTATGATTAATCTTAAGCCCTGATAAGGTCCCAAATATGTCCATTAATCTATACAGGTTAGGAAGGGATGTTAGGGTTTTGGAGAGGATAAGCGTCAAATCATCTGAAAAAGGCTCACTTTATGATGGGTACCGGCAACGGCTATCCCATAAATATCGGCATTGGATCGAATTGCTAGAGCTAACGGTTCAATTGCCAAATTAAACAAGATCGGGGATAATGGGCACCCCTGTCTGGTGCCCCTACGAATTGAAAATGTGTGGGAGGAGAAACCAAACATACCAACTATCGCAGTGGGATTACGGTAAAGTGAGTGGATCCATTGCAGAAACCCTTCACCAAAACCCCACTTACCCAAAGTATAATACAGATAACTCCAGTTTAGGGAGTCAAACGCTTTACAAATGTCCAACTTCAATAACATAGCTTTAAGTTTACAGTTTTTAGAGTGTTCCATTAACAACAAAAGATGTCTAATAGCGTCTGAGGCTTGGCGTCCAGGAACAAACCCGACCTGATCTTTGTGTATCACTTGAGGGAAAAAGCTGTGAATGCGTTGAGCAAGAATTTTCCCCAACAACTTCACATCCGTGTTTAACACTGAAATGGGCCGATAGTTCTTACATTCAGATAGATCGGTGTCTGGTTTAGGGATAGCCGAAATCTTAGCTTTGAGCATTTCAGGGTGTAAGGACTCTCCATTTTTCAATGCGTTCAACATAGAGGTGAGGTGGGGCCCCAATTGTTCAGCAAATTTCTTATAATATAAATTTGATAAGCCATCAAGCCCCGGAGTTTTACCAGATGCTAAGGTTTTTATAGCAAGAGAAACCTCTTCTAAAGAGATATCTCTGTCAATAAGCTGAGCCTGATCAGGGGACAATTCGGGAAGGCTAATCGTAGAGAAAAACTTATCGAACGCCGATTGAGGCCCGGATACTGGAGCTGCATAAAGGGTTTCATAGAATTGGGCAAATTGGTTTGCTATTTTACTGGGGTTACCCGAGACGGAGCCCTGAGATGTTCTAATCCTGTGGACAGTGGGAGGTTTACATCTCTCATTCAGTTTTCGAGCCAACATCCTTCCCTGCTTGTCTAGGTTACCGTAAAGTTTATGTTTAGCCCATCTAAGATTGTTCATTTTTATTACAAACGTTAAGAACTGAATTGTCCCATATACAGGGAGAAACAATAGAATTGTACCTCTACCTGACCATTCAGCAGTAACCCTTTGCCAATGTTCGGGTGCCTTCAAAGGCGCCCATTCAAAATTTTCCGTCTTGGCCGATCGTCGAGACATTTGGGCTCAAGAGAAGGCGACCAATATCGGAATTGAGTGAGTTGTAGTTCAACAACAGATAGATACCTGGGTTGGCATCCTTTGATTTCAGTTAAAGAGACTTGTCCTGTAACTTCAACCCTGGTCTTAATCCAACTTCCACCCACAAAGGAAAATTGTCTTCAATTTGTGTTGTTGTTGTAGGACGTTATTTGACATTGCATCACTTTGTACAAACTTTTTCTTTTAATCATCCTCTGATTTTTTTTTTCCAGTTAGGGAAAAGATTGGACCAATTGCCACTCCGGATTATATCCAGAATGCCCCTGGTCTCCCCAAAACACGTTCAGGTAAGTTACTCTGAGCCTTTAGTATAGGTGCCAGTTAGCTAATACAAAGAAGGTTATGGGTGAAGAGGATGGAAATGTAAGCAGGCTGTCACCAGAGGGCAGTGGGAAAACAGTTAGAATACTTTTGTTGTAATTAATAGAAAGAAGGAGGAAAGTATCAGGTATGGTGCTTCAGCTTGGATAAAAATGCATAAAGTAAAAACATATGCAGTTTATTAAATTCTCCAAATCATTGGATATAGCTTATACTGTACACTTGTATTTATAAATGGGTGAGCGGTAGCAAGGTCATCAGAGCCCCTGCTGATCCTAAAGAGTTTTATACCTGCTGTCAGTGGGAAAACATGCAGGCAACCTGTGAAACAATAAGGCAGTTCCCAGCCATGTGTATAAAAACAAACATGCAGAGAAGGGGTGTTATGGGTACACAATAGGCTATACCCTCATACTGTACTGTCTAGGGGAAATAATATTGCAGCTCCTATCCAAGGAAGGAATATGGGAACATAATGCCTATGATGTGCAGTGCCCTACATAATTCTAGAGCCTGAGGAGGGAAGGGGCAATGTGAGAAGTGCAGTGATATGTAGCAAGTGCTGAATGGAAAGTGAAATTAATTGACTGCCCCGTCTCTATGCCTCAGGCATAGAGGCTGGGCAGATAATATTTGATTGACAGCTCAAATATTTAAATATCTGTTTCATTAAAGACAGCTGTTATAATTGATACAATAGTTGCTAATATTCCTCATATGCTGCTGAGAACTATTGTAGCAACTAATGTAGCAAATTGGTCAGAATGCACCTGGATGACAGAGTTGCCAGACTGAAACACCAGAGACAGAAACATTAAAAATTGAAACTTCAGTTTGGAAAAACAGTAGAAAAATAAAAGATGAAAATCAACTGAAAAAAAGTCTTTATTTCTGGTGAACAATCTGAAAACGACTGAACTGAAAAAAGTGTTGGAAGATGAACAACCTATTTAACCATATGTATGAATTTGGGATGCACCGAATACACTTTGTTGGATTCGGCCGAATCCTTTGTGATTCCGAACCCTAATTTGCATTTGCAAATTAGCGGTGGGAAGGGGAAAACATTTTTTAATTCCTTGTTTTGTGACAAAAAGTCACGCAATTTCCCTCCCGCCCCTAATTTGCATATGCAAAATCGGATTCAGTTCGGCCGGGCAGAAGGATTCGGCCGAATCCTGCTGAAAAAGGCCGAATCCTGGATTTGGTGCATCCTTAGTATGAATAGAAATATACAGAAAAGGAATATTCAGTGCAATTAAACAGCTATACCCTCATATTGTACTTCTTACACAGTATAGCAACTGCTAGCCTATATGTAGGAATAGTTTGTAGCCTACATGTTCCTTTTGTTTGGTTCATGTATGTGGCACCTTAAAACATAACATCAATCTTCCTTGCATTCTTCTATTTCTTATTCCAGGTAAAATTATGCGGCGGGTATTGAGGAAGATTGCGAAAAATGACCAGGACCTGGGTGATACTTCCACGCTAGCCGATACTACAGTCATACAAGAGCTATTTGAGAACAGGTGTAAAACGCTGCAGTAGGACCGAGCCCAATGAACACAACTCTGAGAGAATGGAATGTCACCAGTGTGTTCCAAAGGGGAGGGTGTAGGTACCCTGGCCTTATACGTTTCTGTCTGTTATTGGTCCGTGTGTGTGTACTGTTTATATTACATTTGTGTTGTACATTATAACTCCATTACAAAGGGGCACTCCTCATGTTCTATGGAACTGCAGCTACTTGAAGTCCTTTTACCTTCTTGTTAGGAATGCTGGGAACTGTAGTTCACAGTAGTTGATAAGATCAAATAAAGAGAAGTAGGGCTCAGTCTAACCTCTTATGTGCGAACCTAACCTTTCCACGCACATCATGATAGAATAAAATTGTACATTGGCAGGTTACACTGCCACCTTTTCCTGTTTTCTCTTGTAACTGGATCTATAGTAACTGTAAGACTGGACTGGGCGACAAAGGGGTGTTTTAAGGGCATTGCTAAGGTGTTGGTACATATTTGGTTTTAATTCAGTGACTGGCTGAGTGATTATTCCCTAAATCAACATTGTGCTATTTCCATTGTAATTCATATGTGTTTTGGGTAGGGATGCACCGAATCCAGGATTCGGTTCGGGATGCGGCCAGGATTCGGCCTTTTTCAGCAGGATTCGGATTCGGCCGAATACTTCTGCCTGGCTGAACCGAATCCTAATCCTAATTTGCATATGCAAATTAGGGACGGGGAGGGAAATCACGTGACTTTTTGTCAGAAAACAAGGAAGTAAAAAATGTTTTTCCTTCTCACCCCTAATTTGCATATGCAAATTAGGGTTCGGACTCGGTTCGGTATTCGGCCGAATCTTTCACAAAGGATTCGGGGGTTCGGCCGAATCCAAAAAAGTGGATTCGGTGCATCCCTAGTTTTGGGTGAAGAGATTAGCTAGTCATACAGGGCAAGTTTCTGTTGTTGGGCAAGGCCACCGATTACATTGTAATGTTGGATTATGCAGGCCCGACAAGAAAGGCCTGAATCAGCATTCCAATTTTGTCCTCACTTAATGGGATATTTTTTAACGTAGGCCATAGATATGTGGCCGATTCATCAGGCCAACAGGTAGCCCCCTTATGGACTGCTTTAGGGTCAGTCCACATGGCAGATTCGGGGAGATTAGTCGCCCCAGCGACAAATTGCCTCTTCTTTGGGGGCGAAAATCTCTCCGAACTGCCTTCCACCTGCCCTCCGTTGGCTAAAATGAAAATCGCCTGCGGCAATGAACAGGCAGTGCTTCGTTTTCCGAAGTTGCTGGAAGTTTCCTCACAAGGAAACTTCGGGCGGCTTCGGAAAACGAAGCGCCGCGCTGGTGATTTTCATTTTAGTGTGGGGGAAGGCAGTTTTGGGAGATTGTCGCCCAAAGAAGAGGCGATTTGTCGCTGGGGCAACTACTCTCCCCGAATCTGCTCGTGTGGCCTGACCCTTAAAGCGGTTGTTCATCTTTGAGTTAACTATAAGTAAGATTTAGAGAGTGATGTTCGGAGACAATTTGCAATTGGTTTTCATTTGCAATTGGTTTTTTATTTATTATCTGTGGTTTTTGAGTGATTTAGCTTTTTTATTCAGCAGCTCTCCAGTTTGCATTTTCTGCAATCTGGTTTCTAGGGTCTGAATTACCCTAGCAACCATGCATTTATTTGAATCAGAGACTGGAATTTTAATAGGAGAAAAATGAGTAATACAAAGTAGCAATAACAATAAATGTGTAGTCTTACAGAGCATTCGGTTTCAGAAGGGGTCAGTGACCCCCATTTGAGGCTGGAAAGAGCCAGAAAAAGAGAGCAAATAATTAAAAACTATTAAAAAATAAATAAATAAAATGAAGACCAACTGAAAGTTTTATTAGAACTGGCCATTCTATAACATACCAAATTTTAAATTAAAAGTGACCCACCCCTTTAACAATGTGATTCAGAAGTGAAACTAATGGGACATTGGCACATATCTCAGACTACTTTGCTCTCAATTAAATACAGAGAAAAATGTTTTTTTAAGAAGAAAATTACATAATACTGTTTATTTATGGAGCTATGCAATGTATATCCGACTATTACCTCTTTGGACTTTTTGGGGGTATTGCCTGATATTGCCAACTTAAGATCAGTGTTCGTAAAGGGAAGCTGTCATTAAAACATCAAATTTGGATATCTGAGCAGAATAGTTTTGTAGAAAATGTTTTATGTTAATGTTCAAAAAGTTGTAGGGAATTCAAATTAATATGTTGCCTCCGTCCTTTTTTTTTTACAAGAGCAGTAAGTCTTCATCTGTGTCACTGTGACAGAATGCTGTGTTATAAAGATAGCTAGAATCTCAGCCATAAAGCAGGGCAGGACTGCTGCTTACAATGGGTATCAGATAGGATCTGTGTCACTGTGACAGAATGCTGTGTTATAAAGATAGCTAGAATCTCAGCCATAAAGCAGGGCAGGACTGCTGCTTAAAATGGGTATCAGATAGGATCTTTGTCACTGAGACAGAATACAGTGTTATAAAGATAGCTAGAATCTCAGCCATAAAGCAGGACATGACTGCTGCTTACAATGGGTATTCGATAGGATCTGTGTCACTGTGACAGAATGCTCTGTTATAAAGATAGCTAGAATCTCAGCCATAAAGCAGGGCAGGACTGCTGCTGATGACCTTTTATACATTAACGGGGCCACATATGAAATATGCTACCCTAAGTAGCAGTCCTGCTCCATGGCTGAGATTCTAACTAGGTAGTTTGTCATAGAAATGGCAAACACTACAAATTTGTATAAACAGGATTTTAGATATAATAGCATCTCTATGGTTCAGTGCACATTACCCACATATTGCATCAAATTTTGGGATGGGCAATTAGCACATTCCATCAAATTTATATCCTTTGATAGGATTTTACTTTGTTCTGATGCCATATATTGATTTTTCCAATCAGATGGCTTTGTTCTAAAACAAGATGTATAGGAACAGATGATGTGTTATATTACAGTTGATGCATATTGGTCCCGGAATGTCACTTTTTGATGTGAATGTCACTAAAGGGAGAGCTCTGCTAAAAATAACTATTACATTTTTTTACAACACTTCCTTGTCTTTAAAAAAAATTGTTTACCTCATACCCAGGACCAGTGATCCACTTCTTTAAAGATAACACTGACCTGGGGTAGTTTATGACAAGACGGGTACATACCTCCCAACTGTCCCGTTTTTAGAGGGACAGTCCCTCCAAACCCGCAGTCCCTCTTTTGTACTGGAAAGTTCAATTTTTCTCTGCACTGAACAGCCAGAAAAAGCAACAATGTTTCTCACTTAATTGGCTTTTGGCAGAGAGCCCAGAACAGCCACAGTAGAAGATAAGATACTTTTGTAACAATATTGAGATAGGAAATAAGTAATTGTAACAATATAAGATAACAGGTCCCTTGGGAAAAGTTAAACTCACAGCTTAAAGGGCAATTCACCTTCATTAGCAAAACTAATCACTGAAAAAAAACACAGAAATATGTTCAAACTTTTATAACCTGCCAAATTTGGCCAAAGTGAACATGGTAATTAGGGGGTGTGGCCACAAAAATAGGTGTGGCTAAAAACATTTTTGTTTCAAAATGTTGGGAGGTATGCGGGTAGCCACCCTCTTCCCAAGAATCCTTCACTCCAAGTCCAGTGACTTTCCTTGTCCTTTAAGTGATTTTGATCTTGTTTTTTTTTATAGATCTTTGTGTTCTGTTATATTCGTTGATGTCCTTAGGGAGTGTGTTCTTCATTCAAATGCTTGTGGTCAGTTGTGGGTACTAATTGTAAAGTTTATGGCATTATTGGATATCCTTATTAAAACAATTACAGGTATGGGACCTGTTATCCAGAATGCTCGGGACCTGGGGCTTTCTGGATAACGGACCATTCTGTAATCTGGATCTTCAAACTTTAAATCTACTAGAAAATCATATAAACATTAAATAAACCCAATATATTATATAATTAATATTACAGAGATGGGAGACAACCTTTCCGTAATTTGGAGCTTTCTGGATAGCTGATCCAATACCTTTATTTAGATGTCAAAGGGAATCTAAACCAAATAAATAAATTAAGGTAAAAATACTCAGAGGGCGTCTTTGAAATTTACATTCATTTTAGTGGTGTGTAGGATATTTGCAGTTTTAGGCTGCAAACATTCCCTTTGTCATGCTTTACGCTGAGATTCAAGATCATTTTATAACGGAGCAATTCTATGATAGATGAGAAATATAGATACGGAAGCACTGTGCTAGGGCACAATAAATATGTTTTAGGGTTTCTTTTTTTATTTTACTACTCTTACACCGAGCAGCCTTCATCGAAGTAAAATGCAGATAATGATAAAGATTAATTAAAGGACAAAATCACAATATTGTAAAAAAGAATAAAAATATGCAGGAGTTTATCTGTTAACATAGGTGCTTATTTACAGAAGTACTGCCAATCCGTTCTTTACGTTCATTGGTAACTCCACTCATGCAATTTAGCAAACCTAGCTCTCCTTAAAGGGGATACTGTCATGGGAAAACATGTTTTCTTTTTCAAAACGCATCAGTTAATAGTGCTACTCCAGCAGAATTCTGCAATGAAATCCAATTCTCAAAAGAGCAAACAGATTTTTTTTATATTAAATTTTGAAATCTGACATGGGGTTAGACATATTGTCAGTTTCCCAGCTAACCCCAGTCATGTGACATGTGACTTGTGCCTGCACTTTAGGGTGGAACTACTTTCTGGCAGGCTATTTCTCAGTGGGACTTGGCTTTTACTATTGAGTGCTGTTCTTAGATCTACCAGGCAGCTGTTATCTTGTGTTAGGGAGCTGGTTACCTTACCATTGTTCTGTTGTTAGGCTGGGGGGAAGGGAGGGGAGTGATATCACTCCAACTTACAGTAAAGAGTGACTGAAGTTTATGAAAGTCACATGCCTGGGGGCAGCTGGGAAACTGACAATATGTCTAGCTCCATGTCACATTTCAAAGTTGAATTTAAAAAAAATATGTTTGCTCTTTTGAAAAATGGATTTCAGTGCAGAATTCTGCTGGAGCAGCACTATTAACTGATGCGTTTTGAAAAAGAAAAATGTGTTCCCATGACAGTATCCCTTCAAACCTGGAAAATCCTGTGTGTTTTAATAAACAAAAGGGAAATGTAATGACCAAATTATTGCTGATTTCTGCATGCTGGAATTGTGCTTAGTGCAAGGGAATTCCTACACTGACATAGTTTTAGGGTATCTCACTGTGCTATGGGCAAAACTGCTATAGATTTATGGTCTGGTGTGCTGGCATAGTTTTATGGTATCTCTCTGTACAGGCTATAAGCACATGTAGAGGGCTGTTCCTGCAGAATTGTGCTTAGTATAGGGAAATACTGACACTGGCATAAGTTTGTATGGGATCTCTATGTACAGTCTATAAGCAAACTTAGAAGGGCTAAAACACCATGCAATGTGCAAAGGACAGGTATGGAACCTGTTATCCAGAATGCTCTGGACCTGAGGTTCTTCGGGTAATGGATCTTTCTGTAATTTGACTCTTCACACACCTTAAGTCTACTAGAAAATCATGTAAACATTAAATAAACCCAATAGGCTGGTTTTGCTTCCAATAAGGATTAATTATATCTTAGTTTGGTTCAAGTAAAAGCTACTGTTTTATTATTACAGAGAAAAAGGAAATGGTTTTAAAAAATATAGATTATTTGGCTAAAATGGAGTCTATGGGAGACAGCCTTTACATAATTCGGAGCTTTCTGGATAACGGGTTTCCGGATAACGGATCCCATACCTGTACAAAAAAGGCAGTGTGCCATGAATCAAATGCTACTTAAGCACTCCATCCCTTTAAAGGAATAAATATTAGGGCATCTACCAAGTGATTCTGGTCATATCCCTCAAGCGCTACTGCATCTCCCCATTGGCATCCAATTACAAGCACAACACTTTGTGGTCTTCCGATTGATTTTAAAAGACCTGTAACATAATTTTTTATTTTTTTTTTTAATTTAAAAAAAAAAAACACCAAGGCAGTTTCAACTTTCAATTCGCAATGTCTTTATCAAGAAATTACTTACCGATTCTTTGCTTGCGCTCCTCTTCAGAAACGGCGACAGGGCGGCGATCCATCGTGCGGCTCTGGATTTCACCTCCCTACCTTCTATAGGAGCTAGCCAGGGAGGAGAAATCAAGCGCCGCACGATGGATCCGTCACGCTCTCACCGTTTCGGAAGAGGAGCGCAGGCAGAGAATCGGTAAGTCATTTCTTAATAAAGACTTTGCAAATTGAAAGTTAAAACTGCCTTGGTGTTTTTTTTTCGTTAGGTAGAATTTTTTTTTTTTTTTATGTTACTGGTCCGTTAAAGGGATACGGTCATGGGAAAACATTTTTTTTTTTTCAAAACGCATCAGTTAATACTGCTGCTCCATGACTGGGGGCAGCTGGGAAACTGACAATATATCTAGCCCCATGTCCGATTTCAAAATTTAATTTAAAGAAATCTGTTTGCTCTTTTGAAAAAAACAAGTTTTCCCATGACAATATGCCTTCAAGGATGTTAGGATGTTTTTTAAGTTGTATATTAGTCTTTATGTGTTCACAGAATTAGTGTGTGATAGCCAAGGGGGAAAAAAAAGTAGTTTACTCTGGAAATTGTGTGAGAATAGGCATGTGCTCTCCACTGCCAACATTTCTCTTTCTTTTATGCCTGTGTCTCTTAATTATGGATTTTCTTTATGGCTGGACCAATTTGAGAGGAGGAGAATGGCTGCCTTTTGCAGGCTTATGGGAGCCTGATGCACCTAATAGTGTTGTTATCACCTGGTTGTTTATGGCAGCCTTTTTTTGATGGGGGGAATTTTGAGATCTGTTTAAACAGCAAGCTACACCCATGTATGTTTTACATTACAGCTGCCATGTTTTTAGTCTTTGCTCTCCCTGAGTATTGGGCCGGTATAATGTGATACGGGCCAGCAGGGGGCATTGGAAAGCTGTAGGACTGGATGTTGGCTGCCTCCTCCCTCAAGTACTTAGACAAGACCTGACCTGATATTCCCTCTAATTAAAGAGCAAATGATCAACTTTTATAAACCAGATGCAATGTCCCACTAATGACCCAGCTTTCCTGCCCCTCTGTTCAGTTACTATTCATGTGTTGATCCGTCCCACTCCAATATCAATGCAACCGCTTACCACTTGTTCTACAGATACATCTCTATATTTTTGTTAATGTCACCTTTTAATAAAATGTCTTTGGTTGTACACTGTGAAATTCTAAATGGTTTCATTGTAATGCCGTCCATTTCAGACCCATTAGTGGATTAGATATAAAACATCGGATATGAAAGCTCCATTTAGAATCCTCCTCCTGAATCAAGAAGCGCCGAATCTAATCCACCGCCAAACAGGAGGTTATTGATGAGCTGATGTGGTACAGAAGTGCCTCCAGGGATCCTGCCAGTGATGCTTCCATCAAATGAATCATTCATTGGCTCCATTTAATGTTTCTTTAGACGGCTGAGTACGAATCATGGCATTAGATGTTCGTTAGTATTATGAAAAAGTTGACCTTAGTACCACTTTAAAAGTGAACACCACCCAAAACCTGTTTTTCCCCCCATAGTGGAAGAAAATGTAATTCTAAGCAACTCATTAGTAACTCTTACCCAAGAAGCATCTCCTCATTATGACCATGACATAGGTTGGGAACATGGGTGATCAATGGCAGGTTTATAGTACAGGTATGGGACCTGTTATCCAGAATGCTCGGGACCTGGGGTTTTCCGGATAAGAGATCTTTCCATAATTTGGATCTTCACACCTTAAGTCTAGTAGAAAATCACCTAAACATTAAATAAACCCAATAGGCTGGTTTTGCTTCCAATAAGGATTAATTATATCTTAGTTGGGATCAAGTACAAGCTACTGTTTTATTATTATTACAGAGAAAAAGGAAATCTTTTTAAAAATTTGGATAAAATGGAGTATGTGGGAGATGACTTTTCTGTAAGTTGGAGCTTTCTGGAAAATGGGTTTCTGGATAACGGATCTCATACCTCTACAGGGTTCCCTTGCACATTGTTTCCATGAGCAGAGGTGTAACTAGATGTGACTTGGCCTGCAGCAAATGGTTTTTCGGGTCCCCAACAAATCCAGAGATTGTCCTGTTTTACCAATATATTTTGAAATTGCTCATTAATTAGGGCCTTGTGGGGCCCTGTATATATCCTGCCCCCCCCTCAGGGTCTGCTTTCTCTGTAGTTATGAGTATAACAATATTAGGGCAGCTAACTGCTCATTGGTTTATAGGGGTTACCAAGAAGGGATACATTTTGTATGTGACGCTAAATAATCCTTAAAGGGGAACTTCACACAAACATATTTTAAGCTTTTTGAAAAGTAAACATAATTTTAAGCAACTTTGCAATATACATCTATTAAAAATATGCAGACCTTTCATGATTTTTAATGGTTTGGAACAGTTCCCTAAGCTTAGCCTCCTGCTCATCTGTCTGACTACTTTGCTGAGCTGGCTGACTACTTTTACTTTGTATCAACAGCCAGCTGTCTTTAGCCTGTTTCCTCCAGACCCCACAATTCTTGGCACATGTGATTTCAATAAGGAGCAGAACATCACAGTGCAATGCATTGTGGGTTATGTAGTTCCTGCATGCTGTCTGTAAGCTGTGGAGAAGTTGTTACAATTTGTAACATCAGTAGGGATGGGCGAATTTTTTTGCCTTGTTTCGCCGAAAAAATGACGCCCATAGACTTGTATGGAGACGTGCGGCAAAAAAAAAAAGACGCGTGACAAAATAATTTTGCCGCGCGACAAATTTTTTTTGATGCCCATAGACTTCAATGGGCGTCAGCGACCTTTCGCCGGCAGTGAATTTTTGGCAAAACGAAACGGGTCAAATTCGCCCATCCCTGAACATCAGTGTATAGTCCCTCCTTACCTGCCAGGATTTCAAATGATGCAGAAAGAGAAGAACTGTTAAACAGCTGGATTTCAGCATAGAAAATGGCATCTATTCATACTTTTTGAAGAAACAGGTAACGGTGGGTATATTAGGGGTTTCTGTGTTATGTGGGCCTCTTTATCAAATGTTTCTTTGGAAGCTGGAGTTCCCCTTTAAATTTATTGTTTTAACATGCTGGCAAAATACATTGTTTCTGTTTCAGTTTAGTCATTTAGATACGGCAGCAGCAGCAGCAAAGCTATAGGCTCCCAGCTGTCTCTTTTGGTGAGCCGAGTGCAGGGGTGTAAATTCATAGAGCAGAGCATGAGCCTTTATTGGATGTTCTTAATGCAGGAAATAAAGGCAAAACCAAGGTACCCACTAGTTATTCTGGTTGCTTACATGCTTCCTTCCATCTCCATCAAAAAGCAAACGAGGCCAGGGTACTGTTTTCCCCCATTCTCCCAGAAGTCCCCTGTACCAGTTCTAGAAGGGTACATGCACAGTACAGAAACCTAAGGAAAAAAGATGGAGGTGAGATGCAAACTGTACCCCAGGTTGGTGTGTTTTTTGAAGAAGAGGAGCTCCAGGATAAGCAGGTAATCGACCAACAATCAGAGGGCTTGTTTGACAACTTTGCACCTACGCAATCATTTTACCTTTACTTCTGCTTTAATAAAAAAAAAAAAAAAATACCTGCCTCAATCATATTCTACTGCAGCCATTTTTGATGGGGGTCGTTTAGAAATAATAATAAAATCAGATTTCCCTTTAAATATACAAGGAAATGCAAGCTACACAAGCCTATGTTGTGCATTACTAAATGGAAAGGCAGCTGCCATATTTAGGTCCTTCCTGGGTTCCTTCGTCTTTCTTTCTAACAGAGTCCTTGATCAACCAGTAGGGGGCAGTGGAGCTGTAGGACTGGATGGAGGCCGGCTCTTACTTCAAGTTTTTAGAGAAGACCTGACCTTTCCGCTAATTATATGAGAAATGATCCAGTTTTATAAACCAGATGCACTGTCCCAGTAATGAGTTGATGAAAGGACCCAGCTTCTCTGTTTAGTTACATGCATTGAGCTGGCCTTCACCAATATCAATGCAACTGCCTGCCACTTGCATTACACTGGGAAGATCCATAGCTATATGGAGTCACTGGCTCCATCTAAAAAAATGCTCTGTAAAGCTACAGATTTATTCTTTATTTCTCATCTTTCTATTCAGGTCCTCTCCTATTCTTATTCCAGTCTCTTATTTAAATCAGGGCATGGTTGCTAGGTTAACTTGGACTGTAGCGACCAGATTGCCGAAATTGCAAACTGGAGAGCTGCTGAATAAAAAGCTAAATAAATGAAAGGAATTGCAAATTGTACCACTCTCTACATCGTACTAAAATTTCATTTAAAGGCGACCAACCCATTTAATGCCACCTATTTAATACAATGTCTTTGGTTGTACACTGTAAATCAGTGTCGGACTGGCCCGACGGGACACCGGGAAAAAAACAGGTGGGCTCCCGCCGGGCCAGTCCCCTCTCCCGTTCAGAAAAGTTTTTTCAGGCTCTGCACAGCACGGTCTGTGCATGGGCTCAGCACCTATTGATTTAGGAGCGACACGGCGCCTTCATCCATGCGCGCTCTGGGCGTCATATAGGGGGGTGGGGGGGCCCTGGAAATGAGTCCCGGTGGGCCCTGGGCCCCCCAGTCCAACCCTGCTGTAAATTCTAAATGCTTTCGCATGCCATCCATTACAAATCCATTAGTTGAGAAGGAATAAAATATTAGATAGGAGAGCTGCATTATCATCCTTCTCCCATATCAAAGAAGCAGAGAATCAAATCCAGCTCTAAGTAGCCGTTTATTGATGAGTTGCTGTTGTACAGTAGTGTGATGCTTCCATCAGATTAATCATTCATTGGACCCAATTAATGTTTCCTTAGATGGTATTAGATGTTGATTAGGGTTATAAAAACGGACCTTGATACCACTTTAAAGGAGAACTAAACGTAATAATGCACATGGCTAAAAATTACATTTTATATAATGAACTTATTGCACCAGCCTAAAGTTTCAGCTTGTCAATAGCAGCAATGATCCAGGACTTCATACTTGTCACAGGGGGTCACCATCTTGGAAAGTGTCTGTGACACTCACATGCTCAGTGGGCTCTGAGCAGCTGTTGAGAAGCTAAGATTAGGGGTCGTCACAAATTATCCATCAGAAAATGAGGTTGGCCTGTCATATAAGCTGATGCTACAGGGCTGATTATTAAATTCTGATGGCAGTTGCACTGGTTTCTGTGCTGTCATGTAGTAATTATGTGTATTAATTACTAATCAGCCTTATATTGTAACAATTATATTCTATGTGTACTGTATATTGTGAGTGGGTCCCTAAGCTCAGTAATAGACAGCAGCACAGAGCATGTGCAGTGAATCAGCAGAAAAGAAGATGGGGAGCTACTGGGGCATCTTTGGAGACACAGATCTTTACTGCTAAAGGGCTGTGGTTGCCTTGGGCTGGTGCAGAACCAAAAACAATGTACAACATTTCTAGCTAACTCTTTAGTTAGGCTTTAGTTCTCCTTTAAAGGGGAACTCCATGTAAAAACCTTCCAATATCATTGCACTGTTTTGCCACAATACAGCATTTTTGCAGATTTCCTGTGTCGCTGTACCTGCCACTAGACACCAACAGTGCTCTGCGTAAGGTTCCCTTGTACAATTAATAGGTGCAAAAAGAGTATATATATATACACACACACACACACACACACATACCTGCTGCCTTGCAAAAGTATTCACCCCCCCCCCCTTGGCTTTTACCTATTTTATTACATTTCAACCTGTAATTTAAATGTTTCTTAATCTTATTTTATGTGATGGATCTGCACAAAATAGTCTAAAGGTGGCCATACATAGGCAGATTAAAGCTGCCGATAAATTTCAGCAGCTTATCTGCCAATGTGTGGACCCCCGACGGGTCCTCCCGATCGATATCAGGCCAAAAATCGTCCAGATATCGATCGGTCAAGTTTGATTTTCTTTTGTACAATCAAGGAGCTAGTTGATGTTGTCCGTCGGAGCCCATTCGTAGTATTGTAATCCGATCGTTCGGCCCCAGGGCCAAACAATCGGATTCATCCGATATTGCCCAGCCGTTAGTGAGCATATCGGGTTAAGATCCTTTCCTTTGGCGACCTTGCCAAATGAGCAGATCTTAAAGTGTTTGGCCACCTAAAGTTGGTGAAGTGAAGTGAGAAAAATATATATAAAAAATATATATAAAAATTAATTTAAAAAAAAGAAAAAACTGAAAATTGGCATGTGCATATATATTCACCTTCTTTACCATGAAGCCCCTAAATTCTGGTGCAACCAATTACCTTGAAAAGTCACTTAATTAGTGAAATGAAGTCCACCTGTGTGCAATCTAAGTGTCACATGATCTGTCCGTATAGACACACCTTTTCTGAAAGGCCCGAGAGGCTGCAACATGGTATCACAACAAACCTGCCAAGAGAGGGCCACCCACCAAAACTCACAGACCGGGCAAGGAGGGCATTAATCAGAGAGGCAGCACAGAGACCAAAGGTAACCCTGAAGGAGTTGCAGAGTTGCACAGCAGAGACTGGAGTATCTGTCCTTAGGATCACAATAAGCCGGACACTCCACAGAGCTGGGCTTTATGGAAGAGTGGCCAGAAAAAAGCCACGTTTTGAGTTTGCCAAAAGGAATGTGGGCAACTCCCCTAATGTATGGAGGAAGGTGCTCTGGTCAGATGGTCTGGTCAGTAATTGCCGCAAAAGGTGGCTCTACAAAGTACTGACTATAGTATTAGTATACTAGGGCACAGGTCTTCACATTTTATTTTTGGTTCAAGCAACATTTAGTCAGCCCTACATGTGTAGGAAACAATGATGTATCGGCCATTCAGCTACAGATCCAAGAATATTAATTTTTTTTTTTGGAAAGCAAATTTGCCATTCTGCTCCCCACCCCAAGTTACAACTCTGTACCCCGAAGGGGCTACACAATGTGGGAAACAGTAAGCTACAATGACATGGCGCAGGTGTTTTTGCACAGGTGCAAACTTGTAACTGTTTCTACACCTCACTTAATTATAGTAAATACAATTTTTGCATATTGGAAGTGCCAATTACATTATCCCCCAACTTTAAAGTGGCGGTTCACTGTAAAGATAACTTTTACTAGGTTATAGAATGGCCAATTCTAAGAAACTTTTCAATTGGCCTTTTTTTGTAGTTTTTTTTTAATTATTGGACTTCTTCTTCTGACTCCAGTTTCCAGTTTTCGAATGGGGGTCACTGACCCCCATCTAAAAACAAATGCTCTGTAAGGCTACAAATTTATTATTATTGCTACTTTTAATTGCTCATCTTTGTATTCGGCCCTCTCCTATTCATAGTCTAGTGTATTTAAATCAATGCAGGGTTGCTAGGGTAATTTGGACCCCAACAACCCGATTGCTGAGATTGCAAACAGGAAAGCTGCTGAATAAAAAGCGAAATAACTAGGTATGTACCGAATCCACTATTTTGGATTCGACTGAACCCCCGAATCCTTTGGGAAAGATTAGGCAGAATAACGAACCGAATCCTAATTTACATATGCAAATTAGGGGTGGGAAGGGGACCCCCCTTTGTTACAAAAAGTCATGTGAGTTCCCTACCTGCCCCTAATTTGCATATGCAAATTAGGATTCGGATTGGCCAGGTAGAAGGATTCGGACGAATCCTGGATTCGGTGCAACCCTAGATATAACTCGAACCACAAATAATAAAAAATACATTTATTACTGACTATCACTCTCTACATTTTACTAAAAGTTCATTTAAATGCGGAACAAATCGTTGAAACATAGAAAAAAACACATGAAATCTGATCCACTAGACGTCAGGAAGAGTAAAACAAAGCGAGACAATAAAAAAAGCCATTATGCATCAGTAGTATATTTATTGTTAATAACAAGCATATATAAAGCAACAACATATTCTACAGGCTGTACAACAGAGCGGTGTATACATCATACACATTACACACCAATAGAGACTGATACAGGTAGTTAAATCGGACGCTGCTAGTTAGCGCTTACAATCTACTATCCAGTTTAAGTGAGAAGAATTGTTGTTGCCATGCTAAAGTTGAATCCAGGTTACTCTAGTGTTGTCAGTTGAATAATGAAACAAGAATGTTTTCATTGTGGACTCAATAAATAAGACTAAAGCTGACCAGGTGAACCAGGCTCTGCACCAGGGACTGACACTTGAGATGCTGGAAAACGACATATCCCAGCATTCCTTTTTCAGCTGCACAGATGTCAATTAATCACGTGTTATCAGGGACATAATGATCCAGTCCTGGATTGTTTTTATTTTTTTTTTAAACCATAATTCCTATTGATTCAACGTGGGAATAAGAAATAAGGTCTCAGAAAATGCCTGGAGTGTATTGTTATCACTTTATGACATGGGGCTAATTATAGCGCTATTAAAGGAATGCTGGGAGTTGTAGTTCTACAATATTTCAATTTCTGAAAGTTGCCTGTCCCCGCCCCACTCCTTTTGTCTGTCCACCCAGTCTTTGATTAATTTGTATTGAAATCACAGCAATTATGGGGATCTAATGCACCTGAATCTACTTTTCGGTAGCCGTTCCAAGATGGTTTGGAATGTTCCGCTCAATGGTACATCCCAAACAGCCTTGCTCTAGCTGCACACATACACAAGACTCTCTCACATACTTAGAACCCTGGCATCATGGGCAAAGTAACTAATCAAAGTGATGCCTTCCACTCTAATAAGGCACTGGGACATATATTCAGCTCACTGGAACACTGAAATAAGACAGGACCTCTTGCTCAGACATTAAAGTTAAATAGTGCAGTATTTATGCTCAGCAGAGGGAGTATTAGGCACGTTATGTAGCCGAGACCACAAGCCACATTATACCAGGTAAGGGTTATCCAAGACTGCCACTCCTGCAGCTACACCTCCATCTGAGTGTTCTGTGGCCTTTGTCCTTAGGAGATGACCCACTTGATCATTATAGATCATCTGATCCCTGTGCCTACAAAGCAAAACATCAATATTTGTATTAATGGAGAAGGAAAGGTTAAAACTAAGTAAGCTTTATCAGAAAGGTCTATATAAATATACCAGTAAACCCTCAAAGTAATGCTGCTCTGACACACAACACAACATTTACTCCCTATATATATAACCTTCTATTGTGTACACATGGGCTTCTGTATTAGACTTCCTGTTTTCAGATTAAACCTCCAGGGCTGGGGCTTGAGCATGCTCAGTTTGCTTCTCTTTTCTTCTCCCTCTTCCTACCTTCCCTGCTGTAATCTGAGATCAGAGCTATGAGTGAGCAGGGAGAGACTCAGGCAGGAAGCAATGTCACACCAAGCTAATATGGCAGCTGCTATCCTAAACAGAGAGAGCTGTTTACTCAGGTATGGTAAAACATTCTGTAGAATAAATAGTGTTCTAGCTTGCACTATTGTGGCTAATCTATTGGAAATAAACTGCTTTGGTAGCTTTCCTTCTCCTTTAAGTACTTCAGCAGCAGCTCTATGAGTGTGTAAAGCACCAGTGAGAATACTCATACACTTACCTGACATAGACGCCAAACATGCCCAGCTCACTAATACACTCCGATATCTGCACACGACCCCCAGCCCTCAGCAGGCAGTTCTTCAACGGCTTGGGATTAATCTTGTCCATTAATATGTAGGAGGTCCGTTCCTCGCTGTCTTTACACTCTTGCAGCTTTTCTTTCAGCTCTTCCCCGTACAAATTATTCCCTTAAGAGAAGGGTAAACGCGTGGATTTTATTTCTAATATTCACCCAGTCCTACTAGTTTGGCTCACTAATCGATTAGGGATCCATAACCACAATTATACTTTAGAAGAATAAAGCAACAATCATTTTCTTGCATCTTCACAATGAATGCAAAGTCGCGTCTGTTTATTTTCCTATGAAATCGCAAGGGAGAGGCCAGATGGCCGACTTTCTTGTATAGGAAAGTCTTTAAAAATATTATGGGATCAGTTATCTGGAAAACCATTGTCCAGAAAGCTCAGAATTACGGAAAGGTTGTCTCCCGTAGACTCCATTTTATCCAAATAATCCAAATTTTTAAAAATGATTTCCTTTCTCTCTGTAATAATAAAACAGTAGCTTGTACTTGATCCCAATGAAGATATAATTAATCCTTATTGGAAGCAAAACCAGCCTATTGGGTGTATTTAATATCTACATGATTTTCTAATAGACTTAAGTAATGAAGATCCAAACTACCAACTACCAAACTATCAGGACATTAACCTGAAGACAAAGACTTTGTCAAACTAGAGACCCCCGGGCCCAATGGAGGGCTTGACCTCCAGGCTCTGTCACCACCAACCATCCCTCCCCGTTGGTGACCACCACTCCTCCCTCCGCTATCAAACAGACTGCCCAAAAGTGACTCCTCAGAGCACTTTTGCATTTTACCTTCATTTTCAATTTTTAGTGGTTTCTGAGAGATTCGCAGTTTTAAACTGCTAACACCTGGCCTTCATCTCAATATTGTCGGCGACCCTTACGGTCCATGCAATTCCCATATGAGTCAGTTAACCCTAGTCGGTTGAGCCAAAAGCCTGGTATTAGTCTAAAACTAATATCACAAAACTGCTAAAAATAAATGGTATCATAAATTAAAAATATTTAGAGAATTGTGAAAGTGCTCAGAGAAGCAGAGAAGTTTGCATCAATTAATTTTTTGGATTTAGATCCTGGTGCAAGATCCACTAATAAATCCTGATGGTAGAGTCATTGGCACTGCAGACTTCTGTGTAAATGCAGATAATGGATGGGAATTACTCAAGCCACTGGTCCTTAATCTATCTCATGACCGTATATTATAGCCATTAAAATCTCACCTCCTCCTTCCCGTTGTGGTTTCAGCACAAATTGGTCTGGATTAGCAAGAGCAACTCTCACTGCCTCATCTCCTTCTTCACCCTGGGGACACACATAGAAAGGAAAAACAGCATCATAACCATTAACACTGGCAATGCAGCTTCCTTAAGAGCTTTCTGAGAAGCAAATAACATTATCCTTATCATTTAGAACAACAATATGGCTACTGAAGTTCGTATCTCATAGAGACATCACGTGATAGAAAGCAGAGGAATGACACTCTAAAGCGCTAAGCATGAACATTATATTGTTTGGGGTAAACGGACTGTTTCCAGTCCTTTAAATTAGAGTATACAGTAAATATGTTAATGTTCCCTACATATCAGTGCTCCAGTTATATTTCCTTGCAAAGCTATTCACAATTGCTTTACAGCTGGCAGTTTCTAATGGACCGACAGGCAATGTACCATACATGCAATATACACAAAAAACCCTGTACAGCACCGTGATAGGTTAGAAGAAAAGCAGGAGAAACTTCATCCCAGTAATGAAAAAAAAAGGATAACATTTTGCTTGAATGCTAAACATATACAGTAGAACCCCAATTATACGTTTTTCAGGAGACCAGAAAAAAAATTATGGAAAATCCAGGAAAATCAGGGAAATGTAATATGTATATTATATAGGTGGGAACACAAAACAACAATGCAAAATGAGGGAAAACTTAAAATCAGGGGATGTAAAATTGGAGTTCTACTGTATTTTATTAAGTGTAAGTGTTTGGATAAATCATTATTAGACCAAGTCATTTCCACTTACAATATCCAAGGAGTACAGGCCTGTAAAGGTTTCTCTTACTCGAGCGACTGCCTCCGGATTCTCTGGAAGAAATTTCTCAAGAATTTGGGGACGGCTCAGTTCCTGCTGGACCTTTTTTGTTCCAACAAGTTGGGTTGGTACATCTGGACATTTTACAGCTCTGGATCTTTCCAACATGAGCCGTGCCTCCCAATCCTGAAACAATATGGGAACGCTGTAAAAATCTAAACTACTAACAACAAAACTGAACAACTTCTAATAACACTACAGACCCACATTCCATCTGCCACTTCAGCAAGTCTAATTCCATAATCCCAGAGTTGAGTGTTGGATAGATCAAAGCAGGGGTCACTGGTTAATATTGTAGGAAAGCTTAATAACACACAAGAAAATAATCTTTTGGCTATGCAGACAGTGTGGCAGCACCTACAGAAACAGTTTTTGTTGTCTCAGGGAAGGGACTGTGACTGTGGGATAGCAGGTATAGTAGGGAGAGATGGTGCCTATAGTAACAGTGGGATAATAGTCTCTGGGAAGGGACTGTGACTGTGGATAGCCGATATAGTAGGGAGAGATGGTGTCTATAGTAACAGTGGGATAATAGTCTCTGGGAAGGGACTGTGACTGTGGGATAGCAGGTATAGTATTGGCTATGCAGACAGTGTGGCAGCACCTACAGAAACAGTTGTTGTTGTCTCAGGGAAGGGACTGTGACAGTGGGATAGCTGGTATAGTATTGAGAGATGGTGCCTATAGTAGCAGTGGAATAATAGTCTCTAGGAAGGGAGTGTGACTGTGGGATAGCAGGTATAGTATGGAGAGATGGTGCCTATAGTAGCAGTGGGATAATAGTCTCTAGGAAGGGAGTGTGACTGTGGGATAGCAGGTATAGTAGGGAGAGATGGTGCCTATAGTAACAGTGGGGATAATAGTCTCTGGGAAGGGAGTGTGACTGTGGGATAGCAGGTATAGTATGGAGAGATGATGCCTATAGTAGCAGTGGGATAATAGTCTCTAGGAAGGGAGTGTGACTGTGGGATAGCAGGTATAGTAGGGAGAGATGGTGCCTATAGTAGCAGTGGGATAATAGTCTCTAGGAAGGGAGTGTGACTGTGGATAGCAGGTATAGTAGGGAGAGAAGGTGCCTATAGTAACAGTGGGATAATAGTCTCTGGGAAGGGAGTGTGACTGTGGGATAGCAGGTATAGTAGGGAGAGATGGTGCCTATAGTAAAAGTGGGGATAATAGTCTCTGGGAAGGGAGTGTGACTGTGGGATAACAGGTATAGTAGGGAGAGATGGTGCCTATAGTAACAGTGGGATAATAGTCTCTGGGAAGGGAGTGTGACTGTGGGATAGCAGGTATAGTAGGTAGAAATGATGCCTATAGTAACAGTGGGGATAATAGTCTCTGGGAAGGGACTGTGACTGTGGGATAGCAGGTATAGTAGGGAGGGATGGTGCCTATAGTAACAGTGGGATAATAGTCTCTGGGAAGGGACTGTGGGATAGCAGGTATAGTAGGGAGAGATGGTGCCTATAGTAACAGTGGGATAATAGTCTCTGGGAAGGGAGTGTGACTGTGGGATAGCAGGTATAGTAGGGAGAGATGGTGCCTATAGTAACAGTGGGATAATAGTCTCTGGGAAGGGAGTGTGACTGTGGGATAGCAGGTATAGTAGGGAGAGATGGTGTCTATAGTAACAGTGGGATAATAGTCTCTGGGAAGGGACTGTGACTGTGGGATAGCAGGTATAGTAAGAAGAGATGATGGCTATAGTATCAGTGGAATAATAGTCTCTGGGAAGGGACTGTGGCACAGTAGGGAGAGATTGTGCCTGCAGTAGCAGTGCAGATAACAGTCTCTAGTTCTAGTTAACAAAAGTTAAAGAAATACTGTTATAACATGATTCCCATTTAGACCAAGACAAATTAACTTTTTTTCTCAATAGTATTCTTATTTTCTGTAACTGTAGAGATTCATATATTATATATTTTAAGTTCCCATGCTCTCCGTTAAATCAACAACATGCATCTCTAAACAGCAGTGCAGTCAATGTCATTGGACCATACTTCCTGCACCCCCATTCCTAAACTGAATACAAACCTGTTCTGTATAATCTTGAGGCACATAACCAGTTCGGAAGTAAGCCACTGCAACCTCGTATCCATCGCTTAAACAAAAACAAACAATGTTTATTACCATTCAGAAGCCAATGGGCATTTCTGCTCTTCCAGTATCCACAGTGCAGGATTGTGACAATAACATTTTAGTGCATCCTTCCTTTATCATAAATAAAAAATATAAACATATATAAAAAAAAAGATGCATTTTAATTAATTAGAGGAGCAAAGGGCTTGTGAGCAGCAGCTATATCTTTTATCTCAAATCCTCAGACACCCTCAAGTAACAAAACAAATTCAATAGCCTGTACATTTTCCCACGTGGATTGTTATACTTACATGAACAGGTGTCTCTCCTCGTCTAGAGTTCCTCTCTCAAACACGTCAGCTAAGCGTCTCCTTATCACACGGACATTTCTGTAACACAACAAGAAACTTTTTGTTCAGTTCTACAGATCCTGCACACATCCTAGTTTGCATCCTTGATGACAGAATAAATAGAAATCAAAGTACTGGCTAGCATATAGTATGTGGTTTCAACACAGCATGGAGGATGGTCAACGCTCAGTGATGGAATATATACAGTATTTAAGGCACAAAACCTGTACAAGCCCTCACCCCAAGCTGAAGGTTGATCTTGATGTTGTGTAACTTTAGCTGGCCAAGCACAGGCCAATTTGATTCCTCGAGACTGAGTTAGTATTTTCCCGATAGGCTGTCCAACCAACACTGAAAATTGACCTCATATCTATCAGGCAGTTTGGAAAATTGTCAATTCTGACAAATGTCCCCTTAAAAATCCACTGAGGACACACGATCAGGACCGCCATCAGAAATCGCAGGGCCCCACACGACAAAATTTCCTGGGCCCCCTGGGCTGCGCCCACCGCAAGCCTCACCTACAAGTCCACCCTCCCCACCCCACAGGTCCGCCCCCCACCACACAGTAAAAAAACAAAAAAAATATTGGTGGCTAGGGTTCCCACATGTTAATGAAAAATAAAAAGATATTGGTGGTCAGGGCCCCCCATAAAAAAAACATTTGTGGCCAGGGCCGCCCCATTTAAAAATATTGGTGGCTAGGACCCCACATGAGTAAAAAAATATTGGTGGCCAGGGCCCCCCCCCCCACATTATAAGAAAATTGGTGGCCAGGGCCCCTTAAACGTCCATGCCTTCCCGAAGTCAGCAGCTCTCAGAAGACAGGGGCCGGCTAATCAAGTAAGTGTGGCGTGGCAGGGCCCCCCTTACCCTCAGGGCCCCCTACAACTCTCCCCCCTGATGGCGGCCCTGCACACGATAGCTGACATGTCCGATAAATGAAAGACCTAAGGTGCAGCACCCTCTTCCCTATATGGGTAGGAAACATAAACCTGAATTAGGCAACTTGGAAATGACCGGCTTTACCTTTTGCACAGTTCAGCTTCTATAAAGCGTTGATCCAATATGTTCCTTTGTTCATTCTCAACCAGAAACATAACCGTGGCACTGAAAGGGAAGGAAGAATATATGGCTGTTAGGCAAACGGGACAGAAAATATACATTTGAAAGAGATGCTCTGAAAAGTGTTTCATCTACAAATAGCAGTTCCCCCTGAATTCTAAGAAAGCAGTGGGATATAAGTAAGTAGGACAGGGCAATGCACCCCAGTAACGTTTAGGAACAAAGCAACTGTAAGTTGCTACTTGCTTATAATAGAGGGTAACTGGATCATGCTCAGTGATTAGTATGAACTTGCAGCCCTTTGGTGCACCAAGTCAACTTACAGTCGGGGATCACAAACAAACCCCTGCAGATGGTGCACTGCAGCCGCAGTTTTTGTTTTTATAAAGCAGTTTATTGACCAGTGCTGGGATTTTGCGGCTGTCACTAAAAGGCCTGCTTCCCTCTGGAGAGGCTTTGTGTATAAATCTAGGGGAATCTTGGGAACATTTGGTGTGGTGGTTCCATTTAACACCCCCAAACACTCATAATGATGCTTTGTGTTACACTTACTCAACTGAGCCATATAGTGCCCAGGCATGTGCAATGCCCCAACCAATCCCTTCAACTGCATCGTTGGTTAAGATGCTGCTTGATTCTTCCGATTTCCTCAAAAACTTTAGCACGTGTCTAATAAAAAGAGGTATCAACATGATATTCCAATGCAAGACAACATATATTTCTAATTGCTTTTTGTTTTTTATCCCCAAAGTCTTACTGATGCACCGCAGGGGTCCGGGAAGCAAGGCCACCAAAACTAGCAGCAATGGTGTTTATCTCGATCTGTTTTAAAGCAGGTGTCCCATCATCTCGGCAATCAAACATGTAATCTGACCGATTAATGCCTAAAAACACCTCCTGGGGAAAAAAAACACAGATATTATGGAGCAACTATGTCTTTAAAGTTGCAGTGCTGGATTATGCCCATGCCCACAAATTTTGCCTGTTTTATCATGTAATTATCTGGCAGGAGCACATTATATATAGATATAGATATAGATAGATAGATATATATATATATATATATATATATATATATATATATATATATATATATATATATATATATATATATATATAATATTAGTATGTTATCAGCTCAGGGGTAAAGCCTACCTGTTTGCAATCTTCTTGCTGAACTTGCTTGTGGATTGCAAATAGCCGTCGGATAAAATCATCCACTTTGATGGTGCTGGTGAGAAAGAAAAAGAGGGATAGTTCTGAGACTGGAATGTTAGAGATTAGAAATGTTATATATGCTGCAGGATTGTTAGCTCGTTTTTTTAACCACCATCAATTTGTAATCACTAGGGGTGCTGCTGCTGTAGAGCATTATAGTAATGCCTCTGGTAAAGCAACAAATACGGCAGCTCCTAACGTTATTTTAAAGTATTGTTAAAAATAAAGTGTTTTATCACAAAGCATATTTTATCCAATATTGAATTGAAATGGAAAGGGTCAGAAATGCTCTGGAAGAGGGAATGGGTCACACAAGATGGTCCTCCACCTGAAAACTGATTTTTGTATAATGAAAACATGTTCAATGGATTTAAAGGAGAATGAGAGTTCCAATTGATGGGGGATGCCGAATGTTAAGGCACCACCTAAGGATTGTAATGACTTAACTGAAACCCAGGGCTGGTGCTCCTGTTATCAGAAAAATGTACCAGCCTACGGCAATCCTCTTCCTTCCTTCTTTTTTCAGGCAGGCAGTGGAGTTAAAAGCCGCATTTCAACAAAAAAAGCAGTTTTTATTCTGCTGCGCAGGCGTCAACTGCTGGATTTTGAGGAAAGAAGAAGGGATACAGAGGATCACTTGCTCACTAGTGCCCCAGGCTGGTACAGTTTTCTGCTAACAGGAGCACCAGTCTGGGGTATCGGGTAAGTCATTACAATCCTTGGAGGTGCCCTTAAATTTGGTAACCCCCCCCCATCAATTGGGGCTTTCCTTCTCCTTTAAGATTATATGAAAATAGAATTGCAATTGAATGCAGTGTTTATTTATCCCTTTCTGTCCTCTGGGTTTTGACTCCTAAAATAATTAGGGATGCACCAAATCCACTATTTAGGATATGGCTGAATCTTTGGTGAAAGATTCGGCGAATACCTAACCGAATCCGAATTTTCATATGCAAATTGGGGGCAGGAAAGGAAAACGTGGAAAAAAAATCTTCTTTTGTGACAAAAAGTCATGTGATTTCCCTAGCCGCCCCTAAATTACATATGCAAATTAAGATTTGGTTTGGCCAGGCACAAGGATTCGGCTGAATCAGAATCCTGCTGAAAAAGGCCGAATCCTGGCTGAATTTCTGAACTGAATCCTGGATTTGGTGCATCCCTAAAAATAATGTAACAGGATTCAGTGTTGGTCTGTTTATCACTTGGTTTGCACCATTGTTTCAGGAGTCAGAATCAGCAGTGCAGAGAATATAACAGTCAGATGGATTCTGCATTCAACAGCAATTACATTTACAGTCAATATACAATTGTAATTACCACTGTATATACTGGACAGTTGCTTAGAATTACATTTTCTTTCACTGTACAGAAAATTGTGTATGTAGTATCCATCCTAAGATAATACTGCTCTGCAAGGGCTCTTACACACAAGCAGCTTTATGATTGACCTTGCCCTCCAGCCATTGGATTAATTAGGGCTTTGTTATTATTGTCTTTGTCTGTACAAACGAGACGGACCCATGAATACTGGCTGAGCTCTGTGGGTTTTATGCGTTTAGTGTTCATATACCTGGAAAGAACCTGTTCCAAGAACGACGTGTCCTGGCTGATCCGATCCACCAACGTGTTAAAATCTTCCTGCACACACTTGGCTTGCTCAAAGAGAGCTTTGGGCACAGGGGATGGGAGAAGGGCAAATGGGGCAAAACTGACCACCTTGGAGGGAAAGAGATAGAAAGACAATCATTTCATGATGTCCAGTGCCTGGAGAATAAACCCTGTTATTAACCTTTTTTTTTTATACGTTACTGTAATTACAATTTCCATGCTTTTAACCTGCCCTTTTTAACCTTACATGCTTTGAGCCACTGATAGTTGTGGGAGAGGGAGACAACTTCCCATGTACAGTTCCAGCATACCCCCATCTGAAGGGCAGCTTTTATTTTGCAAGAAGGTAAGACGGCCATAAAATGTCACTACTTTAAAGTCCCCCTGTTATGATATCTAACTCAGTGGCAGAAGTAATATCATTAAAGTTGGGGGACAGAGAGATCAGTGCATTGTTTATTTAAAACGACTTAAAACGATTGCAGCTGAGGTTGTCCTTTATAAGAAAGATATTAAGTGCGGCTATGCTGGGTGTAGTTGTCCTTTAAATGTATATGTTGATCTCTGCAGCTTCCTGTAGGACTGCCATGAGCCACAGCCTTATCGTGTGACATGTCCAACGTGTGACAGACCAATACCCATTTAATTCTAAATTGTGCTTACGTCCGATGAATTTGGGCTCTCTTTTGTCCTCATCAAAACCCCCTGCAACAAAGCTGCATCAATTGCAACGGGTGCCAACTCCTCCAGCAGTTTTGTGTCATTGTAGATATCGTCCCAGAGATCAGCCATCCTGATGCTGCAGAAGAAAATCATTGACAGGTCATTAATAACTGTCCGAATGCATCAAGGGGACTGACAATGAAAACAAATACTCTTCCTTAGAATGTCTTGTCATTAGATTCCCCTTTAAGGCAGACATTTTTCTAAAATACACCAGCAACTGTTTTCTACCTTAAGAAAGAAAATGTCATTGTAATAAACTTTCCAAAATATATATTCATTACATATTTTTACTGAGCTTTTTGTAAATATAATGGCTATTGCAAGCAGCATCTGGCTGTTTTTCGGCACTGCTGGGTGTGACTCCTGAAATGATGTAGCAAAACCAGAGAACAGAAAGGTATAAAGCACCTGCATTTACAAATAAATTTAAACAAATTTGAAGTGTTTTAAGTCATGCATATTGGAAAGGTCCCTAGAATGACACCTCAACAATGTAGCACAAGTCTATAGAATCAGACTGTAGTATCAGCAGAAAGTATGGCAGAAATTTTTCTTTTGTGCATAATTGCATGTGAGGTCCGCTGCTTGAAATCAGGATATTTTGCATCAGGCAAAAGAAATTAAACCCTAGTGAATCCCTCCTTATGGGACATCTCTGCAATTAATGCAACAAGTGTTCCTTATACTCCTAGCCCCAGGGGCCATCTGGGAGTGTATGCTTTACGTGGGTATTTTGAGAAGATTTGTCACCTGCAAGGAAGCACAGATTTCCCTTGGTGACAAATCTTTGTGTGCCATTACCCTTACTCTTCTACTCCAAATCCCAGTCTGATTCAACAACTCTTACTCCAAATACCAGTCTGATTTGTACTCTCCTACTCCAAACCCCAGTCTAATTCATACTCTCCTACTCTAAATCCCAGTCTGATTCATACACTCCTACTTCAAATCCCAGTCTGATTTATACACTCTTACTCCAACCCCCAGTCTAATTCATACTCTCCTACTCTAAATCCCTGTCTGACTCGTACACTCTTGCCCAAGTCCCAGTCTGATTCATACTCTCCTACTTCAAATCCCAGTCCCATGGTGCAACAGGTTAAAGGGTACATACAGTAGCATCCTTATCTTCTAGTATTATATGCCTCATTAAATGTACAGTGTACAGGAACAAAATCTCACTTTACCTCTTAAAAATGCAGTGATAGGAGAACTGCAGAGAGAGTCACCACTCAGTGTCTCGGCTGAAGCAAGGACTGTGTTTGTTCATTCATTCTCCCACAGGAAGTGCTGTGTGTGTGCCAATAGAACCCCCCAGCAGCATCCCAGTCCCCTCCCTGGTCCTGCCCCTTTCTCTATTCTCCCAACCTGATTTAGCTGTGGGGCTGCAGCATGTCCCTGGACTGTGAGCTCTTGTTACTTCTCCATTAGCTGCTAGTAGAGAAAACTAAACTAAAGCTGTCCACGGACATGCAGATTTCATCATCAGATCCGACGGACGATTGGACGTTGCAAACGTCCGGCCTGCAACTAACCATTCAGATTAAATGAAGTAGTAAAAAGAACAAATCCGACAATGTTCTGGCCATTAATTGACAGACGGCGAATGTATGGAAGTTATGTCCAACAAATAGTGACAGACTGATATCATCAGATAAGCGATACATGCTGAGATATTATCATTAGCCGACAGAAATCTTCTAACCGGACAGATCGACTAAACGACTGACCGCCATGGTACAATGAATGTCTGGAAGATCCACACACCATCCAAAAATTGTACGAACTTTAGCTTTCAGTCAGTGGCCGGCTGAAGGGTCCAGTTGCCTTTTTACTTAAGTCTACTAGATACTGAATGACCTGAATGAATGAGAATCTTCATAGACTAGATCTGCTATTAGATTTAATTGCCAGCACTTCCACATTTTCTACTGTGTACAACAGCCTCCTATACCACACGCACCCTCTATGAAGACAGGAACTCTTACACTATGCTGTAGCCCTCCTGCTGTCAGCAGACCTGGGCCAAGCCGACTGGGCGCCCAAGGCAACCTGGCTGGCCACTTCCCTTCCCTGGTGCATGCACCCAATGTAACGATGCATGCACCCAATGTAATGCACCCAATGTAACGATGCATGCACCCAATGTAACGATGCATGCACCCAATGTAACGATGCATGCACCCAATGTAACGATGATGTGGGAAGGGGTTGGGCACGTGCACGGAGGAGCGTGCTGGAAAGTGCCGGTGAGAGAACAAGGTCCGGACCAGGGGTAGGTGAAAGAAGAGGTACGTGCTTGGCACCAACACTATGTTGTGCTCTAGTCTCATGTCTCTTCTGCCTACCCCTAGTTCCAGCTAGGGTTGCGACCTTTTCTGGAAAAAAATACCAACCTTCCTATATATCTTTTTTCCTATTAATAAGATTGGGATCAACCATCATTTTTACCGGCCAGGTCGGTAAAATACCGGCCAGGTGGCAACCCTAGTTCCAGCCCTGACTGTCCTCTTAGGGCCCTGAAACATGGGGTGCTTTATTGCACAGTGGGAAATCTCCTCTCCCACAGACGATGAGGTGCCCAGGTATACTTGCACCTTCACGCATGCAGTGATACTAGGTATTCGCTTGAAAATTGCATTTCCGTGCAATTACCTGCAATCGCTGTATGTAAATATGCCCTTAAAGTGGCTATACACGGGCAGATTAAATCTGCCTTTATTGGTCCTTTAGACCAATTCGGCAGCTTATCTGCTCGTGTATGTGGGCTTCCAACGGGTCTTCCCGATCGATATCTGGCCACAATATCGATCGGGAATGTTTCATTTTTCCGATGATCGACTCGTCGGAATCCATTGCTCCTAGTTGTAATCCGGTTGTTCAGCCCTGCGTTGATGGGAATATCGGGGAAAGATCGACTCGTTTGGCAAATAATCGGATCTTATAGTGTATGGCCAGCTTTAGATTCGGCAGACTGTTCTTTAGTCTTTGCTTCAATTAGATCTGTGCCAGCCAAAATGTCACCTGCTCACATGCTTTCTTGTTATTATCCAATAGTATAAATGCATAATACTTTCCTATAGCACGTATCGGTTGCGGCAGTAGTGTGTTTGAATGAATATCAATGTATAGATCCCCTTTTAGTATAAATATCAATAAACACATTACCGTGATAAGTGCAGCACCCTCACCAGCTCGCTCTCGTCTTCCCTGCTCACAATCACAAGGATTTCAACAGAGGGGAGGGATATTCTCTAAAAGACACTTCCAATTGGTTGCCAGAAAGAGGCTTGGGTGACAAAGCATAGACACTCAACCAGTGCTGATTGGCTGTACTGGTGAAGTCCTACCTCAGCATGACTGTGCAGTCAGTGTAGCCAAAGAGCTGGAACTGCCGGCAGCTTTCTACGCAAAACTTTTGTAATAAAAGTTTGCTTGAGCTTAGTTGATAACATATTATGACTTAGCAGTAGCCCACATAACTTCCTGTGATATGTATTATCTCGATTTAAATGGGAAATGCAGCCAAAGCATGAATATGATTATTTGCAAATGCAATGGTAGTTTGGTCTCTTACAATTCCGTGTACTGCTTCCCTAAATATACCTGAAACACTAGGGGATATTTACACATGTAATAGAGAGGAGGGGATCCATGCCCACCAGAGCTGCCACTTCAGGGACCCTACACCCCTCCGGGCCCTCCGCTCCAGCTGCCTAAATCATACCAACCAACTCTCCCGTTTTTTGCGGGGGGGGGAGCCCCCAGTCCCGGATTGTTACTGAAATGTCCCGACTTTCACTTTGATCTCCTGCACTGAACAGCCAGATTATGATATGATGTATTATAGGTCCTTAGTCTGCATCCTCCAAACCCCACAATTCCCTGCTCACGTGATTTCAATAAGGAAAGGAACATCACAGTGCAATGCATTGTGGGTTATGTAGTTCAGGGGTCCCCAACCTTTTATGGCCTGGGGAAGGAAAAAGAGCCAATTTTTTTTCCAAGGACCGGAGGGAGGGGTCGTCGCCCAATTTGGCGCACTTCGTTCATTGTTCGGCGGCCCAGTTCAGGACTGTCCGGCCATGGCCCAGTGGTTAGGGACCCCTGATGTAGTTCCTGCATGATGTCTGTAAACTGTGGAGAAGTTGTTACAATTTGTAACATCAGTGTTTAGTCCCTCCTTCCCTGACAGGATTTCTAATTAAGCAGAAAGAGAAGAACTGTTAACCAGCTGGATTTCAGCATAGAAAATGGCATCTATCAGGCCCGGACTGGCAATCTGTGGGTTCTGGCAAATGCCAGAGGGGCTGCTGTATGGTTCCATAGAAAGATACCATAGAGTGGGCTGGTTGGGGCTGTTTGGGCTGGTAGGGGGCTGTTTGGGCCTCTACGTACTTGGAATGGCAGGGCCTATTTTGACGTCCAGGCCTGGCATCTATTCATACTTTTTGAAGAAACAGGTAACTGTGATGGGTATATTAGGGGTTTCTGTGTTATGTGGGCCTCTTTATCAAATTTTGGTTTGGAAGCCGGAGTTCCCCTTTAAGATAAGCAGGTCTCTTGGGCAAACTGTGAGTTGCAGCTTAAAGGGCAACTCACTTTCATTAGCAAAACTGTAATAATACATAAAAAACACAGAAATTTGTTCAGACTTTCATATTTTGTAAACTGAACATGGTAATTCAAGGGGGGTGGCCACAGAAATGGGTGTGGGCAAAAAATTGACGCCTCATGGAGAGCAGCAAATCTTTTTGTCCCTCTGTTTCCAAAATGTTGGAAGGTATGCCTAAATCTCAACCACCTGGGCCCACCCCCCCAAACTGCAACCCCCCCAAACTGCAACCCCCCCAACTGCAATCCCCCCCTGCATGCATTCCTCTTCCTCTGCAATGGGATCCCGGTGGGAGGTTAGGGGCAATGCTGTACAAGGCTTCAGATGAGGAGATCTGCAACTGCTGCCATTTTGAAACTATTTGAATCAGTTGAAGCTTCAGAATTACACCCACTGGATTGGATGCTAGTGCTGTTTAAATTACATGCCTTGCAAGTGAAACTCCCACTCCAAAAATGCTAGACACAGCCAGTTTTCATCAGAACTAGGGATGCACCAAATCCAGGATTTAGTTAAAAAGGTTTTCCCCTTTCCACTCCTAATCTGCAATGCAAATTTGCATATGCAAATTAGGATTAGGTTCGGTATTCTGCAAAATCTTTTGTGAATGATTCGGGGTTCAGCCGAATCCAAAATAGTGGAATTGGTGCATCACTAATCAGAACACAATTGCGCCTGTTTTGTCATATATGGAACATGTATCCATAATAAGTCTGGAATTTTTTTTGCGGGGGGGTTTATGGGTAAAAAAATGGTAATTGGCGTCCTGAAAATGCACTTTACACACAGCTTTTGGGAGAAATTCTGCTCTATGGGTAAAAAAAATTATAGTTGGTGACCAAAACTGCACTTTACTCGTTGCACTTGTATTCATTAATGATCCTTACTTTATCAGTAGTTCTTTCTCCCTGCCATGACTCCAATTCCCACAGTTTTAGTTAAAAAAAGGGGCCTTTAAAATCATTGAACATGTATCTATTTTGGTAAATTGCTTGAAGCACAATTAATTTTGGTGCAAAAAAATCTTTTTTCCCCTGGACATACTCCATATCAGAACTCACCGGGATATCCCCGCCCCCATACCCCATCAGAAGGACCCTCCCCAAAGCTTAAGGCTAAGGCCACACTAGGCGATAGCGCCGCGATTTGACTCGCGGCGACTTTTCGCCACGACTTTTAAGCCGCAATCGCTGGGGAAATTTTGGCGCTGGAGTCTATGGGGAATCGCGACAAATCGCCAGTGTAAAAACACACGCGGCGATCTTTTTTCTACTGTCGCTCGAAATTGCCTCGCTATGCGATTTCGAGCGACAATAGAAAAAAGATCGCCGCGTGTGTTTTTACGCTGGCGATTTGTCGCGATTCCCCATAGACGCCAGCGCCAAAATTTCCCCAGCGATTGCGGCTTAAAAGTCGCGGCGAAAAGTCGCTGCGAGTCAAATCGCGGCGCTATCGCCTAGTGTGGCCTTAGCCTTAAAAGCCACCCCACCCCCTCTATGGTATCTTTTTTTCCTTCTGCTTTCCTTGCTCCATTGAAAGCAATATTTTTGCTTTATAACCTTGGGAAAGCATTAGGTGACCGGAAATGGCACCTAGGGACTGGGGTTTTTTGATCCATGAGATCTTTTCCCCTGTACATTACCTCATATTTGGGACCTTCAGCGCCAGGCCTGGACTGGCAATCTGTGGGTTCTGGCAAATGCCAGAGGGGCTGCTATAAGGTCCCATAGAAAGTCAGCATTTAGTGGGCTGGTGGGGGCTGTTTGGGCCTCTATATGGGCTCATTGGTCTTCTGTGTACCTGAAATGCCAGGGCCTATTTTAATTCTCAGTCCGGACCTGTTAGTGCTGTTCAGCTGTAAAAGGTAGGACAAAGCTGTTACAGTATGCTTGATCCCAGGTGCCTTCCTGGCTGTCTGTATGGCATCCAGCGGCAAGTGCCTGTCCCCCCTTCTGTGTGCCCTCCTGGCCGGCCTAAAAGCGTCCTGTGGCAATGGTGTGTGGCCCTGCACCCCTGTATTTTTGTGGATGGGAGGTGGAAGGTTAGTAGTACTCAGTATTTAGTTAGTGTCCTGAGTCTGACAGTCTCCATTTTGTTTTTGTTCAGTTCCCCTTAAATGGAGTCAGAATTCTGAGCCAACTGCCTCCCTCACAACTTGTGTATTAGGGCTCTTACACATGGCCGTTCCGACCTGCGCTCCCCTGCGTTCCGTTTTTTGGCATTCAGCCGCAGGGGAGCGCAGGAATAGACGCAAGTAATTATTTGAAATGGGGCTGTACTCACTCAGGCGCGTGTAGGCGCCGAACGCAGGAAAAATGCAGCATGTTGCGTCTGAACCTGCGTTCGGCGCCTACACGCGCCTGAGTGAGTACAGCCCCATTTCAAATAATTACTTGCGTCTATTCCTGCGCTCCCCTGCGGCTGAATGCCAAAAAACGGAACGCAGGGGAGCGCAGGTCGGAACGGCCATGTGTAAGAGCCCTTAGGGCCCTTGCACGCAGGTATTTTTTGTCTGCGCTCCGCTGTGTTCCGCTTTCTCAAACTCAGGGTTTTCCAGAGAATATCTCCAGTCCTGAGTTATGTCTCCTACCTCTGTTTTGGTATTGTATAATAGGAAAGGATACGGCCAAAGGCGGAATAACTGCAATGTGCATTATTGACACAACAAGTTTCGGTTATAAGAACCCTTTATCAAGTGTCTGCTTGATAGCACTGAATCCTATTGTTGCTATGGAAAGTGTTATAGCAACTAGTGCAGAGTTAAATGGCAAGCTCTCAGACCTGGCTAATGAGATGCATACCAGATTAGCATCATCTGAATATAATTATGTGATCAACTACACTACCTGACCTTCCAGAATATTCCTCCTGATCTGGGTAGTGCTCTGAACTTTTCAGATGACTCTGCAATATGTTATAGTCGTGCAGAGTCAGGTAATAATCTGGGAACTGGCTAATTGGATGCATACCTGAGTAGCCTCGCCTGAATGGATATATGTGATTAACTACTCAGTACCTGAGCTTCCAAAGAATTGCTGCTGCTACACTGGGTATGACCTGAATCCTTTCTTCTTGCAATCAAATGTGCTCCATGCTTAGAATGGGGCATGTGCCTAGTTAGTAGCAAATTGACTGTATATGTCATTATGCAACTTAAGGTGGCCATACACGGAGAGATCCGCTCGTTTGGCCTTGAGGTGGGCAATATCGGGCTGATCCGATCAGGGGCCCTAGGGCCCAACAATCAGATCCTAACGAATAGTAATGGCCAGTTGGATCGCAGGACCGCATCAACGAATAGATTTGGCCGCGATCCGACGGGATTTTTCGTTCCATCCGATCGAGATCTTGCCAACTTCCGGCCAAATCTCGATCGGGGAAGCCCGTCGGTGGGGCCCCATACACGGGCCAATAAGCTGCTGACTTGGTCTGTCGGCAGCTTTTATCGGCTGTGTGTATGGCCACCTTTAGATTGTAGTAGTGAACAGGGGTGCTTCGCCAATGTGCCTTAGGTGGCGGAGGGGCCTGGATCGCCCCAGGTAGTGAACAGTCTGACTAATTGGGGCATACCTGCACAGCCTCTGCTGAATGTAATCCTGTGACCAGCTAGAGGTGTGGTGAAACCTTCGCTTCCGGCATATAGCTTCAGAGGCTAGGTAGTATGCGCTGTTGTTTTATTCTAAGTACTCCTCCTTTGGGGGTCTTTTCTTTAATATACAGGAGCCCAAGGTGGGTTATATGGCTGTTGTTTTTAGGAAGCCATATGCAATAGGTATTTGAGGCCTGTATTTTGAATACTCAAAAGGTGTGTAATGTTATGATCTTGCACATTGCTGTTCTTGTTCTTTGACATGCTCTGGAGGTTCCAGACCTTAGGGGGTGTGTGCTAGGCAGAATTCACGATCAGTACTATCTGAATGTATTACATTGTGTTAACATTCAGGCTATGTTTATGTTTTATTACCATACTGTGTTTTAAATCTGTGGTATTAGCATGCCTAAATCTGCAGCATGAACTGTTAATGGTGTCCTGTTGTTGGTATGCGCTATAGGCTGGTACCAGTTCAGGGGTAGTAGGCCCTTGCAATTTTTCTAAGGCCATACAGTATGGATGTGTTTAGCTGTAACCCAACTGCATGTTTCTTGTGCCTTATATACAAGATGGATATATCATGCCTATAACTACAGCTTAACCTATGGATAGGCTGATAGGTTGCAGTTGAACTATAGTGTCACTGGGCCTGCAGTAATGATTGGACTCTGGTATAACCAATGTTTATATAGACTGCCTAACTGTGTTCCTCTGAGTTTTGCAGGGATTCTAGAGTTTAGCAGTATGCTAATCTGAATGTTTTTCTCTGCACTGCAGAGAGCCACTACTTGGTGGTTTACACACTCGGTAAACCACATTTGACTTGTGTGTACCACAGGGCTCTCTGAGTTTGAGCTAAGTGATAGACCAATCAGAATGTAGGTTATTTAAGGGAGTTCAGAGGTTGGCACCAAGATAGGGTTGAAGTGGGTGCTTCTTAGTGTTCCACTTATTTATGCATGGCTAGTTTCTACCACAGTACTTGGTAAGGTACAGTAATGTTTGTTGGTTTTGCCTAAAGGCTGGCAGGTGGCAGCTGGTCTCATTGGCATCTTCTGTATTACAAGCAAGGTATTAAAAGGCTTGTAAAACACATCTTAATTAGGTTGCATCTCCTCTGCCTTGAGAATAGCTGTACAGCTGGGGCTTGTTCTTGAAACTATTCTGTACTGTTGTTGTTGTTGTTGTTGGCAGGAGAAAGTTGCCTGGTAGCAACAAACAAATGGGGCACATATACATTCCCTTGTATTACCCTCACTAAGCTATTGTTGCTTGTGGTGTTCAGGGATGTTAACTCTTACAATTGTATTGGATGTGTGGTTAAGATTACCGTCTTGGAGCCGCATATTGCTTATATTAAAGGAATGGGTTTACATGATTTGCAACAGTTGCCATTCTATGAAAGGTGTCCCTGACAAGAGAGTCACATCCACAGTGGTGGACATGAAGTTGCTTTTAGGATTTGATCTGCAATCATAGTCTGTGGAGTTGGGGGTATATCTTCCTGCCTAATTGATTAGTCCAGGCCAGGGCAGCCATCAGGGGGGGACAGGGGGGAGAGTTGTAAGGGGCCCCAAGGGTAAGGGGGGCCCTGCCACGCCACACTTGCTTGATTAGCCGGCCCCCCATCTTTCTTAGAGCTGCTGACTTCCAGAAGGCATGGACGTTTAAGGGGCCCTGGCCACCAATTTTCTCATAATGTGGGGGGGGGCCTGGCCACCAATTTTTTTTCTCATGTGGGGTCCTAGCCACCAATATTTTTTAATGGGGCAGCCTGGCCACAAATGTTTTTTTATGGGGGGCCCTGACCACCAATATCTTTTTATTAACATGTGGGAACCCTAGCCACCAATATTTTTTTTGTTTTTTTACTGTGTGGTGGGGGGCAGACCTGTGGGGGTGGGGAGGGCGGACCTGTAGGTGGGGCTTGCGATGGGTGCAGCCCAGGGGGCCCAGGAAATTTTGTCGTATGGGGCCCTGCAATTTCTGATGGCAGTCCTGGTCCAGGCTATTGCTTGAGTAACCGTCTACCACTTGCCCTGAAGTACAGTATATTCAGCGTGTTTCTAGCTGGGAAGCTTGGAACAAGTGGTTTTTTGTGGGTTCCATCAGGATAAGGGACTAATGCATTGCTTAGGAGCACCTATTTTGGCTGGAAATGTGCCTTCCTGTTCTCATGTCATTCATGTAGGTGCAGGGGCACTTAGACCGTTCTTAGTGCTTACCTAAAGAACAGGTGGTAATGAGGCATTGGTTGTCCTGCTTGTCACCATATTATGGCAGTTATCATTCCAAACATGGTTGCCTTAATGTGTCATACAGCCCAAATAAGGGACTGTTTGTCTAGATATTGTGTATATAGATATTGTCTTAAAGCTAGTAACAAAGACACCATAGAGGGGGTGGCTTTTAAAGCTTTGGGGTGGGTCCTTCAGATGGGCATGGGGGCGGGGATATCCCGGTGAGTTCTGAAATGGAGTATGTCCAGGAAAGGAAAATTACGGTAAGTATGATACAATTTTCCCTTATTGCGTGAGTGGACTTTAATGGAACAGTACATACCTCTTAAAGGAGAAGGAAACCCCGTGGGCACAAACCCCTCCCCCCTGGCCTACCTGTCCCCCTGGGCAAATGCCCCTAACTTGTTACCCCTCTGCGCAGGTCCTGTCCACGGAGTTCAGTCGCCATCTTCTCCCACGCGCGTCTTCTTCCTACTTTGACCGGCGTCTTCTGGCGCATGCGCAGTAGGAACATTTACCAGTACGGCTCTACTGCCGTACCGGTAAATGTTCCTACTGCGCATGTGCCAGAAGATGCTGGTCAAAGCAGGAAGAAGACGCGCGTGGGAGAAGATGGCGACTGTCATTCAGCGCGTGCCCAGTAGAGCCGTACCGGTCAATGTTCCTACTGCGCATGCGCCAGAAGATGCCGGTCAAAGCAGGAAGAAGACGCGCGTGGGAGAAGATGGCGACTGTGAACTACGTGGACAGGACCTGCGCAGAGGGGTGAGTAACAAGTTAGGGGCATTTGCCCAGGGGGACAGGTAGGCCAGGGGGGGGAGGAGGGAGGGGGGGCAACACAGGGGAGGGGGGAGGGGTTTTGCACCCAGGGGGTTTCCTTCTCCTTTAACATTTGAAAATCGGAAAGAGGGATACAAAGTTCTGCTGTGCTGCGCATGGTTAAATTTTTTGACCATAGCCATTTTGTGGCCACACCCCCTAAATACCACATTCATATTACAAAATATGTTAGGTTAGGGACATTTGAACACATTTCTGGGGGTTTTAGGGCCATGTTTTTTGTGTTATTATAATTTTTCTAATGAAGATGAATTGCCCTTTAAGCTGCAAGTCTCATTTCTCCCAAGAGACCTGTTTATCTTAAATAGTTACAATTGTATATTTGCTTATTTTAAATAGCTACAAATGTATCAAAATGTAGGTGCTGAGTATTCTGTGCTCTCTGCCAAAAGCCTCTTATTTAACAACGTTTTAGAAACATTATATATTTTACATATTCGATATATTAAAGGGAGTGGAGTCGCGGGCCATGATGCAAAAGGGGGCAGAGCCACTCTGCGCGATGGGCAGAAGACAGAGAAAATGTGCGTTTCCAGGGGAGGGCCGAGGACTTTTGTTAAGGGTATTACAAATTTACCGGCAACTACATTGCCGGTAGTTTTGTAATATCGGCCCCAGCCTTGGCAGGTGTTTTACTGGCTAGGCTGGTAAAATACTGGCGGGATGGCAACCCTAGCTGCAACAGGGGTCCCAAACCTTTCGTAACCCACATTCAACAACATATATTAGCTGCTTGTGTCTATGATCCATTTCCAAAATTAAGACATAAAATAAGATAAAGACATCCTGGGTACTATCCCATGTTAATTAAATTGCAATTTTTTAATCAAATTCTAATAAAGGGCTGCAGTAACCATCTATCTGTGTGTTTACTGAGTTGGCAAACAAAACAGTGACTTATAACTCATTTTATATGTCCGACACTTTCAATAACACAAAGAATATTAATGCTACTCTGCAAGTAATGTTTGGCAAATCCAGCCATTATGTAGATAGCCCCATTATCTATGTTTGGAGATATTTTGAATATTGTAGCCCACATTGTTCTGCACTTATTTTGTAATATAGATTCTCCAGTATTTTACCCCTATGTGATTCACTTCACACTTCTTTGGATAATATAGATGTTTCATTTAATTGAACGTAGTTTGTAGGCAGCATGTATCTAACAGGTGCTTTCTAGGGATGCACCGAATCCAGGATTTGGGATTCGGCCTTTTTTGGTCGAATCCTAATTAGCATACGCTGTTAGGCAGATGACCACTAGGTGGCCTACATCTACAAAAAACTGCAATAGTTATTGGGTGAACATTAAAGGGCTTGAATACAATGCCTCATGCAGTGTGCAAATAAAAGGCTGGGGGATTGTGCAAATAGCTCAGGCCTGCGGACTGTTCAGTGAATGAAATGCTGCATGTGTTAGTCAGCACACTATTCAAGAGGAATGGCCGCGAAGAAGCACGTAGAACTCATTCAGATGTGCACTGTACAGAGAGGCGTGAGGTGCAGACTGCATTGAGGCAGGGCCGGATTTACATAGAGGGCGCCCCAAGGCCCACTGCTGTTCGGCGCCCCTGTCCCTCCCCTTTATTCATGCAAATTTTCATCATCAATGGGGAAATTTAAAAAAATATTGTATCTCCAGCGCATCCCCAGTGTTTTTGAACCAATGTGGGTGTGGTTTGGCATCATGCCGCCCCCCTAAAATCCTGCCGCCCTAGGCCCGGGCCTAGGTGGCCTTTCCACAAATCCAGGCCTGCATTGAGGCCCTGTACTTACTGCTTGTCCTAAGGACTGGCTAGTTGCTCCCCCTGACATGTGCCTCAAGAATGAATCTTCAAGTCTCCTGATTGATGCAATAATGCAAACAGCTTTGGGCAAAAATGAAATCAGGGCCACATCAGAGGCACTGGTGGGACCAGGAAAAAGATTCCAATCTAGATGTGCTGTGATAATATAAATACCCCAACCTGCCAACCTCTATCATGCAGGGGGCCCATAGGGCATGACTATATGAACTACAGCGACAATCAGTTTCACCCATCAGAAGTGGCAGAGAAAGTCACAGGGTCTGTGCTAACATCAAGTATCCCCACACCCACCTGTGACCAGCTGCCGGGGGCAATTTATCAATCTGAATGAGCCTGACCCCTTGCGTCCTCTTTCTGTGAATTGCCCCTAAGTTGTTGTTAACCCCCTCCACTGAAAACCATTGACCCAACCGAATATAAACCAAAATGGGTAGAACTCAGAGCATTATCAGAGGCAGAGCAAGAAGTAAGGAGAACAGTTTGTGTTGTGGAGATATAGGCATCCATTTATTAAAGGGGTGTTGATGGCGAAAATGACAGGCATCAGAAAAAACACCAGCGCTGGTTTACTGAACTGCAAACGCTTCTGTCATTCCGGATTTTCTGACACACATATCAAATTATTAATTATGATCACATCCACATTACATAACCTTTTGTGCACAGTTTACCAAAAACTATTGCCGGCAGTTTTTATCGCCACCCAGAAGGTGGCATTATGTGGCATAATGAGAAAATTTTTAGTTTTTTGTAGTTTGGAGCACCATACCTTCAGGCAGTGATCCCCAACCAGTGGCTCATGAGCAACATGTTGTTCTCCGACCCCTTGGATGTTGCACTCAGTTGCCTTAAAGCAGGTGCTTATTTTTGAGTTCCTGGCTTGAAGGCAAGTTTTAGTTGCATACAAACCATGTGTATTGCGAAACAGAGGCTCCTGTAGGCTGCCAGTCCACATAGAGACTACCAATAAGAGTTCCTGGCTTGAAGGCAAGTTTTAGTTGCATACAAACCATGTGTATTGCGAAACAGAGGCTCCTGTAGGCTGCCAGTCCACATAGAGACTACCAATAAGCCAATCACAGCCAATACTTGGCACACAAGGAACATTTTTCATGCTTGTGTTGCTCTCCAACTTTTTTTACATTTGAATGTGGCTCACGGGTAAAAAAGGTTGGGGACCCCTGCCTTAAGTCTACTAAAAAACATTTAAATAAACACAATAGGATTGTGTGGCCACCAATATGGATTTATCCTTGAACCCAACAATTACAATGAATTGTGCCAAAATGCACCAACTACTTCCATAACTACAGCTTTTACCTTCTGCTCCCATAACACCTTTTTTTAACTTGCTCTTTTTAACTCCTCTCCTGTAGTCTCCAGTAACTCCAACAACTCATCCCAGCAGCATTGCTCACAGAATCCTTGTTGTGTGGCAGCAGTTGTGCCTTAGGCACCTCCATACATTGACACAAAGAAGCGAAGCCTGGCATGTGCATTTGTCAGCCTAACATCATAATGTCACTAAAGCTATGTAAGGCATTTGTTTCCTGGACCCTCAGTTGTACAGTTTTGATCCACCAACAAAGCTGCCCAAGAGATAAGGTTCTTGTTATAGGTCAGCTTTCATAAGCCCATCAAGTCATGGAAAAACAATAGCGAGATAAGACATGTAGAATGGTGCCAGCGGTCTGTACGTGTGCCAGATTTTATAGAGCATAATCCCCAGAGATCAAAGACTCATAGGTAGCCTATGAGCGGCATGAAAATACATCACTGACGGACATTTGGGGATTGGTAGATAAAGAAGCCAACAGGTGAAATTCAACAGCTGAACGGAAGAGAATGGAGGCTTGTGTTTCTCTGTAACCAGTAAAAAAAAAAGTAAGTTAGAATATGCAATGTAGGAAAAGTGCTGGGCAAAATGCCCAAAATCAGCCTCTGTGTCAACGTTCTTATCTGAAAGGGTCATTAACATTTATTGCAGTGCTGTTAGGAATGCCCCAGATGGATTTAGCACTGAAATGGATGCATTAAACAATATAAATATATAATAGCTGAACCTTTAAAAGGACAAAAGTGTAGCATTGGACTGGAGGGGTGTGGGCTGCCACATCAAGGACCTGCAACCTCCCAAGGGCCCCGCCCCCCCTCCACTACCCCCAGGGGGAAACCCCCTCTGTCCCCCCTTACCCCCAGTGTGTACCTCCTTTACTCACTGATTCACGCTGCGGTCAGGAGGGGTAAGCCAGGAAGGAAGCGGCTCTGCCAGCCGCACAGGAGTGGATGGGGGCCCACCGGGTTTTTTCCAGCCCAGTCCGACATTTTCTAAGTGTATGGGGTAGGAAGCTCATTTTTTTATTCCGTGTCAGACTGGGTGTTCCAGAGCCCATCGGCGCTGCCGCTTTAGAGGGCAACACACCTCCCTGAGCTCCCCACCTAGCCACAACCCCCTATGTCCCACCAGTGAGCACCTTATTTCCTCTTCTCACGGGCACAATAGGGGCTGGGCGGGAGGTCAGGGAGCAAAGCCACAGAGATACCAGGAAAAGTTCCGGTGGGCCAAGGTGTCATTGGGCCCTCATGCTACTAAACATTTGGCATATTTCTTGGCCATTCCCTATTTCTATGAGAACAAAGAGGCTAAATAGATGGAAAAATAGATTATAGTATTATAGTATGTAAAGAAAAGAGACTAGGAGAATAGAGGTTGAGTGAGGAGAGGAAGAAAAATAGTACTGAGTGGGCCCCTGGTCTAAGATTAATTGGTGGGCCCTTGGTCTAAGGTTTTTGGGTGGGCCCCTGGTGTCCCAGTCCAACACTGGGCAGAGCACAAGATTCTGGCTTCTCCGCTGCCTGATGCAGCTTGCTGCTGCCACCCCCCCTAATGTGCTCACCTTTTTGCACTCGAGGGGGTTGAGGTAGGATCCATGATGTCAGAGGAGGGGACACTAGTCTAGAGAGTGCAATTGCATTTTCTGCACTAGAAGAGCCAAATTTCCAGTTTGAAAACCAGAAACTTAGTTACCAGGAGTGGAAATTTTTGCTTTCTGAGGAAAGTTTCTCAACTCGCCTCATTGGTGCAGCTCCCCTGAGGGGAGCAGGTCTTGGTCGGAGGGGCCCACCAGATTATATTCCTGGTGTCCCACCAGCCCAGTCCAAACATGTTTCTATTGTCAGGTCACAAGCAATTGTGGGCTAAAGAGTACAAAATCAAGTCCTTTATAGCCCATACAGAGAAAGTAGACTACGTAGATATGGGGGGACCTGAAAATTGTAGATGATTCACAATTTTGTCCGAATTTCAGATCACCCAAGGTGGGCCCAGAACAAAAATAAATGTGGGGGCAGGCCCAAAAAGTTTCACCACTGCTCAGTGACAGGCCTACAAGCAACAGCTCCACTCACACTCCACCCCCATCACAACTCCAAAATCCATTCCGTTGTATGTTATGATTGTCTTTGTGTGTTGGAATGTTCAATGCAAGGGCTATAAAACTGAAGTGTGCTCAGTTTAAAAGTGCTTCTTCTAAATTGTCAGATGGGTCTGCAGTGGAGCACAGAAAGCTGTGTGAGATCAATTAATACAGTGTGGCCTGAGTTGGCAGTGCTGTATACATAAGGGGCAGGAGGAAGCATTTAGTCTCCCCCTACATGTCCCCTAAGTTGTGTGTCATTCAGACAGCCAGACCCTGAACACCAGTGCATTGGCGTAACAAAGTCGTGCTGGGCCATCCTGCCAAAAAACTATGGAGGGGCATGGCACACTTTAGGTCTGGTCCGGCACTCCCTCCATCCACCTGCCCACCTTGCTGCATTCCCAGCTACCCTGGCTGCTTGCATAATATAGTAATATAGTGGCCGGGGAGGGGGGATTTTCTTAACTTTAGAGGAAGAATCCTCTAGTCTATAGTGACGCCAGTGCACCAGTGCTTTTTAAATAGGGGCATAATTGATCTACTACTTGCTCCTGGGGTCATATTATTAAATTTGCTCCTGGGGTGATATTATTAAACCCTTCTGTTAGTTTACAGGGACTCAGACACTTCTACTGCTTTATGCCCTTGGCTGTATTGTGTGCCCACTGCCCAGGTCTATACACATTTCTCTGAATGAAGTTGAATGCAGATTTCAGACGTGTGTCCCAACAGGCATGAATGAAATGTGAGGAATGGCCATGCGCTTCCTTTTGCATGGTGGAAGACTGTAGTGCTTCTGAGGCTGCCCATGTTTAGCTGATTCCTTTAATGTTTGGACTCACAAACACTTTTCAAGTTGCTGTATAAGGGCAGTAGACTTGACACTCACAGAAAGCAATACAGTGGGCCCCTTACCAACACCTACGGGGTTATTTACTAAACTCTGAATGCAAAAAATCACGAAAAATTCATGATTTTTTTTATATAAAATCCGACTTTTAAAATATCACATTTTTCGGAATTTATTAAACCCTGAGGATGGAAAAGTCCGAATTAGAAAATCCGGCATCTCAGACCTGTCTAGGGTGCATATAAGTAAATGGGAGAAGTCCCAATGATTTTTTGATGTGCTTTGGGTTTCGTGCAATACCCTGAAGTTTTCAGAGTTTTTCGTTGAAAAATCTGAAAACAATGTGAAAATCGGATGAAAAATCTGAAAAAATCACGAAGATCTGATTTTTTTTCCCGCAAAGTAAATTTTCGGGAAAATGTAATAATAAATAAGCGCAGAAAATATTGAGATAAATTCGGACTTTGATAAATAACCCCCTTAGTAATGACTGAATCAGCTATGCATATTGGGTGTAAAGGTGCAGGGCATGAATACCCAACAGGGCTAGGGCCTAAGGTATCGGCAATCAGCGCATGTGTAGTATGCAAACTCTACTGTGCCTGCACCAACTGCAAAAAGGGGTGGGAGCAGTCTGATCCAGTTAAAAACATAGCCCTGGACTTACAACAAAATGAACATTGTAGAGGATTTGGTATTTGGCCTAATCCAAACATTTTGGATTAGGTGTGTCTTTAGTAACAATGTTGGAAGAATTTACTTAATTGTTATGTTAGTTGAGTGGTTCCCAAATTGGGGGGCCTAGAGCAGTAACTGAAGACTAGTTAGGGAGAGATTGGCACACAATGCTTTTTTTCTGTTCTGCATACACTTGCAGGGGAATGTAATAAAAGTCGCAAAGAGCAAAACAATTCACACCAATAAGACTAAAAATCCACATCTCGCAATGTAATATTGTTCCTTAAACTGTTATTGCATTGCGAATTTTAATTGCGCACTCATAAGAAGTGCTTGAAGGTGTCGTAATCTTTTGGAGCAAACATAACGACTTTTTCAGTAAGAAGTTTTATTACATTGACTGTGCATTGGCGCAAACTAACTAAAATTCGCAAACGGTCTTTCACTGTCGGAAGTGGTCGCAGTTTCCGGGCTCGCAAAAGCTATATTAAATTCGCACAAAGCAAAATTTGTTCGCGCAAAGGCATAACTTTTCGCATTGCGAATAGTTTTTCCGTTAGCGATTTTTATTACATTCCCCCATTGGAATCTTAGCCTATGGCTCACTAAATATCTTTGTTACTATGTCCAAATGTCAAATATGGCAATGTTTGCAACTGTCGGATAAAAAAATCCTGACTATTGTGCCTCATAGGAGAACATAAACCACAAAAAAAAACATCTCTGGTTCAGTTTAGGGGTGAACTTGTACTTTATCCTTCACAATAGATTTGATCAAATTCCATACTGAATCCATACCTTTTCTGCATTTTAAAATTTGAGCAAAATCCCCCATAATTTGGCATCGTTTGAAAAAAAATTCTAACCTTGAGTTATCATTAAGTACTTTTCAAAGCAATTTTGTGGGTGTCAAAATGAACACAATTGTGTGTGCTTTTGATGAATTGGATGCAAGTTGTGGCCAAAAATGAGCGTGCTTTAACTGCAGCGCAAAGTGCTGTTTTTACAAGCATATCATCATATTTTTTTAAGACAAATAGCGGGGACCCACTAGCTGGTCTAACTTGTACACGATGCATCCAACTGTTTTCCAATTGCAATTGTATTTGTAAATGTTTCTTGTTCTGGCAAGGGGGGAGTGGAGGGAGTTGTAGTTTGAGTTATAGTTTACAAACACCCAGAGAGGTGCAAGTTGACTATTCCCATCTTTATCTACCCAAGTGCAGCAAAAATGGAATCAATGTGTTGTCTCATTTCTGTCTGTATTGCCTTCCCGTTTGTGGAACAGTGTGTCATGCGTAGCAGCTGTAACCGTCCCCTGGTGGATATTAATCATCAGTGTCTCTGCCATGGCACAGAGACAAGAATTAATGCATTATAAAGGAATCCCAGGTTCCAAATTAGGTTTTTACCCCTCCTGTTGAAGGAACTCCCAAACAAGAGCCCCATCTTTGAAAAAGGAAATCATCGGATCTATTTTATTACAGTTACAGATGGAAGGCCACATTTGGTAATGAAGTCTGCATGGATTTGGAGCTTTAGATTTTTGTAGGAAAGCCAGTTACGACATCAACGGGACAGCTGAGATTGGCAGGGCTCGGCATATTGCAGGTTAGTGTTGTTTTTTTGTATATGCAGGACCAAATGGTTAACCATAGTATTTTTTTCAAAATTAGCTGTGGCTCTGCTATGGATTATACCTTTATTCTGACTTTTTTTAGGCACATTCAACTGTTGAAATAATCTGAGATTCTGCAGGAATGGGTCCCAAAGAATACAGTTAGAAAGTTCTTATTGGCATTCAGCCCCAAAATCGAACCCTGGTCTTTAACTTCGGCCTCCACAGACTAATCTGAAGCAATGCAGTAACCATCACAAAAACCCACCTTTTTGTGTTATAGAGTTTGCCCTATAACACAGTATTTACTGTGTCTCTAAACTGTTTGTGGGAAGTCACAAGCTGAACATTTCTAACAGATATTGGCTGCCTTCTCCGTCATTCTTATCCTGTAATGGGGCCAAAGTTATAGCTTTCCTAACCAACATCTGACTGGTGCCCAGAAATTGACCAGGAAGCCTGTAAAATACCATGAGCAGAAGACCTCATTGGACCATAGATGTGGTATTTTCCTGACAGGTCTGCATGGCCCCATTTTCGGATTCCGATTATAAAATGTCATTTTTAGCTATATTAGTTTTTAGGGTTTAGTTCTCCTTTAAGGTGGCTATATTGGGCAACTATCTAGTCATCTGACCGTGTGTGTGGCCCCCTTAATACTTAGGGACCTTCTCTCCCATACCCTAAACCAGCAACCACTACTAAAAGTTCTGACAGAAGGCAGGTCTATGCCATCAAAGGCACAGTTGACTTTTATTCCTTATAATTCAAGGTTTTATATACTTTTCTTTTAAACCTTTCAATAAGTTTCACTCGATTTTCACAGAATTTTAAGGTTTTCTATATTTATTTTAACAGCCTACATAGCAGAGATACTGAATGAGTTAAACATGGCTCCATTGTATCCATTGTCTTGCTTCCCACTGGGAAAAGAATTCCATTGTCTGGAACAACATGAAAGCTGGATATATGATCCAGTTTACTATCCACTGCATCCATTTGTCAGAAGAATAGACATCTCGGCATAAAGGGCAAGCCACAATGCCATGTTCTAAATGACTGGCATATTGTGTCCAATTAGTTCCTCTGCGGAGATGTCTGCTCTTCTCTTCTTTCCTCTTAGGGTCATATTAACTGGCCAGTAACTCAAGGAAATTAACATTTTCCTATTCTGCACGTTATTTTTAATTCAAAATACCAGGAGTTTTCTGGTAGGGCATTCGGGGGGAACTTAAATTACTATGTATAATCTAAAGTACAGGTAAAGGATAGAAATAAATAGTATGTCAGGTACCTGTTATCCAGAATGCCGTGGACCTGAGTTTTTCCGGATAAGTGATCTTTCCTTAATTTGGATCTCCATACCTTAACTCTGCTAAATCTCAACATTTATGAAACCCAGTAGAATGATTTTGCCTCCAATAAGGATAAATTATATATTAGTTGGGCTAATATTTGGTTACTACAGAGAAAAAGTATAAAAAGGAAATCCATTTTTAAAAAGTTTAAAAAAAATGATGCTAGTGTTATTCAAAATGTTCAGCATCATTGAATAGTTTTGAAGTTTTACTGCCTTTTTTTTGCCAGCAGGAATAGGCTGCATATATATATATATATATTACGTGTATAGTCTGTCCTTTTAAATGAATCACAGAAATTCCATTTTATACATGCACAAGGAAGATTGTGTGTGAATGTATAAATAGTTGGTCATCTGGTGCTGTCAGTAACAATGCTATTGTCTATTAGCAGATTATGAGCATCAGGGCCTTAATAAAACTTCCAATGGGCCAGTGGGATACCTCTATAAAAATAGATCTTATTTCATCTTCTAACCAAGAATGGATTGCATTGGATTTTTCTTTTGTGTGCAATTAAAATGGGGTACGGCTATCTTTGCATCATAGGTACAACATTTTTGAAGAATTAGTCATACCCATAACATTTGGAATGACATTTTGTCAGGGCTGGGCTAAGCCAGCCGGCCACCCTAGGCAACCTGGCCAGTTGGCCACCCCCGCTCTCTCCCGTGCATGTGCAAATGTGCGGGTACCCATGCCCGAATACAACTTTTGTGTACAGATGGCTGGATGGGAGACAGAGGGGAGGCAACTGAGGTGAGAGAGCAATGGAGTGGAGGAAAGCGACAGAGGTGAGGTTGTAGGAGCAGCAGAAGGGAGAGGAGGAAGGGTGAATACTAAAGAGGTCTTCGAAAATGTAATAGGGGGATAAGAGGTACTGTACCTGCCTATCACCCCCCTATTGTTGCACCCTAGGTAGGTGCCTCTTCTGCCTACCCCTAGCCCTGCATTTTATCCAGCAAAATATCGCCGCCACAAATCAACAACATAACCGAAATAGCTACCACTCTCTTTGCCTAGCCCTCCTACTCAACCCAGACCTTCAGAGTGGGCAAACACTTATGATATATCAAGGTTTGCAGGGGAAGACGTGACAGCCATACGTCAACTAACAAATGCCAGAGACCTCAAACCCCTCACACTGACACTGTTGCAAGATAAACACCCCCTTCTTGTCAGCAATATATTTTCCTTTCTGCAGACCCAAACATACACTAGTAGAACTAATCGACTATTATCAGCCACAGACTGGGACAACACCCTAGACAATTTTCTCCTAAAAGTCAACTTCACAAAGGGAGCTACCGTATATCCCACAATTACAGGATTTTACAGGACAACTTAGACTATGCTAATCTAAAGAAAATGGACTGTAGACATATCAGAACTAGACCTGGAAACACTACTAGAAGCATACAGGCAGCTTTGGCACACACTTCCCTCTAGCTCAGGAGTGCCCATACTTTACTAATGCAGGATCTACTTTCAGTGGTATTGTCCCATTAAGATATACACCAATAGAAGCATTGTTAGCACTCTGGGAAAAATATTACTTAAATATTGATTTATGAGAAAATGTACACTGTTATATTTAAACAAATATTTATTATGTTACCTTAACATGATAAATATGGCACCGGCCCGGCGTTATACCAGTGAGCACCATCACTTCTCTTCCGGCTTCTTCTTTCTTCAAAGTTTCCGGGGCAAACGTGTGCGCAGTAGAACAAAATAGTTGACTCTTTAGTTAAAGATCGGCTTTTCGTTCTACTGCGCATGCGCAGGCGCGCAAAGAAAGAGGAAGACGAAAGAGGATCATTCCGTGGTGCTCACTGGTATAACACCAGGTCAGTGGTTTCAGGTAAGTAAATACAATCACTTGGGGGTGCCTAACATTTGGCAACCAAGTGCACGAAGACTTTCCTTTTATTTTGTTATAAAATGGCTAATTCTAAGCAACTTTTTAACTGGCCAGTGCAGTTTTCTGCTGATAGGAGCACCGGCCCGGGGTTTCAGATAAGTAAATACAATCACTTGGGGGTGCCTAACATTTGGCACCCAAGTGCACGAAGACTTTTCTTTTCCTTTAAGAAAAAATTCAAACAGATAAAATTCGAACAAGTGTTACTGACCCGAAAAGTCAAATCGAATCCGAAAAAAAACTTGAATGACAGGAAGGCTATTAACATCTTCAAATGGGTCAACTGACCTCTGCCATTGATTTTAGGTGGAGAATATTCGAATCAGAACTGTTTTCATGGTCGAGATGTGATAAATCCCACATTCAAATTTACATTCGAGTTGGTGTTTTTAAATTCGAATTTGTGAGTTTTGACACAAACATTTTTTTAAAAATTTGAATTTGAATTTACCATTCGAACCTAATAAATCTGCCCCCTAGTGACAAATAAAAAGGCTTTCCAAACCAAGGGGGTTATTTATCAAAATCCAAATTTATCTCAATATTTTCTGCTACAAACTCCGATCAAATTTATTATTACATTTTCCCTAATATTTGCTTTGCGGGGAAAAAAATCAGATTTAAAAGTTTTTTTCAGATTTTTCCCCCGAAAACTCAGATTTTTGCCCAAAAATTACAAAAACTACAGGGTATTGCACGAAACCCAGCGCATATCAAAAAAATCATTGGGACTTCTCCCATTTACTTATATGCAACCTTGACAGGTCTGAGATGCTGGATTTTCTGATTCAGACTTTAACATCTTCGTGGTTTAATAAATTCTGAAAAAGATGTGATTTTTAAAAAAAAAATCATGAATTTTTCATGATTTTTGCATTCGGAGTTTAGTACATAACCCCATTAGTCTTTTCGGAGATATTGAAAACCATATAAAGGTCCCCATAGGCTGGCCTAAATTTTTTTGGTCGAAGGATAATCCTTCGATCGTTGGATTAAAATCCTTCAAATCGTTCGGTTCGAAGGATTTAATCGTTCGATTCGAAGGATTTAATCGTTCAATCGAAGGATTATTCCTTCGATCGAACGATCAAACTATTTTCGAAGTCGAAGGATTTTAATTCCCAGTCGAATATCGAGGGTTAATTAACCCTCGATATTCGACCCTTGGTGAATCGGCCCCCAAGAGTATCTGATGTGACCATTTTTTTCTTCTAACCACTGATATTGTTTAATTCTTTTTCTTTACTCCTTTTTTTATGCTTAATGGTTATAGAAATAAAAGCAATAACATGTTGCTATGACCAATTGTATTAAACATCCCATCTCCTGAACTACATTGGGAAGATTGAGCAATAATGGTAACAATAGGTTCACAATATAAGGATCACATTTTTTCCGCCATATTGCCTTAATTGTCCTGATGCAGTGGAAATGTAATATTCGATCAATGTGGAGATGGTATAATTACTGCTCAAATGAAAATCATTTAAAAAAAATTCCTTTAAATATCTCTGACGAAGCCTGGGATGGTGAAACGCGCGTTGGCATGTAGCATTTCAAAGAGAACGTTAATTTTCCCCTGCTCACGGTTCCCCTTAACCGGCGCCTCGGAAGAACTCACAGATGTCTGCAACCGGCATTTGAAGAGAGACTGCCTAGAGCGGACGCAGACCCCAGCGATTGCGGCTTGGACGAGCACTATCGTGGGCATGCGGACGCCACGCAGGACAGACTGAGAGTGAGTTCTTCTTGCAGTAAGGGGATATAATTGACACATTCCAACCACATAGTGGCAAAAGCAAGGATATTACCAATTTAACATTCTCTTAGAATGATCACTTGAAAATTTGCTGGACTTTTTTTCGTTTTCCTTGGGACATTTACTAACCTTTTCAATCAAGCAATTAACATGTCCAAACTACTGATTTACAATCCATGATATTCACATGAATTGATTATGAATTACTAATAATACCGACCAACAGTCTTAACATGAACTAATGCACTTTATCAACATTGATCAATTTTTAAATTTAATTGTTATACTTTTTCATTTATTTTTGTGTGTTTTTTTGCATATGTGTGAATTAAAGATGAACAATTTGCATTTTTGTATGTGGTTTGAATCTTGAATCAGGTGCCTTGAGAACAATTAAATTAATATTTAACCAATTATAGACTCAATACCGAGTGCAAATTTGGAGATACTTTTTGATCATTTAAATAGAGAAAAGAGTAAGAGAAAAATATTTATGTTATACTGTATATATTGCTAATTTTAATATGCAATTATTTTGTGTAACATAATTACAATATGCATTTATTTATATATTTACTATATAGATTCTGTTCTTAGAAGGTTACTTATCCTTTTAACAAATCTAATTTATAAAAGAGCTTTACAATCTCACAGCAAAAAAAATACTTATTTTTTTAAAACCATTTTTGGTTCCTGTTTTGTACCAGGTAAAAGAAACTGTTTAATAATTTGCCATGTGCAGAGGCCTGAGTGGTGGCAGCCCCAGTACAATGGGGTTATTGTCTGAGAGTTTGTAACATTCCCACCACAATTAAAGACTTGTCTTACCTGTCATCACCTTCAAGCATTTTCTGAAAATACACTGGGAAATCTGATACACAAAACTACAGGGGTTCTGCTCTGTCCCTCTAATAGCTTTAAAGTCATTTCACATAATATTTTTTTGTACAGCCCTGGGGGGTAAATCTAACAAAATCTGGCTCCTGTCTGTTATCATTTTGTCGTCTACAGAACTGGAGGACAACTGAGACATGACAAAAGCTTAGATTAGAGATGATATATGTACTTGTGTAGGTTATTATACTCTGTGTAGGCCTTGTGATACACTGGCAGCTGCTGAACATACACTTCATGGAGATCTGGGTGAATGTAAATCACAGAAAGGAGGATGGAAACATGGAGGCAGATTTATTATTAACTGCTGTTCTGCAGAATCAGGTAAAAGGAAGTAAAAAAGCACAAATCACTTCTTTATCTCACTTGTGTTTTTTAGGCACAAATTTTGATGTGTGTCTTTAAATGAGAAGAAAAATTAAAATCACTGGGGAGGTACCAAATTTTACCTGATACCCCTGGCCAGTGCTCCTGTTAGCAGAAAACTGCACCAGGGTCTCAGCGAGCACCACAGAGCTTATTCTTTCTTTGTGCCTGAGGTGTACGTGCAGTTACCTATAAGAGGACTGGGGGGCCCGGGGGCCTACCGCGGCTGCTGCCTCAGGGTCACCCCCCACTTCGATCACATGCACTGTGTCTTTGCCACGACCTGCTGGTCATGGCAGGAAGATAGCATTAGCCGCAGGGTGCGGATCTGGGCCGGCGGGTCCCACAAGAGCTCCCTCCTGGTGCGGATAGCGTAGTGCTGGAGGGGGGAATTTTTTAGCACTACGCTACCCGCACCAGGAGGGAGCTCCCGGTGCGAGCAGCCATGTCCAGCACGCCCCCCAAATTGCTTGTTATACACATGCGCTTGACATCACATGCGCATTATGCGCATGCAAAAGACCAGACATGGTTGCGGGCACTGGGAGCTCCCTCCCAGTGCAGGTAGTACAGTGCTGGTGGGGGGCATTTTTAAAAAAAAAAAAAAAAACTACTGCTATCCCCAACCGGAATGCAGACTCTATTAGCCAGCACCTTTGGTTGGGGATAACATTTTTACCCAACAGGTGCCCTTTAAATTCAAGTTTATTAACTTTTAAATGAAATAAAAGAATATAATACATTCCCCTATTTATTCCAGGGGGAGAACCAAGGGGAGCCAACTACCGTTCATCATTATTGGAAGTGTATGTTTCAACATGGAAGTACTACCTAAGGTTTGGCCTATAAAACCCAAATGTCACTGCTTCTGCCATGAAATATAAACCAATGAAACTAGTTTTCAGTATTTTAATTATATTGTATCATGTTTTTATATTTATCCGATTTTTGTATTTGAGCCAGTAAAACCCTTTTGAGAGTATTGTTGTGTCTCTTCATTTTTTAAATTTTTTAGAGTTGTGTAAAAGCAGAAAATATCACAGGGGTCATTTACTATCACTATGGGTGCAAGTGCTCGAGCACTAGGCGGAGCAAACGTGCAGTCCTTAGTACTCATTCAAAAAGCACTTGGTTCTGGGATCTGACTATGATCATGAGCAATATGTTGATCGCCAATCCATTGGATAATGCTCCCAGTAGCCTCAAAGCAGGTGTTTAATTTTAAATTCTAGGCTTGGAGGCAAGTTTTGGCATAAAAACCAGGTGTGCTGCCCAACAGAGCCTCCTGTACACTGCCACTCCACATAGAGGCTACAAAATGGCCAATTTGGCATCCCTATGGACTATTTTCATGTTTGTGATGCTCCCTGTTTCTTATTACATTTGATGTGGCTCATGCTTACTGATCCTGTACTCTGCTCCTAGCATCCAATGCTAGGAGCAGAGTACAGGATCAGCAAGCACAAGGTAGCCTTGTAAATACAGCCTGGCACATAAGTATAGGCCTCTGTTGTAGCCTGAAGCCATCAGCTCTCCCTGACTTGTGCATCTGAATAATGGGCAAGTTAGGGAACTGAAGGGGAAAGTCACTATGCCCTTCCCCTGCTGGATGCAGGCAGCACTGTGTTGATGGGGTGCACTCGGCTCTTTGTGCTATGGGGCTCAGGGACCTGCAGCATTTCAGATAAGTGCAGGGAGAAATGGAGGTAAGCAATTTGGGGAAATGCAGGTAAGTTACATATTTATGTTGGGTTGAAAAAAATGGTGTACTTGTAAAGAGTAACCATGTCCCCTTGCAGCCATGACAGTCATCCCTCATCCTTTAAATCCATTCCACCAGACGAGGTGAGGCCTTTACCAGGAAGATCAAAGAGGCAAAATTATGGTTGCACCCCTTAAATTAATGTTCCTTTTTATGCAAGCATTTTATATGTTTTAGTAGGCACTGATTGATGCTGCTTAGAATTGTTATTAACAAACATCCCCAAATTCTCTTCAATTAAAGATATCCCAACACACTACCATTTAGTATATAACTTGCAGTGTTCTTCATTATTAATTAACCCAGTGGCTTGCTCCCAACGTTTGCACTTTGCACCTGCCCTGCGGTCACGTTTGCACCCCACCCTCATGTTTGTGTCCCCTGTGTTTAAATTGTTTTGTATTTTAGCTTTCCAAGTCTGCCCTTTTCCAGACTGATATGCCTGACGTTGACCCCAGCAACCAATACCCAGATCGGTTTCAATGATATTGTTGTTCTTATTTTTTATTGCTTCTTATTTATTTTCAGCCCCTCAACTAATTAACTTCCATTCTGAATTCCTAACTGCTGCCTGGTTGTATGGGTAATTATTAAGTCTCAACTGAATGTTATTTAAAGATGTACTACCCTTAGGCACATATATGTAACTGGGAAGTATGGACATATGGCAAGTCGAATCCATTATGAAAGCATGTAAAACAGTGTGCTTGGCATTCCTTGTGTGTTTGTTCATGCGCTTGGAGGGCTCGTATAAATGCGAGACTTTTGTTTTTACGTGTTTGCGTTACATTTGCTCTCCATCTGTTCTGGCTCAGAATTTATGTACATTTGAGGTGCATGTACAACAAATCTCCCGTCGGGAAACAATTGGTGCCAAATATAGTTTTTTTGCTGCATCTAAAAAAACACCCAGTAATGTAGACACACTTGGAAATTGACTAAAACAGAATAACTACGGCAGCTTTGCTGAGTCAAGCCAATATGATCACAATACACATTTACTAATAACAGGAGAAATGCCCCTTAAAGGTTTCTGGACTTAAAATGTAGTTGGGAGTTACAATATACTAGAGCCCCAGCTGTTCGTAAAGTAAATGTTATTGAACTGCAACTCCCAGCTGTCGTGAGATGGTTTAAATATTGTTCAATAACCAGGGCTGATCCTATCAAATGTGGGGCCCAATTGGGACCATGTTGGCAGGGCCCCTAGACAAAGTGTTGCTGGCTACTGACACAGCAAGTATTTAGGAAAATAAGGGCATACAGGCACAAAATAGAAAGGAAAGGGGCAGACAAGGTAAGAGAGTGAGAGGGATGAAATAGGGGCACATAATAGGGGCACACAGGGTAAGAGAGAGAGGGAAGAAATAGGAGAGTGGACTGGGCCAATTAGTTTGGGGCAGGCTGGGCCGATTCAGCTTGGGAGCAGGCTTGGTTGGATTGGGGGCAGGCAGGGCCTATCAAGGTTGGAGGAAAGCTGGGCCTATGAGAGTTGGGGCAGGCTAGACCTATGGAGTTCGGGGATAGGCTGGCTTATCAGAGTTGGGGGTGGGCTGGACCTATGAATTTGGGGATGGGCTGAACTCTCAAAGTTGGGGGCAGGCCAGGCAGCATCATGTGCTGAGGGAAATATTATCTGTGCTGCACTGTGGTGCGGGCAGGGCCGCCATTAGAAATCACGGGGCCCCGTACAACAAAATTTTTGGGGCCCCCTGGGCCCCGCCCACACTGACGACCAAGCTCCACCCCATTTCCCGCCCACTCCACATCGCAGTTAAAAGACCACACAGACATCAGCGCTAAAAAAGTAACCCCCCCCCCACACAAGTTGTAAAAAGCTATTGATGGTCAGGGCCCCCTTATAAAAAATTGGGGCCCCAAAAAAAAAAAAATTAAAATTTTTTTTTTTTTTAAAAAAACATTGGTGGCAGGGGCCCCCTTATAACTTAAAAAAAACTTGGGGCCCCAACAAAAAAAATGTAAAAAAAACTAAAAAATAAACAAACATTGGTGGCAGGGGCCCCCTTATAAGTTAAAAACAAATTGGGGCCCCAAAAAAAATTTGAAAAAAAAAAAAATTGTTTTGAAAAAAAAAAAAAAACATTGGCGGCAGGGGCCCCCTTACAAGTTAAAAACAAATTGGGGCCCCAAAAAAAAATTTTTTTGAAAAAAAAAAAAAAACATTGGCGTCAGGGGCCCCCTTATAAGTTAAAAACAAATTGGGGCCCCAAAAAAAAATTTAAAAAAAAAAAAAAAATTTTTTGAAAAAAAAAAAAACCATTGGCGTCAGGGGCCCCTTACGAGTTAAAAAAAAAAAAAAATTTGGGGCCCCAAAAAAACATGTTTTAAAAAAAAAGATTGGTTGCAGGGGCCTATAGAATATTAAAATAATACATTGGTGGCCAGGAGATTAAAAAAAAAAAAAAATACACAAACTGGTGTTCAGTAGAATTGAACTCACGGCTTCAGTACTTCAACTTCACCTCCTTTCGTGACTTCGGGTCTTTTCACCGCTTCAGGACTTCGGCTTCGGCTGTTTTCGTGACTTCGGGTCTTTGCGCTGCTTCAGGACTTCGGCTTCGGCTGTTTTCGTGACTTCGGGTCTTTGCGCTGCTTCAGGACTTCGGCTGTTTTCGTGACTTCGGGTCTTTTCGGCGCTTTGTGACTTCGGCTTTTTCCGTGACTTCGGGTCTTTTCGGCGCATCGGCTTCGGCTTTTCGGCACTTCCGCATTCGGCAGCACAGAGGCAAGACGTACGGCTCGGGCGCTCGTAAGGGGGGCCCGGATCTTCAAAAAATGCAGCGCTGCCGGGCCCCCCTTCATGCCCGGGCCCGGTACGCTTGTCCCCCCTGTCCCCCCCTGATGGCGGCCCTGGGTGCGGGGCCCCCAGAGGTGCGGGGCCCAATTGGTCCAATAGGCCTAAGGCCGACCATGTCAATAACAAAGAACGGGCTGCAACATGAATATCCCTGAATAGGGGCCTGAATAGAAAGATGAGTAATAAAAAGTTGCAATAACAATACATTTGTAGCCTTACAGAGCATTTGTTTTTGAGATGGGGTCCGTGACCCCCATTTGAAAGCTGAAAAGAGTCAGAAGAAGAAGAGAAATTATTAAAAAACTAAAAAAAAAAAAAATAATGATGGCCAATTGAAAAGTTGCTTATAATTAGTCATTCTATAAAATACTAAAAGTTAACTTAAAGCTGGACCATTCCTTTAGTTATATAAAAATATAATGATATTGGATTTGAGCTTTTGCCGGGAACATTTTCTATCTCAGGGCCTTCTTCATCTTCTTATCTGCTGTAGGTTATAAAATCGATTGCATTCCCTTAAAGGGCTCTTACAGATGAGCGTTTGAAGCTGCGCTCCCCTGCGTTCTGTTTTTATGCGTTTAGCCGCAGGGGAGCGCAGGAGTAGACGCATTCAGTTTTTTTCAATGGGGCTGTACTCACACAGGCCGATGTAGGCGCCGAACGTAGAAAAAATGCAGCATGTTGCGTCTCAACCTGCCTACATGCACCTGTGTGAGTACAGCCCCATTGAAAAAAACTGAATGCGTCTACTCCTGCGCTCATGGTTCATTAGTATGGTTCCTCAACCCACCTTAATCCTACTGCAAACAATGCAGTCATGCTGTTAGTAGTGCTTAGCAAATTGGAGACCCATGCTAGAATCAGCCAATTAGAGTAGATGAAATCTGTCAGTGACAGCATGAGTGTGTTGGCTGCAGCAGGAAACAAAAGGTTAGGTTGAAGAACTAAATAAATGGACACATATAAAATTAAATGTAACAGAGGTTAATAAATACCTACTACAGTTTTTTTTAAAGGCAACATTAAGAGGACATGTAACACACTTAGGGGGTTATTTATCAAAATCCGAATGTTTCTGAAAAAAGGTCACACCAAACTAGAATCCACAATTTGCCCTTATTTATCAATAAAAAAGTTTGTAAAAATATACTTTTTTGAATTGTTCCGCACAAATCCAGAAATTTTCAAGTTTGAAAAGTTCAAAAATTTGAGTTTTCAACGTCCAACCCCCAAAAACTTGATATGGCTAAGGGACATCTGCCATAGACTTTTACATACATTCTGCAAGTTTTAGATGGAGTATTTTCAGATTCAGACTTGGAACAGCTTTAGGGCATAATAAATCATGAAAAAATCGTGTCTATTTTTCCAATACCTTTTAGGGTTTTTTGCATCAAAACGGACACTGCGAAAAAAAATCATGCCATAATAAATAACGGCCTTTAACTGCCCTAAAATTGTCTCCAAAGTTATATGCTGTAGTCTTATAGTAGACACCTGTATTTCTGCACCCTGTACATTCAATAATAAAAATACCTTGTCAGATAAATGCCCCTGCTGTGCTTTTTATTAAATTAGTGACAGTGTGACAGGCAGCCTCCTCTATGAATATCCTTTGATATCTGAGTATTCTATTTTAGATTTAATCTGAAGCAAAACAGACCTAAAGCACCAGGATTAGAGTAACATTTTTGTGAGGCGCTGGGGCAGCACAATTAGTAGCACCTCTGTATACAGACAGCCCCTGGTATCCTATGCATGCTAATCTACAACAACTGTATCTTTTGTACTCATTTTACCACCGGCTTCAGGAATCTGGGCATGTGCTGCTGTTTGTCAAAATAACCCTTGGGAGAAGGCAGAGGATTTAGCATCTCTGGCTGTGCCTCTGGAGACATTCAGCCCCACTGATTGGACACCCAGCCTAGAGATATAACCACAAGTGGGGCCATCCAACGGGCTTTCCCGATCGATATCTGGCCGAAAGCCAGCCAGATATCGATTTCGATCGGCAGGTTAAAAAATCCCGGCGGATCGCGGCCGCATCTGTGCATGTATCCGCTCGCCCGTATCGGACGCATTATGATCCGATCGTTGGGCCCTAGGGCCCATAATCGGATCAGCCAATATCGCCCACTTCAATGTGGGCATATCACATACCTCCCAACTGTCCCGTTTTTAGAGGGACAGTCCCTCTTTTGACAGCTCAACCTGCAGTCCTTCGTTTGTATTGGAAAGTCCCGTTTTTCGCTGCACTGAACAGCCAGAAAAAGAAACAAAGTTTCTAACTTAATTGGCTTTTGGCAGAGAGCCCAGAACAGCCACAGCTGCAGATAAGATACTTTTGTAACAATTTCTAGTTAAGCAAATAAGTAATTGTAACAATATAAGATAACAGGTCCCTTGGGAAAAGTTAGGCTCACAGCTTAAAGGGCAATTCACTTTCATTAGCAAAACTGTAATAACTGAAAAAACCACAGAAATATGTTCAAAGTTTCATAACCTGCCAAATTTTGTAAAATTAACATGGTAATTAGGGGGTGTGGCCACAACAAATGGGTATGGTCAAAAAAAATTGCTGCAAATGCTCGGCTTCTTTTTTTTCCCCTCTTTATTTACAATGTTGGGAGGTATGATATCGGGGATAGATCCACTCGTATGGCCACCTTTACCTGCCAAATATTGAGAAATATCATCAAAATGTCTAGGAAATCCTTTTAGAAGGGCTGCTGTGATTTCATTTAAAAGACAAGGAAAACCATTTGTACCTCCTTTGTCCTCTGGAGAGGGACAGTCCACCTCCCAAACTACACAACCTATACTTCCCAATATTGTCCCTTTTAATAAAAGGCCAAGTTGATAGGCAGCAATCACTGACCAGGAGAATGTGCAGCTTGTTAGCACCAGATGCTTCTAGCTGCCAGAGGGGCTGGACAGCAAGTTAGAGTCTGGTTCTGGTCCAGGCTTAAAAACCCCAACCCAAACCTGCACCTGCATCTGCAACATGCAGGATTTTTTTTATTGAAAAAAACCCACATTTTATAAAGAATTATAAATTATTTGCCAACAGGATACCATGGTGCTGACCAAAACATGTTGGTGGTGACTGCTTTCACCTCTGCGTTAACCTTGTGTCGCTACAATGTCCTTACCTAAACATTACTAATCCAGGATCACATTTCTAAGAACAAGCAGACAAAGCTATGACACCTGTCCAGGGAGAGACAGCTATAAAAACAGGGAGAATATATAATTGGGTATTTATTACCACATTTCAGTCATTGTCTGTGAATCTGTGTTGCTATAAAACAATTCTGCCTTTCATATGTTCTTAGTAGCCTTAGTAATGTTCTCCACTACAGAAAGCCTTCTTATGCAGAAAATCCTGGGTTGCAAGCATCATGTCTATAGATCCTACATGTGTATGGATATGGCATCTATTATCAAGAAAGCACTGGACCTGATAATATAGAGCACTATACTGTATACATTCAAAATTCAGCTGTAGTGTTTTGCCATGATGCTAACTTAGTTAGTATATTTCCCGATTGTCATCTCATTCCCAACCCAAACGGATTAATATGAGGTTTCTCCTCCCTTTGCTGCTAAACTGCCTCTACTCATCTGGGAAGGTTCCCACTAGATTTTGGACCATCATTGCTGGGATTTGTTTACATTCAGTTACAAGAGATTTAATGAGGTTAGCAACTGTTGTTGGTGATCATGCCTGGCTCACAGTCAGGGCTTCAGTTGGGTTGAGGTCAGGGCTCTGTGCAGGCCAATCAAGTTCTTCCACTCCCATATCAGTAAACCCATTCTGTGAAGACCTCACCTCATGCACAGATATATGACTTGTTGGGACTTGTGTGGCTGCACACCTGATTGGGTATTTTACTTTCTATAAACACCTTAAACCAGTGATCCCCAACCAGTAGCTCTTGAGCAACAAGTTGCTTTCCAATTGCTCACAGTGGGCTCAAAGCAGGTGCTTTTTATGAATTGCAGGCTTGGAGGCAATTTTTGGTTGCATAAAAATCTGGTGTACTGCCAAACAGAGCCTCAGTGTAGGTTGACAATCCACATAGGGGCACCAATTGGCCAATCACAGCACTTATTTGGCACCCAGGTACCTCTTTCATGTTAGTGTTGCTCCCCAACTCCTTTTTCTTCTGAATGTTGCTAGTGGGATCAAAAGGTTGGGGATCCCTGCCTTAAAGCCACAGATTATAGTAATGTATATTTTCTGTGCATTTCTGGCATCCACTAAACCCAGACTCCATCAGACTACTAGGTAGTGAAGCACAATTTAACACTCCAGAGAATGTGCTTCTACTTCTGCAAAGTCCAGTGGCAGCTTTCTTCAATTCATTTTAGCTGTTGCCCTTATAAGTGTTTCCTTCTCCTCTCCTTTGGTCCTCAGATCTTCCCCTAGTTGACCTTCATGGCTGTCCAGAAAACACCTGCTGAAGCATTATGATTACCATTACATGGTAGATCGACTATCAGCCCAAACAAATGAATCAAGACATGTCATGTCACATGTTTTAGGATCACCCCATGTATGGCCAACTTATTTCTCAATCTGGCCAAAAAGATTGGCCTGAAGGCAGGTAATCCCCACAAATATGGTACCACTGCTTTAAAGCATAGGGAAAATAAAACATTTCCATTACATAAACATGCATTGCTCCTGCATTGTGATATAAGCAAACAAAAGATTATTTGCATTCTTTTTTGGGCGAGACATAGGATCACAGGTCACATAGCTAGAACCTCATGACCGGAAACCAGTAGATAAGCAGGAAAATGGTGCATAGGGAAATAAAGCTACTTTTGACAAATTTAATTCTGTGTATCCTTTTGCCATCCTCCTCGAGATAAACATAACACAATCCCTGAAGCAAACACAAAGTAATGGCAGTTGTCTGTACCATCTGGTGATTGACATGGGTCTTTAAACATGATTAGTGGAGTTTTTCCAACCCCCCTTGGCTTTCTTGTTCAAGTGTATTCTTAAAATATGAAGCCCTATACTTAGTGCAGGAATTCCTTTGCTGCTTCTCTAAGCCATGTCACAGTTCCTTGTAGTTACACTCTACCCGCCTTCATCTACTGTATAGTCACAGAACGTGGGCCTGGAAGCTTGTAGTTAAAAAATTAGACAAACGCACAGTGGCATAACTAATCAGAGCTGCTTATACCCCTTCAAAAACGTATTTGGGGGGCCGGCTCGCAAATTTAAACATGAATTCCTTCCTCTTTGTTTCCGTCTCTCTTCCATCCGCTTACTTGGCGCTCATAAATTTGTAGTGGGTTGAGAAGATCAGAGGTAGGACATGTGGAGGAAGAACCATACAGCAGACCCTGCAACCATACGGGGACCCCTGTTTCCCGGACCCCAACCCCTTGGTTGCTGGGTCTGCTGTATGATAGTTATGCCACTGCTAAAGCCTAATTACTCTTTAGAAATTAGGGTGAATGTCCACCACCCGGAGTGCATTTTAGTAACGTTACTAACTATGGGGCAGAGTCCAAAATTTGCACCTGTATGTGCACCCACCACCCTCCTTACCTCGGTTTACAGCAAGCAGTCGTATATTTGACAGGCCCTTTGGGAGAGGGGTTCATTTACACAATTTATCTTTTTGGATCAAAAACAAGAATTTGTCAAGGAAAAAAAAACTTCAATTTTTAGAGATGTATTATACCACGATGCTGCAAAAAGTCCCGAAGTCGAAAATTCACCATCTCAGACCTGTCGAGGTCCGGTATAAAGTCAATGAGAGAGGTACCAATCTCAATTTGAAGTCATTGTGGTTTGCGCTGAATTTAGCCCGGTGGTTTTCAGATTTCTTTTTCCTGATCCGATTAATTTGAGTTATTTTATTAGGTCAAATCGGGCGTGGTAGTTTGGTTGTGGTTTTTTAAAATAAAATAATGAGATAAATTCGCAGTTTAGTAAGTAACCCCCGAAATGTCAGAAGACAGCAGCTGTGTGCAAAAAAATGGGCAATTGCTTTGTGTAAATGACCCCTATGGTGTCAGAGTTGTCAAATACTGAACCAAGGAATCCATATCCATCCCTTATCTACCAGCCTTCTAGAACTCAGCCACTCCATATACATCAGCTTAAATCACAAACTGCTCTGTGTCGCCCAATGCTCTCTCCCCGTCCTGCTGTCCTTGTCTCTCATAATGTCATCATGGCTTCTCCCTCACTATGTCCTATCTGTGGAATTCCATGCTCTACTTAATTAGCTTCACACAAAGCTTTCAATGCTTTAAACTTTTATAGGTGTTTCCCCTTCCCAGGGCTTAAGGGCAGAGACACATGCTCAGATTCGGGGAGATTAGTCGCGCGGCAACAAATCTCCTCTTCTTCGGGGCGTCTAATCTCTCCGAACTGCCTCCCCGCCAGCTAGAATGGATGGCACTCAAAGCTCTTCGTTTTCCAATTTGCCCAAAGTAAGAAAACTAAGCACTCCGAGTGCAGTCCAGCTGGCGATTTACATTCTAGCTGGCGAGGAGGCAGTTCGGAGAGATTAGTCGCCCCGAAGAAGAGGAGATTCGTCGCCAGGCAACTAATCTCCCCGAATCTGAGTGTGTGTCTCTGCCCTAAATAACCTGTTTTGTGAATCATTCTGCCAGCTGAAATAATATTCCCATTTTATAAAGGGACAAAATCCAAAGGGATTAAGGTTTAGTGCTGAGCCAGTGTTCAGGTGTCTAGTTGGAACTATGGCCCCACTATCAAACAGAGGTAGAACCTACTCATATTTCACAGCGAGCATCTGTTCCAGCAGGGGAGTCATTTTCCCAAACACTCGTTTAACTATATCCTTGATGCTGTGTCGGCAGGGTTCGGACAGACAGACTGCACTGTAGGCTATTTATATGAACAACAGATATGATTCTGGCTACGGAGTATCTGGAACAGTACTGGGCATTTATATCAAACAGTGAAAAAGACCATATATACCTATTCAGCTTTATCCACAAGTCAAGCACATTAACCTATCTATCTGCTTCGTCAATTCATCAATACTTTCATGATTGTTGCTGGTTAAAGATTGAACTCCTGGTAATACTTCTGAATTCCCAAGTGGGTAGTCTACCTTTAAATGTTAGCATAATACAGACAGTAATAATCAGACAATATGTAATTGGTCTTCATGTTGTATATTTCTATCTGCTTTAATGGTTTTTCAACAGCTTTTTAATTCAGATAGCTTTTATTTTTTTAAAAAATTGAATTCGATTTTTGAACTGGGCCTTTAAGAATTAAAAAATTCGACTATTCCCCAGCTTAAACCTGCCGAACTGCTGTTTTATCCTATGGGGGATATCCTGGGATCAATTTGTAGTTGAAAAATACTTGAATTCAATTCTAATTATATTCAAAATTTGATTTGAGTTTGCCGGTTGATCCTATTCACCCGAGTTTGAAAAATTTATATTTTTTTCATATATTGCAGTTGGTCAACTTTTGGTCAAATTTCGAGTTCATGGGAGTTTATGGGAGTTTAAAAAACCTCCCATGAACTCTAAATTCAACCCTTGATAAATCTGCCCCCAAGAGATAAGCATGGAGTGGGTGGTAGGGATGCATTTGGGCTGCTGCCTCAGGATCGGCGCTAGCTAAAATTCCATTTATTATTGCAGCCAGGCAGTGGTTAGAATGAGAGACTAAAATTTAAACAGCAGAGGGCATGGCCAGAGAGATAACAATAAAATTGCAGCTCCACAGAGGACTCATTTCTAGAAAAAGGCAGAAAAGGAAGACAAATAATAAAAAAACTATACAAAATGACAAACTCAGAAGTTGCTAAGAATAGGACATTCTGCAGCATCCTAGCTCAAATGTACACTACCCCTTTAATAGATCTAGGCTGTGAGTGTAGATTAGGGTTATTCAGTGTTGTTTGTTTTTGGGGAATCTAGTCTAGTCTTTCTACTTTATTTGGTTTTTTATTTTATATAAATAATTAAAAACATTCCTACATAGTTTCAAAAACTATTTTTGAAAAAAAAGGGTAATGATGAGCTGGAGTGGGGAGGTGGAATTGGAGCGGATCAGAGGCATATCAACTAGGGATTATGAATTTATCAGCAAGTACATTACCAGTTAATTTGTAATAGCAGTCCCAGCCCTAGCTGGTATCTTAGCCGGCTACGCCAGTGAAACACCAGGCAGGTGGCAACCCTATCTGCTTCCTCTGTAGTTACAACAAGAATCCTCTGTAGTTACAACACTGCTTGGGTAACACAGTTGTCATATTGTACATTTGCTTTTCACTTACTAAAAGGGTCAAAATGGCTCTGCTTTGATCCTATCTGCTACACTACAGTATATTGCCTGCATGATATAAATTATATAGGCAACAATACCACAAATCCATGCGTCATAGACATTACAAGCCTCTTCAAGTTAAATAATAAATCAATTGACGTAACAAATCCTGGTTCTTATACATTATATTAAATACATTTCCCCAGTTTTAGTCAATCTATACCTTCATTTCTTACTATTAGTAGTACTAACTGCTATGCCGGCAAACAATATATGTTGTGTGAAACAATTAAAAAAAAGAATCATTTAAAAAAATAATAAAAAAGATTTTAAAAACATTAAAACAATAACACCATTCCTATGGTAGTGCCATTAGATTGTAAGCTCATGAGGTTATAATGTCTCTCATGCATGAACACTGTATATACTCTATCTCTCTCTCTCTCTCTCTCTCTCTCTCTCTCTCTCTATATATATATACTGTATATATATATATATATATATATATATATATATATATATATATATATATATATATATATATATATATATATATATATATATAACAAAAACTGTTTTTGTGCAGCAGGACTAATCCTTTATAGTTGTTAATATGTTACGTGTTAGTCCCTGCCCCAGTGGAGCTTACAGTCTAAAGTCTCATAACTGAGGTTAAACTGTAATATCTCTGTGCATGAACACTGTATATACCTTTTCGAACCCCGTTGGGACCTTTGAGAGATAGAGAAAGAAAGAAAAATATGTAAAAAAATAGCATTTCCTATGGTACTGCCATTAGATTGTAAGCTTCTGATCCCTTATAGTTTATGAAATGTTACATGTTAGTCCCTGCCCCAGTGGAGCTTACAGTCTAAAGTCTCTTGTGTTTATAATATCTTTCAGGTATGAACACTGTATAGACTATCTCTCTCTCTTTCCCCATCTCTCTCTCTATATATATTTCTATATATATAGAAAGAGAGAGACACACAAATATATAATATATAATTTTCTAGACAATATATATATATATATATATATATATATATATATATATATATAGTGTGAGGGAGCCCATCCTTTAGTGTGGTGCCTTCTGTGCAGTTTGAGGAGTAAAAATAACTTGCACAGTTAGGAGATAACGTCGGAGTTTCCCTTTTGTGTCGCTCTGAACGGAGTGGCCAATGGAACTGTATGGATCTGACACATGGGAATTTCTGACATATCTGCCCTCTGCCATGACCTTCAGCTACACAATAAAAAGCGGCTTCTGTGTATCCCACCCACAGTTTCTCAGTCCTGTAGCAAGGTCGGTAGTGTTGTGTTTTGTCTGTATGTAACTTACTAACTCCAGCCAGCCCTTACCATAACCCCCAATATTAACCCAAGGATAGTACCCATAGACTTCTTATACTGTATAAATGCAGTGTTATACGGTGCCATCACTTGTATCATGTATTCATTACAGAAGGTTTCTCATGCTTTTTGTTTGTCACTATTTAATTCAATATAACCTGAAAACATTTTTGAAAAACGTACAGCTATTCCTTACCTTGTTTAGCCCTTTACTTTGTTGCATTTGACAATTTATTTCAAGGGTGATAATATGTCCATGTCCATAAATATCAGTGCTCCATAAATTCCCCATTATATTGTGCTATAAAACAATTCTGTTTGACAGCTTCTGTTTACCTATCTAACCTATCCTTTTGTTTCATACATCTCCTAATTGTCAGTATCCCCCCAATATAACTTCTCCTATGTCTTATTCTACTCATATTAACCTTTTTAATAATTCAACACCTTTTCTATCACCCGACCTGTTAAGTTTTTTCTCCGTGTACCATTTTCTTCTAACTCTTCCTCCTCCTTCCTATTGCCCTCTGTAACCACTTTCTCCTATTACATATCTATATTAGAAATAATATAGAAATAATATTGAAATGATTTATATTTAAGGTATAACATTGTTTGTATTGCTTTATATCTATGAAGGAGATAAAATGTTTGTTTTCATGGATTCTGGACATTCAGCTGCCTGGGAAACAATATCTTGCAGTTAATCTCCAGATTTCTCAAGAGATTTCACAGACAGTTTCACTTGTGAAAACAAGAGATCAGTTTTTTTTTTTTTCTCAGGCACTTGAATGGAGCTCTGTGTTTAAAACGGATAAGTACCTTTCCTTGGGCGTGAAATGTCATCAAAGATATTGTAATTGTATGCGGCAGTGGTCAGCCCCCAGCCCATTCCCAGACATGTGAAATTGTGAAACGTAAATATTTTATACATCATTATTAAATGGGAATATAAAATAGAGGGTAGAGAAAATAAATATCATAATAATAATAATTATAATTTAAAGTACAGAGTGAACATTGTTAAAGTCATTTCTAACCCTGAATGAGATGCTATTTAATGACCCTGACGTCAGTTTTATATATTATTATAAGCAAAACTTGCAACTGAACTTACATTAGCCAACATGTTTAATAGTACAGGTATGGGATCTGTTATCCAGAAACCCGTTATCCAGAAAGCCCAGAATTACGTTTTCTTTCTCTCTGTAGTAATCAAACAGTATCTTGTACTTGATCCCAACGAAGATATAATTAATCCTTATTGGAAGCAAAACCAGCCTATTGGGTTTATTTAATGTTTTCTAGTGGATTTAAAGGATGAGGATCCAAATTACAGAAAGATCCGTTATCCGGAAAACCCCAGGTCCCGAGCATTCTGGATAACAGGTCCGCACCTGTATTTAGAAGCAGTTTTAACACTAATATATTTCACAATGATTTTACGGGCTAAAAAATGTAGCAATTATTTTCTTAAAAAGCAATATTACATTTGTTCTGTACTGTTAAATATTTGTTTGGGTCTGGTAATGATGAGCCTAGTGCTCTGGTTCTGTTTAATCCATGGAATAGAACTTATTCTTTCTATAATAAGGTTTTAAGGTGATAATAATCAGTATCCTTTTTCTTCAAATCTTTGTTTTGAAAACAAGAATAACTTTTGAAATGTAATTGCATTAATTCTTTTTTTCAGCATTGTATTAAGCAAATCCAGGAATTTTTATTCCCATAAAAATAACATTATTGACATTGTTCTGCAGATCAAATAAATCACACAGTGCAATATTTTCTTTCTAAGGGGCTGATTTACTATGGGTCGAATATCGAGGGTTAATTAACCCTCGATATTCGACTAGGAATTGAAATCCTTCGACTTCGAATATCGAAGTCGAAGGATTTAGCGCTGAAAATTCGATCGAACGATCGAAGGATTATTCATTCGCTCGAACGATTAAATCCTTCGAATCGAACGATTCGAAGGATTTTAATCCAACGATCGAAGGAATATCCTTCGATCAAAAAAACTTAGGCAAGCCTATGGGGACCTTCCCCATAGGCTAACATTGACTTCGGTAGCTTTTAGATGGCGAACTAGGGGGTCGAATTTTTTTTTAAAGAGACAGTACTTCAACTATCGAATGGTCGAATAGTCGAACAATTTTTAGTTTGAATCCTTCGATAGTCGTAGTCGAAGGTCGAAGTAGCCCATTCGATGGTCGAAATAGCCCAAAAAACACTTCGAAATTCGAAGTTTTTTTACTTCGAATCATTCACTCGAATTTAGTGAATCGGCCCCCAGGTATATTGATATTTTTATGCAGTAGTACAATACAGGTATGGGACCTGTTATCCAGAATGCTTGGGGCCTGGGGTTTCCATAATTTGGATCTGTATACCTTAATTCTACAAAAAAATCATTTAAACATTAAGGCGGTTATTTATTGAAGTCCAAATGCCAAAAACTTTTTAAAAAATTAGTTTTTTTCACTAGAAAGCCCACATTTTTAGAGGAAAAAAACCCTCAAATTTTTCATGATTTATTATACCTGAGACCAAATTTGAAAAATACTCCATCTCCAAGCTGTCGGGGTTCTGTAGAATGGCAACGGTCCCATTTCAAATTTTTGAAGATATCATGATCTGTGCTGAGTTTCGGTCAAAAATCTGAAAAATTTGGGGGACTTTGAGCGACTTCATGAAAAATTTGAGCATTTTGGGCATAAAACTCAAAAAATTCAGGGGTTCTTTTTGTAAATGTTTTGGGTTTTTTTTTAACCAATTTTATCAAGTTTTTTCAATGATAAATAAGGTCAAATCATGGATTCTAGTTTATTCAGACTTTATTTTACTTTTTAATTTGATAAATAAGCCCCTAAATAAACCCACTAGGATTGTTTTGCTTCCAGTAAGGATAAATTATATCTTAGTTTAGATTAAGTACAAGCTACTGTTTTATTACTATAGAGAAAAAAGAAATATGTTTCAGAATGTCGACTGATTTGCTTAAAATGGAGTCTATGGGAGATGACCTTCTCGTAATTCAGAGCTTTCTGGATAATAGGTTTCCGGTTAATGATCCCATACCTGTATAAATTCTTATTTTGAAAATATGACAAAACTCTATTTTTGCAAAAAACGGTTTTTTCTTTCTAAGATTCTATTGTGCTTAAAATTCTTACATTTTGCTGATTTAAAGCTCCCAATTCACTCTCAAGAAGATCTATCATTAACCATATATCCTGATTTCACATGAATAATTCAAACTTAGAAAATCCAGAATTTCATTATCTTTTTCTTTATTTTCTTTATTTTTATTTTTTTAACAGTCGCTCCAGGAAGGACAGATTGCATAGAAACTTACTTTCTATATTCTGTCATTTCAATTCAGTTATTCAACAATATGAAAGATATTACTGTACATCTGGGAAATTATTTGGTGGTTTTAAAAAAATCAATCCAAAGAAACTTGAATCAGAATTGTTGCAAGTTTTAGGAAGCAGACATTTGTCATCTTTTCTGTTTGTTTAAGTAGGATGTTTTAGGTAAACATGATTCACGGCTGCTAAGTTCCTAATGACTTAGATTTAGGGGCAAATTGACTTATGGTAGAATATCGAGGGTTAATTAACCCTCGATATTCGACTCTCGAAGTTAAATCCTTCAACTTCGAATATCAAAGTCGAAGGATTTACCGCAATTCATTCGATCGAACGATTAAATCCTTCTAATCGTTCCATTCGAAGGATTTTAATCCATCGATCGAACGACTTTTCTTCGACCAAAAAAAGATTGCAATACCTTCCCCATAGGCTAACATTGACTTCGGTAGGCTTTAGGTGGCGAACTAGGGGGTCGAAGTTTTTTTTAAAGAGACAGTACTTCGACTATCGAATGGTCGAATAGTAGAACGATTTTTAGTTTGAATCGTTCGATTTGAAGTCGAAGTCGTAGTCGAAGGTCAAAGTAGCCAATTCCTTCACTCGAACTAAGTAAATGGGCCCTTTAGTTTAGTAAAGTTTGATGGCTCTTTTTTAACCTAGCCTAGATATTCCGTTGTTCCTATTATTAGGAGGATAAAGGAATATGCAACTATGAACTATGAAAATGATTAATACATGTAATTGAACTAAGCTTTTATGTCTTTCATCTGCTTTTCCATACACAAGCCCTGACATATTGTGAGCATTTTGTACAATTAGTGATTCGGTTTGCCGAAAAATGAGTGAATTTCACATGAAATTTGCGAAACGGCGAAAAATTTGCGAAACGGCACCAGCATCTTGTCTTTGAGGCTGGCATCCGTTTTTTTACGCCAGCCTCCATTTTTTTTATGCCAGTGAATTTTTGCGGCAGTTTCACAAATTTCGCAGGAATTCGCTGCAAATTCTCGCCTGCCGAATAAATTCACCCATCACTATGTACAATCTTTGCGGTATTTTAAATAGCAATGGTAATATCTGTATGCGACGTCTAGGGGGTATTGTTGGATTGGAATCTATGGATTATACCAAGATTAATTTCATTTGAAATACAGGTATGGGACCTGTTATCCAGAATGCTCAGGGGCTTGGGGTATTCTGGATAAATCTATTTATTTGGACTACCTTACTTTTATGTCTACGAGTAAATAATTAAACCATTAAATACACCAAATGGGATTGTTTTGCTTCAAATGAGGATGGGGCCAAGTACAAGGCACTGTTTAATTAACACAGAGAAAAAGGAAATTCTTTTAAAAATTTGGATTATTTGATTATGATGGAGTCTATGGGAGACAACCTTTCCATAATCCTGAGCTTTCTGTATAACGTGTTTCTAGATAACTGATCCCATACAGTACAGGTATGGGACCTGTTATGCAGAATGCTCGGGACCTGGGGCTTTCCGGAAAACAGATCTTTCCCTAATATGGGTCTTCATAGCTTAAGTCTCCTAGAAAATCATGTAAAAATTAAAAAAACCCAATATGCTGATTTTGCCTCCAATAAGGATTAATTATATCTTACTTCAGATTACGTACAAACTACTGTTTTATTATTAAAGAGTAAAAAGGAAATCATTTTTAAAACTTTGATTTATTTGGATAAAATGGCGTCTATGGGAGACTGATAACGGGTTTCCGGATAAACGCAAGTATATGCGTTATTATATTTTATCTTGCCCAATAAGGTTGCTTTTAATAGTTCCAGTCCTTGATTTATCTTGAAAAAGAATAAAGTAATGATAAATGTTATTTACTGTAACAAAGTCTCCCCTCTGCAGTTGATGAAACACGATTCCTTCAGTTCTGCTTATTGCAGATTTATACAGTGGGTTACTTTGCTGAGCTCCGTACAATGAAATTCCCCTCGCTGAGCTTAAAGCCTTCTCTATTAATACTCAGCCCAGCCTTGCATGGCCACGCGCTTTCCTAGTGACATTGGTCATTCCATAAACATCTTTGAACTGTACATACCAAGCTGGGTTTAACACGAGTCAGTCTAGGGGCTGTTTGTAACCCGCTGCCCTTACTGAAGTTAACTTGTACTTGCACGCCCTTGTTTAATGGAATAAATCTGCTTTGTGACAGTATAAGGGCTCATTGCCCCCCAGTTGCTCTAGTTATTATTAGAAATAATGGGAATTGTTTACATTTTCGAGTCTTATTGAACCTGCCCTCTGCCAGACAGGGTTTGTAAAGAGAGGCAGCTGTCCCTAGCATTAAATGCGTGACATGGCGAAACCAATTATAGGCAAAGTAGTCCTTCATTTCAGTTTTTAAAGCGAATCTCCGACTCACCCCGTATAATAGAGAATGAACACATTGTTGTCTATCTTCAAATTTATATTTGTAAATAAAGGTCAAGCAGATGCAGTAGAAAGTGTGGGTTTGCCCAGCTTTTTAGGCATGTCTTACTTGAAATCACAGTGTAAAGAAGTAGTTAACTTGTTCTTTGTACCTCTATAGTCCAGAGTATGGACTCACACTTGCCTAAATCCTTATTTGCCAGCTGGACTGAGTTGGAAACCCTTCCTGACGTGTGACTTCAAAGTGCAGAATATATTGTTGTTTAAAGGTTATGTAGCCTTGCTAATTGTGATAACATTTAAATAAAGACAGGTGGGTTGAGGGGAATTGTTTGTAAGTAATTTTGACTTAGCCAAATGCAAAGTATATGATAAAGTGCATTTCTAAAGGCCCCCATACACGGGTTGATAAAAGACTGTGTCGGCCAGATGTCAACTGGGCAGGGTAAAAAATCCTGTTGGATCATGGCTGCATCTGTTCCTTGATGAAGTCCCACAATCCGACCGCCCATATTGCCTCCATTCTGATCCAATCGTTGGACCCTAAGGCCCACGATCTGATCAGCCCAATATCGCCCACCTCAAGTGGGCATATCGAGGAGAGATCCGCCAAACGAGTGTATATCTCCCTGTTTATGGCCACCTTAAGCCGTATTTTTAATTCAAGCTTTCCAAATTGACCTCTTACTGAATGGAAAGCTTGGTCATTGACATCCCCTAAGGAATATATTTAGGACAGGGTGAGAGAGCACCTGTTGGGTGCAGCCCAGTGTCACACACAACAGTCTGTGTAAAGCTAAACACAGAAGGCAAGGTCAGGCCAAGAATGAGCAGAATCTGTGGTGGACACAAACAATGAGTTTAACCTTAGGGCAATGCGTGGTTAGCTTTGCAAACGGCAGGTCACATTACATTATTAAGAACCTGTCAAGGGTAACAGGTCCTTTAAGAGGTTGTTGGTTTTAATGGTAGAATTTACAGGCTTTACATAAACTATCTATCATTATTGAATTTGTTTTCTAACTTGTTTGCTTTGATTTAGTCTTAAAAGCCTGAAAAGACAAAAAACTGGAAATAATTTTATATTGATGTAAATATTAGATCTGCTCTACCAAGATATGCAAATAAAATAAAAGTTCTGCTTTGATAAAGAAAGGTTTTCATCAGGGGTGTAACTATAGAGGAAGCAGACCCCGCGGCTGCAGGGGGGCCCAGGAGGTATGGGAGCCCCATGAGACCCTAATCAGTGGCGTAACTAGATATTACTGGGCCCCACAGCAAATTATTTTTCAGGCCCCCAAAATGTTTAGAGGTTGACTTGTTTCTCCAATATTTATTGAAATTGTATATGAATTAGGGCCTCATGGGGCCCCTATACCTCCTGGGCCCCCCTGCAGCCGCAGGGTCTGCTTCCTCTATAGTTACGCCCCTGACCCTAATTTATATACAGTTTCAATAAATATTGGTAAATTATATATATATTTTTTGGTTACGCCACTCGTTTTCATCCTTTGGGACCCTAATTTATATACAGTTTCAATAAATATTGGTAAATTATTTATATATATTTTTTGGTTACGCCACTTGTTTTCATCCTTTGGGTGTGTTGAGTCCACAACTAACTTGAAAGACCATCTATCACATCTATCATTTCTACTTATGATTTTTAAGTCAACCCAAACATACTCCCTATTCCTGTATTTTACTGACATCAATAGAAAGAATGATGATTGTGTTCTCTCTAAATGGTATCAGCCTCCCAATTTTATAAAAATATGTACCTTCTGCTATTTGCTACCAGTTTAAGCAAAGCCTCTATGATAAAATGACATGGTCATCGCAGATGTCATTTATTTTGAGCACCCTTTTCAGACATCAGCAATTGCTTCTGCCCCTAGGAGGACTGAAATGCATTTGTGCAGGTCAATCAACTTAAAAACCTGGATTATTTCCTGGGACAGAAAGTCAAATATAGGCATCTTCCCTGGCAATTACTGGCTGTTGGTCTGTACGCACTGAAGGGAACATAAATAGAAGCATAATGTTATTTTTAAATGCTAGACATCATTTCGGTATGTCATGTCAACTGCACTACTGAATACCTGGTCTGTTAAGTTGGAGTCTACCTTAGCATATGACCTGACTGTTTTATTTAAACATGTAAACTGAAATAAAATGTATGTAAAATAATGAATTTTCCCTGGAACGGCACATTGTGATAGTGCCCTCAACCCAAAAACTCCACTTTAGAAAATGATTATAACTTTTTTTCCCCATTTTTATAGAGTTGACAAGTTTACTGGGCACCTTTGGTCCTTGCTGTTGGCTTACATCTAGTAAGCTGCCACCATGAGTTCTCTTTTGGACATGACTGAATTTGGGGAGGCTGCTGATTATCTGCGGAAAAGTGCTCATGAGCTTATGAAGTTGCAGACCATCGCCTTTGATGGTAAGCTTCCCACTTTCCTAGCCTAAGATTCCAAAAAGATAAGGCACGCTCTGATATGGAGTCCAGTAAAAAGAATTTTTTGATTGTTGTCTTGCCATGAAATGTCACCTGAGTGCGTGCACCTCTAGCAAGAATGTAACCTGGGAATCAAGTTATTATAAGTCTTCAGTTTTTTAGCTCCATAGATAGCAATGCAGATGGCAGTTCCTACAAGTTAGCCAAAACATTCACTCACTAACAAATTTATTATGTAAAACCAGCTGAATGTTTCACCATCCAGGGTTCATTCTAATCCAAAATAATTGGCCTCTATACCTTTCCAAGATGATTTGTTTTTTTCTTGAAGGCAAGAAAAAAGCCTGGATTCCAGATGATAAGGAAGCTTACATTGAAATAGAAATAAAGGACTCTAATGGTGGCCAAGTCAACGTGGAGACTAAAGATAAAAAGGTATAGACACTGTTTCAACCCCTTATGTTATTTGTATTTTTCACCTCGACTAAACATATTAAAAAAAACTTGAATGTCTATTAAAACATCCAAATATAAAAAGCACAAAGTAATAAAAACGAGGAAAGAATCTGAATAAGAATACAAAAACCTTGAAGTCCAAATCTTTTTGTGTGCCTACGAGAGAAAAAAACCCCTGAAACTTCAAAGTAACTTAATATTACATACATATCACATTAAATTCTACAAGATCTCACCAACTTTTAGATGGCATAGTTTTACATGAGAGTTTTTCGTGGTTTTTGCACTTAATAAATATAGAAAATGTTGTGTTTTAAAACACAAAAAAGTTTGAATTGTGAAAAAAAAGTACATTTATAAATTGGCCCCCTAATATACAGAAGTACAGAATACATTGCAAAGCTGGAATAGATAATAGGAATCAGCCCTTGAGTACAAATGTAATATTTGCACAATAGTGATGTTGACCCAAAACTCATGGTGACTCAAGGGTTGACCATCAGTTCGAGTTGGTTCGGGTTACAGTTGAAATTTGGCCACCCATTGGGGGTTAGGTATGGGTCAGACTAGGGAAGTCTACTCTTCCACTGCACCTGAAGATTTCTGATGAAGTCTTGGAACCAGCGGTGGGCACAGTAGTAAAATATAAAGTGAACAGATGAGGTTACAGCTTGGGAGCAGTTCCTACAATCGCAACATTTTGCGAGTTAGGGTCGGCAGGGCCCACACTAACCAATTAGAAAGTAGACAATGGCAAATGGCATAGAGAATAGGTCTGTTTATGTTGGCAATACAAAAAGGCTGATGGGGTTTATCTATACTCGGGCTTACTAGGGCTTGTGCCCACTAGAAGATACTCTGGCAGGCCAATCCGACCCTAAACCAGTTCGCCAGGACAACGTCCTTGTTTGATTACGCAATAAACTATTTCAGAGTTGATGACTTTCTGAATTATTTCTTGTCAGTTACTTACTGTAAAGGAAGATGACCTCCAGCAGATGAACCCCCCAAAATTCGATATGCTTGAAGATATGGCCATGCTAACTCATCTGAACGAAGCGTCTGTTCTTTCCAATCTGAAAAGACGTTATGCAAACTGGATGATTTATGTGAGTGGGCTACTTGTGCTTGGGCTCTGGTATTGTCCTCTGTTGTTACTGAAACTTCCGCTCTGAATCATAACATATACTGTCATGGAATAGTTCAAAAAACAAAATGTGGGGGGAGTTTCAAATATTATTTGAACTTAGTTACAGTGTGAATAATGACTTATCTTCAATTGTTTTGTTCTTAAATCAAGAACGATAAAAATTACCGATAGCGCTTATTTGGAGATTACGAAGTCTGCACATAACCAATCATGGTAGCCATTTTTGAAGATTTAGTTTATAAGGATAATGATGTTTAAATGGGTGCTATAAATTATAAAATCGAGGGTGTTAGCTCTCTAGCAAGTTCGATCTTACCTTTCCAGGTTTCCCTTTGATCTATGTTTATCAGATGTGATGAAGGATTAAGGCAAGACGTGTAATAATAATTACAGTTTAAACTATTTTATTTTATCTTTAAGCCCAAGATACGTTGTCTCTTTGTACTGGCTGAGAATGATATGCAGTAGATACCTTTATATGAAATAGTAAAAAGTAATTTGCATTTCTGCATTTCTTTTCCAATTGACAGACCTACTCTGGTTTGTTTTGTGTTACCGTCAACCCCTACAAATGGCTGCCAGTCTACACAGCAACTGTCGTAGCTGCCTACAAAGGCAAGAGGCGCTCAGAAGCTCCACCCCATATCTACTCAATTGCGGACAATGCATATAATGACATGGTGCGCAGTAAGTATCCATAGAATGCTAAGGACAAGATGAAACAGTTGCTCCTTAAAAGTCAAGGAAAGGCTTATGGCCTAACTAAGCACCTCACCACCATATCCATGCTCCATAGAGCTCAAATGGGGAAATTTAGAATTCAATTAGATTAGACTTTTTCATTGAATGTAATCTCTCTTATGTTGTTATACACACGGACAGCAAAATACTACTGTCCCATTATCACCGATTTTTAGCCCAGATCATCATACCTGAGAGGAATTGAGGAGAAACTACTTCTTCCACCAGTGCACCAAAATTTTAGTTTGCATAGACAATTGTGATCCAATAGGATTGAACTATGGTCTGTCAAAATTTCCCCCCATGTTTCGCAAATCTGGATTGCATGGCCAGTTTAAAGTCCATTCTTGGACAAAGGACTGGTAATTAATTAAACAATATTTTCAGGTTAACCAGAGGTTGCACTGAGAAACAAACAGGGTTGTAGATTAGTCCCATGCAGCCTGACGCTACCCTCATACTCAATACTGATTTTGCTTCTTAAAGATACATATGGGGACTTTTTGTCACCCCTGGTAAAGTTCCACTCATTGTTGCCTAAGGCATGAATCTCACGGTGCCTCATTGCAGAAATGTTAACACAAGCAAAACCTGATTTACTTATATAATCCTTTGTGTTCCTAAATGCCTCTTTCATTTCCTTTCTTATAGATCGGGAAAATCAATCAATGCTTATCACGTAAGTAACCTTCAAGGTTTTGCTTGGTAACTGTTGATAGTGTCATTTTAATGTCATGTTTCTAATAGCTTGATAAACTTGTAAAGGTGGCCATCCATGGGCAGATTTAATCTGCTGACTCTGGCCCGATTTCTATAGATTCAGCAGTTTATCAGCCAGATATTGATTGGGCAGGTTTGATACACCAGACTGCATTGGTCAATTGAAGCATTGATGGCTCAATGGAAAGATCTGCTCATGATGACCTCACTTAAGGAGTGGATATTATAGTGTGTGGCCACCTTAAGATCTTTTTCCGGGTGCTTTGTACCAATTATTTATGGCTGGAGTCTTTAAGTCATTTACCACTTTGGTTCATTCCATATACAAATTATGTAATAATCAGAACCAGTTGCATGATGGCATTTTTTTTAAAATTTAAAAATTTTCATGCATCAATGCAAATCTTTTCCAGGCATTTCAGGTGCAGTCACTACATTGGCATCTAACGTCAGTGTTTGGCAACTGCTGCTCTTAGGGAGTAATTAGGTGCCAACAACCATCACAATTACCTTAATCCTTTCGGAGACTAGTGCATGGCCTGTTAGCATTATATTTCACGCGTCTTTTAGAAGACATTATAGTAAGTGTGTCAAGAAGTATATTCACTTGCAAATCATCAATTCTTCCTCTTGCTTATTTGCAGTGAATAACAGGCCGTAAAATAAACCTATATTCCCCATATTATTTAATGCTTTATGAAGAGACCTTTTCACTGATATATTACATGGTCCAACATATACGGTATACTGTAGAAATGACTGTATATAAATTCAGTCATCAGCTCCACCACTTTATGGTTTTACCTTCTGTCATTTTCCAAAAGCTTTTCTCCGTTGCAAAGAAACTGTATGATGCTATGACTGATTGTCTGCACAGTCAGGAGGCTGCTGTTCAGATGAGCAATTCATTCATCGTGATCCTCATGTATATAATGTAAATATCAGTTGTCTATATTGGCCACATTCCTAAATAAAAATATGTTAATAGACTTTGAAGAAGAGTAGATCATCTTAGTTACCTGTTTTAAGGCAGGATCAGAAGAAGAGTGTGTCTCTGGCTACAAATATGCATATCCTGGCCTATTATAAAGATTGCAGACCATATTCCTATCATCATCTCAAAAAAGAATCTAACTAAGAAGGTGGATTTGCCCTAAAACGCCAGGGAGACTACAGCTATATTAAGAATTCAGGTCTCATTTAGTTTCCAGCCTTATTAGGTAAAGCAGGGGGTACAGAATTAAAACGCTTGGCTATTATCGTTCTACAGCTATTTCCCTATCAATGTCTATGCCCTTTGTTATCTGGGATTGGCGTGCAATGTCTGCTATGCTATTCTTAGGGGTGAAATCACCCAGGAACAATGGGCAGACAGGGCTGGGATATAGAGACCTATGGTTTATCTTCATTGTCAGTGGCAGTAACTCTACACTCACATAGAGCTTTGTCTGCAGAGTGTCAGTGCATTTTCCAGACGCATTAGAGCAGACGCCCAATCTAGGAGATTAGTGGATTATTTTGGCAACATGTTGCTACTGTGAAAGTGTTTTTTTAATCCTGTTGCTATAGTATGTGTGGTCATATTGTTTTATTATATTTATATACACTGGGGTGATATTCTGTGTAGGAGACTCTTTATCAATAGTGATGTCTGCCTGCCCAAGGAATTATACATTAAGGGGGTTATTTACTGGGGCTTTTTTTTTTTTTTTAAACTCAAATTTTTTGAGATTTATTAAAGGAGAATTCAACCCCTTATTAAAAAACCCCTACCCCCATACCTATATAGACCCCCCCTTCCCCCTCCCCCCCAGCCTAGCTGCTATCCCTGGTAAATGCCCCTACATTTTTACTTACTCCTCAGTGCAAATTCAGGGCATCGGAGTTCACGGCAGCCATCTTCTTCAGTAATCGTCAGGTCATCTTGTGCCGATTCGGCAATTTCCGGGACTTTCGGTGCATGCGCAGTTGTTCGGGACCGGCTAGGGAATGGCCATGAAATAGGCCAAATGTTTAGCAGCATGAGGGCCACCGGGACTTTTCCTGGTATCCCAGTGGGCCAGTCCGACACTGCTTATACACAGATAAAAAAATAATTTGCAACAATGTGATACTGATGTAATTCCCAGTTTCAATCCAGTCCTGTACATGTGAATGACTACATACACACAAGTCTCTTTTGCATAATGTGCCTGTCTTTGCTTCACTCCACTCACCGTCTTCTGTGGCCCCAAGCGGAGAATCCGGCGCGGGCAAAACTGTAAACACGAAACGTGTTATTCAGTACTTTGCTATTGTGGCTGCTCTTGGGGAAGGGCCCGGGAAGAAGAGCGTAAGAACCAACGTTGCCCTTGCCGTGACTCTTTTTGTTTTCAGCTTTTTTCCCTTCAAAAATTCAGAAGCATACCCATGGCTTTTTTTCTTGTTTTTACTTCTTTTCTTCCTTCTCTTAATGTGTTTTTTTACTTTTTAACTTTTACTTGTTTTGTTGCGCTATAACATTCCAGCTGGTATATGGGGCCTGGTTATTTATCAAATATTTTCTTTCTTTCCATAAAATACGATTTCCACCTCTTTTTCTTACTGAATGATTGGGACATTTTTTTCTAAAACTCACTGAGGCCAATGTACCTATTGGTGTGTGGCATGAGAAACACAATATTGTGTTAATTCATATAGATATTTTATTCACCAGCACAACAGCATTTTACATTCACTGAACTAAAATAAATACAAATTAAAAAAAAATCTGATAGTATTCCAGAAATTTCCCCAATTGTACTTACTCCCCCTACATTATTATCATTAATAATAATAATAATAATAACAATTATTATTGACCCCCTCCCTGCTTTCCCCCCCAGCCTAGGTGTTACCCTGGGTAAATGCCCCGAACTCTTTACTTACCCCTTGTTGCAGATTCAGGGCATCGAAGTTCACAGGCTTCATCTTCTTCTCTTCGGTAATCTTCGGATCTTCTTCCGGCACTTCATCAATTTCCGTGGTTTTCGGCATATGTGCAGTTGTTTGGGACCGGCAGATTACCAAAGAAGAAGAAGATGGCGTCCGTGAACTCCGATGCTCTGAATCTGCAACGTGGAGTAAGTAAAGAGTTAGGGGCATTTACCCAGGGTAACACCTAGGCTGGGGGGGGAGCAGGGAGGGGGGTCTATGTAGGGTAGGGGATTTTAATAAAGGGGCAATATTATTACTATATATTTATATTCTTTGGGGCATGCAATAACCCTTCTGGTTCCTTATTCACCAGTAATACAGTTGCCATTTGGAAGGAGTTTTAGATGGCTTTTTGGTCTTCCTTTAAAACCTAAATTTGAGTGCAACCTTGAACCTGCTGGACGTGAATATTTTATGCCCAGTCCATGTTACTATATTTAGGTAGTGGGGTTAGTACAGTGTGGGCAGGAGGCCTTTATGTAAATGTTGTCATGGCTATATATAGACTATAGATATGTTTGAAAACATCTGATCTAACTGACTGGGTTACATTTACCTTTCAATAAACCAGAATCATAGATGTGTAGATCTTACCATAATATTAACTGCATTTACAAAATGGTGTCAAATTTGGTTGCCTGTCTGCAGCCCAGAGGAACATTGCCATTTTCAATTAGAACATAAAGGGACACCGACAACATTTTGAAAATTCTGAAGCTTCTTGAAACTTTTATTCAGAGTGTCCTCTTTTGAGTACAACAGTCGCTTCCTCTCAAATTTCTAGGTCTCAGCCAGTAAAACTGCCCATAGACACGAGAGTGAGTTTGGCAAGGGATTTGGGCTGTTGTTGCCCTCAAAATACGACATTTTGGAAAATTCTGTTTTTGTGGATGGCAGAGAAAAAAAATCAAGTCTATTCAAATTCAAGAAAGAGTTTAAGACACATTACAGTATAGTGAGATTTCTTTTGTCCCACACCAAAAGTACACAGAATACCAGTTTTTTTTTTACTTAAATACACTAAACTCTATTTTTAATTTTTTTTCTTCGTTTTCTTTTTTTCTTGCAACCATTCTTGATTAATTTGTAATTTCTCCATTGTGCAAATCCTAATTTCATCCACCACATGCGTTTTCCATTGTTTTTAACTGAAGATACATCCATTTTCCCCTTGTCATTCTTTTTCATATTTAATAAGCACCCTCTGCGCTAGCTATTTTATGAATTATTCCATTAACAGTTTTAATTTTGCGGATACAGCATTTCTTTTTTGCTTAGTGGTACTAAGGGCTGTTTTTATATCATTTTCTTGCAGTAAATGCTTTTTTTCCCTTTGAAATAACTGTTTTTTTATTAAATCAGTGAATCATACTCGCTTTCCTTTTACCAATATTTATTTTCCTATCATAATGTGCATTTTATAAGACTTTGCTTTTTTGCAGTTTTCATTTTACCCTCTTTTAAATTGCTTTAATACAATTCTATAGTGCTTTTGGCCATATTGTTTTGACTTACTTTAAAACATTGTATACATATATTTGTTGCTTATATCCTTGCTATATTTTTATTCCTTGCTATTTTATATTATTTACTGGCATATTTATCCTTCATTTAACTTTCCCCTTTTGTGACAGCTTTAAAAACAATGGCTTGGAATTTGAACTTGGAATTGGCATTTTAAACTTCATGCTTTTTGGATTTTAATAAATTAATTAGTGTAAAGAAATGAAATTCTGCCACTAATTATCTTTCCTGTTTGTTTACAGCTAGCCCCTGCTACAAAAACTGGGGTAAGTTGTTTAGTAGTAATGTTTATTTTCTATTTGCTGGATATAGGGTAGGGCAGGGATCCCCAACCTTTTGAACCAGTGAGCAACATTCAGAAGAAAAAGGAGTTGGGGAGGAACACAAGCTTGAAAAATGTTCTTGGGGTGGCAAATAAGGGCTGTGATTGATCATTTGGTAGCCCCCTATGTGGATGGTCAGCCTACATTGAGGCTCTGTTTGGCAGTACACCTGGTTTTTATACAACCAAAACTTGCCTCCAAGTCAGGAATCCAGCCCCCTGGCTGTTGCTGAAGTGCCAAATCTAACTCTTTTGGTTCTCATGCTGGCAGCTGTATGTCAACAACTAGAACAACTAGAACCTCCAACAACTAGAAGTTTCAAGTTGGGCATCTGTGAGTTATGTACTTTTCCCCCCTTTAGACTTAGGCCACGGCCTTCGTGTGTTGCCAGGTGTCCTCTTTTGCCTAACCATAGCCAACCAATAGAATCAATTTTCCCACACAGTACGTTAATTCATCTGCGTAATACCAGCTGCCAGATACATAAAAGTTCTTTCCAACTCCCTTGGCTTTTATTCTGGGAGCTGTATGTTAACAACAGCTAGAGGGTGCAGGTTGGGCATCTGTGATTTACATACTTTATCACCCTTCAGACATGGGCCACAGCCTTCCTGAAGCTCTCTCTTGTGTTCATTTCCAGGGCACCTTAGAAGACCAAATCATTGAAGCTAATCCAGCTATGGAATCATTCGGCAATGCTAAAACATTGAGGAATGATAATTCTTCTCGTTTTGTAAGTAGGCTATGTATTAATTTTAAGATGCAGTCATGGGAACATATTCCTGTCAAATAATGTTTATAATAATTAAAGTTAACGTAACTAGCTCAAAGACAGAATGGTCATACAACCCTTCTAACGTCTGAAATTGGACTTAAGATTTTTTTTCTGATTTCCAGGGAAAATTTATACGAATCCATTTTGGACCAACTGGTAAACTAGCTTCTGCCGATATTGACATCTGTAAGTAACCAGGCAAGGTTGATCCACGCAGTATCTGCAGGGATGGAAACGCAACCATTTTACATTTTGCTGTATTTCAGACCTCTTGGAAAAATCGAGAGTGATTTTCCAACAACCAGGGGAGAGAAGTTACCATATCTACTACCAAATTCTTTCTGGGAAGAAGCCAGAACTTCAAGGTGAGTCAAAATGATTAGCACATTATTATACGAAGCAGATGCACTGATTGGCAAACTGAACATATTTCAGCCAGTGACTATTAATCTAAGACAGAGATGTCCAACTGGAGGAGAGACCTTTAGCTGGATGTGGTCCCCAGACTGCTCCATTGACCTCTCTGGATGGCATAATTTTTATATAATATAGCCCCTGAACATGTCGTACGTAGAATGGTTCTCTATATGGAGACCTTAAGACAGCACTGATCTAAGAGATCAATATTTAATAATAATGTACACAATTTATATAATTAAAATAAATCTATGAAATATATGTTTAATGAATATTATAAACATTCGGGGGGTTATTTACTAAAATCAGATTTTATCTCATTGTCCCAATAAGAAAAAGCTCTGCCAAACTCATATCCCCAATTTTGTCTTATTTATTAATGAAAAACCTTGAACAAATCGGATTGGTAAAAAACTCAATAAACTCAAGCGAAAACCTAAATCATATGATTTTTTTTTCCTGAATCACATTTTTTTTCTGGATTATTGTCCGAAAACGCTGTGTTTTTCACATTATCAGGCTAAACCCAGCGCAGATCACAAAATCTTCAAATTGGGATGGTGACATCTCCCATTGGCTTATACATGACCTCAACAGGTTTGAGATGCTGGGTTTTTGAATTTGGACTTTCTGCAGCATTGGGGTATAATACATTTTGAAAAATTAGAGTTGAGTTTTTGCCCCAAAAAACCAGATCAGAAAAAAACAGGGTTTAGTATTTACAGTAACTCCCTTAGATGCAGAAATTAAGGGGGTTATTTATCAAAGGTCAAGTTGGGTTTTCCCAAAAAATTATAGTTTTTCTAGGCTAGTTTTCGGTTAAAACTCGAATTTGTGGGTTAAAAAAAACTAGATTGTTTTGGGGTTTTATAAAAAAAACTAACATCTTTCAAGTTTTGATAAAAAAACCTCTACATTTTTGACATTTATTATATCCTGAAGCTGAAAATAGCACAACTCTGAAAATACTCCAGCTAAAACCTGTTGGTCATGTCAATGGATTCAATGACAGAGGTCCCTTGAACAAATTTGAAGATGTTCATAGCCTTTTTGATGTTCGGCTGCAGTGGGCTTCACTTGAAAAATTGATTAATTCGAGCAAGTCAAGTTTTTTCCAGTGGAAAACTCAATTAATCTGAGTTTTTGTTTTTTTAACTGAATTCACTGATTCAAGTTTTTTCCATCCAAGTTTTTTTTTAAATTAGAAAACATTCGAGTTCTGTCTTTGGTACTTTTTATATTCAGAAAGGATTCTGTGCAACCAATCTCTTGAGTGAAAGAACAGTTCAATCAAATGTCACCCATGGAACCAAATAACTAATAGACCATTCATCTATTGGCTAGGTTATGAAAATTATACTGCATTAAAATATATGTTTAGCTAACTCAGGCCACAGGGAATGTATTTGGCTTGTGGATCTTCAGTTAAACAAGTTTGTGGTAGAAGCTTGTTTGCAAAACCAATTATTTTAAAAGACAATTTTGCTAGGACATTTACTGCACTTTAAACTGGCGGTGTTGTGTTGCAAGGACATTCACACAACTCAACTTCCAGGCCCGGGTTTCCTTATTTGGCCCCCCTAGGCCACCATGTTCTATAGCCCACCAGCTTTCACACCCCCCCTGCAAGCACTCATGCATGCTCCACAGATGGCTGGGTGTCATGCGGCCCCTGAAATTTTGGCGCCCTAGGCCCGGGCCTTTGTGTCCTTGCCACAAATCTGGGCCTGTCAACATCATAAGCCTCCATATATATTTATATATAATGTGCACTATAATGTATACTATATATCAGGGTTCCCCAACTTTTTTACCTGTGAGCCACATTCAAATGTAAAAAGAGTTGGGGAGCAACACAAGCATGAAAAAGTCCCTTGGAGTGTCAAATAAGGACTGTGATTGGCTCTTTGATAGCCCCTATGTGGACTTTGCAGCCTACAGGAGGCTCTGTTTGGCACTATACTTAGTTTTTATGCAATAAAAACTTGCCTCCAAGCCTGGAATTCAAAAATAAGCACCTGCTTTGAGGTCACTGAGAGCAACATCCATGGGGTTGGAGAGCAACATGTTGCTCATGACTACTGGTTGGGGATCACTGCTATAGATGTATTTGATTCCTCTTTATAGTCACCTATTTCCAACTAGTTCTTCAGCTTAAAACTACACATAAAAGGCATGAAAAGTGAAATGAAGAGCCATAAATATGGCTTTGCCAGGCTGTTGACAGCTGCTCGTATAATTACAAAAGGCTAAACAATCTACGGTGTTCACACCTGTTCTACTTATGTAGGTAATTAATGGACATTTTGTAGACTTGTTTAAAAAATCAGTTAACATGTTGTTTGAATTTCGATTACTGAAGTTTAACACTTGTGTTTGGAATGCTCCATTACAGATATGCTGTTACTGTCCACCAACCCGTATGATTATCACTTCTGCTCGCAAGGCGTGACCACCGTAGACAATTTGGATGATGGTGAAGAACTCATGGCAACAGATGTACGAGTTGTTTATTGCCGCAAAATTTAATAACTATATGTTTGACCATGCTTATATGTACAGTATCATATGATAGTGTGGCTAAAATTGGGGTGTACTGTAGATCTGCTGGTTAAGAAATCGACTGTTCTATTCCCATGCTATTTCCTTGTTCACTTTAACATTATTTCCATCTGATACATTAAGCAGTGTGTTTTTCTCTTCGTGAAATGTGCGACTTTATGTAAAAATAAAAATCTCTTGATATGATAGGGGGTATTTGTAAAAAAAGAAAGTAGGTTATAAAGATGGCCATAGATGCAAAGATCCGCTCGTTTGGTGACATTGTCAAACGAGCCAGTCTTTCCCCGATATGCCACTAACGGGCATGGTAATTAGCAATGGTCTCCAGCGGGATGGTCGGGACAAAACCAAACCTGTCCGAACAACCTATCTCCACCGGACGAAAAATGTCGGGACTTTCCACACACGGTCCGAAAATCATACGATTCGTACGATAGGATCTTTGCGTCTATGGCCACCTTAAGACTCTAATGATTTATGGTCCGGATAAAATGGCATTGTAGCATAATCATAAACTCATAGTACAAAGACCAGTGAGACAATCAAATGTTTGTTTAAATCGGATAAACCACACCAGATTAAGCTATTTACCGATTTCTCACAATAGAATTGAAATCCCGTCATTATATAGAATAAACTTGCAGGAGTCACTCAACAAGCCACGCATGATGTGGGTGATATCATGGAGGAAAATGAATTAAACACAGAGGAACCCTATTTCTTTTGTGATCCTTCTTTATATGTTATTCAACTACATTTCATTTAAATATATATGATGGTATCGTATAATTGCTTACGCTTTGTTCCACAGCATGCCATGGACATTCTTGGCTTTAGTCAAGAAGAGAAGACGGGCAGCTATAAAATAGTTGGAGCCGTCATGCACTTTGGAAACATGAAATTCAAGCAAAAGCAGCGAGAGGAGCAGGCCGAGACGGATGGCACTGAAAGTAAGCAAGTCCCACTAAACCTGTGCTGTTGGGACCATTGCAGTTTATGCCTTATGTTTTTATTGGCTGCTGGTTGTGATCAAATAATGATCATTTTTAAGGAAAGAACAATTGTTAGGAAGGATATTAGCATTTCTCTTTGTAGAAAAAGGAGGAGGAAAGATCCACCACAAGACGTTAAATATACTGGAAACCATAACCAAAGGCATGAAAACTGTGGATAGGATAGAAATGTTATTAAAAGATATGTAACTAAATGTGAGGGATTCTAGTATAATGAAATGTATCTATTTCAGATGAATACGAATCACAACAGCAATGGGTAATAAAGTTTAGAAGGGAGGCTTAAGAGTAAAGAATAATTCTTTACTAATAGATAAGGGGATGTTTGGGACTCGGTTTCCCCATTGGCAGTGGATCAAGATTTGCAAGTAAATGTAAACATTTTAAAGGGGAAGTAAAGCCTAAAATAGAACAAGGCTAGAAATGCTGTGTTTTGTATACTAAACATAAACATGAAGTTACTGCACCACAAGCCTAATAAAACAAATGATTTATGCTTTCAAAGTTGGCCAGAGGGGGTCACCATCTTGTAACTTTGTTAAACATCTTTGCAAGACCAAGACTGTGCACATGCTCAGTGTGGTCTGGGCTGCTTAGAGATAGTCATAAATTATCAAAACAGCACAAGTCAAATAATATCTGCCAGAAGCCGATACAGCAAGACTGATTAATAATCGGAATATACAGACTACACTGGGCCCTGTGTTGTCATTTAATCTAATGTGGATTTTTATAGTTTTTTTATTGTTTAATACAAACTTTCTACAACTCTGCAGAACCAGTGGCTGCAGCAAAATAATCCTCCAAATAGAATCCAAGTTTTTCTATTTAAATCTGGCTCCATGATCTTTATCCCTGCAGCGGGAGTTGGAAACAGTAAAGGGGATGTAAAGGCAAAAATAAAATCCAATACATATCTCTACACAGTCGTCGACTGCTCTACAGGCAAACAAACAAAGCTGCTTGAGTTCTGCATGGCTGGGGAGTAAGGTGGGGGCTCCCCTGCTGTTCATAAGTATGATTGTTTCCCTGCAGAGCAATTAGGGACCGTCTGACAATTTCTATCCACAGCAGTAAATGAAGGGAGGGTTTCACTGCATACAGTCATATTCTTATAAAAACAGTACACATTTTTTTAAAAAAAAGTATATTGGAAATAGGTTTCTTTTTCATTAAAGAAAGTAAAAATGGGATGTTATTTTTTTAAGGGATGCACCGAATCCACTTTTTCGAATTCGGCCGAACCCCCGAATCCTTTGCAAAAGATTTGGCCGAATACCGAACCGAATCCGAACCCTAATTTGCATATGCAAATTAGGGATGGGAAGGGGAAAACGTTTTTTACTTCCTTGTTTTGTGACAAAAAGTCACGTGATTTCACTCCCCGCACCTAATTTACATATGCAAATTAGGATTTGGATTCGGTTCGGCCGGGCAGAAGGATTCGGCCGAATCAGAATCCTGCTGAAAAAGGCCGAATCCCGAACCGCATCCTGGATTCGGTGCATCCCTAATTTTTTTACCTTTACATGCCCTTTAAGTTTGACCATTTTCTAAGAATTCACATGGGTTTTTTACAGTTAGAGCTGTGAAGATGTGGAATTCTCTCCCTGAATCAGTTGTACAGGCTGATACATTAGATAGCTTTAAGAAGGGGTTGGGTGGCTTTTTAGCAAGTGAGGGAATACAGGGTTATGGAAGATAACTCATAGTACAAGTTGATCCAGGGACTAGTCCGATTGCCATGTTGGAGTCAGGAAGGAATTTTTTCCCCTCTGAAGCAAATTGGAGAGGCTTCAAATGGGTTTTTTTTTGCCTTCCTCTGGATCAACTGACTGTTAGGCAGGTTAAAAAAAAGTTAAAAGGTTGAACTTGATGGATGCGTGTCTTTTTTCAACCTAACTTACTATGTTACTATGTTACACGAACAAACAATGAAGTTGTTTTTAAAACACATACGTTTGTAGCTTTCTGTGCTCCTTGCGTGTGTTTGTTGATGACTTCCTGATATCTACAGGTGCGGACAAGTCTGCCTACCTGATGGGAATCAGCTCAGCAGATCTCATTAAAGGTTTACTCCACCCCAGGGTCAAGGTCGGGAATGAATATGTGACCAAAGGTCAAAATGTGGAGCAGGTACGTCCTCACAGCTGCAGGTTCACCAGTGGAAAATAAATATTTTTTTGCTAACAAATACATATTGTGGATCATTAACGAAACTACCCAGCTATAGGTTTGCTATCGTTGCCTAACAGTTATAGTTCACTGGGTGGTAACAAAACTCAAAACTCAAAGCAATCAACATTCACAAGCTTGTGTTTGGCAAAAGTGTTATTGGGGCACCATGTTTTGGGCTTCTTAAGCCAGTGCCCAAAACCCCCATAAGTTTAATTTGCCGGATCAAATCCTTATAATTTCATAGAATAAAATTTTACATGTCTGATCATTTTCATTGAAATAGTTCAACCAAATACGCACAGATTTTTTTCCCTTATTTATCAATACATTTTTCCGAAAATTTCCTGTGCGGGAAAAAATTCTATAAAATCGTGTATAAAATTGAATCGTACAAATTTGTGTGAATTAGACACCGGAAAACTCAGATTTTTTTGCATTTTTGCCCAGGACGGGATTTACATAACAGGTACCCCTAGGCCTGCTGCCGTTCATTGCCCCCGTCCCCTTCCTTTGAGTACATGTGCAAAATTTTCAGCATCAGGTTTCGGAGTACTGGGGATTGGTGCACAGGAATATTTAAAAAACGATTGTATCTTCTGTGAATACTCAGTGCTTTCAAACCAATGCGGGTGTGGTTGGACGGCAGGCCGCCGCCCTAAAATCCTGCCGCCCTAGGCCCGGGCCTTTGTGGCCTTTCCACAAATCCGGGTCTGTTTTTGCCTGAAAACCACAAAATCTTTGAAACCCAATGCAGATCAGGATATGTTCAGGACTTCTCTCATTGACTTCTACATTTGGACTTTTAACACGCTTGGGGTTAAATCAGTTCTGAAAAAAATTTTGTTTTTTTTCCCCAGTAAAAATTCAGATTTTATAGTTAAAGAAACTCGAATTATACCGTATATACTCGAGTATAAACTAAGTTTTTCAGCCCCCAAAATATGCTGAAAAACTCTACCTCGGCTTATACTCGGGTCAAGCGCAAAAACGGTCGCCGGCATCTAAGAATAGTCTCATGTGCCTAAGAATAGTCGCCGGCATCCAAGAATAGTCGCCAGCGTCCAAGAATAGTCTCCAAGAATATTCGCCAGTGTCCAAGAATGGTCGCCGGCACCTCCAATGGGAGCAGAAACCCTCATGATTGAAACTTACCAGAAGCTGCTGCATTTCTCACCCTAGGCTTATACTCGAGTCAATAAGCTTTCCCAGTTTTTGGAGGTAAAATTACGTACCTCGGCTTATACTCGGGACAGCTTATACTCGAGTATATACGGTAAGCGTTTTTGCATGCGGACTTTGATAAATAACCCCCTTACTGTTGCACCTTCCCCATGTGACATTACTTTAATAAAATCCCAATCTCGCTACCCAAAGAAGAGTTTATGATTGTGTTTTCTTCATGCGTTGTTGGACAGGTGGTATTTGCTGTTGGTGCACTGGCCAAAGCAACTTATGATCGAATGTTCAAGTGGCTCGTTAGCCGAATCAACAAGACATTGGACACTAAATTGGCAAGACAGTTCTTCATAGGAGTCCTAGATATTGCTGGATTTGAAATATTTGAGGTAAATTCACAGCAGAACATTTTTTTATGTTTTTATAGGGCTGGAATCAAAATGTATACAAGACAAATAATCAAGACAAAAAGAGTAGTAATATTGTAGTGCTACACAATCTTATTGGTGTGTGTATAACCACCTCACCTTAGCTTTCAGTTTTAATGTTGTTTAAGCTGCTATTGTCTTAGGCTGACTGGTTACAGCCTTTCTTACCACTCTCCTTAGTTCCCCATACAGTAAACTGTATTGATCACTAACCCCCCCCCCCAACAAGTACAGGAGTAATGCCCACAACTTTGTGTGTTTTCTCTCTTGCAGTACAATAGTTTTGAGCAACTTTGCATTAACTTTACCAATGAGAAACTGCAACAGTTTTTCAACCACCACATGTTCGTCCTGGAACAGGAAGAATACAAGAAAGAAGGGATTGAGTGGGTGTTTATTGACTTTGGCCTAGATCTTCAGCCTTGTATTGACCTGATTGAAAAGGTAAAGATTTGTAAAGAAAAATGAATGGTGCAGTTTGCCATTTTAATGGCAGGGTAAAATTAGGATTAAAAGCTTTAATAACCCTATTCATGCAAAGCCCAGTGCAAAACAGATTTTGTGGGAACCTGGTATTTTTATAGTAAGCAAGATGTGCAAACTCTGACCCTTTATCTGTTATTGCACTAGACTATAGTTGTAGATCAGCAATGGCTAAAGGGTTGACGTTTAGACAACAGTTTTACCAGAGACTATTATCCACTGTTACTATAGGCACCATCTCTCCCTACTATACCTGCTATCCCACAGTCACACTCCCTTCCCAGAGACTATTATCCTACTGTTACTATAGGCGCCATCTCTCCCTACTATACCTGCTATCCCACAGTCACAGTCCCTTCCCAGAGACTATTATCCCACTGTTACTATAGGCACCGTCTCTCCCTACTATACCTGCTATCCCACAGTCACACTCCCTTCCTAGAGACTATTATCCCACTGTTACTATAGGCACCATCTCTCCCTACTATACCTGCTATCCCACAGTCCCTTCCCAGAGACTATTATCCCACTGTTACTATAGGCACCATCTCTCCCTACTATACCTGCCATCCCACAGCCACAGTCCCTTCCCAGAGACTATTATCCCACTGTTACTATAGGCACCATCTCTCCCTACTATACCTGCTATCCCACAGTCACAGTCCCTTCCCAGAGACTATTATCCCACTGTTACTATAGGCACCATCTCTCCCTACTATACCTGCTATCCCACAGTCACAGTCCCTTCCCAGAGACTATTATACCACTGTTACTATAGGCACCATCTCTCCCTACTATACCTGCTATCCCACAGTCACACTCCCTTCCCAGAGACTATTATCCCACTGTTACTATAGGCGCCATCTCTCCCTACTATACCTGCTATCCCACAGTCACAGTCCCTTCCCAGAGACTATTATCCCACTGTTACTATAGGCACCATCTCTCCCTACTATACCTGCTATCCCACAGTCCCTTCCCAGAGACTATTATCCCACTGTTACTATAGGCACCATCTCTTCCTACTATACCTGCCATCCCACAGCCACAGTCCCTTCCCAGAGACTATTATCCCACTGCTATTACTATAGGCACCATCTCTCCCTACTATACCTGGCATCCCACAGTCACAGTCCCTTCCCAGAGACTATTATCCCACTGTTACTATAGGCACCATCTCTCCCTACTATACCTGCTATCCCACAGTCACAGTCCCTTCCCAGAGACTATTATCCCACTGTTACTATAGGCACCATCTCTCCCTACTATACCTGCTATCCCACAGTCACAGTCCCTTCCCAGAGACTATTATCCCACTGCTATTACTGTAGGCACCATCTCTCCCTACTATACCTGGCATCCCACAGTCACAGTCCCTTCCCAGAGACGATTATCCCACTGTTACTATAGGCACCATCTCTCCCTACTATACCTGCTATCCCACAGGCACAGTCCCTTCCCAGAGACTATTATCCCACTGTTACTATAGGCGCCATCTCTCCCTACTATACCTGCTATCCCACAGTCCCTTCCCAGAGACTATTATCCCACTGTTACTATAGGCACCATCTCTCCCTACTATACCTGCTATCCCACAGTCACAGTCCCTTCCCAGAGAATATTATCCCACTGTTACTATAGGCGCCATCTCTCCCTACTATACCTGCTATCCCACAGTCCCTTCCCAGAGACTATTATCCTACTGTTACTATAGGCACCATCTCTCCCTACTATACCTGCCATCCCACAGCCACAGTCCCTTCCCAGAGACTATTATCCCACTGCTATTACTATAGGCACCATCTCTCCCTACTATACCTGGCATCCCACAGTCACAGTCCCTTCCCAGAGACTATTATCCCACTGTTACTATAGGCACCATCTCTCCCTACTATACCTGCTATCCCACAGTCACAGTCCCTTCCCAGAGACTACTTACTATAGGTACCATCTCCTGATTTCCAGATTACAACAGCTATTTTCCTCCTATGTTTGCCTGGACTCCAAAAACATAAGGTTAATACATAAAGAAAAAAATGTATTAAAATTCAATTGAATTACTATCATCATCATTTCATCATAATCATCATCATTTATTTATAAAGCACCTACAAGATACTATATATTTGTCTTCTAGCCATTGGGTATACTGTCCATCTTGGAAGAAGAATGCATGTTTCCCAAGGCGTCAGACATGAGCTTTAAAGCCAAACTCTATGACAACCACTTGGGAAAGTCTCCTAATTTTCAGAAGCCAAAACTGGACAAGAAGCGGAGATATGAGCCACACTTTGAGTTGATGCATTATGCAGGAGTGGTAAGAATCTCTTTAATTTTAAGGAGCATTTCTTAAGTCCTCATAAATGGAATGAAAGAATTAATATGAAAACAGGGTCAGACTGGGTTGGCAGGACACCGGGAAAAAACCCGATGGGCCCCGGTTCTCTTGCAGGCTCCCGCTCCCTGTCCAAGTCCGCTGTCCCTGCTGCCGACCTCCCTTCTCCAGGCTGGTGGCGGCAAAATTCAGGTGCCAGTGTGCGCATGTCGGCAGAAGGGGCTGGTTTCTAAAAGTGGGTTGCGGCAGGAGCGGGGGCCACAGGGGGGCACTGAGACAGCAGCACCAGGCCTCCCAGTCCTACCCTGTATGAAAAGGATGTTTGCTACCTAAGTACTGCAGTCATAAGAAATGTGCATGTGTTATGGAATGTGTAATGCTAATTTGCTTTGGCCATATACTGAATCCTCCACAAACATTCAGTCAGGGCCGTTTCAGGCTGTTATGCCGCCCGAGGCAGCGTCCAAAATGCAGACGGGTACGGGGGGTGGGGGGGCTCTCTGCGCTAGAAAAGCCAAATTTCCGGTTTAACCAGAAATTTAGCTCTTAAAGTTACCAGGAACTGCTTTATACCGTCCCTGGTAACTTCGGGGGGGCTCAGATATTCATAGGTAATTGGGCTACTCTTGACTGAGTTGGCAACCTCTTGGCCTATGGACCTAAAATGATACATATATTGATATGCACCTTTAAATACAGATTGGGATTGGTGAAAAATCCCATGGGCCATGCATTGAATTATCTTGTGAATTTGGATTGCAGCTGAAGGGTTTGCACATGCTCCATGTTGGATCCAAACTATAGGACCATGCGGGTACCAGAAATATCTGCCAATTTTCCACCCCAAGTGGATATTTATGTGTATGTCTAGGCTTGAAGACTGGTTATAATCTGAAACTGAAACTTTTGCAGGTTCCCTATAACATAATTGGGTGGCTGGATAAAAACAAAGACCCGTTGAATGAAACGGTGGTGGCAGTGTTCCAGAAATCATCCAATAAACTTCTGGCTAGTTTGTATGAGAACTACATAAGCTCTTACTCAGGTAATACGATGTGCAAGGAATGTGCAACATGTCTGACTGTAAGGTGGCCACACACGCTTCGATTTGGTATGGCAGGACCAGTTTTAACCTTACTGGTCTTCTTTACATTGTTTCCCCATTAAAAAGTGAATACGACTTCCAATACCTTAGGTCCAGTAAATGTTTCTGATTTCATTTGAGTATTTATATATTGGAGTGTTTTTTTTATTGAAGCTTCTAATCTTAGACATTTAAGGAATGTTGCAGACCTTTAAAAACTGTTTGGACCAGACAACAACTTGTCAAGACCAATCAGTGAGTGTGTTTGATCACTCCGATGCAATCCCCCACACTACCCCTGGCTGCAACACCTTATCTCAGATCCACATCACTTGATTCCCCCCACCCCATATACTGTAGCACGGTGCATTGAATCCTTTTAAAAAAAGAGCCAACAGTGCATCTCAGCACAAGAAGAGCCCAACCTTGAAGACAGAAGAGGTACATGCCCTGCACCCCCTTTCATTGAGCCTGTGCCTCTCCTGCCTACCCCTAGTTCCGGCCCTGAGACCAAGCCAGCTGTATAGAGATTATGTTTTCATTATAACATGTATGAATTATCACCTCCTTCCAATGGCCGGAAACCTATAAAGAGGTTAAATTAAGTGTATTTCTCTTCTAGCTGAACATCAGAGACCTGGAGTGAAGGAAAAACGCAAGAAAGCAGCTTCATTCCAGACGGTGTCTCAGCTTCATAAGGTAAAGGGCAGTAGCAAGTCAGAATTGTTGTAAAAGTTAATAAATGTGATTCCCTCCATTTTGTGCATTCCAAAAATACTTTTCATGGTTAGTAGTTAGAATCTATAAATTCAACAATTATACTTTACATTGAGATTCCAGATATTCAATGTATGCAGAATGTTGTCCCAGGTAGATCCAGTGAGGTCTCAGACATATACAGGGCATCCTTCATAAACAAAGTACGCCAACTAATGAGACATATAAGACATAGTGCAACTAAACAAAGACATTAAAGGGGAACTATCGTGAAAATGAAATATAAGCTTCCGCATACTGAAATTAGAAGCTTTCTAAATACAATTAATTAAAAATTCTGCATCTGCAATAATCTTTTAGTTTATGTTCACTATTCCTCTCTCAGCATCTGTTTCTCTTCATTCTGTCTTCATGCAGGAGTTGGGTGTCAGATATTCATCAACAGTGAGATCCAATATATCTTATAGGGGGGACTCCTTTTGCCTAGAAGATGTATTAGAGCTCCCTCTAATAAAATCACCAGACATCACGTCTCTCTACATGCAGGATTTGTGCAACAGGCAGTTATTTTGTTAGATTTTGTTTGTGGCAGAATTAGTTATTTGAGTGAGCTCTAATTCATCTGCTAGGAAAAGAAGTCCCCCCTATAAGATACGTTGGATCTAACTGTCAATGACTGTCTGACACCCAACGTCTGCATGAAGAGAAAATTAAGAGAAACAGATGCTGAGAGTGAAGATAAACTTGATTATTTCAGAAACAGTACAGAATATTTAATTGATTGTATTTAGAAAGTTCCTCATTTCAGTATGTTAAAGCTTATATTAAATTTTCCTTTTCACTATCGCTCCCCTTAAAAAATGAGGCTCCTGATTCAGACTTACCAAAGTTCTTCTGATATAGAACATACACCAAACAGTCAGGCCCCCAACCAATAAAACCTTAAACATCTTACACTCTAAGGTCATAGAGCAGCATCAGGCGCCAGCCAATATCAGCTGAAACGGTTTAATTGAATGTGAAACTGTTCACTGTGGACATCTTAGTATAAGTGGAATAACTACTGTACAAATACATATGTATGATATATGGATCCCGATAATGGAGCGTCTTCTATGTGAGAGCGAGGCAGTTAAGACTTGCAGTGATGTTTAGTTAAAATCTTTTCATGAACATCACTTTAAGTCTGTACTGCTTCTCCCTCTTTTCCACTCGTCAAGGCTCGGGCCAGGAGGACCGGCTTTCACTGAAGAATGGTTATTTTAGCATGATCTAGTAGACATTCTAGTCTCATCATAGTGAAATATGAAAGGGTCATTATGGTAAGGGTAATAGGGTCGATAGGGTATAGGTCATGTTCTGTGTTGACTAAAACTGTAGTTGTAGCTGTGAACAAAAGGAAGTACGACTTGTAGCCTTTGGCAGCTATTTTTTACCAAAACTCCTTCTTGTGAGCACTGGTTACATGGGATTTCAGCACCGTCCCAAGTTGTTTTGAAGCAGGACATTCTACATTTGATATACGTTTGTTTGTAAGTGTCTTTGCTTCTGCTGAAGTCTGGCTAGGCGGTATTAAACCAGTTTTTAAAACATTTTTTTTTTATTGTACAGGAGAATCTAAATAAATTGATGACAAATCTTCGCTCAACACAACCCCATTTTGTGAGATGCATCATTCCCAACGAAAGCAAGACTCCAGGTAGGGACTTTATTCCATGCCTTTATCTGGGAACTTTGATTTGCTTGGTTGGAGAGGAGCTAAGATGCAATGACTTCAAAATCTCTGCTGTATTTATAAACCACTGACTTTTAAAAACAAAGACACCATCTTATTTCTTCAGGGGTAATGGATCCATTCATGGTGCTCCATCAGCTGAGATGTAATGGTGTCCTCGAGGGGATTAGAATTTGCCGCAAGGGGTACCCCAACAGGCTTCTTTATGCCGATTTTAAACAACGGTAACTGATGCAGCCGTTCCATCTATTTTTACATAGTGCTGTTAATAATAATAATAATGTTCATACTTTGTATATCTTTGTAGATACCGAATTCTCAACCCTAATGCAATCCCGGATGATAAATTTGTAGACAGCAGAAAAGCAACTGAAAAATTATTGGGCTCTCTAGACATAGATCACACACAGTATAAATTCGGACACACAAAGGTAAAACATGCAAATTTAGCATTTTTATTGTGTCTTTAACCACATTAGTAGGTTTGATTTATTTTTGCCTTGTTTAAAGGCATCCAACTCTTATTTGTTTTGCTAGTACAGGTATAGGCTCTATTATTCTAAATGTTTTGAGTCTGCGGTTTTCACGGATAAGGGATCGTATTTGTTTAAAATGGACTACATGGTAGATGGTCTTCCTGTTTTCTGGAGGACATGTTTCTTCATAAGCGATCCCATACCTGTACAAGGCCCATATGGAGAGAATATAGTTAAATCCTTCTATTAAGGAATGTCCTCAGAAAATATATGTTTTTTAATAGGAATCCAGAGTTGTGTATAGTCCCCTTATACAGGATATTTATTGTATGATGCACCTTTTGAACGACAAATTAATTTCCATAGCAGAGTTGGGTACTAGCGGTTTCAGCGTTACATTCAATAATAGTACCTATAAAAATGTATTCCTCCTTTAGGTCTTCTTCAAAGCTGGGCTTCTTGGGCAGCTTGAAGAGATGCGAGATGAGCGACTGGCCAAGATCATAACTATGCTACAGGCCAGAAGCCGAGGGAGGATAATGAGGATTGAATATCATAAAATAATTGCTAGAAAGTAAGTGTCATAATCATTACTAGTAATAATAATAGTCTTGAATTCACATGCAAAACTAGATTTGTAAATGTTGAAAACACCGTAAACAGTAATAATGTTAATGGCTGTCATTGTAGGGATGCTCTGATGGTAATCCAGTGGAATATCCGGGCTTTCAATGCTGTCAAGAACTGGTCTTGGATGAAGCTTTTCTTCAAGATAAAACCTTTGTTAAAATCGGCCCAAACAGAAAAGGAGATGGCCAACATGAAGGAAGAATTCCTAAAGTTGAAAGAAGCTCTGGAGAAGTCTGAGGCCAAACGGAAAGAGTTGGAAGAAAGACAGGTCGCTTTAGTACAGGAAAAGAACGACCTGGGCCTGCAGCTCCAGGCAGTAAGGCATCATAAAATCTTGCTAAATTTACATTTTAACATAGGTCCAACCAAGTTCATACATTCCAATATCATATTAGAATATCTCCATCTAACATTCTAAAACCATATATACCACAATGTTCTCTGGCAGGAACAGGACAATCTTGCAGATGCTGAGGAGCGTTGTGATCTCTTAATCAAAACCAAAATCCAGCTAGAGGCCAAGGTGAAGGAGTTGACTGAGAGGCTGGAGGATGAGGAGGAAATGAACTCTGACTTAACGTCCAAGAAAAGGAAGTTGGAAGATGAATGTGCTGAGTTGAAGAAAGATATCGATGACCTGGAGATCACTCTGGCCAAAGTAGAGAAGGAGAAACATGCTACAGAAAACAAGGTGAATATTTGTTGCAGCTGGGTCTGTTACATGGAGCTACTAATGTATTTACTGACTGATTTGTATATTTCTGTTTATGTAGGTGAAGAACCTGATAGAGGAGATGGCTGCTCTGGATGAGATTATTGTCAGATTAACCAAAGAGAAAAAAGCCCTACAGGAAGCTCACCAGCAAGCTCTGGATGACTTGCAAGCTGAGGAAGACAAAGTCAACACTCTTACTAAAGCCAAAGCTAAACTCGAGCAACAAGTGGATGATGTACGTTGATATAAACTTTTTGGAGTAGAAAACAATGAAGCAAGACTTTGTTACTACATTATGGTACCTGACATTATAGCCTATACAATAAAACCCAAAGTAAGCAGCAATGTATTTAATCTCTCCACTGCAGCTGGAAGGTTCCTTGGAGCAGGAGAAAAAGCTGAGGATGGATCTAGAGCGATCAAAACGAAAGCTGGAAGGAGATTTGAAACTCACTCAGGAGTCTGTCATGGATTTAGAAAATGACAAGCAGCAACTGGAGGAGAAGCTGAAAAAGTAACAGCAACTATAACCGGAGTAGATTAGTATTTTGCTTTCATAGAATGGTGCGGGTGACAAAAGGACATTCAATGAGACTAGGTTAAACGTAATTTTTCTACCAGCACCAAGAGAATCAATGTGTTGTATCTCCATTAATATAACAAAGGTAGAAAAGTTCACAGCTTCAAATGAAACATCAGGAAAGGGGCACTCAACTCCTTTAATCAATCTTTAATAACTTTAATATCCATATCTACATATGCTTATTTATAAGAAAGTAGTGTCTACTTGAGTAGATCTATTATTGAACTATTCCTTGGCCACAGTAAAGAAATCCTTTCTGCTGAAGGTGAAAACTCTTTTCCTTGAGTCTCCAGAAATGGCCTTCTTGTCAACATTGTCTTACTGAAAAGGTTAATTAGACTTTATTATTGACTCTACACATTGAATCCATCCCATCTAAACCACTTGTTTTCTTTATCATTTGGTTAAATAATCCAGACCCTTAATTAGTCTGTCTGCCCTCTTTGGACCATTTTCACTTCTAACATTTGTAGATGAATTCTCAAAACAGCATATTTTTAGACATATTTATCACAGGGTGAAGACAAATCTGCACATCATTCAGTGGCCAAGTCACTTATAAATGTCCCTCTTTTTTGCTTTAGGAAGGACTTTGAGATGAGCCAGCTCAATTCAAGGATTGAAGATGAACAAATGATGTGTGCTCAGCTGCAAAAGAAAATTAAAGAGTTGCAGGTAAAAGTGACCTTGCAATATTTACACCTTAATGCTTAATGGCACTTGTTTTGGGAAATTAAATCTAATGTGCAGCCTAGTGATTACATTAATGGACCATACAGCAATATGCTGACAATCTTTCATTTTACTTAATTTTGTGCATGCGAAACAAAAATGGCTTCTTGCAGCCTCTGGTAACACAAGTTGTCATGATTGAACAGTAACACATTTACATTGTTCATCTTAGAATATATAGTCAGATGACTGGAAATAGGATTATTGTTCTACTTGACTCTATTACTTTAGGCACGTATAGAGGAACTAGAGGAGGAGCTTGAGGCTGAACGTGCCACACGGGCTAAAGTGGAAAAACAAAGAGCAGAAGTAACAAAAGAACTTGAGGAACTGAGTGAGAGGTTGGAAGAGGCAGGTGGAGCCACTTCTGTGCAGATAGAGATGAATAAAAAGAGGGAAGCAGAGTTCCTCAAACTGCGACGAGATCTGGAAGAAGCCACCCTGCACCATGAAGCAACAGCCGCAGGCTTGCGCAAGAAACATGCTGACACAGTGGCTGAGCTTGGGGAACAGATTGACAGCCTACAGCGGGTCAAGCAAAAGTTGGAAAAAGAAAAGAGCGAGATGAAGATGGAACTCGATGACTTCACCTCCAATATTGAACAACTCACTAAAAATAAGGTACGGCTGCTTCTATGAATTTGGCTAAGATATGGCTACAAGGAGACTGCACTGTCCCTTCAAAGCACAAATTCATTATAGGCAACTGCTAACCCTCTGGAGGGTGTTTTGCAGTGCTCACATGGCTAAGGGTTGCCCAGGCCTGGCTTACAAAACAACAGCATTTAATAAACACATCCAGTGAACTATTACGTACATCAGACTTTTTGTGAGGGCCAGTCTTGGGAACCCTGCACAGTGACATATCTCAAAGTGCTGACAGATCCTCCTAGAGTAGGGCATTTTTTTACTACATAAGGCCCAGGGTACAAAGCGATACTAAAATTGTAGCACTAGTTCTAAAGTCTACCTTTTCACATTGGAAAGCTGTTGAGCTTTGTCTTGTGTTACAGGCAAATGCAGAAAAACTTTGTAGGACATATGAGGATCAGCTGAGTGAGGCAAAAAGTAAGGTGGATGAACTTCAACGCCAGTTAGCAGATATCTCCCTGCACAGAGCCAGGCTTCAGACAGAGAATGGTAAGATGGTTATTTTGACTTGCACAAATTAAGAAAAATGTTTATGCGCTTTAAAATCAGAAATAGAGTAAATATAAGGGAATGGATAACCACCTTTCAGCCTTGACCAATCAGAACACTATTTTATCCCAAATAAAATCTCAAGGCTTAGGGCCTAAATTCTTTCCTTGCACCACAATGAACACATGCTGCTTGTAATTCTCTTCTAATGCTTAATGTGATCTTTACTGTATTTGTTAGTGTTTCCGACTATTGTTTAGATTCAAACTGTGGATAAGGCTCACAACCCATTTGCCTTTTTACTTTTTTTTTCTTCTAAGGTGTAGATTTATTTTTTTTGTTTGATGTCAATGACATTATGTTATGCAGCTCTTCAACTTGGAATTTAAAATACTATCTCTTTGTTTTACTTAACAACAAGGCAGTGGTTACAATGGAAGATGAATACTAGAAAGTCTCAATGTTAAAACCAAAAATAGAAGACATATAGTAAGAGTAGAAATGTAGTAAACTGTAGTACTATACTATGCTACTTGCAAATAAAATATTCCTAATTTGGCTGATTAGGAGAACTATCCCGGCTCTTGGAAGAGAAGGAATCGCTTGTGAATCAGCTAAGCCGTGGGAAAGCTTCCTTTACTCAGACTATTGAAGAACTAAAGAGGCAGTTAGAGGAAGAAACCAAGGTGAGTTAAAAGGTTTAACAACCCAGATTTGTTTTTACTACAGCCTGCTGCAATTTGATGAGTACTTTTTTTAAATATATCCAAACTGAGGAGAAATGCTGAAGGGTAACTTTGCAGCTGATGAAGAAATAAAAGCAACTAAAACATAAGCAAGGAAAGTAGTAGTATTCTTATATCAGAACATGTCTATGCACATAAATTATGATCTTGTTAGGATAAGGAAGACAGTAGTTTTCCCTTTTCAAACTAAGCTGCTTCAGCATTTTATTTCCTTAGTAGTTGGTTAAAATAAGGGTGCTGGTCCATCCAATTTAATCCATGCAGGGTTCTAGTATGCATCATTCAACTAGAAAACTTAAATTCCCTTTGTACTTTAAGGGACATAGAACACATTGTGATTGGCACAGATGCTGTAAGTGTTTGAAAGTCCTTTATTTCCTACTTAAACTTAAAGTGATCTCCTAAAGGTAGAGACCTGTGCGGGTCCATTTTTGTTAGACCCATACCCGACCCATACGCGCAACACGTGACCCGCAACCCAGACCTGCAACCTGCAAATTTCTCCCACTACTGCTACCCAACCCAATCCCCAATAGTCCAACTTACCCTCCGACCCGGGGCCAGCAGAACCGGAAGTAGCGCCACATTGGGCTGGAAGTGACATCACCCTGGCACCAGAAATGCAATAAAATGGAAGAAATCTACTGAGACCACAGGGGAGGGATCCAGCCTGCACCATTGCTGGGTACACAGTCGGGTTATCCATGGACTACCTGCATGGCTAGGGAACTGGGGACCTTTTGTCCAAAACCCAAACATTTTGTGGGTATTCCACGGGTACCCGAACTGAAGCAGGACTCTACCTCAAGAAACAGTTTCAACAGAGGAAATCTTAGAGCCTTTGTTCTCTTGCAGGCAAAAAATGCTCTGGCTCATGCACTACAAGCCTCCCGTCATGACTGTGACCTCATGCGGGAGCAATATGAAGAAGAGCAGGAGGCCAAAGGAGAACTGCAGAGGTCTTTGTCCAAAGCAAATGCTGAGGTGGCCCAGTGGAGGAACAAATATGAAACTGATGCCATCCAGAGAACAGAAGAACTGGAAGAAGCCAAGTATGTTTATATAGAAAGCTAAATTCTTTATAATCCCTTAAACGATTGAGAGATTTCAGAATGTTACTTTTAGATAAAGCTATTTTGCTGGTGCCTAAATTACACATTTGAAAGAAACTTAGTTTGTCACGGGTCAGCAGAAATGATGGTAACAAATATACAATTTCTGCTCCAGGAAGAAACTGGCTGCACGTCTGCAGGATGCTGAAGAAGCAGTGGAAGTAGCGAATGCTAAGTGCTCTTCCCTAGAGAAGACCAAACATCGCCTGCAGACTGAGATTGAAGACCTGGTCATTGACCTAGAGAGAGCCAACTCTGCTGCTGCTGCCCTAGACAAGAAGCAGAGGAACTTTGACAGGATCCTGGGTGAATGGAAGCAGAAGTACGAGGAGGCCCAGACTGAGCTTGAAGCCTCACAAAAGGAGTCTCGCAGCCTAAGCACTGAGCTCTTTAAGCTGAAGAATGCATATGAAGAGTCTCTGGACAATCTGGAGACCATGAAGAGGGAAAATAAAAACCTGCAAGGTAAGCAAACACAAGCCTTAGTCTCTATTACATTTTTCCTGCTGCTTAACTGTATATAGTTGCAATGATATTTGATATTTGTCCCTCTTATAAATACAGAGGAGATTGCAGATCTCACTGATCAAATCAGTGCAAGTGGCAAAATGATTCATGAGTTGGAAAAGGTCAAGAAGGCTCTGGAGAGTGAGAAGAGTGACATCCAGGCAGCTTTGGAGGAGGCTGAAGTGAGTATACCAGAGATGAATAGTCGGAATAGTTTGAAAGACAGCTGCATCTTGAATTTTAGGGCATATCTGTAATTTCAGGCATAAGACAATATGCTTATCATTGACCATTCTATTTCTATTGATTTAGGGTGCTCTGGAGCATGAAGAGAGCAAGACTTTAAGAATCCAGCTTGAGCTCTCCCAGATAAAAGCAGATGTGGACAGAAAGATAGCAGAAAAAGATGAGGAGATTGAGAACCTAAGGTGAGGGCAATGAAAGAACTTTAAAATTAAAATGAGGGTTTAACTTCAGTGTCATGGGTCCTGTCCAACGATGCATGCACACCAGCAGGGTTACCTGCGACCCACGCCAGCTGTATACACACCTGCTTTACCTATAGTTATGCCACTAAAGAAGAAATGGCCAGTCTTAATAAAGATACAAAAATGTTATCAATATTTGATTTGTTTAGACGTAACCACCAACGTGCCATGGAGTCAATGCAAGCAAGTTTAGATGCAGAAGCCAAAGCCAGAAATGAGGCCATTAGGCTCAAAAAGAAGATGGAAGGAGATCTCAATGAAATGGAGATCCAACTCAATCATGCCAACAGGCAGGCGGCAGAGTCCCAGAAAATGGTCCGTCACCTGCAGTCTCATATCAAGGTTTGTTATAGTATTTTCTGGCCAGTTAAGTAAAAAGCTATAGCATTTCAAGTGAGTTTTAATTTGTGGCATCTGTTTTAGGACTTGCAGATTGAGCTTGATGACACTCTCAGACACAATGATGACCTGAAAGAACAAGCAGCGGCCTTGGAGAGGCGCAATAATCTACTGCTGGCTGAGGTGGAGGAATTACGAGCTGCCTTGGAACAAGCAGAGAGAGGAAGAAAGCTTGCAGAGCAGGAGCTGCTAGAGGCCACTGAAAGGGTTAACCTTCTGCACTCCCAGGTATGTGGGCAAACACAAAAGCCTACTGGTTACTCAATCATCTTACTTTTACTATAGTGTGCCACATAAATATGGTGACTTTACCCAACTGTCTGCCTCATTTTCTGTGCTTGAATGTCTTCAGCTGATCAGTAAACATCAAAAAATATTTTTTTCCAGAACACTGGCCTTATCAATCAAAAGAAAAAGCTAGATGCAGACATCTCTCAACTGACCACAGAGGTTGAGGAATCAGTTCAGGAATGTCGTAATGCAGAGGAGAAAGCCAAGAAAGCCATCACAGATGTAAGGAAACTCATTATGAGGATAAATTGTATCTGGATCTGGGGCAGATTGTAATTACTTTTCTCTAAATTCTTATAAACAAATAAATGTATAATAATCAGCATTTCGACCCATTCTACAGGCAGCGATGATGGCAGAAGAGCTGAAAAAGGAGCAGGACACCACTGCTCACTTGGAAAGAATGAAGAAGAACATGGAGCAAACCATCAAAGACCTGCAGATGCGTCTTGATGAAGCAGAGCAGATCGCTTTGAAAGGTGGAAAGAAGCAAATCCAGAAACTGGAAGCTAAGGTGTATATTCAAAATACTCAGAATATTTCTAACAACCTTGGCTTGCTGCTCAAGCCTTCAGAGTACAGCTTGACGAAACTCTCACTGATGATCAAAGAGAACAGGTTCTAAGTTTAAGGTGGCTTTCCTGAATGGACTTCCCAAAAGAATTTCCACTTAACCAGAGTAAATAAGAAAGAAGCACCTATTCTCCATTGGGAGGCACTGAATAAAAACTGGTGGGAGGACAAAATAGGCAAGCAATAAGGCTCAGCAACAGGATTTGTCACATTTTACTTAATAGCATCCATCCTCTTGATTGGCCATTATATTTCCATGGTCTGGTGGTTCGGAGAATTTTTAATGAAAAGCTCAGTTTCTAGTATGGGCAGTATACAGGTAGGCAGTGTCAGACTGGCCCACCGGGATACCAGGAAAACTCCCGGTGGGCCCAGGTGTCGGGGGGCCCTTGTGCTGCTAAAGATTTAGCCTATTCCATAGCCATTCCCTATTTCTATGAGAACAAAGAGGCTAAATAGATGTAATAATAGATTATAGTATGTAAAGAATAGAGACTAGGAGAACAGAGGTTGAGTCAGGAGAAGAATAATAATAGTACTGAGAGTGGGCCCCTGGTCTACAGTTTTTTGGTGGGCCCCTGGTCTAAGGTTTTTGGGTGGGCCCCTGGTGTCCCAGTCTGACACTGCAGGTAGGCAGTGCAGTTTTTAAAAATAACACCCTATCTTCAATGCTATTTCATCCTCTAGGTGAGGGAGTTGGAAGGCGAGCTGGAGATTGAGCAGAAGAAGAATGCTGAAACCCAGAAGGGAATCCGGAAGTATGAGAGGAGAATAAAGGAGCTCACTTATCAGGTACCCCTTGTTAGGATGAGATATTCTATCAATTTGAAATATTTTATTTGGTTTTCACAATAAACCATAAAAATCAATATGATAACAAATAGTATGCAGAATAAGAAGATTGAGATATTCTAATCACTCGTTTTGTCCAGATCGCTTTCCAACCAACTAAACCAGTTCAATCACTAGGTTGCTCATTCTGGGACGACAGTCAAGAAACACAATTTTACAACCTTCCTCCTTTTTTTGTTACAGACAGAGGAAGACAGGAAAAACCTTGCCCGCATGCAGGACCTGATTGATAAGCTGCAAATGAAAGTCAAGAGCTACAAGCGGCAGTCAGAAGAGGCTGTGAGTAAAATACTCATCCATTACATGCATGGATATTGCAACATGCTCAGGATACACATCGTTGCATTGATTGCGCCCTGATATCTATACCCATCTCTATCTTTAGATATGCTAAGAGTCAGTTTAGTACTACATCTACCCATGAGAGTTTCTTACAGGTTATGCTGGATCGATTCCCAACTCAGTGGTACCTCTCTTCTTCTTTCATGCAGGAGACCCAAGCCAACTCCAACCTTGTGAAATACAGGAAAATCCAGCACGAACTGGACGATGCAGAGGAACGAGCTGATGTGGCAGAATCTCAAGTCAATAAAATCCGTGCTCGCACTAGAGAAGCTGCATCTTCCAAGGTAAGCCAAACAATCTACTACCTGCTTTGGGGAACAGGGCACTCAAGCCTTTCCTACTGTTAGACCCAACAGAATTGATATCCAGAGGGTGCAGTAAAGACACCTAAGAAGGAAGCAAACTTTGTCACTGCACGTACAATTGAAAAAGATAAGGCAGAAGGGAGGGACTCTGGGGTAACAAAGTAATAAGGCAGGGAGAAACTGGCATTAAGGTGTGCATGGCTTGAGGTAGAGAGTGATGCTTAACTGAATGCACAGCATGGATACAGGAAAGACCCTGTGTAGTTTGCTTTAAATAGGGAATAAAGTCCCTCCTACTGTGCAATATAAAAACAGTAGTCACCAAAAAGGCACAAACCCGCAGGCTCAAGTTTCAGTAGGTAATGTGACATCAGAAGGATATATATTGCATCACACGTATATGTTGTCATGCATTCTAATGAACCACACACAAATGCTGAGGATTTTCAGATGGAGCACAAACTAAGCTTAGGCTTTCACTTGGACTTGTTTCACCGATACTGCCAATATTATATTTATCTTTTGTTTTTTTGGGCAGCATGAAGAATAAGGAACGTTGGAGACCAGTCTCACTGTGATCACCCCAAATAACAGCTGTCACTATGCTTGCTGCCATATGTATGTTTCTATGAAAAACATCCCACCATCCCTGTGCAAGCAAATAAAGGCAATGAACTCAAACTGAGCAGTGCTTTTGTCTGTGTTGTGTTGTTGGAAATCTATCACGTATAATAACTAATATATCATGCCATTTTTTAGCTTTGACTATATTGGATTCTCTTTCTCCGCCACCTTCTTTTTACGTCCTAAGCTTATTATTGGCTTCTGGGGGTTGGCTCTCCTTTGGTGAGTCCCCACTGTTTCATGTAATACAATCTTTTATATAGAGGCAATGAAAATCTAATTATCATAATAAACAAAGGTTTGTGTAACACAACCAAGAACACTTGGGCTCCGTCCACCCTACAGAATTAGGTCTGTTACCTCCTGCCTCTTTATTGGTTTAAGATCTACTGGTAGATGATCATATACCTGCTGGCAGCCCCGGACTTGCAATCTGTGGGTTCTGGCAAATGCCAGAGGGGCTGCTGTAAGATGCCATGGACAGTCACTATTTATTGGGCTGGTGGGGCCTATTTTAATTCTCAGTCCAGACCTGCCTGCTGGGCACCCCTATGTAACGGGATGGTAGACACGAGAGAGAAATCCTGAGTTCTTCTCTGTGGCTTATTTCTATTCACACACAACTCACAAATATATATCTATGCCTAAACTGAAATCTTATAAATCATTGGTGAAGAATATTCAAAGACACAGATGGACAGAAAGACAATCTCTTTTCCATAACAAACAAAAATAAGCTAAAAGATTGCGCACACTAAATTTTCAAAAAAGCAAAAAAATATTTATTACATCAAAAGAAACAGGTAACAAAAAATACAGAAAATAAAAAAAAATACCAAAATAAGTAGTGAGCCTATAAGATCATTTTTGGGGTGGGGGGTAAGGGGAAACTTCCATTTTGGAAGTGGAAGTAATTGCTTTAGAGGATCAGACTAGATGAGGTGATAGAGGTGACCCTTTACAAATAAAACTGTCTCCAGGGGTTCAGGATTTGCAGCTCACTCTCTGGCAAAGAGAAATTGGGTTAAGGTGGCCATAGACCAATTTCCAAGAGATTTCCAAGATGGCCATAGACACACAGAGGATATCGTATGAAAGGGATATTCGTATGAAAGATCGTTTGTTTCAATACACACGTGTAGAGCTGAATTGTCTACATACAAGTAGAAACAATAGAATTTTACCTGTGTCTGACAATTCAGCACTAACTGGCCGACGGTCGGGTGCCTTCAAAGACGCCCAATCAAAATTTTCCGTCCAGCCCGGCCGATGAGCCGACTTAGAGCCGGTATCCAAGTCTTCTGCTGATATCGGTCAGCTCTTTCCCCACCATACACGCACCAAATATTGTACGAACATCCCTTTCATATGATATTATCTGTGTGTCTATGGCCACCTTTAGGCAGTAATGAAGATTTGTTCCAAAAAGAGATACTAACTGCACCGAAATAACTGTAGGAAATACTAAACTCTATGTTAATCTCATCGATTAACTGTCATGATGTTGATCTGTGACAGTGGCAGCAACAACACAATAGGGGGGTCTATTTACTAAAAGTATTATGAAATTCTCACTCATTAACCAAAATTTCTACTTTTTTTTTTTTACCCTTCCATTTTTTTAATCCTGAAGTTCTAACCATTGCCCCCCCAATCTGGCCGAGGATGGTACAGGGGGCCCCATACTGCTGATCATTGTTACTTTCTACTATGGGAAGATTGCTGCAAGGTTTCCATGCTTTCTACTCCCAGAAAAGTAGACCAGTGGTTTTAACCTTCCAAGACAGACTCAACTAATACTCCATCTCCCCCATGTTCATGCAATGTGACTGATTTGACATAACAAGACACATTCTATTTTACAATGCAACAATTTCCTATTTACCTTTTTGTAGCACAGGTTTATGTGCAAAATATATTTTTCAATATTCACCCGACCTATTATACCTGCAGGTGTAATGCTTTATATTCCTGCCCCTCACTCTCTATGCAGCATTGAGTAATGGGTGGGTATAATGTGGGGTTTTCAGGGTTGCATGGCACTGGAGAACCTTTTACTCCTTGATAAAGGCCCAGACATGGGCCAAACGTTGGATGCACAAGTTAAAATAAAAAATCTTTTTCCACGAAATATTGGAGTGCGGGTCCTTATCTAATGTTTGTATGCTGAAGCTTTGACCCAGCACCCACAGTATCTCCAAGACTGGATTTGAGTGCAAGCGTTTTTCTACACATATATATATATATATATATATATATATATATATAAATATATATATATATATATATATATATATAAACCAATGTCAAAGAACCGCACAACACAGGACTTATTCGATGCAAAAACAATGGTGAAAAGTTTATTCGACGTTTCGGTTCCAATACAAGAACCTTCCTCAGGTGGGGTATAGGTTCTTGTATTGGAACCGAAACGTCGAATAAACTTTTCACCATTTTTTTGCATCGAATAAGCCCTGTGTTGTGCGGTTCTTTGACATTGGTTTGTATGCAGGAAATTTAACCAGCACCCAGGCAGCTGCTTATTATGAATGGAGTGCTCCAGGCCAGGATGCATTATATATATATATATATATATATATATATATATATATATATATGGTTCCTTTGGGCACTGCACATTGTACCAGATTGCAGCATCAATAACACGGGCATGAGTGTTCCCTACAATTCCAACTAAGCAATTGAAAAAGCACATTCCTGTAAAATAACTGACCCGGTGGGCATCAAATTATGGCACAAGTTGGGCCATAATAATCATCAACATTAACTCCAAACATCCGTCGGGGCATAACTGGCTCAGATTCATTACTATTTAAAGGGGCTTCCCAAGTACCAGGTCTTCAGGAAATTCTTCCATTTGTACGATCAAGTCACACTCCCCCCCCATCACTCCCAACTGGAAAAATGTTAACATTTTAGGCCACACCCCAGTAAAATCCAGTTTTACCCAGATGTGATTGCCCCTCCCACTTAGCGCAAGCTGCACCCTTTTATTGTGAATTAGGACTTTCCTGTATAACTTTGGGAAGCCCACAATTAATGTACGATCACTCGAATTGTAAAGCACCCCAAAGTAAATCTAGTTGCCTACTTCACACCCCTGGCTCAGTGCTTTTCTTTTCAGTGCCATATGTACTTCCAGGGGGCCAGCACATGTGAAGGTGAATAAGAATTTATATCCCGTGCCTGCGCTTACTGAAGACTATGCAAGGGATTCTGGGACATGTAAAAACCAGGAAAAGGAGAAAGAACACCACCAAAAGTTCTAATAAAGGTGGAATGCAGGACAGATGAAAGAACTTGCTCCTCCCATATATTTCTGGGGTGTCCGAAAAACTTAGACGGATCTTTAATAAACACTGCATCCCAGTCTGCTTTAAACCCAGTAACACACTGAGGCATCCAAAAGCCCAATACCAAAATATTAGAGTAACATTGTGTATGTGAGGAGTGCTCAGACTTGTGAAACCACATATATTTAAATATATTTTTCTACCCCCATCTGTTTAACTGCAAAATGTCTGCTTTATTGTTTTTCCCATTTCAAGTTGCTGAAAAATGACTTAAAGATGAACTAAAGCTTAACTAAAGAAGTAGCTAGAAATGTTGTACATTATGTTTTGGGCTTCTGTACCAGCCCAAGGCAACCACAGCCCTTTAGCAGTAAAGATCTGTGTCTCCAAAGATGCCTCATTAGCTCCCCATCTTCTTTTCTGCTGATTCACTGCACATGCTCTGTGCTGCTGTCACTTACTGAGCTTAGGGACCCACACACAATATACAGTACACATAAAATAGAAATGTCACACTATAAGGCTGATTAGTAATTAATACAGATAATTACTACATGGCAGCACAGAAACCAGTGCAATTAGCATCAGAATTTATTAATCAGCCCTGTAACATCAACTGATATTACAGACCATCCTCATTTTCTGTTTAATAATTAGTGACGACCATTAAGCTTAGCTTCTCAACAGCTGTTCAGAGCCCACTGAGCGTGTGAGTGTCGTAGACACTTTCCAAGATGTTGACCCCCTGTGACAAGTTTGAAGTCCTGGATCATTGCTGCTATTGACAAGCTGAAACTTAAAGCTGGTGCAATAGTTCAGCATATAAAACATGGCATTTTTAGACCTATTCTTTTTGTAGGGTTTAGTTCTCCTTTAAAGGTCTAAATGACTCTATAGCATTGCGTGTGTTAGTGTATAAAAGATTTTGAGATTAGTGATGTCGGCCACTTATGTTGGGTTTCAGGCCTGGCTCACAGTCAGTGTTCCAATTCATCCCACAGGGTGTAAGTGGGGTCTGTGCAGGCCAATCACATTCTTCCACTCGCATGTGAGCAAGTCTATAGCAGAGAGCCTGGAGGCAGTAATGTGCTGAAACAGGAAAAGAGCCTTTCCCCAAAGTGATGAAAAAAAGCAGGCACCAGAGAATTGTCGAGTCATTACTAGATGATGAAATTATCCTCTTTGGCTTCTAGCCCTTTATCTCATATGATAAGAAATGATTCCTCCTTCCTCATCTTAATCCTGCAGAGTTTTTTTTTTTTTCATTCATTAATGCAGATAAAACATTTCTTACAAAAACCTTAGCCGACCAGCTTTCCAAGATCAACCCGAAATAATTATACTTGTAATTGACGAATTTTAATGAAAATAATAGTTCTTAAAAATATATATATATATATATATATATTTTTCTAGGGCAGCAGATAGTATTTATTAATACTTGCTGGTTCCATTTAGCGTAGGGCCAAACTGGGCATTTTGGGGAGATTTGGTCGCCTGGCGACTAATCACCTCGTCTTTGTGGCGACCAATCTCCCCAAACGCCTTCCCTGACTCTGTGCCGGCTAAAATGAAAAACACTGGCGCTAATCACATGCAGTGATTCGTTTTCCAAAGTCGCCCGAAGTTGAGACAACTTCGTGTGACTTCAGAAAACGGATGACTTCGGAAAACGAATCGCGCGTGTGATTAGCACCAGCATTTTTTTTTTTTTTTCATTTTAGCTGCCACACAGTCATGGAAGGCGTTTGGGGAGATTGGTCACCGCAAAGACAAGGCAATTAGTCGCCAGGCGACCAAATCTCCTCAAAACGCCCAGTGTGGCCTTACCCTTATAGGACTCCCCAAAATGATTTGGCATGAGTTGTAGTTTTAAAAACCTGATAAAACAGGATTTTTTGATACTCATCGTAAAATCTGTTTCTCTGTAGTCGATAAGGGGGGACATAGGGACAGATGGGGTTAAGCTCCACCCTCTAGGAGGCAGGACACTTAGAATAAAAAAGAAAGGGGCGAGCCAAGACCATGGCTTAACCCAACCAAGAAATAAACCATTCAGTTTGTACCAAAGAGACTGCTAAAGATAAACAATAAACTACAGAACTGGTAAACAGGAAAACTTTTCACTTGTGGACCAATAGATCCAACTCGCTGAAGGGCGGGAAGCCCTATGTCCCCCTTATCGACTACAGAGAAACAGATTTAACGGTGAGTATCAAAAAATCCTGTTTTCTCTGTCGTCTCAAGGGGGACACAGGGACAGATGGAGACTTAAAGCAGCCCCAACAAAAGAAACAGGGTGGAAGCGAGACAATGACACATTATTGCACCACAGAGTGCAACACCTTACGACCAAAGGAGGCTTCGGCCGAGGAAAACGTGTCGAGACAATAGAATTTTGTAAATGTATGGACAGAAGACCAGGTAGCTGCTCTGCAGATCTGGTCCAAAGAGGCCGAGTTGCGCCATGCCCAGGAAGCTCCCACTGATCTTGTAGAGTGGGCTGATCTTGTAGAGTGGGCTCGAACACCTTCTGGGGACGACTTACCTTTGGCTAAATAGGCCTTCGTGATGGTTTCCTGGAGCCATCGGGCAATGGAAGACTTGGACGCAGCCAAGTCCCTCCGAGTCCCTGTGGGCAGAACGAACAGGGACTGTGAACGGCAGAAGGACTTGGATCTGTCCAGATACCACCGGAGCGCTCTGACTACATCCAGACCGTGAAGTCTTCGTTCCTTGTCATTCTTGGGATCCGGACACAGGGACGGTACCACAATCTCCTGGTTGATGTGAAAGGACGTTACCACCTTGGGTAGGAATGATGGAACCGTGCATAGCACGGCCTTGTCTCTGTGAAAAACAAGGAAAGCCGGATCACAGGATAGTGCGCTGAGCTCCGAAACTCGTCTCGCAGAAGAGAGCGCCACAAGAAAAAACACCTTCCGAGTGAGCCACTCATCGGAAACAGATGCTAGGGGTTCAAAGGGAGGATCTAAAAGAGCATCCAGAACAATATTGAGATCCCAACCCGGAGTCGGAGGGTGGAAAGGAGGGGCGACATGAGCCACTCCTTGGAGAAAAGTACGGACTGAGTCATCCAAGGCCAAACGGGATTGAATCAACACGAGAGAGCCGACACCTGCACCTTCAAGGAGCTGAGTTTCAGGCCCAACTGCAAACCCCTTTGAAAGAAGGACAAAACTCGAGGAATGACACAGTCCATGAAGGAAGAATCTGCTGAGGGGACGGCGGTTTCCCTGCACCAGGTCCAGTAGTTACGCCAAACTCTGTGATATGCCTTGGAAGAAGTAGCTTTGCGCAACTTCAACATGGTGGTGATAACATCTTCCGCTATCCCCTTTCGTCTCCAGATGGCGGACTCAACAGCCATCCCGTCACAGCGAAGAGGCCCGGATTGTGATGAGCTATGGGGCCTTGAAGAAGCAGGTCGGTCCGCGGGGCCAGTCGCACAGGTTGTTGCAAGTTGCAAGTTCTCCAGGGCCAAAAAGGGGCTATCACGATCGCAGTGACGTGAGACTGCCTGATCTTCTTCAGCACCCGAGGAAGCATGGGAAGAGGAGGGAAGACGTAGGCGAGGTCAAAGTGCCAGGTCTGTGTCATGGCATCTATGCCCACTGCCAGAGGATCGCATGAGCGAGCGAAGAAGGTTGGCACCTTGCGATTGACTCTGGACGCCATTAAGTCGATCTCGGGAACCCCCCAATGACTGACTATCTCCGCAAATGTTTCCGGGTGAAGTTCCCACTCTCCTGGGTCTAGGAGGTGCCGACTGAGAAAATGCCTGGTGTTGTCCACTCTCGGAATGTGAATGGCGGAAAGCCTTACGGAACTGGCCTCCGCCCAGTGTAGAATCTGTTGTACTTCTGCCAAGGCGGCCTTGCTGCGGGTTCCACCTTGTCTGATGATGTATGCGACGGTAGTGGAATTGTCGCTCTGCACCCGAACAGCTTTGGACTGGAGGTTGTGCGACTAGTGTCTGAGAGAGAGTTTTACAGCTCCAGGATGTTGATGGAGAGTTTGGACTCCTCGGGAGACCATAGACCTTGTGCGGACCGACTGTCCCACGTTGCTCCCCAGCCCTGAAGGCTGGCATCCGTGGTTATCACTAACCAATCCGGAGTCGCCCAGGACTGTCCCTCTGACAGGCTGGATGGTCTGAGCCACCAAAGGAGAGACTCCCGTTTCGAGCTGAGAAGTGGGATTCTCTGTGATAAGGGTCCTCCTTTCCGTGTGGTCAGAATGTTGGATTGAAGCGGATGAAGATTCGAAGGGGACCGCCTCGATCGAAGAAACCATGAGTCCTAGAACCTTCATAAGTAGATGTATGGTGGGCCTGGAGGTCCGAAGTAAGAGTTGCACTTGAGTTCGTATCTTCTCCTGTTTCTCCGAAGGGAGACTCACTCTCTGTGTACGAGTGTTGAACTTGAGACCCAGGAAAGTCATCTTGTGACTGGGAATGAGATTGGACTTCTTCCAATTGATGGTCCATCCGAAGTCCTGTAGTAAGGAAACGGCCTTCTGAAGATCCTGTACGCTCTTGTTTTTCGTCCTGGCCTTCAGGAGCAGATCGTCAAGTAAGGCGTCACCGATATGCCCTGGAGACGTAGGGCTGCTGAGGACACCGCCATGAGCTTGGTGAAGACCCTGGGGGCTGAGGAAAGACCGAAGGGGAGCGCCACAAATTGGTAGTGCCAATTCTTGAAGGCGAACCTCAGAAACTGATGATGAGGTGGCCAAATTGGTACGTGGAGGTAGGCATCCTTGATGTCCAAGGACATCATCCACTGATCTTGTTCCATCCCCCGTATCACAGAGCGAAGGGTTTCCATTTTGAATTTGATCTGATGAATTTGTTGAGGAACTTGAGATCCAACACCGGTCTGAAGGAGCCGTCCCGTTTGGGGACCAGGAACAAATTGGAGTAGAACCCTGAGAATGTCTCTGGGGGAGGCACTGTGATGATTACTCCACTTTGCTCCATCTTGTGGACACAGTCCAAGAAGGCTAGAGCCTTGGCCGAATTGGTAGGAAGTCTGGACATGAGGAACTTTCGAGGGGGGGGGAGAAGAGAAATCCAGATGATAACCCTCTGATATGATCTAGTTTACCCAGGCATCGGAGGAGTGCTGGAGCCAGACCTCCCGGAATTGCAGTAGTCTGCCCCCTAAGAACTGCCGCGATCTCGGAGGGGGTGCCCATCAGCCTGAGGCAGACTTGTCGGCAGAAGTCTTGTTGTGGAACTTGTTAGTCTTCCATGAAGGACGTCCCTAGTCTGCTTGTTTGGAGCGAAAATTGGAGCGTCTGGGAGGGCTGTATCTTCTAGAAAATCGGGTAGATTGACCCCGAAAAAATCTGGACCGGCGGGGCTGTGTGGAAGGTTTGTTCTTAGACTGAGGAAGAAAGGTGCTCTTGCCCCCTGTGGCCTGAGAAATGATTTTTTCAAGCTCCTCACCAAACAGTCGTTGTCCCTTGAAGGGGAGCGAAGTGAGGGATTTCTTAGAGCTAGAGTTGGCTGCCCAATTTTTAAGCCACAGTGTTCGACGGGCCGCTAGAGCTGAGGTACGCGTGGTGATTTGTACAGTATAGAGGGTGGCGTCAGACAGGTAGGCTGATGCCTCTGCTATAGAACGCACGGATTCGATAAGGTCGGACCTGGGAACGCCGTCCTGAATATCGAAGAGAGATTCAGCCCATGCCTGGATGGCTCTGGCCACCCAGGCTGACGCTAGTACAGGGCGAAGGGTCGACCCAGCGGAAGAATAGACCGCTTTAAGGTAACCCTCGAGACGTCTGTCGGATGGATCCTTAAAGGCTGCCGCGTCGGTAACGGGTAGCGTTGTGGATTTAGACAGTCTGGAAACCTGAGCGTCCACAGTCGGAGGCATTGACCACCTGTCCACCAGATCCCTAGTAAAGGGATAGGACTTCGAAAATTTTCAAGAAGCCTGAAATTTTCGTTCTGGGAAGTTCCACTCGTCTTGAACAATGCTGATAAGTTGTTCATGGGAAGGAAAACAGAGAGAAGACTTGTGTTGTCTCTTGAACAGGCTGGTCGTCTGAGACTGTTGTTCCGTGGAAGGGGTGACCTTAAGGACCTCAATGACCCCTTGAATAATACAGTCAATGTCATTCTGAACATCGCGGCCCGCGGTCTCCTCATTGTCCTCCCCTGCTTCCGAAGAAACTTCGGAAGGGAGACATTCACCTTCGGAATGAGAGGATTCCCCTCCTGAAGCAGAGTCCTCAGATGGGGTCTGGACACTAGAGTGCCCCTTAGACTTCTCTGATCTTTCGCGTTTGCCGCTGGATTTGTGGTCCAGCTTGGCAAGAGCTTTACCCAGAGTATCTGCAATGGAAGGGAGATTCTGTAAGGAAGCTAAGGACTGGGAAAGCTGAAGCGCCCAAAGAGGGGCTGGTGGTTCCGTAGAGGGTCCAGGAGAGGAATCTTGAAGAGAAACCTCTGGATTGGGGGACCCAGAAGGAACCACCGGGGAAGAGTTGTCACTAAGATCAGGGTTGGCAACCGTGGCAGAAGCGGAAGACAAACCCTTTTTGCAAGATTTGCAGAGGGGCTCACCTTGACCTCCTTGGATTTTGCTCTGGCATTTTTTGCAGGCTAAATAAGTAATTTGTGCTGCTGCTTTTGCTGGTGCTCTCCCCCCCCTGCCCTTGGGAAAAGTCCCCCTGACTTACCCTCTGTCATTGAAGCAGTGTCTGAGATACCTGCTGAATGGTTGTAGAATTTCTGCTTTGAGTCAGAAAAAACAAGGGCTGCAATGCGCTATAACCTGGTAACCGAAGGGTTAACCTGTGCGCGTCCTGTAGGGAGAGCTTGTCCACTGCGCTGTGGTCCCCCTGATGTGCTCATATGCGAGGAGTAAGCAGCGTGAGAAAAGAAAGTCGGAGGAAGATAACGCCTCCTAGAAAGCACGCCTAACCATGCGTTCCACCCAGAGCGCAAAAACAAAATGGCGCTGGAACGCATGGCGCTGGAACGCACAGAGCGTCTTCTTTTCCTCCGCACCATGAGGCAGGCATGGCGCACCTTAGAAGGAGAATGGCGGAGGAACAGAAGGGTACTAGCGCTGCAACAAAACCACCTCCCCCGGCCAGTAGAGGAGAACCGCAGGGAGCAGTGCAAACAGAGGGGAGGTATAGGGAAGGCGTCTGTCAAGCATAGACAAAATTCCTGATAAGGGGAGGGAGAGCCAGCAGAGAGAAACCCATTAGACAGGAGGGTCATACTCATATTTTAGCCGCACCAGTTAGGCCCTCTGCTCTCCCATCGCGGAATGCAGGCATGCCTGGAAGACAAGTCGGTATAGCTTAAGCTAGATAGTGACTCCGGTGGGCATCCCTCGTAGGAGGCACACCACAAAGGATACAGGTAACCCTGTTCCGGATGAATACCTCATTTGCCAGTATCCTGACAAAATAATTCTTGAGATGAATTTGTCCATCCTCCTTGGAAGCAGGACACTTAAAAACTGAATGGTTTATTTCTAGGTTGGGTTAAGCCATGGTCTTGGCACGCCCCTTTCTTTTTTATTCTAAGTGTCCTGCCTCCTAGAGGGTGGAGCTTAACCCCATCTGTCCCTGTGTCCCCCTTGAGACGACAGAGAAAACCCATTAACTGTACTTGTTCTGGCACTAACATCGGTGCAGCCAGATCCCACCTGATTTCAAAAGTGCTGCCTCACAAATAAAACGCTTTCATTCTCTATGTTTGGGTTAATAGCAGAACACTGAGCCATTTGGCAATCTTATAAATGATATGGTTTCCCATCCACCTGCATTTCTCCCACAAAGGTTTGATCAATTTGCTAGCAATCAAGGGGTCATTTAGGATTAAATCCTAAATGCACCAAATCCACTATTTGGGATTCAGCCGAATCCGCGGCGAAAGATTTGGCCGAATACGCATATGCAAATTAGGGTCAGGAAAGGGGGAAAAAAAGTGGGGAAATTCTTCTTTTGTGATGAATAGTCATGTGATTTCCCTACCCGCCCCTAATTTACATATGCAAATTAGGATTAGGTTTGGCCAGGCAGAAGGAACCGGCCGAAACCCGAACCGAATCCCTATTTATGACCACAAATAGGACATTTGCAATGAAAAAAGTAAGCTCTGCTGGGCCCATTTTATGGATCTTAATCAATTGTCCTACCATTCCTATTTATGAGATAATAATCCGTGTGTAACCCCATTTTTCTCATCCCTAACTGGGGATGCACCAAATACAGGACAGTTGATTCCTTCTGCCAAGCTGAACTGAATCCTAATTTGCCTGGAGGGAAATCGCATGACTGTTACAAAACAAAAGGTTTTCCCCTTTCCATTTGCATATGCAAATTAGGATTCGGTTAGGCCAGATCTTTCGCGAAGCAATCGGGGGTTTGGCTGAATCCAAAATAGTGGATTCGGTGCATCCCTATCCCGAACGTAGTTGACTTAAACCAGCCCCTCTCAAGCCTCCGATTCCCATCCAAACCACCATAAACGTCTTTTGCCAAACTAACTGAATCCATAGAGGTGTCTCTTCTGGTTGGATAAAAGAATGCCTAACTACCCAAAACATCTGTGTGGGCTCTGCAAAGGAATTTGTATCTTACTAAACCAGGGAAGGCCTACTGAACAGACTATTTATCTACTCTTTCCACCCGTTAATCAACATTGCAGCCTGTGTTTTGGCTTCAATATGAAATGAGCGTGAGCAGTAGGGTCTAAAGAGCCCAGCTTTCTGAAGCAAATTGTCACAACTTCAGTAAGTTGGAATCTCATTGTTGGCATGCAAAAACAATTGACCCTCTCCAGGCAAGCAAAGTTCTAGAGTTCCTAACTGGGCAAACCTCAGGATGCAGTTACCGGCCAGTCCATAAGATGTGGCTCTAGGGTTGCCACCTGTCTGGTTTTGACTTGGAGAGCCCATTTTTCTTTTTGAAGGGCTGTCCGGGTCAAAACTGCCTGGAATATGTTTTTCCGTATTAAGAAAGCTGGCCAGGATTCCCAGAGATTGACATGGCAATCAGCCAATTGCCAAGTCATAGCCCCACCCCCAGACATCATCTGGACCGCCCCTATTATGTGGCAGACCGATTGCTCTATATCCTATCAGAGTGAATTACAATTTATCACCATTCACTCAGCATGTGGAGTCCCTGCACCATCCAAGTGCTCAGGGGAGCCAATCAGATCATTGAAATTAACTAGCTCACTATAGGCAACTAGGGCTGCCCTCCATATTAATAGGAACAAGAAGAGCAGCATGGTGGGTACAGATGAAAGACAAGTGTCTCAAATTAGAAGCATCTTTTTTATTTACACCAGTTCTAAGTCACGAATAATCTCTATATATTTATATCAAACAAACAGGATATTTCCAAGGCTGGGAAATGAATAAAGGGTTAAACAGAATGGCATCACCCAATTAAAAAAAAAACAAAAAAACAAACTCACTGTGGACGTTAATAGCTATTATTGGGAAGGCGCTGATCTGCTAGGGGGGGGCTCCCTCTACTGGCGGCAATTAAGGAATTTTGTTTGGATGTTATTGGACAGGACTGACATTTAGTATGAATTATCAGTGGAATTAAGTTTATTGAGATAGGGTTTATTTCATCAGTGTAAGGGCAAAATTCATTGTAAATGATGTGAGATTTAAAGGTGAAGCATTAACAGGCCGTTTATCAGCCGCTGTACAACAAGCAGAGCGATTGGCTGTTAACGAGTATAAGAAAGACAACAAACCAGCAGTTAAAACGAGGGGAATTAAAATGATACAGATCAATGTGCTGTAAGGATTCACACAGCAAGGCTGGAAATAAAATCTGGAATCCCACGGTTAATAAAAGCAGGTAAACGTGTGACCCACACATACTTCTCTTTAAAACAGATTAGTGTCGCTGCAGAAGAACAACATATAAAAAACAGGGTGGGCAGCGTAGAATCAACAGATCAGTTCATCGGGTGCTCTCTGGTTCAGGATAAATACCACACAGGATTCGGCTCAATCACTAATAAATACTGAATTCATCCCATTAGTGACTGGCCAGATCCATTCACAAGGGATTGGGACTAGTATCTGGAGGGGCTATAAAAGAATAGTGAATGGCCCCTGAATAAGGAAACTGGGCTGTCCCTGACTTTTTTTGTACAGAGAATAAAACACACATTGCTAATAAACACGGGCCCTTGTCCTGTTTAGCCGTAGAGCCACAGGCTGGATAATAAACGTTCAACACACATAATTTGCCGGGTGATAAATGGGGCCATAATCATCAATGGAAATAGTCACATGATAGGACTCCTCCATATTTAACTGTTCTATTGACTCCTATGGAATGTTCTCCACTGCAACCTCCCTATCCAGAACTCAAAGTGCGGAACTTTATGAATATGGAGCAGTGTGAAACAGACAGAGCACCAGCTGCAATCCCATCCAATGGACTACAAGGGACTAATGGTTAGCAGAATATCTTCCTCAGGTCCATTGCCCATTCTGTCCTCTCCAGAAGGCAAGTCTAACTAGAGGCAGTAAACCAATTTAAAGCCGTTATAGTCAACACAAACGTATCTATTGCCCACTGCTGGAGTTACTTTTCATACACTATATCTGTAACCCCCCTACTTGGGAAGAAAGTAACGGCACTACATGGGGTTTCCAATAACTGCTTACGTCTTTATTAAAAGCTGCTTTCACTCAGGAAAAAGCAGCACTAAAAGAATAGGTTCTGTACAGTCTCCAAGACCAGAAGGATATTTAGTATCGGGTATTGAGATCCAACTCCCCTCAGGGGAGTATTTGAAAAAATTTAGACAGATCTATAGGATAAGCTGTAACGATAAGTCTCCAAACACGCATTTAAAAAAAAAAATGGAATTAAAAAAGTGGCAACCCAAGTGCTAGCGCTGACACTTCAGAAGGAAAACACCATGTTGGCTGCACTTGGGGTTCACTCAGACAGACAGAGCCACTACTACTTGCATGGCCTCAAAGTACAACTCTGGTTGCCCTACATTGGGACGTCCACAACCCCACGCAGATGTTAGGCTTCAGACAACTCTCTGTCCACGTCCATATATGCCTCATCAATATAGCTCACAATGGCACATGGCGATGTCCTGTCAGCACTTAACAGTACAGATACAGACTCTTTCCAGTAGCTGAAACTGATGCAGGAACTCTAAATGGGGGAAAAAAATCAGAGAGGTTAAAGGAGAAGCTTTGATAAGCTTTATCAGAAAGGTCTATATAAATACAGTACACCAGTAAACCCTCAAAGTAATGCTGCTCTGAGTCCTCTGTCAAACACAGCATTTCTTTCCTTCTATTGTGTACACATTGGCATCTGTATCAGACTTCCTGTTTACAGCAGAAACCTCCAGGGCTAGGGCTTGAGCATGCTCAGTTTGCTCCTCTCTCCCCCTCCCTCCTGCTGTAATCTGAGCCCAGAGCTATGACTGAGCAGTAATACTCAGGCAGGAAGTGATGTCACACCAAGCAAATATGGCATCTGCTATCCTAAACAAACAGAGAGAGCTTCTAGAGCTGTTTACTCAGGTATGGTAATGCATTCTACAGAATAAATAAGCTTGCACTATTGTGGCTAATTTATTGGCAATAAACTGCTTTGCTAGCTTTACTTCTTTAAGATTCATCTTCATCACCATCACTGCATTCAAACGATGCTACAACAATTCTGTACCTGCACCAAACACCATCACCACCCAATTTTAACTAATATGTTCATTGTATCTACAGTATTCCTACAGACATTTAGACACCATGTTCCACTCCCAGAACCCTCTATGTTAGAATGTTATCAAGGCTAGATGGTGACAGGAATGGTGGCTGGGTAGAATCAAAGTGTTCGAATGAGAGGTTTTCCGCTATACCCCACAGTAAAATGGTGCTCACATTCTCTAAGCAGGTGCTGTCTTTATCCTTATTGAGGTAATGCTGCTGCCAGAAGCGGAGGAGGCTATGGAAGTTGTTGAGGATGAATCCTGGGTATTTTTCTACGCGCTCCTTGCTGCGGATGTTCTGCAGGTAACAGGGTAACCGGCCTTTTCTCCTGGCCAGCATCAAGATGACAAGACTTGTATTCAGGCAGCTGACGTTCTCCTGGTAGATACAAAGATAATGATTTTTTAACAACAACCCAGTATTGTACCTGTACCTGAGCTAGTTATACACAAAAAATTATTAATAAACCGCACAGAGAATGGTGCTAGGGTTTGCACATACATCAGTATCTCTTTGCAAAGAGTAGTTGTCTGTACATTAATAACAATAAAGTTAAAGTGGCTGTTCACCTTGGAGTTACCTTTTAGTATGATGCAATTGGTTTTCATTTTTTTTTATTATATATGGTTTGAGTGATTTAGCTTTTTATTCAGCAGCTCTCCAGTTTGCCATTATGGCAATCTGTTTGCTAGGGTCCAAATTACCCTAGCAACCATGCATTGAATTAAATGAGAGACTGGAATATGAAAAGGAGAGGGCCTGAATGGAAAGAGGAGTACCCAAATGTAGCAAAAACAATAAATGTGTAGAAGAAGAATGCAAATAAATTAAAAATAAAAAAACTATAAAAATAAATAATGAAGACCAACTGAATAAGAATAAGCCATTTTATTACATACTAAAAGTAAACTGAAAGGTGAACCACCCCTTTAAGTTAAAAAAAAAACAAAAAACGATCCCACTCATCCCTACCTGTGTTAAGGTCTGCACGTGTATAATGTTTATTAGCCGGAAAAGGAAGTTCATGCGGATGGAGCCCTCAGTCATGTAAGACAGTAGGCGGCACTCTGACAGCACTTCTGCAACTGGTGGAGGAAAGACTGGGTGAGAACACAGAATATACAGCAACTAAATAGAGAATTATTTGCCTTACTCCAAGGGTACTATTTTATTTACATATAATACACAAAAGCTATGAATATCTTCTAAATGATATCCTTATAAACGGTGAGTACTGATGTCATCAGTTATAAATGGCGAGTTCTGATGTAATTTCTGTCACATGACTCACTTAAATTTGTGTATTATAATAAATAAAGTACCCCCAGTTGCAAAATATGAGGATATTAGAAGTCACCTCGGAGTTCCATGACCTGTATAAAAACACTCGGCCTTCGGCATTGTGTTTTTATATGGTCATGAAACTTCTCGGTAACTTATAATATCCTTATATTTTACAAGAGGGGGTACTTTATTCACTATATATTTTACAATAGGGGGTACTTTATTCACTATATAATTCACATTTTTAGTTCACTGTCTTTATACATGTATATTAATTTGAGCTGCTTCCTTTCCAACAGATTAGTGTAGCTGCCCCTAACTGGAACTAGGCTAAGTGCAGTTCTTATGCAGAGAAAGGCAGAATTCCCCACCGGGATGTTGATGCAGCGTGCAGTATAAAGGAACCACCAAGTAGGACAATGCCCTAAATAAGTGAGAATAAGGAACCCACGGGGGCATCCTGCTCACCTTTAATATCATCTGACTGATTCTCAAACCGGTCCAGAGACAGAGCAATGCATCGCACCAACATGTTGGAATCGACTAGAGAGCTGTTAATTTGATTAAGGAAAATCTGGAACTGAGACAGAAATGAAAATGGTTCAGGTTTGTGTCAGCAGCAGACACATAATATGGTCAGGCGCACAGTTTTAGGAATATGACCTTGAATGACACCTGAAACAGATTTAGCTGCCAGACTTGCCGCTCTTCTCTGCTGCATCCTATATAACAAGGTCAGCTTGTAGCTAGCTTGCTCGGGCAAGTATGTTACAAAACCCCTATAGGTGACCAATTAGAGCATTAACATGTATCAAAAATATGGATTATTAGACATTTGCTTCTGAATGCATAATAATGCACGATATACGAAGATTTTCATACATTAGCTATGGTCTGATTGCCAGGAGGACTGTTTCTGATCAAGGCATATACTGTATGCCAGCTAGGAGATACACAAAGTTGTTACGGCTTTAAACATCATCGAGAAAACAACACACTTATGATGAATGCTGCTCAAGTTGGAGGCCATTTCAATACAACGCACTGCCAAAAATATTGCCTAACTTCACCTGACTTCAGTGCTGCATTATAATAGTAACAAGTATAACCACAACTGGCAGAAAGGGCCCAGAAGTATACACTCTGTCCATATCAGAAAACTACACGGTAAATGCCATGGTCTTACTTTTTCATCTGTATTAATGTATTTGTTGAATCTCTTGAAAGCGTCAATGTTGAATTTCATCAATTCCCCAAGAAGGTCAAAGTAGCTCTGAAGGACATCCCGAGACTTACATTCACTATCGACAATGCAGTATAAAATATGCTGAAACAAAACATCCCGGTAAGATCCAGGTCAATGATACACACCCCAATCTACAAAACCAAGAGAGATATTTGCTGAGCTGATTTACTTACCTCTAAAAGCCCTCTCTTTAGAAGGAACATCTGATCAGCATAGGACGTCACCCCACGGAGGAAGCTTTCCACTGCCCGAGCCTGCCAGAACCTAAAGGCAGAAGTAAATTGAGGCTAAGTGCAGTATGTGTGTTTGTTTAAATGGCAACTCAAGGCACAAATCAATTAACCAGCTGCCAGCATGGACAGAGTTAATATAACATACAATATTTTCCTTCTGTGGTTGTTACTGGACCCTTTAGAAAGCCCTACACAAGTTCCAGAACAGGGTCTATTTTACTTTATAACTCACAAGTGACCGGTCCGCATGCACCCTCGTGGTGGCCCTCAGTCAGCCGGACTCCGCTCCTGGCAAATTGGCAGCATCCAAGACAGCAAATAGATAGACTGGAGCCAATGACCACGGGATATTAAGATAAAAAACATGTTGTCTTTATTTCCAAGCATCTTTAAAAACACAGACAGGCATTCTCCTGAGACTATTCAACTAAACCATGACGTGTCTAGTCACCTGACGCGTTTCGTGCCTCTCTTTGGCACTTGTGCCAAAGAGAGGCACGAAACGCGTCAGGTGACTAGACACGTCATGGTTTAGTTGAATAGTCTCAGGAGAATGCCTGTCTGTGTTTTTAAAGATGCTTGGAAATAAAGACAACATTTTTTTATCTTAATATCCCGTGGTCATTGGCTCCAGTCTATCTATTTGCTATTTTACTTTATAACTCCATATAGCACAGACAAGAGGAACCAGTCACACCTGAAGGACGATTCTGCTGGCTCCTTCTTCATCACCTGCAGTAACCGGGTTAACAAGCCTTTCTTCCCATCACAGACTAAGCTCCTGAAATGACAATTGAGAGACAGGTTACATTATGATATTGGCCTTCTCACAAAGAGATTGGATTAGGTGCTGTGCGTAGTCTGAACGTCTTTTCTTCTAGTACTGAGCTCCTACCTGTCTGTATTGGCCACAGCTTCTACCTCCGGAATATTGGCTTTAAGAGATATGGCGCTCAGTTCATTTAATTCTTGGCTGTTAAGAAGTAGATACTTGTTCCTGAAACACAATGCATGTGTTAAAAAGGGGAAACGACCACATAAATACAGTAGAACCCCCATTTTATGTTTTTCAGGGAACAAGAAAAAAAAAAAAAGGTATAAAATCAGGAAAATGTATTATGCATAATATATAGATGGGACCATTAAACAACAATGTAAAATAAGTGAAAACTTAAAATCAGGGCATGAGGTTCCATTGTAGTTTAAATTAATTCATTGCTATATTAACAGTTTAATTTTGGACCAGGTTGCAAACCAACTGCTCCAACATCTGCACACAATAAAAAAAAAAAAAAAAAAAAAAAAAGGCCACGACAGGGTGCAGCACAAATTATACAGCAAGTCTTGGCAAGGATTTAGCAATAGCTGTATAGTCTGTGAGGCTGCAATTTAATGTGCACATAATACACTGGGGAGAATGAAGCACTGTCCACTGCAACTAAACTAACATTTAAACACTTGAAAGACACTTACTCGTGGTGGTCACTGAAGCTCTGAAGAAGCCGTAAGAACTGTATCTTTAAGGAAATATCCTGTGAAGAAAGTAACATGGCAACATAAATAACAGGAAATCGTATTTTCCATGGAAGATTCAACGGTTGAAATGGATAGTTGGCTTCTCTCCTTTAAGATGGAGATCATATTTGAAATAGATCTGCACCAGATGGAGGGAGCCCAATATGCAACTCTCTGTCATTTGCTTGCTATGAAGGCAAGGCCCAAAGTCTATGAAGAGCAGATCTCCTGCAATGGGCCTTACTTGTAGACAGATTTCAACCTAAGCTGCTGCTGAACTACAACCCACAGGGAATCCCACAAGTTGATAGCTAGAAGGTAAATATCAATGCCCCAGTAAACAACCAGCAAAGGGCTGTGTGGAACCATTGGACAAATGCGAACGACAGAACTAAACACCATCACTTACTGGGCTGCAGTCACAATTCTGGTTGTGTCCATGAAGAACTAAAGTGGAGGCAGAAGGTTTCCGCCAGATTAATTTGTCGAAAAGATTATTGAGGCCTGGAATCAGCTTGAACTCTGCTATCATTTTATGGACCTGCATGGGTCAAGAAAAACTTTTTGTTGTGTTTGCAGCAACAGGTTTGAGACAAAACACTGCAGTGAGGATCTGTGATTGAAAAGAGGTCATCCAGGTAAATGTTAGATATTAAAGATGTGCTAAAGAAAGACATGAACAAGGTACTATTTAAAGGTTTTTTTTCAGATCCTGTTGGGTCTACAAAGAGGACACTGGGGTAATTAAAGAAAGCACTGCCAAAGAGATAATGGGTAATTGTTAAGAGAAAAGTTACCATAGTAAACCATCTCACACCGTGATGTTAATGCTCATATTTATTTTACTGGAAACTAGTGATTTCTCTGCAGCAATTTGAAAGTACTTTCCCTGTATATCCCTGGATATACAGCCCTGGTGATATCACAACATGGGGCCATGACATGCTTTAGGAGGAACTACATACATCATGTTTATAGACTGTCAGCTGCTGGGTGGACCGTATAAACAGAGGGTAATCTATTGAATTCTAACATTAGCAACATTAACTGGTGCAACCAGTTTTGCAGGAGCTGCATGTACTATAGAATGTACACAGAAACTCAAATGGGCACTGACCTGATTCCTCTGTCGCCCCATCAGTAAGACACACAGAACATAGAGAACTTCAACTTTGTACATGATCTCATGCATAATCTTCATGGACTGGGGAAGCTGGGTCCTAGCAGAAGGATTGGCCAGGCTGGTCTCATCTGATGATTCTATATGGGGGACCAAGCGCACAAATGAGGGAAACTACCAACTTCAGTATAAAATACAGCAAACAACACTCTTTAAAACTTGCCAGCAAAATGTAAGTGTCTTATAATGTTGGAGTACATTGTCCTGTAGCAGGATAGGCAAGACAGCATTTAGAGGTTAGTACACGCAATATGCATTAACCTAGAAATAGTAATATGCACAAGATTGGATCTATCGATGCCATAGTTAAGCTTCATGGTGAAGCTGAATCTTTTGTTCATTATTAACAAGAATTCAGAGTTTTAAGTTCATATCTCTCAGTCTTTTACAGTACAACAGTGGATATCAACAGAGAATTAAAGTAAAACAATGCAAACAGATCTTTTTCTGCTTGAACATGTTATTTTGTGGTTAGCACTGATAAAGTTAACATATGCAGCCTTGCAAATTAGACTTGAGTTTTTCCTTTCTACTGAGTGTCTCTCTATTCTGGACTTCACAAACAATGGCCCAACCATAGAAACAAAGTATCTTCCCATTGCCAGGGAGACCACATGTCGGCAGATACCTGCTCCGCTCTGTTCGTTTTCTTCACTAGCCACTCGCATTAGTGCATCCAGAACCAACGCATTGTCTAGCCACGTGTACCACTCTTCCAGCTCCTGCAGAAAGCTGGTTGTGCCTGTGGACTCCGAAACCTTCCGGGTGGCAAGTTTGCATAGCCTCTCGATAAAGCCTGGGATATTTAACAGTGTGGCTGGGAAAGACAAAAGCGAGTGATGTGGACTGGAGCTGAAATATATCTTCAAGGGATATTACAAGGCAAACCTTTATAGAGAAAATCACTGGCAAAACAAACAAATTAGCAAGATCTCCCCCTTTACTTAACCAAGAAATGCTGCCCCAGTATTTAAAAGGACAACTAACGAAAATACTGGGTTCATAATTAATTTACAGTGGCCAATGCTGACCAAGCTTGCATTTTATAGACTAGAGAACAGGCGCTGAAGAGCAATAGGATTACTCTAAAAATACAGGGAATATGGGGAAATCCAAAATAAAAAAATATACAATAGCATACATTGATAATAGTACCATAAAATAATAGACAAGGGTGGAATATTGGGAGGGGATTTACAAGATGGCAAATAATTCACCTTGATTTAATTCTGCTCGGGAAGGGTTCTGGCTCTTCTTCTGCTGTGCATCTTTGGCAAGGAGGGTGTATTTATCATCGTTGCCAGTGTCCAGCTCAGATATGGTCACTGAGAGGATCCGGCAGAAGTTTGCCAGCTGCTGCTGATCAAAGCTGGACACCAGGCTGCTCAGGTTAGGAATGTCCTCCAGCTGAATCATTTCCTGTGCATAGAGGATCACGGGAAATTGTTACCTTCAAACAGCTGGGTATTGGTTAGCAATTTAATACAGGGCTGCATTAAAGAAGGAAAGTCATTTGCCACTTGGGGTGCCAAATGTCCTGCTTCTTCTATCTTCTCACGGCTGTGCATGCGCAGTAGAGAAAAAGGCAAACTTTCTAGAAATTTGAAGAGTGAAAAAGCAGGAAGAGGATTGCTCCTTGGTGCTCGCTGGGCCAGTGCAGTTTTCTGCTGATAGCAGCACTGGCCCATGGTGTCAGGTAAGTAAATACAATCACTTGGGTGTGCCTAACATTTGGCAGCCCAAGTGGCAAATTAATTTCTCTCTTTGATCGTACAGTATACATTAGCAGCAGCGACGCTTTGTCCAAGAAGCTTAAAGGAGACATTTTGTGTAAAAAATAATAGATAAAGAAGAATTGTGCTTAAAAAAGTAGTATTTCAGGCTGATTTATTAACTATTTCTGCAAAAACCCTAATAATCTCTCCCTGCTCTTCCACTTCCTGCTCCCTGAATTCCCAGGCTGTGCAAGGGAGCAGGCGGCTCTCAGCTCACTGCACTGTATGATAGAAACCAATCAGCAGCTAGCAGGACCTGATAGGGAACTGAAGCCTGTGTGATTGCAGGGCTGTGCTCCCCTCCTACTGTGCTTCTGGCAGGGTCCGTTGGGGCACGCCAACCCCTCATTTGAAACAGGGACCAGAGAACATCTATAGGGAGTTCTAATATTTGAAAGATAATATTAATTTTTAGCACCATGTAAAAGCAACACCATATATTACTTATAATTGACTACAAAATTATGTTTTTTTCATGTATTCTACATGTCCCCTTTAAATTCAGAACGGGCTATGTCATTTCCATCATTGGGCACTATGACACACAACAGGCCTGTCTGTCCGTCTATAGCACAAGGGAAAGGGTCTTGTAACACACCAAACTGCACTACGGGCAAATTTGTTGAAAGCCAGACTCACATGGCAATTCATTTTAATGCACATCTACGACCAGAAGTAAATCAATACTCAACCTTTTTGACTCCTAGGATGTCTTCAATGAGAGTAGCCGTTTGCAGGAAAGTCTTCTTGTTTGTCATTAATGTAAATAAAAAGAGCACAAAGTCGTTTCGCTCCGCCAGTCTCTTTGTAACACCTTCAGTCTAAAGGGAATGTCGGGATATCACCAATGGAAAAACAAATATCATCAACTTAATGAATTCATCTATCAATGGTGAGATTGGGGAAACATTACACATACACTATTTATTGACATCATTACAATCATCTATCATTCATTGCCATTTAGAAAGTGTGAGTGCAGTACTGTAGTAATACATATTTAGGTTATTATTGGTCAAAATGAGAGCCAGCAGGCAGTTATTCACGGCACAACGGAGATGGATAAACAACATGTAGTGAGCTTTATATGAATCCAATAATGTTATTAGCATTTATACTGGCCTGTGATTGTGCATAAGCCTAGTGGAATTAACAGGCAAGGGAGATGTTACATAATCGTAATTAACTCTGAATTGAATGAGAGTTCTGCTGGTGAGTTTTTTAGAGCAGGTAGCAGGTGCCCAGGGACACAAAGCAAACAGGTAAGGAGATCAGGTAGCTGAAGTCAAAGCACAAACATACACACTATACCATCAAACTGATAATGTAATTATATCTATGAGGGTCTGGCCCCAAAACAGGGAACACACAAACATCCTTATATACAGACAAGTGAAACCTTTATATAACACACACAAATTTAGTTTGTAAGACTATGGGACAGGAATAAGAGCAAATGACTAATACCAGACTTACACATATACAAGTGTTGTAGAGGATACTTAAACAGTCCTTGATCAATTCATCGCTGACTGAAAATGAGAAGGGAAACACATTAATAGGGTTCCGGTCATTGACCTTACAGGTTGACAAATGTAGAAACTCAAGGGGTTACATAAAGAGAGGTGCAATCACGGGTAAAGAAGGTGAAAAGACAATAGTAAGCTAATGCAGAGGGCTTGTACTCACTTTTCTGTTTCTTCTTCTGTGGGAAAAGGCTCGGCCTCATGAGGATCTCTACAAGGAGCTGTAATGAAATAGAATTTTGTCAATGCAGTTTTGTTATAGGTTATTTAGTTAGCTAAACAGTCAAAACCCTCTTAATTCTCTATCATTGGCTGAGCTTTCAAAGTCGCAACTTCCTTTTAATATAGAACATGCCTTATGGAAACAGTATTTCAGCAGTGTCAAAGTTTATTGGATTAACAGAAAATATCCAATATGCATCATAACAAAATTAGATAGGTATATAAATGTGGGCACACATATTACATCAATACTTAGTAGAGACTCCATTTGCAAATGTAAGCCTTTAGATGCATCCTATAGCATTTGATGATGATTCTGGATAGTGGTGTTTTTGACCATTCGTTCATACAAAATCTCTCAAGTTCAGTTAAATGTGATGGCTGCCAAGCATGGACAGCCTGCTTCAAATCATCCTATAGATTTTCCATGATATTCAAGACTGTGACGGCCATTCCAGAATATTGTACTTCTCCCTCTGCATAAATGCCTTTGTAGATTTCCAAGTGTGTTTAGGGTCATGGTCTTGTATATCCAACCCCTGCATAACTTCAACTTTATAACTGATGCTTGAAGAAATTGAAGAATTTTGGATATTGGGTTGAATTTATCCAACCTTCAACTTTAACAAGGGCCCCAGTCCCTGAACTAGCCACACAGCCCCACAGCATGATGGAACCTCCACCAAATTTGACAGTAGGTAGCAGGCCCTTTTCTTGGAATGCGGTGTTCTTCTTCCGCCATTCAAAGAGCTTTTTGTTATGACCAAATAACTTATTTTTTGTCTGATCAGTCCAAACCACTTTGTTCCAATGACTGAGGCTTGTCTAAATGAGCTTTTGCATACAGTAAGCGACTGTTTGTGGCGTGAGTGCAGAAAGGGCTTCTTCCTCATCACCCTGCCATACAGATGTTCTTTGTGCAAATTTTGCTGAATTGTAGAACGATGTACAGATACACCATCTGCAGCAAGATGTTCTTGCAGGTCTTTGTAGGTGATCTTTGGGTTGTCTGTAACCATTCTCACAATCCTTCGCATATGGCGCTCCTGTATTTTTCTTGGCCTGCCAGACCTGGGTTTTACAGCAACTGTGACTGTGGCCTTTTTTTCATTCCTTTCAGTTGAAATGGACAGTTTAAACCTCTGAGATGGCTTTTTGTAGCCTTCTCCTAAACCATGATACTTTGTTTTCAGATCTTTTGAGAGTTGCTTGGAGGATCTCATGCTGTCACTCTTCAGAGGATAATCAAACAGAAGCACAACTTGCAATTGGCCACCTTAAATACCCCAGTACTCAGATGTTCCTGGGAATTGAAAGACATACCACGGATATCTTTTTTGCTGAAAGCGGAGTAAATTATTATGCAGGCTGAGAGGGGTTCCCAAACTTTTTCATATTACTAAGCACTGGGGACCACATTGCCACAGGATAAAGGTGCAAGACAGAGACTTGAAAGTGGTGCTCAAGTAAAGCCAAGTAATCCATCTAAGGGGTTACTACTTCCATTGAGTCAGTGAATTCTGCAGTACTCATGTCTGTCACATAATACCATGGGTGGGTAACATTTGTAGTTCCTGTTAGTCATGTAACACTGCCTACTAGACAATTTATGACTGTAAACTTTTAAAAAGGCATGACCCAGTTACATATAATCCCCAGAAAGTTGCATGCCCTAATTAAACTTAGTTATGGTTGTCAGTTTTATGCCAATTTTACCCAGCTAATTTGTCTTATCCACAGGAGCAATCATCCACTCTCTAGTGTTACTAAACTGATTCCTTTAACTTCCTTGCAGTTCATACTTTGGGGAGTCCTACTTTTGTGTGAAGTTGCTGTGGTTTTACCATGTTACAGCTGCATTATTTACAACGGGTATACTTACATCTACTCCACCGAACAAATCAAATGTGTAGGTGTTGGGGTATGGGAGCTCGGGATTTAGCTTCTTGTCATCAGTCACGATTGCCATTGCTTCCATGGAAAGAAGAGGAGAAATTTCCTGTTTGGGAGGAAAGGAAAAAAACCATGAGTACTCCATGGTAAGGGTGAAGACCGCTTCCACTCCAAGGAAGGGGGTGGACCACCATCAAACTTGTATCCTATGATTAAAAAATGACTAAAACTCAGCAAAAGAATTAGGCTGGAAATGGTACACTCAATGTTCAGTACCAGCTCAAGATAACCGCAGCCCTTTAGAATTAATCCATACTCGACAGCATACAAAACAGTATTCAGAGGCAGAATTCAAGAACTGATTAAAGTGGACCTGTCATCTAGACATAAAAATCTGTATAATAAAAGTCCTTTTCAAATTAAACATGAAATCTAATTTTTTTTTTATTAATGTATTAGTAGCTGTTGTAAACTCGTTTAAAAAAACTCAGCTGTCAATCGAATATTGCCTGCCCCTCCTCTATGCCTAGGCACAGAGGCAGGGCAGACAATTACTTTCACTTTCCATTCAGCACTTACTAGATGTCACTGCTCTGCCCACGTTCCACCACTCTCTTTACCATTTAATTGTGTAACCAGTGCATTGGAATGGACATCAGATTCTGCTATAATAATGAATTCCCAGACTGAAGGAAACAATATTCAAATACTTTATACAGTGTAAATAAAGTTTACGGTATTTTGCTTGCCTAATGTGATAAAATAGGATTTGGAATATTATTTTTCGAATGACAGGTCCCCTTTAAAGGGGGTTGTTCACCTTCCAAAAACCTTTTTCAGTTCAATTGTTTTCAGATTATTCGTCAGAAAGACTTTTTTTCAATCACTTTCAATCCTTTTATTTTTTTACAGTTTTTCTAGAATCTAAGTTTAAAGTTGAATGTTTCTGTTTGGTGTTTCAGTCTCGCAGCTCAGTAATTCAGGGGCAGGCTCTAAACTGTTACATTTAGCTGATACATTTCTCAGCAGCATCTCTGGCGTATTAGCAACTATTGTATCAACTGTATCAGCAGCCTGTAATGAAACCCAGAGATTCTGCTCAGCAGAGACAAAGATAAATGTATCAACTAAATGTATCAATTTAGAATAGTTACAGAGCTGGTGTCTCCCCTGCAAGAGCTGTTTTAGAAAGTGAAAAAGAAAAGGTTATACTTCAATATTATAAAAACAGTTACACATTGAAAATAGAAAGTAATAGGAAAAATTCTTAATTGCTGTTACACTATCTGAAACCAACTAAACTGAAAAAAGTGTTGTAAGGTGAACAACCCCTTTAATAGAACTCTAGTATCAGTGTATATGACACTACTGATACTCCTTTTGTCTATAATATTTTAGGACAGTAAGATTTAAAGATATGGAAGCTCCAGATCCAAAGTAGTTCTGGGGTGTTTATCCCCTGAATTCAGCATGAGCCAGAAAAGAAAAGCTTTCAAGATTTTTAATACAAAGACATTAAAGTAAGGCATGGATTACTTTTAAATTATATTGTTTTAATGTCATTCACAATTATTTATTGTTACAATTTTTTTCACTACGTTTAAATTATATTGCAACGTCTTGACATGCCACATTGTATCCTTTATGGACCATTGTATAAGACATTCAAATGTCTCACTGTGCATTATTTAAAACACTATAATGTTTCACTGTGCATTATGGGTAATATGGAAGTGAACACCGATGGCCGCTCCATTTCCTTTGATATTGTTAATTAAAGGCTTGATAAAGGGCCAGAACAGCCCGAAACATTGGCTTAAGTAAATTTTTCACATTTTTCAAATAATACCCGAGTGCTGCTGCTGCTTTATTGCTCTATGACAGATGTAACCACACTTTCCACTAATACAGCAGTGCCCATGCTTTGCTAATACAGGGTCTACTTTTAGTGATGTTGTCCCGTTATGATCTACATCCATAATATCACTGTTAGCATTCTGTTCCATGTAAAATATTACTTAAATATTAGATTTATAAGAGAATTTATATTACTATATTTAAAAAACAACTATTTCTTATGTAGCCTTATAGAATAATAATCTGAATGAAAGGCATAAAACAGGAGGGTAATTTAGTCAAGCTGTTTGTGGACAGTGTCCTGAGATCTACTGATCACCAGCTTAAAGTCTACTGGTAGATTCCGATGTACCTTTTGTGCACCCCCTGCGCAGTACCAATGGCATTTCAAATTGGTCTAACATCAGAAACTAAAGAGCTGCTGTGACATGGATAATAACTGGAATAGGACTGCTGTATCTGGTACAGTATATTCAGTACATATACATGTACATATTTATATAGATATTATTCAAGACTTTAGTTCTCCTTTAACACAGCCAAGCACTTACCTTTAATATGCTCTGGCACTGTGAGAAGTCACTGTTAGGCTGGCTGCACTTATACAGTTTGTGCAAGAGCAGTGGGATACCATTCCATTTGGCCTTTCTCTCCCATTCTTTCAGCAGTGCTCTTGTAATCTGCAATGATCAGAAAATCTTTAACAGGTTGTACTGAGAGGATGAAAACACATATCCATTCATTCACGGAGTAAATGTGGCCATAGACGTACAGATATAATCGTACGAATCCTTGATTTGTACGATTTTTTGGACCGTGCGTGGAGTCTCCCAACATTCTTCATGCCATGGCGATCGTTCAGTCGATCGGACAAGTTAGAAAATTTCTGTCGGCTGCCGATAATATCTCTGCGTGTATTGCTGATCTGATGATTTTCAGTGGGAGACTGTCACTAGCTTTGTCGGACAGAACTTTCGTACGATTGCTGTGGGGCAGAACATCGTCTGATCTGTTCTTTTCATGCTTTATTTAAACTGAAGGTTAGTGGCAGATTGGGAGATATGCCCACCTTAAAGGAGAATTCAACCTGTCGGCAAAAAAAAACCATACCCCCACCCCACATAGACCCCCCTCCCTCCAGGCAAACTACTCCCCGGGGAAATGCCCCCTACTCCATACTTACCCCTCAGCACAGATTCTTCCAGCGGAGTTCCACGCATCCATTTTCCGAGTCCTCTGTAAGCTGACTGCGAGATCTGTATTTCTGCGTATGCACAGCAGGAACAACTGCGCATGCGCGGAATTACACGTAAATTGCCGAACTCCCATTCAGCTTACCAAGGACGGAGATGATGGATGCATGGAACTCCGCTGGAAGAATCTGCGCCATGGGGTAAGTATGGAGTATGGGGCATTTCCCCGGGGGGTAGTTAGCCTGGGGGGGAGGAGGGTCTACCTGGGGTGGGGGGTATGGGTTTTTTTTGCAAAAGGGTTTTCTTCTCCTTTAAGGGACAAATATACAGATTTGACAGACAGGTAACTGAAAGATGGGGAAAGACATATAGACGCATTAATGTGTCTCAGATGCCCAGGCATTGCCCTGCTAGTCAGCAGATAAGTTCCACAGACCTCTATATATAATAATGTTATGAAAACCTGGCCGGATACCTGGACCACTACACAGAAGGAAAGACGGAAGCAACAATCAGGGTTGCCACCTGGCTGGGCAAATATATTTCATGATGCCAATGTTATTAATAGGAAAAAAACTGCAAGGATATAGGAAGGCCTGCATTTTTTTCCAGAAAAGGTGGCAACCCTAGCCAACATACGAGGTAGAGATCTGTGGGAAGTGGCCATTGTTGAAAGGATGGGGGCCACATCTGGGGGAGTGATGGAGCTCACAGATATACAAGAAGGCGCCCTCCAGCTGTTTTTATACTACAACAGAAGTGGGATTTGAGGAGTAACTTTATCAGCAGGTGGAAGGCCCCTCCTGGTGGTTACAGACCCTGTATACAGAGAAGCAGGAGCGTGTAAATCCATATAAATAAGGAAACCAGTCGATACAGAGAAGCAGAGAGAGATAGAGGCAGGTAAGTGACAGACAGGGGATGGGAATAGACAGATACAAGCTATAGAGGGGATAGATTATATTCACAATACACAAAGCCCCAGAAAGCCAGGCCTTGGCTGAAAGCCCCAGGCAGTAGAGCGACGCATAGACACAAACAGACAGGGGGCTCTCGGGTGCCAGCTCCAGTACCTGGGATCCCCGGGTGAGGCCGCACCCCGTCAGCTGACCCCGCCGAACCCGAACCAGGATATTTTCAGGCCGTCTCCTTGGGCTCAGGCGGGGATACGCAGCGCCGGCAGCAGCCATGGTACCGACCGCTATCAAGCAAGGAACTTTGGGCAACTAAGAGAGCGCCACCCGACGGCTCCAAGCCACCACCAAGTCAAAGGATCAAAAGCAGGGCATTCTGGGTAAGGCGCCCCTCGGAAGTGCCTTGTTCGCGAAGAATGCCGGGAAACGCGCTGTCCGGAAGTGACTCCTTACAAGGGCATGCTGGGATGCGCTATACCCGGAAGTCGTGAAATCAGAGCGCTTGCTTGCTCGAAAACCGAAGAGTGACTTTCTGACGGCAGGTTTGTTTATGAATATGATGACAGTAAGCCCAACCGTGAAATCAACTATGAAACTGATTGATAATGCCGCTTGATTATTGGACGTCACTATCTGGTTAGCTCCTCCCCGCATAGACTGATCATGTGACCCAGTCATTATGCTTGTAATTACTTGCACCAGGGAGTCACTAGTGCGCTTGTTTGTGATCGCCTCTTGTCTAGGGGGCACTTCCTTCTTTTAAGGTAAGCGGTGCCTTTCGCTGGCTGATAAGCCATGGAGAACCTGCATTTCCCATCCCACAGGGGATTGTACTGAGAGAGTGAGAGGGAAACACACACGCCCCCATAATGCGCAGGCAATGGAACTATACTCTGCATTTGGGTTTCTTATCAGACAATGATCGTATGGCCCATCCGCAATGCAAAGAGAATTCTGAACTTCCCAAGAGACCACTGTACTGATCTGGGCCCCCATAGCTGCAATGACAAGAGACCCCTGTACTGATCTGAGTTCATGTAGCTGACAAGGGACACCTGTACTTCATCTGAGCCACAATAGCTGCAATGACAAGGGACCCCTGTACTGGTCAGAGCTGCCATAGCTGCAATGACAAGGGACCCCTGTACTGGTCTGAGCCTCCATAGCTGCAATGACAAGAGACCCATGTACTGATCTGAGTTCATGTAGCTGACAAGGGACCCCTGTACTTCATCTGAGCCCCCATCGCTGTGCTACCAAGAGACCCCTACACTGATCTGAGCCCCAATAGCTGCAAAAACTAGAGACCCCTGTACTGATCAGAGCCCCCATAGCTGCAATGACAAGGGACCCCTGTACTGATCAGAGCCTCCATAGCTGCAATGACAAGAGACCCATGTACTGATCTGAGTTCATATAGCTGACAATGGACCCCTGTACTGATCTGAGCCCCAATAGCTGCACTGCAAGGGACTGATTATACACCACTAAACTGATTTGGATCCGCAATGACAGTGCACCTCTACATTGTCTTGGGCCCAACATGAAGTATGACCCCCCCCCACAGCCTAATATTATAAAGACATACATTTCACAGTAGGCATACACACAATCGCATTTGTGAAGTTTCTCTCATATAAAGCAGCCCTGATAAACCCTACAGCCCCATTCAAATCCAGCTCATTCATCATTCCATACATTTATCCCTGTTTATGTTTGTGCTACTGGCAGAGCATGGCAGGAGGATACGGAGTGATGGCAGATGATGGGACTATCGACTATTCTGTACATGAAGCCTGGAACGAGGCCACCAACGTGTACCTAATTGTGATTCTCGTTAGCATTGGCCTGTTCATGTATGCAAGGAAGTGAGTAGAACTTTTGTTCCAGTTTGCATTTATCGCTGGTCCCCTCTCCACTAGGATGGTGTGAGACCTTATTGCTTGATAACCAGGCATTTATATATATTCTGTGGGAGGATGTGACCATGCATTATTATACTAATTCTCATAGAAGGCCCTGAATTTGGCACTTGTAGTACCTGAATATGGTTTTCGTGTTTTATTTCTTTCTACTATTAATGCAAATCACCTCTTCTAGAAATAAAAGGAAGATTATGAGAATTTTCACTGTGCCACCTACAGCAGAGAGCTCCACAGAACTAAATTTCTACGATGACATGAAGAAGATTCGCTTGCGTCAGCAGCTGGAGATGTATTATATTGGTGAGGATCTTGTGCTCAGCATGTCGCTAAAATCGTATTAAATCATGGCCATTTAGTAACGGGTTGATTTTAAGATAATTTAGCCCCCAAGAGTGTTTAGTGCTGTGGTGCACCGGTCATCTATCTATGTGCCTTCCATATGGTCCTTTACATTCAGTGCTGTCAGCTGTTGGGGCATTATATGTATATGCCTGGGCACTTCAGGGATGGGTTGCTTGTTTCTCAGTTTGTCTTTGTGCTGATATAATGTCAGAAACTTGACATTGTCCCTTTTTCTATTTACAGCTAGGAAACATGAACAGAATAGTGACAGTGTCCAACTCACAGTGGAATGAGGGGATGTATGGACAAAGAGAAAACTATTTGGAATGTTCCTTTGTTCTGTGATTCTTAATGAACTTCAGCCATTCCCTTATAGAAAAGACCACTTTTCAATAGCTCAAATTCTGTTCCATCTTGCAGTATGTGTAAGGGATGGAAGTGGGAAGAGAAGAGCTCAGCGGGCTTTTTTCCATTAGGACATCAGAGCCCCACCTTTTTTTATTTTGCTTAATTAGTTGTGTTTCCTGATATTTCCTGGACTCTGCTGGGAGACGTTTTGCCGTAGAGTATCGCTAAAATTCATCTTCCTTCGAATAAACTAGGGAACAGTCATTTTGTTGTATGCTTTTTTTCTTCTGTAAGGTAGGTGGGTGTTAATTGGTAAGTCAACCCTCAATGACTAATCACTAACCTCCTACACTGGCTCAGAGTATTTACATGGCAGAGTGCACGGCAGCCATCTCACGGCTCCCATGTGAATTTTAGATATTATTGTCCTTTAATTAGTTGCAACATATTGAGAAGTAAAGCACAGCAGGAAACAGGAACTATATTATTGTCTACATCGGCATTTCTTCTAAAGGTCTGATTGCCACAAAAATACACCAAATAACACCCATGTGCTCAAAGAAGTCAGTACAAGGGTGTGTGCGGTGTTTATTCAATAGCATTATGTAGCAAACACAGCATATGATTGCTGTGGCTTCTGCAGTCCTATGTTATTTGGGCTACTGTTGGTGGTTGCCAAATCCACCACATGTATTGATGCATATCATGCCCTGCCTCTTGCTCTCTCATTTGCAAAACACCTATTTATCATGCAGTGGAAAATAGTGGTGAAAAACCGGTGATGATGCTCATAGCAACCAGATCTTTGCTTTTGTTTTCTGACTTGTAGATGACTGTTGAAATCTAATTGCTGATTGGTTGCTATGGACAAAATAACCAGTGATGTTTTTCTCCAATGTTTTACACCGCATGATAAATCGACCCTTAACTGTATTGTATGTGATTAATGCTATGCAAATAAGTGAGGAAGAAATGGGGCATGCCCAGCTGCACTACCCTAATTTCTCTTGTCTTTATAATGCCCTACTTTGTATGAGCGTTGTGATGGAGCATGTCAAAAACCACTTTCCCCAGCAGCATACCCCTGAACCTAATGATCAGGCAAGCATTTAATTACAATACAATATAATGAAAAAGAACCATTTTTAAAAATGATTCACACTGGGCAAACAGCACAGCCATATGTCAAAAATACTGGACCATGGCAGCTGGCCATTTAGTCTTTATGTCCTGATCATTCTCTTTTTGATGAAATACAGGTACCAGTATCCACTTAGACACAAAAGGGAAATAAAGAGAAGTTATCACAGAACAACTTCCAATGGCACAAGACCAGTGATCTGTAGTTGTTGCATAACTACAAGTTATCAATAAAAAAAGGAATGATCTAACTTCACATATATAAAAAATTGTGGGGTCCCGCAGTTAGTAAAACAATCAGCTAGACAATACGGGACTTCTCAACCATTCTACCAATTTCCTTTTCCTACCTTTTCTTGGAATCAGAGATGTTCATAATTGCACTTTAAGTAATTTATATGTGAATTGATCACTTGGTGGCACTTTACCATCCTTATTGGTGTTTTAGTGGGTTGTTAGTAAATTATCAATTAATGTTAAATGAATTATTCATGAGTTAGAATTTACCTAATATACACAATAATTAAAAGGAAAATTCATTGTGTTTTAGTTTTACTCTATTTAATGTTAACTTATTGAGGTTAAGCACTAGCACTTTGTGGGATCAATTAATGAAATAAAAATAGGGAATTCATAGATATTGGATCACGTGACAGATTAATAGTAGGGATGTAGCGAACTGCCGATTTGATGTTCGCGAACGCCGTTCGCGAACACCGGCAAAAAATGCGAACGTTCGCGGACAGTTCGCAAACTTCGAACACCCGCTAAAATCGTTAGATTCGAACGATCGAAGGATTTTAATCATTCGATCGAAGGATTTTCGTTCGATCAAAGGATTTTCGTTCGATCGAAGGATTTTCATTCGAATCGAACGATCGAAACCATTCAATCGAATGCTTTTCATTCGAACGAATGGAAATCGTTCGATTTTTAGTGGTCGAAGGAATTCGAATGGTCGAACGCGAACCCAAATTGGCGAACGTCGCGCAACGTTCGCGAAAATTTGGCGGACGCGAACGGTCGAAGTTCGCGCGAACAAGTTCGCCGGCGAACAGTTCGCTACATCCCTAATTAATAGTTGTTATTTGTTGCTGGCTATCAACTTTTTTCAAGATTTTTAATGGTTTAACTGAAAACAGATCACACAGTGATAAAATATATTCTTTTGTAACTTTTCTGATTAAGAAGACGGGGATACTTTTCTTCTTTTCTCCTATATAACTACAAGTTATGGAATGGTGAGAGATATAGTTCAATAACAGCTGGAGGCAGCAATAGAGACCAGTATCATACCATAAAATATATTTGGTGCAAGGATCTCGGATACAGAAAGGGATAGAAACTGACATTAACAACCTGTACACGAATGGCATGAACTTATAGTCCGGGTGGTATTGAACTGGTTCCTAAATCTTTCCAGTGTGATCCAGCCCCAACATAGAAACGGAAATAGAAAAAGAAACTCCGTTAATCACAACAACCCTCCACGAGAGGACTCTGGAATGTGACAGCCTAATGGAACTAAACAATTCACCCACAGCATCAGAAAATTATATTACCTTCTCCAGGAAGTAGGGATAAAACAAAAAAAGGGCTGAATAAAGAACTGTACCACTTGTCCTGTCACAGGATTGTTTGGATTCGGATCTAGTTCAGCTGAGCATTAACAATTCAGCCATGTTTTGCAAACTGTTTTGGTGATTCAAATAGATTCTGAACAGTTTACTGGATTTGATGCATCCATAAAAAGTTACCAGATGAGGCCCTGTTCCAAAGATACCCCTGCAAGAACAAGGTCTTTCCTCCACCCATCTTGACCCCTGTGCTCTTCTGTCTACCCCTACTACTAGCCCTTGTGATATATGGATGTAGTCAGGTTCAAAGTATGTGACCAATATTATGGAGAAGTCCCACAGAACAGTTAACTGGATGAAGGCAGGGCATTACTGGAAGAGAACGAAGCTGAATTAAAGCAGGTGAAACCTGGACAGATGTAGCGGGTGGGAGAGGGCCATCATCAATCGAGGAAAACCTGCCCAAGGACAGAAAGTTTAGAACTAAATGGCTGACTTGGGCAGCTGAGATTAGAGGTTCCTTTGCCTTTATTTTTGTTCTGAAAGTCAGATATGGGTTCCTTTTGGCCCCCATCCTTGGAGGGCTGTGCTTTAGTCTTACTGCTGCTTTTGATTGAGAAAAACTCCTTTACCAGGTCTTCTACTTCCCACTGCTCGGCAGAGTCTCTCTTACAGCAATGCAGCGCAGCGGGGTCTATAGGGTGGGCCTCTGTGTTGAAAACATAGCCGCCTGCCCCCAAGACGCACTCTCCATACGGAGTCACCACCAGATCAGATGTGGAGCCATCATTGTGGATAAAGTTGTCTGGATCAAACAGCAAATATAGGTACTTGATGGTTTCAGCCAGGAAGAAAGACTCCATGCGGTTATCCAGCTTGTGATCCCGTACATCTTTGATCTGTAAGGAGACACTGTATATTTACTTTTTTTTTTTTTTTTAAAGGTATATTTTATTGGTTTTACCAAAAAAGAAAACAATACAAAATAAACATTTGTTACATTAGCATTGAGTTGGTGTCATTTATAGTTTACAGAGGTGTAAAAGTTGCAGGTATTGCAGCAGAAAATTAAAGCATGGCTACACCAAGGCATTGAGTGTCCAGGGTGATGCCTGACACATCAGTTTCACCAGGGCTTAGGGCAGAGTTGGGTTACAGCTCTAGGAATTCCGGATCATACGAGGCCCCCCAGACTTTATCAAACGTCTCATCATCATCCCTGGTCTCATATGTGAACTGAATGAGGGGGAAGCTTCAATCTATTAATTGTCTCCAGCAGGCCATTTCATATTTACTTTCACCAATGGTCATTAAAGGTCCATCCCTAGGGACTGGTATCAGGATGAGTGGGTGCAGACATATTCATTCATTCAATAGACTCAGTAGATGAATAGATTCAGTTTCATTAAGTAGGAGAAATAACAGCCTGCCAGAAAGAAGTTCCAGTGCAGGCACAAATCACATGACTGGGGCAGCTGGGAAACTGACAATATGTCTAGCCCTCAATTACATTGAGTAGGAGAAACAATAGCCTTTCAGAAAGCAGTTACACAGTGCATCACTGGCTCTTTCTGAAAGCACATGACCAGGTACAATGAGCTGAGATGGCTGCCTACACACCAATATTATAAATCAAAAAAAAAAAAAGAACTTGTTGGTTCAGGAATAACATTTTATATTGTAGAGTGAATTATTTGAAGTGTAAAACAGTGTAATTTAGAAATAAAACGACACCATAAAATCATTACAGAATCCCTTTAAAGATTCCATATAAACCCTGCTCTAGAACAGAAAAAGTTGTACTAAGATGGACGTACCGTTGCAAATCCACAGTCCACTTTGCTTATCCTTTCAATGGACTCCACAGCATCTCTTCCCAGCTCTAACAGAATTGGATCTCTGGTTGCCTTGTACAAGTACATAGCACTCTCAATCAACTCTGCAAGATATAACAGGAACACATCAGCGTTAATCAATAGGGTTACCCGGTGCCTGTTGTATTTTGGCAAAGGGTCCAAAGGTGTACTGAAATGATGCCATGAAGTGTCACCCGAGGCGGTAATAAAGACTAGGGTGATAATCATAGATTGTGCTAAGAATTAGAAATAAACTGGTTGCACAATGAGATTGTCTCCATTGTGCAGCACTTTATAAAAAACAGTCCCATGTACTTTCCACAGACTAACCTGGCCGGAGGGGATAGCCCTCTCTTTTCTCCACTGTAAATCCCTGAGGAATGCTGTAAAATTCTGGTAACCCACCAAACTGCTTCCAAACTGTGTAATAATTGTGGAATGATCTCATGGCGCTTCCGATATCTCCCACTAAACTCTGTGCAGGAATGACATGAAATAGAGCTTGCATTATTCTGTGTGGCTTTTTTTTTTTCTTTTTTATTGAATGTTTTCAACAAGTACATACATTGTATCTCCATATATTTCTCTTAGGATTAAGGTCAAATATTAACTATAAAGCTAACATAAAATAAAAAAAAAAACAAAGAAACTGTAAATAAACATTTAACAGCAATATATCTCCCAGGGTATTTACTATTCATATTCCAAATGGGTGACCTATAAATAATGCATGGTTGATCTTAGTCAACCAAAGTTGATAAGCTTCCCATATCATTCTTTTCCCTGTATGTCTTTTTTTTATTATTTCTCTTTATTTTAATTTTTCATATATACTTTCTCAAAGTATAACCATGCAGTATTGGATTATACTTTTAACAGTAGTTATACAGTAAGAAAAATAGTAAAAAATAAAATACAAAACAAATCAATGAAATAACACAAATCATAACAAATCAAAAGTTTTCAACCCTCATAGCCTAGATTTGCGTGTATGAGTGCTTTAATATAGAAATATTTCTGACCAGACCTTGCATGGGATGGTGCTGTGAATGCTTTACATATGGCGAAAATAATAACCCAAAGTTTTTGGGAGTTTCTAGCTTTCAGAACTGCCTGAATGTCACTGTATTTGTGGGATTATCAATACTGGTGTTTCTGTGTTCCTAAGATTCCAATATTTGTCTATGAGATTCTAGGGAGTCAGACGTTAAGGCTGAGAGATAAGAGATTGAGTGTAAATGATCCACTCTGGATATCATTTGCGATATTGTTAAGGATGGGGATAGCCAGTTAAGTGCTATTGACCATTTAGTGGCTGCTAATAGTTGAGATAGTTGCTGGTTTTATAATTTCATGAGTTTTCTGGAGGGAAGGCAAAGTAGAGCAATTTCCTGATCTGGGGATAGTTGTGTGTTAAAGATTTGAGATGCTATTAAAAATGTAATATAATAGATCTGATATAGAGAAGAATCTTTTCTTAAATTAATTGAAATGAAATATATGTGATGATATTTAGTAAAAATGAATTGATCTTTGTTACCTGTAATCCTGGCCAAAAGGCCTCAAGTGACTGGAAAACTGGCATAGTGACCGTGCCTTTGTACATCTGAACCCACACATACCAGTCATCATATTTGGTGAAGTTCCGGATGGCCTTGTTGTATTCTGAAACAGAAGGACATCTTTGTCAGATCCATCAGTGAAAGAAGATTTCTTTGCTACATTGCCTTGACTTGTTAAAATACAATATTTTTGGCAAACCACAGTATCAGCAGCAAAGCAAGGCAAAATGTATTTCTTACCAAGAAACATAGACATTAATTCTTCGTCCTGCAGCAGGATAGCGCCTTTAACCAGATATTCAAAATAAGAATCAACACCAGCCCCAATTCCAGCATCTTGAGCAACCCACTTGGACGTCATGACGTCTACATGGTTTCCTACCTTGAAAAAACAGTAGAAATTCACAATAAACATCTGACTGTATAAAAATGATTTTGGCCAAACCCATACAATTACACAAAACAAATATTTGCACATCGTATAGATATTTCATCTTGGATCCACTAGCAGATCACACTGGCAGGTTTAAAGGCAAAAAGGGTGAACGTTATGGATGTGAGTCTTTCCTCAACTTCATCTGCTATGTTTCTCTTTAGTGTGTTGAGTGAAAGCAAACCAAACAGACTCAAAAGGTCAAACTAACAATCATTTATTACAGTCTTACAACTGGAAGTCAGTGGCTGCTTTCTGTTCTGAAAAAAAGGGCTATAAATTACAACTGCAGTTTGGTTGTGTAGAAACATTAGTCAACAAAATATACAATTTCACACATATTCTTGTATCCAGCAGTCACTCACCAGCCCAATATCAGACCTGCTCTCCCATAATCCTTTGAGGGCCCTTCTTGCCACAATCTCAAACTGTGGATCTCCTGTAAGGCGACTGAGAGTGGCAAACTCCACAATAAATGTTCCTATGCCTGCTGTGCAAGTCACAGGGGTCTCTGTAGGGTTAACTCCTCTCAGCAGGTTGACTGTCCCATAAGGCATCCCTGTGGCTGTGTCAAACGCTACAGGAGGAATAAAAAGGATACAAAGAGATCAATTATGTTATTTGCATCAACTGTGCAAAATGGTATTACTGTTCTACAGTACAACTTCCAGCATCCTCAGCTAGTTGCAAAAATTCTGTCTATTGGGAATTAGAAAGTATGCCTTAAGGATCTTACATCTGATCTCAATCTGTAGGTGGGGCTAGCTCATTCTCAAGGCAGTTATACTGCACGATTTAAAGGATAAGTAAACCTTTTCAATAACCGAATGTAAAATTGATGAGGGTGCTATTCTAACTTTTGCAATGTACATTCATTACATACATTCAATGTACTTATTTCTAAAAAAAAAAAAAAAAAAATTAGAAACCTTTCACAAATCTTTCCTAACCAGAAGAACACCAGACCAGGCCTATCTTTCTTTTAGAATGGTCTAAAAATGATCAGCAGGTGGCGCTGTTGTAAGAAAATGATTCTATGTTAAAGGAATTGTTCAGTGTAAAAATAAAAACGAGGTAAATAGGCTGTGCAAGATAAAAAATGTTTCTAATATAGTTAGTTAGACAAAAATGTAATGTATAAAGGCTGGAGTGATTTGATGTATAACTTCCTGCTTTTCAGCTCTCTTGGTTTACACTGACTGGTTACCCTGGTTACCAGGCAGTAGCCAATCAGAGACTTAAGGGGGGGGGCACATGGGTCATATCTGTTGCTTTTGAATCTGAGCTGAATACTGAGGATCAATTACAAACTCACTGAACAGAAATGTACCATGTGGCCCCCCTTCAAGTCGCTGACTAGCTCAGAGTTATAGAGCTGAAAAGCAGGAAGTTGGATTCTGGCTGTTTTATTAGACATCTGTTCACTCCAGTCTTTACACATTACATTTTTGGCTAACTAACTATATTAGAAACACTTTTTATTTTACACAGCCTATCTATTTACACAGTTTTTATTTTCACACTGAACTATTCATTTAACAGTAAATGTATCCTTTAATATCTTGGAATTAAAAGAAAATAGATAATGAATGTACATTCCAAAAGTTCTTAGAATAGCATCCTAATCAATTTTACATTCATTTATTATTTTAAAGGTTTCCTTAACCAATAAGCAGGTATTTCTTGATCCTAAAGGAGAAACAAACCCGTAACATAAAAAAACCCTACCCCCCTACCCTTAGTAGACCCTCCTCCCTTCTCCGAAAAATTTTCGGAAATTTTCTTGACTTTCGGCGCATGCACAGTTTTTGGGTACCGGAAAATGACTCCAACTGTGCATGCGCGAAAATGTAGGTCTGCTTCCGAAGTTTAACAAAGAAAAGAAGATGGCTGGAGTGAACTGTGGGGGACAGAATCTGCACCTAGGGGTAAGTAAAAAGTTAGGGATATTTGTTTGTTTCTCCTTTCAATGGAAAATGTTTCTCATGGAACTGCAGCAACCCATGAGAATATATTCTACTAGTAAAATAAATAAATACAAAGCGTGCATAACGGGTATAGATTCCCTTTAGAATGTAACTCTCCAGCTTTGCTAACCTGGAAGAAGTTTGCGAGCAGCCTCTTCTGCCATGCGAAGTAAGGGACCAGTGCAAGGCCATCCCGGTTCCAGTTCCAAGCCGGCTCTTTTGGAGAGAAGGTGAGCGGATAGGAGACCACCCACCACTGAACAACAATATGCACACTGTTAGCAGTATATGCAGGTGAATATATACACATCATACCAATAATAGAAGAACTAAGCATCTGGAAAAAGGAGACACAGGGCACAGAACAGCAATTTAGACAGTTATGGGATCTATTATGTTAAAGTCATACTCTGCCATTCCCCCAAGAGTTTGTGAAAGCTTGGGGGGCGGAGTTATGAGTCATAACTCTGAGTGACAGAGTAAAACTAACCTCGGATGTTGGTCTCGAAGACTGAGGCGTTGACATCGATGTCGAAATCCAAAGTGTCCTGCAGAACATTCACTACTCTCTGGAACTCGGTGATATTCCCAATTATCTGTCAAGATCAGAAAGGACAGTTACACATAAGAATTGCAAGCCAGCTGCAAGCAAACTGAAGATGCCATTGATCATTTATTGGGCCCTTGAGGGGCTATTTTGGGTCTCTGTACTTGAAATGTCAGGGCCTGTTTTGAATCTTAGTCCAGACCAGGCAAATACCTTGCAGCAATATCCTTGGAATGGAGGCAGTACTGGAATTCTACAGTTCTCCAGGCCCTATCTGATGTAGATGGCTATGGTTATGAGCTAGGTGCATTTATGTGCAGCACAGCTAATGGGGCAGCAGGGGCAGTGAGCAATGTCAGCAATAACTTTGCAGGAGACTCACAACAATTGCCTATACTGCCCCACACAGGGCAGGACTGGGAGGAAAAAGCAGCCCTGGCAAAAGTATCAAAGCAGCCCATGTATTCACATGCATGCAAAGCATGATATATACAGTATTTCCAACCCCAAGATTAACTAGAACTAGTGTTTATTAATAGATATTTTAAGAGGCCATTACCATATAATCCCTAGCAATATTATACACCCTATGTGCTGGAACCGGCCCTTGCAACAAATATCTCACCCTAGTTTCTATCACAACCATTCTATCAGATGGATTAGTAGCCATATACTTACAGTATATTCTAAATTTCCCTTTGTGTGCCCCCAGCTAGACCATGCACCCTGGCAGATTAGAATTACCTTGTGTGTCACAGGGCAAAGTGTGGCATATTTAAGAGACTAGGATGCCTTATGCAATTAATGTTACATATCACAGTTTTCCATATACAGGCTGAAGTGATTGTTCTGAGCACGGATCCTCCTGTTGCTAACATACCTAACATTAGCATAAGAGATTGGGTATATAGCAACATACTCTAATATTACTAACTAATTCCTGGTTCCACCCATATGCCAGTACTGGCTTGTGCACTAACAAATGTAGGAATCGTCTTAGCTGTGGCTGTTACAGACTGCTCATTTACATTTCTTAAGTGAATGGCTCATTTACATATTAAAGGCAGACCTAATTTGCATTTTTAGGTGAGCAGGCTATTTACAATTTAAAGCAAGCAGTCTATTTGCCCAAACCCACAGATTGCCAGTCCAGGCCTGGCCCCACATGATAGTTTCATCAAGTTCAACCCCCACCACATGATACTCAGCTCCCTACATACACACACTGATTTACCTTCACATAAATTATATATACCCATAACTATACTAACTATAGAGTTTAGTTCCACTATAGCCACATTCCAGCCTCACTGTCCTCACTGTGAAGAACCCCCTACGTTGCTTCAAATGAAAGTTCTTTTCTTCTAGTCTAAAGGGATGGCCTCTGGTACGGTGATCCACTTTATGGGTAAAAAGGTCCCCTACTATTTGTCTATAATGTCCTCTAATGTACTTGTAAAGTGTTATCATGTCCCCTTGCAAGCGCCATTTTTTCCAGAGAAAACAACCCCAACCTTGACAGACTACCCTCATAATTTAAGTCTTCCATCCCACTAACCAGTTTAGTTGCACTTAGTCTCTGCACTCTCTCCAGCTCTGGTGCTATGCAGTCGAGCAGATATCTTGGAAGATTCATACATACATATTATACAGTTATTCCATGTACATAATAAATGAAATGCTCGCTTTGGAATAACTGCTTACCAGTAATGTGTCTAATGCATCAATCAGTGTCAAGGAGAAGCTGCAAAACAAAAAAAGCAAACTTCAATACAACTTTTGTACCCCTTCCCTTTCTACCCCAACCCAACAATAATTTTTGCTTTTCCTGCACTCATATTGTCCAGTTATTTCCATATATCATACAGGACTGGCGATAGTACCATATTATGATAGTCTAAAGAAGTGCACTCCAGTCAATGAATGTAATACCATAAGGGCCACTCCTTAAAGGGCAAGTCAACACCTAAATAAAAATTTGCCAAATAAAAGAAAACAGTATTCTAAGAAACTTTGCAATATACATTCATTACAAATGTTCTATGGTTTTAAAGTTATTTGTATATGTATTACTACTGAAATCAATGTTTGTCTGTCCCTTTCTATTCTCTGCCCCGACGACTGAGAATAGAAAGACAAGCAGTATATTGGAAAGTTGCTTAGAATTGTGTTTTTTTATTAGGCAAAATTTTATTTTGGGGGTGAATTGCCCTTTTATTATGTACTCATACATGCAGAGGTTGAACCATGAAGATTCAAATGCTTCCAACAGATCTCACAGTTAGATATGCACCTATCCAGCCAAGACTGTGTGTTCCCTAGTAAAGTTATAGGATCCCTTATGCGGAAACCCATTATCCAGAAAGCTCAGAATTATGGAAAGGCAATCTCCCATAGATTCCATTATAATCAAATAACCCAAATTTTTTTTAAAACAATTTCATTTTTCTCTGTAATAATAAAACAGTACTTTGTACATGAGCCAAACTAAGATAGAATTAATTCTTATTGGAAGCAAAACCAGCTTATTGGGTTTATTTAATGTTTACATGATTTTCTAGTAGACTTAAGGTATGAAGACCCAAATTACGGAAAGATCCATTACCAGAAAAACCCAGGTCCAGAGCATTCTGGATAACAGGTCCCATACCTGTATTTTAGTTAGCCTAGCTACCACAAAGTGGTTTGGAAGCCAGAATGGCAAATGAATAGGTGAGGGCCACTATTTATATAAAAAAAGGAAAGTACTCTTACAGAGCCTCAGCTTATTTTGCTGTGGTCAGTGACCCCCAACAACATTACAAACTGCAAAGTGGAAAGAGACAGAAAAAAAAAGACAAATAATTCAAAGGCCATAAAAATTAAAATGAAGCCCAATAAAAAAAATGTATCTATGACATACTAAAAATTTAATGTAAAGGTGAACTTCCCCTTTCAAAACTCTAATATGTTTAGCGATAATCTTCTCCTTATAAGAAAATGTAATCACCTTCCCCAGGTATCTTGTCCATCACAGGTCAGGGGCCGCAGTTCATCATATGGGAAGGCGTGGTCCAGGTAGTTATTGTAAGCGTGATAAAACATGGATTTCACCCGATCCCTGGGGGGCAAGATCAAACGGGTTAAAACATCTGCTCATATAATTGAATGACACGGTTTCACTTCATTCTTAACAGAACAACACAGACATTTGCATGGTTTTACTGGCACATTTTTAGTTCACCTTTTAGGGTTAGTTTACACAGGGCGTTTTGGGGAGATTTGGTCACCTGGAGACTAATCGCCTCGTTTTTGCGGCGACCAATATCCCCAAACGCCTTCCCTGTTCCTGCGCTGGCTAAAATAAAAACAAAAAAAAAACACAGGCGCTAATCACACACCGCGATTCGTTTTCCGAAGTCGCACGAAGTTTCCTCGTGAGGCAACTTCGGAAAACGAACCGCCGCGTGTGATTAGTGCCGGCATTTTTTTATTTTAGACGCTGCAGGAACAGGGAAGGCGTTTGGGGAAATTGGTCGCCGCAAAAACGAGGCGATTAGTCGCCAGGCGACCAAATCGCCCCAAAACGCCCTGTGTGAACAAACCCTTAGGTAACTTATTATGTTATAGAACGGTCAGTTCTAAGCAACTTTTCACTTGGTTTTCACGATTTATTTTTTATAGTTTTATAGTTATTTGCCGTTTTCTTTTTTAAATGGGCATCGCTGACCCCTTCTAAAAAAAACAAATCCTCTGTAAGGTTACAAATGTATTGCTATTGTTACTTTTTTATTGCTGATCCTTCTATTCAGTCCCTCTCCTATTCATATTCCAGTCCCTTATTCAAATCCATGTATGGTTGCTAGGGGAATTTGGACCCTAGTTACCAGATTGCAAATGAAGAGCTGCTGAATAAAAAGCGAAATAACTCAAAAACCTTCAATAACAAAAAAAAATAAAACCAATTGCAAATTGTCTCGTAATATCACTGTCTATATCATACTAAAAGTTATCTCAAAGGTGAACAACCCCTTTAACATACTCAAATCCCCCTGCAGCCCACCAACCTTTATGAACTACAATTCCCAGCATCCTCCAACAGATGAAGGAGTCGTACATGTGAGTCACATGAGAGACAGAGGAAGGCAGAGGGAGAGTTGGCAAATAGAGTGGGATTGAAATTGGGGAGAGAGAGAGAGAGAGAGGCCCTTTAACTTCATATATAAAGACTGGAGTCTGTGCTACAAATCCTAATATGTCAGAGCTATTAAAATCCAATGGCAATGGGTTAAGCAGCTTCACCTGTACTGCACCATTTCGTCCTCCGTGAACCTTCTGTCCCTGGCATGGCAGCCTGGCAGCAGGGCACCAAGGATCCCTAAATAAAGCGGGTACAGTATAGTGACCATGAGCCACCAAGTCACAGTCTCCTCTCTGTCACAACATACTCATACAGCCGGCTTCCTGCTGGAATGATACACCTCGCGCTCTGATTGGCCGTCAGCCGCAGCAGCTTCCTGTTTGGCTGCTGGAGTGATACACCTCGCGCTCTGATTGGCCGTCACCCGCAGCAGCTTCCTGTTTGGCTGTTCAGCATTGGTTGGTTGGGAGAATGATGACACATTTGCAAAAAAGCTGAAGCCACCATATTTGTTTCTGGAACTGTGCTTGGTCTGAATCAGCTTAGGCATTTGTTTGTGCCACAAAAAATAAATGTGTGTGGTGTTTTAGTAGCTGTGGAAACGATATGCGGCTCTTGTCCAGCCCTCCCACTGCACTTGCAAACTGCAAGAGGCATTCTTGATCAATCATGAGAATTGTAGTTTTTTAGCAATAATTTTTTTTGACTGAAAAAAAAAGGCTATATTTTTGGGGGGTTTCCCTATAAATAACATTTTTACTGGCCAGGTGCCAAGTTGGCAACCCTAGTTGGCACTTTGTAAGAAAATGGGCATGGGAGTGTTACCTACCCAGGTATTTAAATAGAAAAGCAGACTTTTCTTTCCAGAAAAGCCACCTTTTCTGGAAAGAAATACCGGCCTTCCTATATATTTATATTTTTTTCCCTATTAATAACATTGGGATTAGTGATGTCCAGGCCAGCCTGATAACCGTGGGTCGGGCCAACCTCGCACTCCTCTCGCACCTCGTCTGCCACCTTCAAATGCTGGCTTCCGGGTTTATAGCTGTGCGCCTGCTCGCCACGCCCCCTTTTTTACGTCATTGCCGGGGGTCTATAAAAGGTACCCGGAAGTCGGATGTGGGCGCAGGTGGAGGGAGGGAGGGTTTTACCTGACCTGCACATCACTAATTAGGATCAACCATCATTTTTACCGGCCAGGCCAGTAAAATACCGGCCAGGTGGCAACCCTAGCGGTTGAGCATAAATAAGCCGATTGAAACCACAAATGTATGATAGTGTGCGTATTTCGGTCTGTAGTTTTCTTTTCCCAACATGCATTTCTGTTTTTTCTTGTTCCCCACAATTCCACTCGGAAGAAGTTTGGTAAAATTTGGTGAAAAAAATGCCAAGCGGAAAAGCAATTTACATGCAAAATGTAACCATACTGATCGTCAATACACAACGTAATTATGTCACCAGCATGCAATGCCGTATATACGTGAGAGTTTGGCCGCAATATTGAAATTGAGAATTTCAGTGAAGTATTTTTTCAAACCTGCGGATCCAATACAGTTTAATAATAAATACTGGCGTTGCGTGGGAATGGCTATAATGCCTATTCTATTATATTCGATAGGGCTTCATTTTGTACGTATTTACGCTCGGCTGAACGTTTCTAAGAACACAACGTAAAAACGGCACGTGTGAAAAGGAGAGATGATGGACTTAACGGTCTGCATAAGTGAATGAATACGGCCTCTTTACTAAAGGGCTTCATATCAATTTAAATAAACACTTGCTGGAAAGTTAGCTATTACAGAATATTAAGCTGTTAAACTATAACTCCCAGTGTGCCCTGATGCCAGATATAGAATGCTTCTATTAGGCAGCAACAGATCTTGCTGCAGTTGCAGAATGGTATCACACGCACATACACCCGATTATACAGGGGCCACCCAGCGGAATGCCAGGGCTCAGGATGCCACCCAGTCCGCTTTGCTGGCTCATTCTAAATTTTGGTGAGAGTCCCACTGAGGTGAAGGAACAGAACTGCTATGCTGGTAAGTAATCCTTACTGTCATTATGACATAAATGCTTGCTTGACAAAGGGGTTACCCACCATCCGCAATAAACGAGCAAGGGTTCTCCCTGCTAGAAATACCCATGTTGTGCCGGTGATTCTTTACCCCTTCACATTGAACTCGAGGTTGCCAATACCTCTTTCATCGAGCACCGGGGATACGTAAGGACAGGATAACCACGGTGTGCGAGGGTAATCCCCTTTTTTTAAATAAATAATCACCAACCTGTAGTGAATGTTACCTGCCCCCATCTTTTTCCCCATCTGTTCGCAAGCCATGCATTCTAAGCAGGTGAAAGGGAATATCGGTTTGTCTCGGAGCATGATCCTGTCCAACCGGTGGCCCGCGGGCTCCCCCCTTGTGTGGCCCTGTTGTGTCTGTTTACCATGTGTAAAATTGAATAGGTATTCACTACAGAGATTGACTGGCCCCTACATTGTTTAAACCTCAAATTCAGACTGTAACCCCCCCTCTATTGTTCACACCTCAGTTCCAGACTGAAACTGCCCACATTGTTCACACCTTATTCAAAATGCTAATGGGGCACCAGCAATTTGTCAATGTATGTAGTACATGTTAGAGTGGCCCTGATGGGTTTCCCTGCCTCCTGCTCTGTTCTACCCTATGCTCCCTGGGTGTGCCAAACTCTGACTGCCCTATTGTCCTTGGGTGTGCCATACTCTGCCCCATGCTCCCTGGGTATGCCAAACGCTGCCTTCCCTATGCTCCCTGAGTGTGCCCTGCTCTGCCTATGAAACATAAGCCTGCTATTTTGTTCTGGGAGTTTGTTAGCATTTGAAAAGGATTGTTAGGGGTCCCTAAGTTGTTTAATCATTTGCTGGGGTGTACTGTTTTATCAACAGGGGAGGAGGAAAAATGCAGCTCCTGGTAACTTTAAGAGCCAAATTTCCGTTTTTCAACCGGGAAATTCGGCTCATCTAGTGCACAGAGCGCAATTGTGGCAAAACGAAGGCAGGGCCAAATTGGGCAGGATCGCCCCTGTATATGGATTTATGGGTATGTCTTAATATGACAACTTTTTTCACATATGAGTGATATCCCTGCAGTGAGAGTTGCTCTGGCTTTGTCTCTGTGCTACATCAGCATATTTTCCTCCCTTGCTAATAATTCGAGGTTGTGATATACCTCTAGGCTGTGCTTTTGTAGCTTGGCGATAACCAAGACCAAAATCTTGGTAAACATCCTGGGAAACATGGACAGCCTAACAGCAGACAGGTGAATTGTAGGTGATGATGACCTATTGTAAACCACTGGTACATGCAATAGGCATCCTTTAAATTGATGGTACAAAGCCATTCTCACAGACGTATTGCTGCCTTCACAGTTTAGATTGATTCCATCTTCAAACTCTGAATCTTCAACGGTCTGGTTCAGCTTTCAAAATAGGCCTCATCTCACCTGAAGCCTTTCTTGTTAGGAAAAGAGTGGCATAAAATCCTTTCCCCCTCTCCTCTGTCTGAAAAGCAGTATGTCTCTTACTGTTCTCTGCTCAGGTGACTGACTTTTAAAACAATGTAGCAGAAGCCTGTAAAGAAGCAGGCAAGGCTAGCAGTCTAAGTAGTCACACAGGCATGGCCTGATTTACACTCGGGGCCCCCCCCCACCATCCTAAAAGTGTGCACACCTTTGGTCCTTCATCCTCATGCTGTGGTGCCTCCAATGGATGCAGGCCTGGATTTCCTTCTTCGGTTCCCCTATGCTACATGGTCCCGCCTAGCTCCCTCCTTCCCACGGAAATGTTGTTCAGATCATTAATATCACACAACATGCGAAGTCTTTTACCCAATTTTTCTTTTATTTTAAGAATGGTTCCTTAAAGAAAAAAACCCTCTCCCAATAAAGACTTGTTTTTTAATTTCGATGGCAAATTCAGTGGTTCTCCTTGATACCATACTGAATGGTAACCAAAATAATTTTATAAGGGAACAAAAGGACAATAATGTAGTTGAAAATCATAACATTTACACTAATTTCCATGTTTGTCGCATTTTACTGATACAGGCAATCATTTACTGGGCCGCCAATATTATATTTTGTGTGGGCTGTAATGTTCGTAGATTAGAAAAAAAAAAAAAAATGTAGAAAAGTATCAATAACACCAAAAACCGAACAAGTATTCATTTGAAATGGAATATCTATCATTTCTATCTGGTAGATCAGCTGTGGTATTTTCAGACATTATATACTCACTAGGTGAGTGTCACATGTAAATGCACAGAAGACATTTTAATTTTCTGGTGTTTCTGGCCTTTAAAACAAAACAGTAAAGAAAAAAAAAAGAAACAGAATAAATGTTTGCCTAAAGACAGTGAGAAGATGCCGGGGGAATCTCTATAGTGCATTAAAAATACAAGTGCAGCCCAACCGCATTTATGGGATTGAAAAAAAAAAAAAAAACAAAAATGAATCATTACTAGCAGAATTTTAGCAAGCAGCATTCTCATTCCTCACTATCAAAAAAAAATCAACAAAACTTTCTAAAGCCCTACAGATTTCACTTCTACTACCAGGCCCGTGAAGTCTTCTGTTGTAGACCACTTTGACAGTAAAAGGTCAAATACATACTGTATATTTCTCTTTGTTACACCATGATTGTGTGTGCGACATCTTTAAGGACATGGCAGATTGAAATCCAGTGGGTTTCTCGGCAAAGACCATGTGTATAAAGTCATAGTGGAAAGTCTTATGTAGTTCCTGGAATGATAATATGATAAACATCAGATCTGATTTCTGAGGTTCACACTGTAGGGGAACGAAGTACCTCTTTTTCTATGATAAGCACATCATCGTTTTGAAAAAGATTAGTATTTAAACATAGGAATGACCGCTTTTTATGCAGAAAAAAATGCCATATTAAATATCAAATTCAAAAGTATACATTTCATTTTCCCTTGCTCTGTAGGCACAGATTGGCCATAATTTACTAGAAATTAAGTATACAAAAAGTTATGTTGTAGATCATTCTCTACATATCATGCCGTAGCCATTAAGATAAACCGTACAGCGTCAGTGTACCATTACCGCAAGTACAACAAGCCAAAAAAAAAAAAAAGCCCAGAACAGAATAGCTACAAACACAGAGGCAACAGAATACAATGGAAAAGTAGAACATTTCTCACGGGGATAACATGACAGTTCTTGATGATTAAATACTGCTCTATATGTATTGAAAAGGAAGAGAGAATCCAGCAAACACTTAAATAAAACAGCAGAACAATTTGCAGATAGTCTCCACAATGCATATTTTTTTGCTATCAGGACTGTCCTTAGTGGCAACATTTCAAGTCACATTTCAAAGAAAAAAAAATTCTTATTAGAACAAACACAATTTTAAGAGCAAAAATAACAACCACTTTCTGTGCCAAGGAACTACAATGCCCCCTACTGGCATTGAAAGACTGAAGAAGCTACAAAAGAGACGCTACAAAATAAGCGGCTAACAAATCATGGCAACAAAGGCGAGAAAACGGAAAGACCCAAGCCTCAGCACTACATTTTTTTTTTTTTGGAAAATACTCGTCATTATAAAAGTATAACAACAGAGTGTCTTTGCTTTGAGGCCGATCATGTCCTTGTTCAGCCCTGCAGTCTGTCCGCAGCACATGCAGTTTGCATGCCTTTGCCAAGCTCTGTAATGTCAGAGCCCTGTACAGTCTTACAGAGGACCAGCCAAGATCCACATTGTATGTTCCTCATGTTGAGCAGTAGAGAGCTATTTGCTCCACTTTGCCAAGGTCCATCAGGAGCTGTTTGATCCGATGTTTGAGCTGAGGAAGCCGTGCAAGGGGTTCCGGAGGCTCTAGTTCTCCTGTGTAGTCCAAGAAACTCTCTAGCACTGCAGAAAAACAAGAGAGAGTCCATTAATAATGTAGGAAAGCATGTTAAAGCAAATAATTAATTTGTTTAGAATACAATCTGGAACCGTGAATTTACATTGTATGTACAATGGAGCTACAACATAGGGATTTGCCCTGTTTATTACTTATTTCCAAGTAAAGGAGTAAATGTCAAAAATAAGTTTGTCCTCTTTTGAGAAGACTTGGCAAATTGGAAAGGTCAGCTACTGAGAAACACGGTACTTTGTGTAATGGGGCCTGACCCACACGTAACTCCTGCTACAATTCTATAGTCACATTAACCACCATCTATGCTGTACCCTTGTCTCTACTATCCTCAAGAAATGTCTAAAACCAACACAACTGTCACCAACACCTATTTTCATACAATTAAGAAGCTCTGATATTCTCCGTTCTCTAGCAAGATATAGTAAGTATTGCCAGTAAGGTAGTCTCAAGAGATACAAGGAGTTAGAAACATGCTGCATATTACCGTCAAGTTCCTTCTCAATAAAATCCATCCGGTGAGTGACTTCGTCCTGCAGAGACTCCAAATGTGCCAGTAAGTTGAGTTGCCACTGTATCTGTGAGCTGACCCCATCGTCGCTAATATCAATCGGCTGAGGATGCGTGGCTTCTTGAGGAGGGTTCCTCTTGGACAGGCATTCTCTTACCTGCTTAAGTACAGTGGTTATGAATTAGAAAACAGCTGGAATGTATATGGATGAATTAGTAGTACAACTGCAGAAGAATATAGTAACTGTAAACAGTAGTGGCTGTAACTCCAGCACCGACGTGCATTTCACGGCAAAGAAATTCAACTAAACTTGATGACTATGAGCACTATTTATCACCATGACCACTCTGAAGAACTTTATTTCTTGCAACTTTTGCGCATGTCTACTCATACAATACAGTACACGTTAAGACTGCAAACAAGCATCCAAACAACCCACACTGCAGGAGTTAAGTTTTAACTTCAAGCCAAAAATCATACACAAATACAATATATTGTGTTAGATACAGAAATTCAGAGATTGACTAAAATATCCTTGACTCAGTTTATGGGGCTACAAATCCACAAAGTGTCAGCTCTTGTCTCGCGGTCACTCGTAGCAGACAAATGCATTGAGTATGTTTTCAAGATAATATAATTCATACACCCAATGACTCACCTTACAGTAATTATGCTTTGATTCACTCTCAGTTTTTATTAGCTCCCTGTCCAACTCCCACCCAAGTCTCTCAGCAATTGAGTCTTCCCTGTTCTGCCGTATTCGCTCCACTCCGCCATCCAACGCCGAACTGCGTGTTTCCACAACCAGTCTCTGTTCTACTGCAGGGTAATAGGTCCTAGGTTTTTGGTAACAGTGTTCACTTGTGATGTAAGATTCCTCCACAGAAGGAATGGGGGAGGGCCTGTCCATGGCACCGTTGTAAGTCCTGTGATTTGTGGAGTCACCTTTGCACGAGTTTTCCTCCAAGATGCGCTTGATGTAACATTTGTCATTCACTGCTTGCTGTTTCCAAGGTTGGCCCCAGAATTTCAGGTCTGGATGCTCTTTGCTTCTGTTAAGACAACAAAAGGGATCAAGATGCCGTATGAATACGAAGAAATAGGGAGCATAAAAACGTATCTATTGTAATTTTATGCATCTAAAGAGCTGAAATTGTATCCTTTATTATATTCTTAGAAAACATAGGAATTCTGTCTGGGTGAAAGTCTGGTAAAAAGGCAAAAATTTAATTTACTGATCTGGAAAGCTCTGTCAGTCAACAGAACAGATACTTAAAAATATATAAATTAATTATGTATGTATGTATTTATATATCTCTCTCTCTCTCTCTCTCTATATCTATATATCTATATATCGAACAGAGAATAAAAGCACTCATGGCAACTGTTCATTTCAAGCAACTTTTTACTACATATCAGCAAATTCAGATATTTACATGTTTCGATCGACTACAGACCGTTGCATGGTTAATTATATTCCCTTTAAAACAAAATATATCTTCCATACAAAAGTTCATTATATGGACAGCTGCTTTCTCATGTTTCTGAGGTTCTTGAGGGTTTAAAATTGGGCAGCAAAAATTAAACAAAAATGGAAGAGTCCACACAAATTTGTGTATTGAATCAAACACCCACTGAGCTCAAGTTCTTTAAATGTATGTAACTATATTTTTCAGTTGAAAACTATGGATCTGATGCATATTGGTATACTGCAAATGTGTGTATTTCTCTCCTTGTCTGGCTGCACCCGGAATCATTGTTTCCGCTCGCAGACATGGCTGATTTCACAACATTTTGCATTATGTGCCAAAATCTGCCCACAGTTGAAAGGCAAGGGGAGCAGCAGTGCAGCAGATTCTCAACCTGCGTAGAATCCGCATTGCTAAACATCATCTGGCCCTAGCCTAAAATGCTCATTCATTATTATTTCATTTCCAGGTATAAAAAGAGTAAAACAGTATAACGTACTGTAAGATACTCATCTTCAACTGCAGTCCATGCAGAACCTCAATCACTCGCTGTACATCCCCTAGAAGCTGATGTGTAGCCACAATTTTCCTTGCATTCTGATGAGAGTAGTTTTCCTCCAGACATGACAAGCCATGCATATGTCCCTTGTCCAGCCAGTCCTTGTCATACCAATACTTCAGACTCAGCCTCTGACCTAAACCAAAAATAGGGCAGGTTGGTCCCACACAAATGTTGCAGTCAGACACAGCACAAACAAATACAAATCAAACTGTACCTGGTGGATCCTGGCAAATATAACATTTGTATTTCTCAGGAACGTTCTCTTCTAATAGACCCATGCAGACACCATGCTGCCAGCAAAGGCATTCTTCACACTGCATACAAAGCAAATCATGTTCAGCGAACAGGAGCACTGGCCCAGGGTCTCGGGTAAGCAGTTACAATCACTTGGGGTGGATAACAAATTGATTATTGTTAACAATTCAGTGTTCTATATACCACTTTGGCACATGGGAAAAAATAACCCACTACTTGCTGTGAAAATGGGATAGCTCTAGATCTGTTGTTGCTTAAGAGTCTGCAGTGCTGATGTGTCAAATGGCCACACGGGTTTCCTTTCACATTTGGGTTGGTGGCAGATTGGTAGATTAGTTGCCCAGCGACAAATCTTCTCTACTGTGGATGATTTATCTTCGGAAATTGCTTTCCCGCCAGCAAGAATACTAATCGCTTCGGATTTTCGAAGTCGCCCAAAGTTTCGTCGTGAGGCAACTCGGAAATCCGAAGCAATCAGTTTTCTTGCTGGCGGGAAGGCATTTCAGGGAGATTAGTCGCTTACAGTAGAGAAGATTTGTCAATACTTCAATGCAATTTAAAGCCCTTGATCCCCCTACTTACACTATGCCAATATTCTATACAAGGCATTTCTACACACATTGTATGATCTGACCAAATCATACAAATTTCTGTTCTCTGCATTCCACATCTGTATTGCCTGAACATCAAGGACCATTTTCCTGTGTAGCCCCCTCTATAGATCATCATAGTATAAGTTCACTTTGCTTTCCTTTCTGATAAGCTTACCTGAATCATAAAATCATTCTCATCTTGCACCTCACACATGCACCTCACTATTTCACAATCTCCAGGCTCTTCCTCTAGTTCTTCATCAGCATTGGTCACATCAATCTCTTCGTTGTAGTCCTCATCATCGCTCCAAAGCAAACTTTCAGTGCAGGAATCACTCAAAGTATCCTCATCTGAAAAAAAAAAAATTTATTGATTAAAAACCTAAGGCTAATGCCAGAAGTGGCTTATTCCGCAATTTATCCATAAACTATGCTCACATCATCCTATCCTTGCTCCTACAACCAGAGCCACTACGTCGGCTCAGGTGCAGGCACATGGAGCAGATTTCCGTGCTGAAATGCATTTTGGCAGCAAAATCCACTCTGCATGCCAGCAACCATGCGGCCACATCTGGAATTAGACTTATAGGTGACAGAGAATGGAATTTCCTCTGGCTGAAGGCTAGATTACAAAGTGTGGTGGTAAACAGGGTATTTTCTAATACTATTGTTAGTAGGAGGTGTTATTGGGTCTTTACAATTTGATTTGTTTATAAATGACCCTGAGGCGAGTATTTAAAGTACTGATTATATAAAATTGTGCAAAACTATAATTCCTTGCAAGATGCAGCCACGTTGCAGAGCAATTTGACAAAATTGGAAAGATGGGCGGAAAACTAGCAAATGAGGTTCAATGTTCAAGTGCGTTATACACTTAATGATAGTGTTGGGGTGGGAGTACCCTTAATGGAGAAGGATTTCTCAATTCTAGGTAGTGTCATTAAGCGGCTACTAAACCAAATAAAGTGCTGACTTGCATAAAAAAGGCTTAACTATAGGGATAAAAACATAACTTTGCCTCTTCATAGATCCCTGGCAAGGCTTCACCTTGAATATGCATTGCAGTTTTGGGCTCCAGTACCAGAGATAATAATGAGCCACAGAGGCATGCAACCAGAATGGTGAGAGGCATGGAAACTATGAGGGTAGACTGTCACAGTTGAGGTTGTGTCTTCTGAAAAAAAAAGGTGCTTGCAATGGGGCATGATTACACTTTACAAGTACATTAGAGGACATTAAAGACAGATAGTGGGGGATCTTTTTACTCATAGAAAAAAAATCAATGCACCAGAGGCTTCCCCTTCAGACTAGAGGAAAAGAACTTTCATTTGAAGCAGCAGTGTAGGCTGTTCTTCACATTGAGGACAGTGAGGTTGTTTTATGGGTTATGAATTTAAATATTTATAAATTACAAATATCAACCCAACTTAACCATTTAGAAAAGAACAATTCACAATGAAGCAAGGCTAGCAATTAGTGCTACATTTTTCCATGAAAGGAGCTCCCCCTGTATCCCAAGCCAAACCTCACACCCAAAAAACACATCCTTACCACTTATGCTTCCTGTGTCTTTTCTTCGGCCATGATCTGTGCTCCTCAGTGGTGCACTTTTCACTTGACAGGATGGCTTAAAATCAGGACTCTGGATAACTTGTGTTTTTTTGGGAGACAGCTCTTTAGATATATCAAGGTTTTCTTCACTACCAGAAATCTCTGTGAAAGAAGAGTAGCAGGTGCTATTAGAGACATAATAAAAGTAAACCTTGATGTACTTTAAGAATGAAAAGGTATCACATCAAAATACAATATTAAGTACTTAGAATTTGTTGTGGGTACTGGGGAGCAAGAAGCAGCAATCCACAGTTGCCAAACTTCATCAAAGGGAAAAAGATATTAATTGTACTTCAAGCAGCTCAACGCTTACCTAACTTGCCTTTCTTTTTCTTCTTTTTTTTCTTTTTAGCCTTTAGATTCAATGAATCCTTAAGTTTCTCTCTCATCTTTTCTCTGTCTTTAACTGTGTAAATCGAGACAAGAAAATGACAATGTCACACAGTCCTCATAAAAAATCCCCTATAAGCTTTATAGAAAATCTAGAAGTTTTACATGTGCTATTAAAAATATTTTAATTTCCCTAACATGGGCTCAAAGTGCCGGATCTACGCCAACCTAAGTTTACTTACCACTCTCTGGCGGTTTGTCAGATTTGCTGTGTGTTTTCTGGATCTGATTCTCCTTGCTCTTCTCTTTGAGGGAAGGACGGTAAGAGTTTGAAGTATAAGAGGCATGCATTGAATGTCTTCTCTTTTCTCCTAACCTCTCCCCTTTGCCATCCTGGGGTGAACTCCGTAATGATATCTGAAGAGGAGTGTCTAGAGAGGGGAACAAATTAACCATGTAGGTAAATATCACAAGTTGATTGGTGGCAACAGGGAAGTGTTTGGAACACATTTGTTTCTATTAACCAGGGTTGAGACTGGCATATAATGTAGCACTAATATATTGGGAGAAATGTCTACACACAAACACCAACTTTAATTTTATGACAAACTGCCTATGTTGTATATTTTTAAAACTCTGTTTATAAATCAGCATTGGGTGTCTGCAGCCCACACAACATCTTTTCTACCATAACAACACTTTTGAAATTGGTAAAGCTCAACACTGCTATGTTCAGCAAGCTCTCTTGCAGGCTGGCCAGTTAAAGAGGGCAAAACCATAACCTAATGTTCTCTCATACATACTTATATACAACTCCTCAGTGACTCCTAACATCCTTTTAATTTTGCAGTAGTGCAACATTACTTCCTAAATATATTTCTTAATATATTGTGACTGGCCCCTTGACCAAACTCATGTTTTACAAAATCAAAACTGGTACCCAACCTAGCAGTTATTTTCACACCGACATCATCCAAAAGGTTTTTGAAAATTACTTGTCAACCGACCCCCCCTACTCAGAACCAAACACTTGTCCACCCACACTGTTGGTATTCTGGGGACACCAGGACCAACGCAGGTCTCTTTATGAATATGACATACACTCCCACCCAGGTGAGAATATTTAGTGCAGAGACGACAACTATAGCCAAACAAAAGGCAGTACAAGAATGGAAATGAATCTTATTTTCAGTTGTAATTTGACATTCTAACATAAAGCAAAGAAAGATTACAGAAGTGTCTTTAATCATATCCAGGTTAAAATAGTCAGCAATTTAAGTGCTTCTTGGCTTTACAGTCAACTTAAAGAAAGTAAGTGAGTGGGGCTTTTCTTCTTTAAAGGAACAGTAACACCAAAGTCTTTTAAAGTAATGAAAATATCATGTTCTGTCGTGCTGCACTGGTAAAACTGGTGTTTGCTTCAGACGAACTAGTATATGGTAGTTCATATAAACTAGGGTTGTACCGAATCCAGGATTCTGGTTTGGGATTCGGCCAAGATTCAGCAGGATTCGGATTTGGCCGAATCCTTCTGCCCGGCCAAACCGAGTCCGAATCCTAATTGCATGTCCAAATTAGGGGCAGGGAGGGAAATCGCATGACTTTTTGTCACAAAACAAAAGTAAAAATGTTTTCCCCCTTCCCGCCCCTTATTTGCATATGCAAATTTGGATTTGGTTCGGTATTCGGCTGAATTATACATGAAGGATTCGGGAGTTCGGCAAAATCCAAAATAGTGGATTTGGTAAACAAGCTGCTATGTAGCCATGGGGCCAGCCATTCAAAGCTGGAAAAGGATAAAAGGTAGAGGATAGACAGCAGATAACAGATAACCTCTGTAGTATACAATGGGATTCTTCAGAACTTATCTTATCTACTGTGTGTCTTGTGCTTGAATGGCTACCCTCATGGCTACACAGCAGCTTGTTTATATAAACTATAGTAGTCTTTCTGAAGCAAACACACAGCTTTTACCAGTGCAGGGCAATAGTACATTATATTGTCATTCCTTTAAAACACTTTTATTTTTTGGTGTTACTGTTCCTTTACTTTCACTTATTTGGGCTATTGTCTTAAAGAGAAGATGGATCAGTGATATGTGGCCAACAGATGGTAGATGGTCTGGCCAGATAACCTAAATATCAGGAGTATACAGCAACTTTAACGTCTTCCCTCAAGGCACAAAGCTTAATGATCCACTAGTGTGAACAAGGCCTAATATTACAAACTAAATCTACACCTAACCCTACAGACAGCCATAAGACAATAGGCAAACGTCTTACGCATAGAACCAGAGGTGGTCCGTCTCCTCTTTGGAGTTTCTTGGCTGGACTTTTCATGAGCTAAAGAACCTCTTGTCTGCATATGTCTGGTCACAAGGCTCTGATCCTGCTCTGCCTTCTCAATCCCATGGAAATACTTCATATGGTAGTGCAGCAGTTTTGCTTTGCGAAAAGATTTTGAGCAATCCAAAAACTTGCACTTAAACCTGTTGGGATCCAGTTCCATGGTCACAGCTTTGGGAGCTGGATCATCGGATTTCTTCAGTGCATATGTTACTGCAAGAACACAAACAAAAGAAACAAAAACAAAAAAATACAAAATGGTACTTAAGAAAAGTAAAATGAATGTGAGACAAAGGAAAAACAATCAAATTAAAAATAAAAGAACAGAAAAAAACAAACTAAACATAAATGCTGAAAACATAAATCCTAAAATCCCTAAATGGACCCCCTAGTATAAATAAACAGATTTTAAGGGCTGTTTTATACCATACAACACATTTAAAATGAATTGGAAATGAAATGATCCCCAGCCTGTGTTGCCCTCTTAGTTATATGAAGCGATACACTTAAAGGAAAACTATACCCCCCAAACAATGTCGGTCTCTATTAAAAGATACTGAGTAAAACAACTCATGTGTAAAACCCTGCTTCATGTAAATGAACCATTATCATAATAATATACTTTTTTAGTAGTATGTGCCATTGGGTAATCATAAATAGTTTTCCTTTAAGTAAAATAATAGGCATTATCACAAATAGCTTTCTTCTAAAGAGGCGTCATACCTCCTTATTTCCCCCCTATGGGTTTAATTAGGAAAAAAATCTGTATTTTTATTTATTGAGTTAATCAGACACAGAGGACAATGAAGCTACTTAATGTTTCCAACCTATTGGTACCTATATGGTATTTACAGGTATGGGATCCGTTATCTGGAAACCAGTTATCCAGAAAGGTCTGAATTAGGGAAAAGTCATCTCCCATAGACTCCATTTTATCCAAATAATCCAAATTTTTAAAAATGATTTCCTTTTTCTCTGTAATAATAAAAAAATAGCTTGTACTTGATCCCAACTAGGGTTGCCACCTTTTCTGGAAAAAAATACCGGCCTTCCTACATATTTTTTTATATATATATCTTTTTTCCCTATTAATAACATTGGGAGCAGCCATCATTTTTATCGGCCAGGCCGGTAAAATACTGGCCAAGTGGCAACCCTAATCCCAACTAAGATATAATTAATCCTTATTGGAAGCAAAACCAGCCTGTTGGGTTTATTTAAAGTTTACATGATTTTCTAGTAGACTTAAGGTATGAAGATCCAAATTATGGAAAGATCCATTACCGGAAAGCCTCAGGTACCAACCATTCTGGATAACAGATCCCATACCAGTATTTAGATTAACAGCGCAATAGACAAAGCCACTGCATAATCGACTGCTGTTGATCTTTAAAGCCAGAACAATCTTTCCAACAATGAATGTTCGCGGAAAGATTGTTCATTTGTAACATTAACATAGAATACCAAAATCTAGCAGATGTGAGAAAAATTGTATGATTATTTTAGTCAAGTTCAAAACAGACCTGCCAATATTAATGCTTCTTTAAACCTGCCCAACCAATATTTTCGACTTCTAAAATAGCCCATGTTATTGTTTGTAATATAGATGTATTATATGGTATTATATGGAATATAGATGTATTGTTGTACAGAGGAGAAACAAAGCAGTAGCTTGAAATGTTGTACATTATGTTTTGGGCTTCTTACCAGCCCAAGGCAACCACAGCCCTTTAGCAGTAAAGATCTGAATCTCCAAAGATGCCCCAGTAGCTCCCCATCTTCTTTTATGCTGATTCACTGCACACGCTCCATGGTGCTGTCACTTACTGAGCTTAGCGACCGACTCACAGTATACATTACACATAGAATTTAAATGTCACAATATAAGGCTGATTAGTAATTAATACATATAATTACTATATGGCAGCAAAGAAACCTGTGCAACTAGCATCAGAATTTAATAATCAGTCCTGTAGCATAAGTTTTTATTACAGAACAATCTCATTTTCTGCTTGATAATTAGTGATGCCGCCCTAATCTTAAGCTTTTTAACAGCTGCTCAGAGCCCACTAGAGCATGTGAGTGTCACAGACACTTTCCAAGATTGTGACCCCCAGTGACAAGTTTCTAGTCCTGGATCATTGCTGCTATTGACAAGCTGAAACTTTAGACTTGTACAATGAGTTCAGTATATAAAATATGGCATTTTTAGTCATTCATTTTTAGGGTTTAGTTCACCTTTAAGCATATCATGTTTTCGCTTTTGCATATACCATGGTGTGCTAAATTCACTAAGGTGAACATTTGGTTATTTTAAGAAGTTATATTTGTGTTGTTTTGGCCACAACTGACCTAAGGAAAATGGCATGTACCTTTGCACCTATAATAATACAGGTATGGGACCTGTTATCCAAAATGCTGGGGACCTGGGGTTTTTCAGATATTGGATCTTTTTGCAATTTGGAACTTCATACTTTAAAGGGATTCTGACATGATTTTTATGATGTATTTTTTATTTCTAAATTACACTGCAAATATTTCACTCCACATTATAAAATTTAATTCCTGAACCAGAACCAAGTGTAATATTGGTGTGTAGGCAGCCATTTCAGGTCATTTTGCCTGGTCATGTGCTTTCAGAAAGAGCCTGCACTTTAGGATGAAACTGCTTTCTGACAGGCTGTTGTTTCTCCTACTCAATGTAACTGAATGTGTTGCAGTGGGGCCTGGATTTTACTATTGAGTGCTGTTCTTAGATCTACCAGGCAGCTGTTATCTTGTGTTAGGGAGCCGTTATCTTGTTACCTTCCCATTGTTCTGTTGTTAGGCTGCTGGGGGGGAGGGGCATATCACTCCTACTTGCAGTACAGCGGTAAAGAGTGACTGAAGTTTATCAGAGCACAAGTCACATGACTGGGGGCAGCTGGGAAACTGACAATATGTCTAGCCCCATGTCAGATTTCAAAATTAAATATAAAAAAACAAATTATTTGCTCTTTTGAGAAACGGATTTCAGTGCAGAATTCTGCTGGAGCAGCTCTATTAACGGATGCGTTTTTAAAAAAAAAAAAAAAAGCTCCCATGACAGTATCTAGAAAATCATATAACCATTGAATAAACCAAATAAGCTGGGGTTGCTTCCTATAAGGATTAATTATATCTTAGTTTGGATCGTGTACAATGTACTGTTTTATTATTAGAGAAAAATAAAAAATGTTTACATTTTTAAAAATTGGGATTATTTAGATAAAATGCGGAGGCTGTGGGAGAAGGCCTTTCCTTAGCTTGGAGCTTTCTGGACAACGGATCCCATACCTGTATATGTTTTTAATATAGAATAAAAAGTAATTTTACCCTCCTTTCTTTACATTGTCAACCAATGTCAGACCTGTCCAGTTGACATATCAACCAATATCCACAGTACAAAGATATTGGTTGGAATTGTCTGTACCAAGAATCATGTGAGAAATTCTTTTGTACCATTTTACTGGTATGGCCAGCTTAAGCCAAAACACAGCAATGCGTTGGGTTGGGTTGTATATACAGAGCTCATCATCACTTGTTAAACTGTGTCCGTGAAATACAGGGCAGTTAATATGTGTGAAAAAACCTGATATTTGTGAAAGCAAAGTAATCATCAAATCCATCGTTCAATTTAAAAATAAATCCCGAATGAAAATCTCTAATGACATAGGAAAGTGGTTTCTACAGATTTTGTCAGGAACAGATTAAAAGGACAACTAAATTACTGAAAATGTATGAAATGAGACCAATGAAAAGATACAACATCCAAGGCCAAAATGGAAAATGGCAGCATTTCGTTTATTTGAAACTATTTGCACCCCCCCTTTTTTTTTTTTTTACATTCTACTGCAATGTGCCCATTTAAAACGATACTGACATGTACCTATAAAAATCATAGGAACGTGTCAGTATCAAGTAGTTGCGGCACCCGCAATAGTTTCAGGGCCGGATTTACATAGTGGGCGCCCCTAGGCCCACTGCCGTTCATCACCCCTGTCCCCTCCCCTTTATTCATGCTAATTTTCATTATCTGGACTGGAGCAATGGGGATTGGCTCACGGGAAATTTAAAAAATGATTCCGCCATCCCCCGTGTTTTTGAACCAATGTGGGTGTGGTTGGGCAGCATGGCGCCTCCTAAAATCCTGCCGCCCTAGGACCGGGCTTAGGTGGCCTTTCCACAAATCTGGGCCTGAATAGTTCCCCTAAAAGCACCCCTCAAAGCCGCCCCCAGCCCCGCAAACCTTTGCGAAGCCGACCCGCTGACACAGCTAATGGATCTTCTGCCTTGCTTCCGTTACTCTGGGCTGGGGGCGGAGCGATCCTTCCATAGGCTGAAGTCCTGTTTTCATTAGCCCACAGCCAAGCGTCAATGAAACAGCACAGAAGATCTTTTAGCAGAGTAGGGTCAGCGCAGGTTCGGGGGGGGGGGGCTTTCAGCAACTACTTGGTACTGACACGTTCCTATGATTTGTATAGGAATGTGTCAATGTCGCTTTAAGTGGCATTCACTGTTCTTATGCAAATGCTCCTTTTGAGTGGGGCTTCAAAAGAGGAAAACTAAAGCTCATCAAAGTAGGGTAGAAATGTTGTACATTATGTTTTGGGTTTCTGTACCAGCCCAAGGCAACCACAGCCCTTTTGCATTAAAGATCTGTGTCTCTGAAGATGCCCCAGTAGCTCCCCATCTTATTTTCGGCTGATTCACAGCACATGCTCTGTGCTGCTGTCACTTACTGAGCTTAGGGCCTCACTTATAATATTCTTTATATACAGAAAAGAAGTCACAACACAATGCCGGTACCTGCCTGCCCTTATCCCTACAGTTTTTAATGGTGAGCAACATTTTTGATGAATTCATCTGCCCTTTCACCAGTGTACTTTTCTCGGCAAACCTTACTTGGAGTGTGAAAACTACATGTAACATCTATGGCGTTGGAAAAACAGTAAGCAGAGAGCTTGTCAAAAACAGAGAAGCACAAAGCTTTCCCACGGACACACATACATAAGAGAAAACACACACAGGACAGCAAAGCAGTGCACTGTTAGTCCTCAACTCTTTATCCAGGTTAAAGAACTTCTAATGGAGAATCTCTGCCTACAATAACCACTTTAAAAAACAATCCCAACGTTACAGTCCCATTGGGACCTGTGTTGTGTGTGTATTCATATATTAATTATAAATAATGCTATATAAATGGGCATAGGTTTTAGTCATTATGCTAAAATAGCTATCCATAATGTGTAGCGGCAGGGGTGCAGCAAACAATCAGATGGATCATATCACAACACTATATGAATGATGATAAATGGTGATGAATTGCTATGGACAGTTGACTAACTATTCATTATTGGTCTTCACAGCAAGCCTCAAAACTTCAGAATACCAATAGATACTGAAATTGACCCTTTACAACTTCTGGTAACTAGACAAGCTCCTTTTGTTTTGACTTACTAAAGGCATACTATCCCTCTTAGTTTACCGTATATACTCGAGTATAAGCCGAGTTTTTCAGCCCCCAAAATATGCTGAAAAACTCTACCTCGGCTTATACTCAAGCGCAAAAACGGTCGCCGGCGCCTAAGAATATTCGCCGGCGCCTTAGAATAGTAGCCGGCGCCTAAGAAGTCATCCAAAAACGAGAT